>CAWUFW010001167.1:0-1200000 GCA_963921515.1 Calotriton arnoldi
GATCAGCAATGGACCGATCGGTGCCCCCGGCCGGCCCATTGCATTCAATGTGTGCGGGTACGCGTTGTACCCTGTATGCGTTAGATACAGCAATGGACCGATCGGTGCCCCCGGCCGGCCCATTGTATTCAATGTGTGCGGGTACGCGTTGTACCCCTGTACGCGTTGTACCGCAATGGACCGATCGGTGCCCCCAGCCGGCCCATTGCATTCAATGTGTGTGGGTACGCGTTGTACCCCTGTACGCGTTGTACCGCAATGGACCGATCGGTGCGCACCCATTGACAATGGCCTTGCCTGGCAACAGACGCGTTTTCGAATTTCGAATGAGTCGGTTGCTGGAAATTCAGTTGGTCACCCACAACAATGTTGCAAAATCATGTATGTCATGAAGTTGAAGATTTGAAGGATGCCGTGGGCGTGTATTGGTGCTGCTATTCCATGGATTGGCCAGATTCAGAAGATGCAAAACGACTTGGACCTATCACTTTGGACACAAGGGACAGTATCTGCCTCTCCAGCACATATATATTGCTGGCTGTTCCCCTGAGAGCTCACTTGCCTGCACTACATGCTCCAGGACGACATCTGCCACTGCACTGCTGCTGTCTCTGCCCCTCTGGACCCTGCAATGGCACGTACTGTGGAGAGAGCCCCAGCCTTCAGCCTTGAGGAGAACCAGGCCCTGCTGGACAGCCTACATTTCCACAGTACAGCAAGCTGTATGGGACACCAGGGGAGCAGGTGAGTGTTCTGTGCACTGCCTTTCTGAATGTGCATTTTGTCTGACTAGCAAGGCTGAAAGTCTGCACGCCACTGGCTAGCAGGCTCACTGAGTAGTTGTCACCCCCCATAGTGTGTAGTAGACATGCACTGGACAGGTATGGTGCAGTGACAGTGCATTTGAACAAGGTTTTACTTCCCATGCAATGATACCATGTAGTGACGTCTGGCAAAGTGTCCATGGGCAGCGTTGCACTGCCTGTGTACATCATGTGCCCCTGTGAATGAGACATGTATATACAACTGTGTCATGCACGGATATGTTGCATGTGTAGTAATGGCCTTTTCACTTTGTCATCATGACAGGTTAATGCCCATCGGAAGCAGGAGATCTGGAAGGACATCGTCCGGGCTGTCCGGTCCATGGGGGTCTACAAGCGCCGGATCCGCAACTGCCAGAAGAGGTGGCAGGACCTTCGGGGCTGGACCCGGAGGATTGCACGGGTCCAGCTGAAGCTGTCGCCTCCTCGCAGGAGGGGCGGAACACGGACCCTGACCCCCCACATGCTCCAGATCCTGGCGGTGGTGTTTCCAGACCTGGATTGGCAGCTGAAGGCCAGACAGCAGCAAGGAGGGGGTGAGTCAAAGACTGCACTGTGAACTCTGTATTACATGCTTTGTGCCCTCCTCTGGCCTGGTTCAACTGCCACAGTGCAGCAGTCATGTTGTCCAGGAGCCATGTCCCTCTATTGTGCACTGCCCACTCCTCATCTGATACCCAGGTGTGGCCCTTACATTCAGGGAATTGTGTCACTTGGGACTGTGTCCTTGCAGTTTGCTTTACTAAAGGTGGGGGACAGCATCTGTTTCCCTAACTCTGTTGTGGGCATCATGGGTGGGTCCATTGTTCACACAACGCCTGTGTTCGGACATGTAATCTGCGTGTTGCTTTGATATGCGGTCCACTTGCTGAGCTGAGCCACCACATGTGCCTGGGGTATGTGGCACACGCCCATGCAGCGGGTGGGAACAATGTTTGGGCCCCAGGAGTGTGCAGATTCCGTGTGTCACACATACATAGCCAGCTATCCACTGTCCAGGGCTCATCCCTCATTCATGTGGGGCAGGACAGTCATGCCTACTCCAGGCCATGCAATGCACTCTGTACTCCCACTCCCGTGTATCAGCTGACACATTGTGCGCAGTGATTTGACCCCTCAGGTGTCTGCCTCTGTGTCAGTGTGCTGTGGATTAGTTGCCAGGACTGCTGGGGTGTTTCTTGGTAGGGGCTCAGCATGCCACTGGAGATGTGACCATAGGAGACGATACTTGTGTGTCACATAGGTGTTTGATCAGCTGCCCGTGCAGACTGGGGTATGCGAATGTGAAGTTCAGGCAGCTGTTCCCCATTCACAGCAGATTGTGAGGGGCTCAGGTTCAGAGGGTAGTGTCACAGGTCTCCCATATGTCCAATCGGTATGACCTGGACAGATGAGGGTTAAGATGATGTGTTGTGTGGGGGATGTACATGTGCACTTGTGCAGCTCCAGGACTTGCATTCCCCATGACCTACTATTGTGACACAGTGCAGAGTGTTGTTGTCTGGCTGTCAAGTCATACATCACTGAGACAGTGATGTATGACTTAGCAGTCATGCCTCCGCCATGGCATGTGTCTACTTATTGGTGATCCTGCAGGGGAGTGACATGTGCTACATGCACACCATTGTGGCGATGGCTATCAGGACATGGGTGCATCATGGTGTCTGTCGCTGGTATGCATCACATGCATATCCTATTTGACTCTGGGCGTCCCTTTCATCCGGAAACCTGTACTGACTCAGTGGCAAGAGTTGTGATGTGTGCATGTCCACATGCTACACCGTGTCCTCTGCACTGTCCAACTACTGTGTAGTTGGTGCATGTGTCCACACTGGGGTGTTGCTATCCAACAGACACCAGACAGATGTGGTGCAAGGCCATGTGGGATGTGAGTGCCATGGTTGGCATCAGACTGACAATTGGCTTCTCCTGTTCAGTTAGGGCACTTTTTAGCAATGTACAACTAATGATGCCAGGGCTTGCTCTGTAATGTGCTGTGCTCACAGTGGTGTGTCGTTTGGTGCAGGTGACTGATGTCTGTCTGTTTCCCCATTGTTTGCAGATACATCCACGGCCACGGAAGGGGACAGCTCCACGGACCAGGAGGAGCCGGAGAGCCAGACTGGGTCAGCAGCCGAGGAGTGGTCGGAGGGACCCAGTGGCATGGAGGGCGAGGGGAGCCACACCGAGGAGTCCTCAGCACCAGCCACCTCAGCTGAGGACCAGAGCAACTCGGAGGATGACTCCCTTAGTGGAGGCGGGTGTCAGCAGCCACCACACCCCAGCTAGTGTTGCTGTCCCAGCCACCACCAGCACCACCACCGCCCTCCCATCGGCTCCCATTCCCCAGGTCCGTGGAGGCTCCCATGTTCGGGAGCGTGTCTCCTTTGGGCCAGGCACCGCACCCCTGCCCCTGTGTCCCCTGCTGCCCTGAGTGAGGAGTCTGTGTACCTCCTTCGCCAGCTCCATGTAGGGCAGACAGCCATGCTGAGTGTCCTCCATGCGCACACCGCTCTGTTGACTCAGCTGGTGTCATTCATGGAGGGCATCTCATCGGGCATGTCTGACCTACAGAGGGGCAATAGGTCCATGGACTCCTCACTGACGGCAGCAGTGTCCCTCCTCAGACAGTCCCTCACCCCTCCTGCCTCTGCTCCATCCACACTCCCCAGCACCTTACCCGTCCCAAGCACACACACACCGGCTCAGGCACACACCAGCACACACACATCCAGCACACAGACACACACGCCACAAACAAAACGCACACACACGCACAGTCAGGGGACTGAAACCAGACTCACAGGGGATGGGGCCCTGGAACACACACACGCATCCACGAGCACTGCACAGTCCTCAGTTGCCTCTCCTCCAAAACACCCTCCCTTGCCTCACCTGCAACCCCAAAGACCCAGTGGCTCTTCCTCAGTGACCTCGGCCTCTTCCCCTCCGATCCAGCTGATACAGCATTCAGGGGGAAGAGGAAGCCCACCCACACGGAGCAGAGTGCCCCTCGCCCCCGGACACCCTCCCCCAGGCGCAGACAGACTGAGGCCCCCACCCGCAAGTCCCCCCGGAGTCGTAAGAGCAAGACCCCGCCGCCGCCCTGCAGCTCAGGCACCAGGTCTCCCTCCTCCATCCCTCAGGCCCCCACCCCACAGGTGCCCCCACCACACCCTGCCCCAGGTTCCCCCACCCACAGACATACCATCCCCAAGAGGATCCGGCCTTCTCCCCCTGCCACTTGCTCTCCCGGCACCACACCCCCGCTGCGCTTGTCTGTGCCACTGATGTGGTGAGGGTGTCCTCCCCTCTGTCCAGCCCACCTTGCCTGTTCCCCATTCTCCTCCCCTGGTGGTAGGCACTGCAGTGGAGTCCACTTCCACCCTGTCTGACTTGGGCACTGCAGTGGCGGACCTGTCCACTCCATCTGCAGGGTCCACTGCAGTCGTGCCGGCACCCACAACATCTGAGCCATGCCCCCAGTTGTGCCGGCACACACCAAGTCAGACACCTCCACTGCAGTTGTCAGTGGCTCTCCAGCACCCACCACCCCTTCCCTGCTTCCTCCTGGTGAGCCCTGATCCTGTCCCTGCGGTGCCTGGCCTGCCCCCTCGGTTGCCCCTCCTAGTGGATTGTCCCTGGTTTTGTGCAGGCATGCGTAGGGTGACATCTGCCACTGTCACCCAGTTTGGACTTTGACAATGGACTGGCCATTGGCCTTTGTGTTTTTTCTGGACTTTGTTTTCATTCCACACATATGCTGAATAAAGCAACTTTCTGTTCTCTAGTGCTTATGCTTCTGATGTACATGTTGTTGATGATGCTAACCATGCCCTTGCTGCAGTGATGGTGATATTTGGTCTCATGATGATGAAGTGTTACTGTGCAGGAACCCATGTGGTCCAGGGGGAATGTGTCCTATCCTGTGGTGTATCCATGTCATCCATAGCAGCATCTGAGGGTGTCATGTGTTCAGTATTTGGCAATGGGATGTCCTACTTAGATTAGCTATTTCACATCTGTGGCTTCCACCCCTGCACATCTGTTGTGCCTGCCATTGTTCAATTCGTCTACTTCCCTGACCGTGTGGCCATCTCCACTGGACATGCAGGTTTGGGCATCAATGGGGAAGGACTCATCCGTGTAGTCAGTGCAACATTGCTATACAAGTGTGTTGGATCTGTGCTGATGATTCCGTTGGCACTTCCATGACCAGGCTGATGTGATGGGAGCCCTCATTTGGTGCTAATTGTTGATTGTGTGACCAAGTGCTCAGCTGACATGATGGGGCCCTACTGAGGCAACATATGGCACAGCTTTCCTCACACAGGAGTGGAGTCCCCTCATGGCAGTGTGTACTCCTGTGACATTGCCTGCGCCCAAGGTGTGTGTTGTATGTGCATGTCTGTGTGTTCACTTCCGTTTAGCTGTGCATGCTGTGATCCCTAGTGTTGTACCTGTTTGTGATGCTTGCTGAGTTGACCTATGTTCCCCCAAAGTCTTCTCCTGGGTTCTCTGTGATGTGGGTGCATGGCACATTACTGGTCATCAGGGTGTCACCCATAGGTGTGTTTGCTGTCAGGGCTGAGTTTGTGTGCAGACGCAGATGGGACACAGTCAGGTTTCCCCTTGGCACTTGTTGTTTGCCCCTGTCATGTGATTTCCAGTTTGTGTTATCTTTCAGTGATTGTGACACGTTGTGTGTGTGACTGCTGGCACTCCTCAGGGTCCGGGCTGCAATGTTGGTTGTTGTCTATGTGTGTTCTTTGTGGGTGACCTTGGCTTCTTCATTGGTGTGTGACTGTGGCTGGGATCCCATTGGTTGGTGTGGTATTGCCGTCATGTCCATGTACAGCGTAGTGTGCAGTGTGTCAGACATTCAGGAGTCTTGTTGAGTGGCCATGTGTGATGTGTTTCTGCACCTTGGTTCCCACCCACCACCCTGGAATAGTCATGGGTGCATGTGCAATGTCACCAGTGCATGTGTGCTTCACTGCTGCACATTGTTGGAGGTCGAGGGGTGTGGTGTTGAGTGTGTGCAGATGAGAGTTGTTGCCCGGCTAGGCCCCTGCCTCCATGTTGGCCTTGGCTTACTGGCCATGCTGATTGATTTGTGCTTGTGTAGGTGTGATGGTAGTTTGTTGCTCAGGACACATGACTGTGGTTCACAGTGTGAACGACATTTAGCTTTGTCATCACAGTGGGATTGTAATGCAGCCCAGGGTCACCACATTGTGGGGGCCCTGGGGGTAGTGCTGTGGTGTGTCTGTGTCTTGCTGTGTCAGTTGCTGTTCCTACGTGCCTGTGTGACATGTGTGATTTGTGCTCCCTCTCATCTGACAATGCCTGCTTGCCCACATAGGGGATTTGGATCCATGAGTTACCTTTGTGTGGCACTGTATGCACATCTGTATGATTGGTATTCAGGTCTCCTCATGTGTTGTGTGGTTGCCTGGGGACACTGGCACCCCCCTCACCTGTTGTGTATGATGTGCAGTGTGGGTCTGCCTGTTTGTGTTTGTGCATCTGCACCACTGCATTGGCATATCTTGGGTGTGCCATTGGCTGTATGTAGTTAGGTGGGTTTCCCCTGCTGTCCCTGGGACTCCTAGGTCATCGGTCAGCACAATGATCATGGTTTGTGTGTCCCATTGCTGCCATGGTATGGTATCTGTTCACCTCACATCTGCAGTCTCCACAGGGTATCTGCATTTGTGTGCCCATTGGTGCAAATATGTGGGTCTGCATTCTGATGGTCACTTCTGTCATTGTGCCATTGATGAATGTTGACAGTGTCAGCCCCCATGGGTGTTGTTTGTCTGCACATGGCCAAAGGTATGTCTTATTTGCACTGCAGTATTTGGCTCACCCAATTTATGTTGCAATGGGACACATACACTACTTTGCCACTGATGTGTTTTTTGTTCTGTGACCAGGAATCATCCATGCAGTTTGGCAGTTGCAGCTCTTTCTTTGTCAACACTTACCTTTTGGTCACTGTGGTGATGGGGCGTTAGACCCCATTGCCACAATGTTCAGAATGTGCTTCAGCTATGGACCCCACACTTACCTTTTGGTCACTGTGATGATGGGGGTTTAGACCCCATTGCCACAATGTTCAAAATGTGCTTCAGCTATGGACCCCACACTTACATTTTGGTCACTGTGGTGATGGGGCGTTAGACCCCATTGTCACAATGTTCAGAATGTGCTTCAGTTATGGACCCCACACTTACCTTTTGGTCACTGTGATGATGGGGGTTTAGACCCCATTGCCACAATGTTCAAAATGTGCTTCAGCTATGGACCCCACACTTACATTTTAGTCACTGTGGTGATGGGGCGTTAGACCCCATTGCCACAATGTTCAGAATGTGCTTCAGCTATGGACCCCACACTTACCTTTTGGTCACTGTGATGATGGGGGTTTGGACCCCATTGCCACAATGGTCATGGCCTGCTTGCATTGTGGGGGCCACACACATATGTGTGGCACATGTGCTAGGGGGTCACATTGTATGTTCAAAGTCATGTTCAGTGTTGTAGGCATTTGACACAGTCTACACACGCTTGTCATGGTGTTGGGGCGATGTCTTTTTCTTGCATTCCCTAGGTTGTGGTGTGCTGGTTGTGTCATGCATTGTCCATCCTATGAGTGGGGGTGGTAGTGGTGGTAGGCATCCAGCCTCCCCGGGTGAGGGTGGTAGTAGTGGTAGGCATCCAGCCCCCCCTGGGTGAGGGTGGTAGTAGTGGTAGGCATCCAGCCCCCCCTGGCTAAGGGTGGTAGTGGTGGTGGGCATCTGGCACCACCCTGGATAAGGGTGGTGGTAGGCATCCAGCCCCCCCTGGCTAAGGGTGGTAGTAGTGGTAGGCATCCAGCCCCCCCTGGGTGAGGGTGGTAGTAGTGGTAGGCATCCAGCCCCCTGGGTGAGGGTGGTAGTAGTGGTAGGCATCCAGCCCCCCTGGCTAAGGGTGGTAGTGGTGGTAGGCATCCAGCCCCCTGGCTAAGGGTGGTAGTTGTGGTAGGCATCCAGCCCCCCTGGGTGAGGGTGGTAGTAGTGGTAGGCATCCAGCCCCCCTGGGTGAGGGTGGTAGTAGTGGTAGGCATCCAGCCCCCTGGCTAAGGGTGGTAGTGGTGGTAGGCATCCAGCCCCCCCTGGCTAAGGGTGGTAGTTGTGGTAGGCATCCAGCCCCCCCTGGGTGAGGGTGGTAGTAGTGGAAGGCATCCAGCCCCCCTGGGTGAGGGTGGTAGTAGTGGTAGGCATCTAGCCCCCCTGGGTGAGGGTGGTAGTAGTGGTAGGCATCCAGCCCCCCTGGGTGAGGGTGGTAGTAGTGGTAGGCATCCAGCCCCCTGGGTGAGGGTGGTAGTAGTGGTAGGCATCCAGCCCCCCTGGGTGAGGGTGGTAGTAGTGGTAGGCATCCACGCCCCCTGGGTAGGGGTGGTGGTGCGCATTCAGGCCCCTGTGTGCATATGTGGCATTGGTGATGGGCATCCCGCCCCTATGGTGCTGCTGTTGCTGGTGTAAGTATATTCTGCATCCCTCTGTGTTGTGTGTGATGTGTCGTGTACGTGTTGTATGTGTTTTGTGGTTGGTGTCTGACTTACCTTCTGCGCCGTACGCGTCCGTGCCTGTTCCGGTAGTAAATGTAGAATATTGGTATGATCGGGACGAAGGGATTCATGGGTAGGTTTGTGTCGTTCGTCCTTCTCGTTGTTTCGCGTCGTCCTCGTCGCTTTGCGTCGTCCTCGTCGCTGGCGTGTTCGTCTCGTAGCCGTGTATTGTGTTGTGGCGCGAATCGGAGCTTATGTGCGCCTCTCCCGGATGCTTTGACGTGCCGTGCGTAGCGACGGGTTCGGCGCGTACGGGAAGCGCATCGTACTTGGTCGGCCGGACGGAGCTGCATTTTCCCTTCCGTGCGACTCGATTCTGCGTTTCCGGATTCGCCTCGGTCGGAGTACAGGACCTGGATTGGGTGAGTACGGCTCGGCCGGATTCCTGTGCTGTTGTGCGCATCGTACTTACTCGTTCGGTCTGCTGTACGGATCGGTCGGGAAACAGGCATTCGCATGGCTTTTTCCCCGACCGAATGGTATTGGGTGCGCCTCCGACCGAGATCGGAATCGGCCCCTAAATTGAACTTGCAACCTAAAACTAGGTCCAATTTATCTAGGAATGAGGAACGGATATTGCAGCAACTAGCCAATGAACAGCATCTCACATTTCAATCAGCAGATAAAGGGGGTGGCTAGTCGTGATGGACACTGGTTTCTATGAACAAAAAGTTGCCGAGCATCTCCAGGACACAAATACATACGCTAAATTGGAGAGAGACCCTACCCATGAAATCATGGCAACCTTAGATCAGATCCTAGACAAGGCACAGGACATGAACTGGATTTCAACTCAACCTTACAATTTCTTAAAGGTTCGATATCCCAGACGTCCTCGTCTATACATGCTGCAGAAAGTTCACAAAACTTTACACAATCCTCCATTCAGACCCATCGTATCTGGTTGTGGCTCAGTTTTTGAACCACTGGGACAATACATTGACTACTTTTTGCAATCATTTGTGCAGAATTGGAAATCATACATCAAGGACACCACTCACTTTCTCCAACTTCTCAACAATCTGGACCTCCAAATGTATGAACAGTGGTTGTTATGCTCCATCAACGTAACATCTCTGTACACATCCATACTACTACAAGAGGGCATGGATGCATGTGAGTGGGCTCTTCTTCAGCTTCCTACGATTGAAGCCAATACAGTGTTCATTCTTGAACTTCTACAATTTTGTCTACAACATAGTTACCTTGTCTGGAAAGAACAGTTTTATCTACAAGTAAGCGGAACATCCATGGGCTTTTCCGGAGCACCATCCTATGCCAACATTTTCATGTCTAAATTCGAGCAAGATTACATCTTTGCAGATTCCGAATGGCATTCCAACATGGTGTTCTATGGTAGATTCATAGACGATATCTTTTTAATCTGGAACAAGTCTCAAGCTGAACTAGAACTTAAAATTCAAGAATTGAATCAAAGGAATGCTCGAATTCAATTTACACATACCATCAGCAAAACCAGCTTGTCTTTTCTTGATGTATTGATTACGAAAGGGTTGACGAATTTAGAAACCACTGTTTTCAAGAAGGAAACTGATTGGAATAATTTACTGTTATTCTCGAGCTTCCATCCCCCGAGTCTCATCCAGAATCTTCCATTCTCACAGATGTTGAGAATCAAAAGGATTGCATCTATGCAAGAAGCTCTGACTGTTGCTATTGAGAGTCAAATTTGTAATTTTCAGCAAAGAGGTTACCCATCATCCATACTTTCTGATGCTGCTACAAGAATTTCCAATATTCAAAGACAGGATTTACTTATGACTCACACTAAAACACCACAAAAGCGGATGGTTTTTGTTACCAAGTATTCCACTAAATCAGCAGCCATCAAAAGAATCATCAAGTCCAAATGGGAGCTTCTCCAGTCAGAACATGATTTCAATGGGTTGTTTAAGGAACAACCTTTGTTCGCTCAGACAAGGAGCCGCAATATTTAGGAGATGCTTACACGACCAAAACTGCTACTTCGTACTACAGAATTAGGCATGCGCAAGTGCCACAATTGTGTCAACTGTAATAATGTCATGTTAGGCAACACCATCACTCACCCACAATCTGGCAAGTCCATCAAGTTTAGATACTCAGGGGATTGTAATTCTTGCTTTGTAATCTGTTGTATAAAATGCCCGTGCGGCCTTATGTACGTAGGCAAGACAGAACGCAAAATCAAAACCAGAATCACTGAACATAAAAGCACGATCAGGACAAAGAACATCAAATCCAATTTAGTTTCACACTGGCTTGAGAAACGCCATACAATTGCACAATTGAGGTACACCATTTTGGAAATTTTACAGATCAGCGTAGACAGAGATAATTCGAGATTGATATCGCAGCGTGAGGTTTGGTGGATAAAATTGCTCAATATCATGACCCCTCATGGTCTGAATGATAAAATAGACATGATTTGCTTCCTATAGTACAATCAATGAGTGATGTTGTACAGTTACCTCTCATGAACTGTATTCACCTTGGCATGTCACTATCTGTACAATCATGTTATTTCCTGTTGCTTTCTACAGTACAAATAAAGTGTGATGTTGCACCGAGCACAGCCACTTTCTATGAACTGCATTCACCTTGCCATGTTACTGATGCAGCGCGTACAATAAAAACTATTCTCCTCCTAGGTCACTTATCGGTCATCCAGGAGCAAACTATATTTTCTCACATCCACATGACGATGGGGCCCATAAACATCGCCTATCACACACACACACACACACACACACACACACACACCTGGATTTCCTTTATACCTTTACGAAATTCTGTACTCCTAGGAGAAGCATGAGAACTAAATGGAAAACACCATTTATGTACCGCTGGAAAGAGCCGGGATACCTTATTACCTATCGCTTTCTTAGTTATTTCTTAAGATATTCCTGCTCATTGTTTTGTCGATGGATCATCTAGTAAGAAATTAATTTGTAGTGATTAAGACCAGCTAAATCACAATAACCAATTACTAGTGTCACAATCATTTAGTAAAATAACCACTGAGTCGTTTGATTTAAGAATCTTAAATTTTATATAATTTTTAAAAGCATGAGAAAGAATTTAGACTTTTTATTCAATTATTCATTCATTGTTAATTCAAATATTTATTACGCAAAATCAATTTTATTGTAGAAAGGACATTTTATCATGAAGCAAAAACCCTAATTACCTGCCTATCTTCCCTAATTTAGCCTAAGGATTTCTAACCTAAGTTTACGAATTAAAAATATCTTGATTCTCATACTCAACTGGAAAAATAAGACAGCAACAGAAACTTCAGCTCGTCAGCATCAGCTACCTGCAACCCGTCTCATCTAACAGTCTTTCAGCATCTCCCGCTCAGTAAATGGATCGATCTGGACCACCCAGCACTGGAAGCCACCAACACCAACACCGACTCTGACTGCGACTCTCCAACTCCGACTGTGATCCCTCCCACTAAGAGTAGGCCCTCTTATACCCTAATTCTAACTTTGCTAACTAATTGTTGCAACATTAATAACACGCTTTTCTTTCATTGGTCCATTCATTTCATCTATTCGTTCTTAATCAAGTTCTCCCGGATCCAACTTGTCCTTTGGAATGTATATGATCATTTCCTTTCTCACAGTTCAAGACATGTTTCCATCCGCTTCGATCAGTACATTTGTAACTTCTTTCGATACATTCGAGAACTCTGCAGGCATTGTCCTTTCTCTTAAAACGGTTTCCCACGGTTCCTTGCTGATCACCACGGCACACTATCAGTTCAATTAGGTCACATCAGCCTTGACCATTCTTGCATCCTAGCCTCTCAGCCTCATCACGTGGTTAGCTTTTCTCCAACTTTTTCTCCCTTGTCACGCGTTTCCCCGCACATGCGCACTTCATTAACCGGCAGCCATTTTATATCGCCACTCGTTTATACTTAGAAACACTATTTTGAAATAAACAAAACATAATTAAAATAGAGAAACATAGCCTTTTCGTTTCCCACCCGTCATCTACGTACTCCTAATTAGTTATTACCTAGCAGAAAGCAACATTTAAGCTGTTCCTTACTTACCATCACTATTGTTTTTGCAACGACACGTTTATATTCTATGAAGCACAAATCATGCATTTATTATAAATTTAGTACGCAATTATTTTTATGTTATAATTAGACACACAGACATTCGTTAATAGATTATTCAGCCCATATACTTGCGTGTTACCCTTCCCTCACATACAGTGTTGATTAATACATTTAAACGAACATTTTATTAATTATTTATAAAATTTGTTAGGGGTTAAAAAATTATTTTCTCTGCTCCATCAACTCCCCCTTTGGTGATTTTTAAATCACCACATAAAACCCAAGTTATACTTCTTTTTCAAGCAGCATATGTCTTTCATCCTTTTGCTTTTGTTAGTTACACATCTGTCTCCATTTCATCTTGTCTTCTCGTCTCTTTATACATGCTTTCTTTCATTTTCTCTAACTCAATTTCACCCATTTCTCTCTCTCTCTCTTTCATTATTCTGTTATTTCTTTTTATCTTATTTTGTCTTACTTTTCTTTTTATACACGTTATTACAATTTTCAACACCATGGCTAACAATATTGCTACAGTTGCTATTATTATAACTTTCCCTATCATTAGTCTACTCATTCTGGTTAACCAATTTGCTACGGAAGAAAACCCTCTACCAAGTTTTCCCAAGACACTTTCAACCTCCAGTGGAACTAGTTCTTTGTGCAAATTTGTAATATTTGTAATATACTTTTGTATATTTTCACTTTTATCAGGAATGTAAGTGCAACAATGTTGGACTTTCAGCATTCCACAGACTCCACCCTCTTTTGCCAAAAGAATATCAAGGGCAAGCCGATTTTGCATCACCATAGCTCTCATGGCAACCATTTCGGTATTTACCATCAAGAACCCTCCCGCAGTATCTGTAGACAAACGATCTACTACTGTGGATAACTTCCGAATCTTAAATGCATTCAAAGATATTCCCACTGCTGGTATTAATGCTCCAAAAATATCACCTACAATTTCTGAAAAACTTTCCCTCTTTCTACGTGTAAAGCTATTAATCATTTTGTATGTTCCTTTTTCTTCTCTGTCCATATGAAAGATTTTTGGAAAGACCAGGCCTACATAGCAAGTTCCATACCAATGGTCCGGTAACCTGTAATAAGCTCTATTCCCACAAATATAATAGATACCTGGAAATATTGGATCTTTTCCACCTTTGAATCCCCAACCTCCCAAAATTTGATAATTGTCATGGCAGATACTGGAACCTACAAAGTAATTGTCATAGACTGTCTTATTTCTCCTAATACACAACTTTCCTGTTTGCGGCCAATCTAATGTCATTGCTGCATTTATCTTTTTCCTTCATGATTTCCTTCCTCAAACGTCCATAGATGTGTTCCTTCCTCTTTTATTGCTTCTTTTTGAAATTTCATTCTTCTTTCTTCAACCATTTCTAAAAATACCTTTTCTTCTTTCTTTAATTCACAGGTAAGGTTGTTCTTAGCTATTTCTTCTAAGGTTAATTTTCTATGTTCTAGAAAGAATTCTCCTAAAACTTTTGCTTGTTTTACTTTGTTAAGTTCTGGTACTACCGGAACGTTTGCAAAAATCTTATCTATATCAGTATAATAAGACTCTAATCTACCTGTTTTATAAAATAAACTTGCTATTACACTACAGGTTATTCCATAAGTTAGAGGTAGGTGATGATAAGTCACACCTTCTGACACTGATGCAGGCAACTGCATACAAACATAACAATCTCTCACATCCATTGTCTCT
This sequence comes from Calotriton arnoldi, assembly GCA_963921515.1. Taxonomy (NCBI): domain Eukaryota; kingdom Metazoa; phylum Chordata; class Amphibia; order Caudata; family Salamandridae; genus Calotriton; species Calotriton arnoldi. The sequence continues at coordinate 14,253 of CAWUFW010001167.1, forward strand.
ACATATTCGTACAACTATTTTGTAAAAACATTTTTAGAAAAGTCTGTTACTGACTTATCCTTATGTAATTCTGCACTACTTCTTAAAATAACTGGTTCTTTAATATTAGTTTCTTTTTCTGGTTTAGTATCATTCTTCGCTTCTATTACAGCTAAACTAATAGGAATTGTGATTGCTAAAACTATCCATACGGTCATTAATAAACCTGTACAAAAGCAGCACATTTTACACCATCTTTTTACAAACTCACATTTATCTCTTCCTATCCCTAGTATTTTCCATTTTGCTTTTATCTTTTTGTTAAGTTTCAGAAAATTGTGTCACTACACCTCAGAAATGACTTAGATGCCACTCTGCTTTCAAAAAGTCTTTGCTTGGTACTTTCTTTTAATTCTCTCCAGAATTCTTTCGTTGTCACATCCGGTGATTTGTCATATCCAGTAAAATTGTCACGTCCGGCAGAAGCACTATAAGTCTTCACTTCAGGTTTGTTGCATCTCACCTTTACCCATTCGATTTCTTAGTCTCGGGTTCTCGTGAGTGTTTCCTTCTTCTTTGTAATCCGTCAGTGCGATATACAGCCACTCAGGTGACTTGTACTTTGCATTCACTTTCTTCGTTCTTTTAGACTTTTGCAGTCGTTTTCCACTTGGCTTATCTTGTCCCTTTTGACTTGTTATTTCATTCACTTGTTCAGCACTTTTTCTCCTGTTCTTATTATTCTATATCTCAATTTTCTTATATAGTTGCTGGGCCAATTATCTCCTTTTCTTGGCTTTTTGGCTTCACCTTCTTTTTCTTCTCTTTCTGATTTCCAGTTTCTTTTTCTTGATTCAGTTTTTGTTTTCTCTTCTTCTCCACTTTCTTCAGATTCTGTTTCAACCTTTTCACTATTGTCTCTTATTTTGAAGCTTATGATCTCGTCTTCTTACTGGTGGATCTGTTTTCTCCTTCTTGTGTTCCCTTATTACTGTCCCTCCTCGGTGTTCTTCCGAATTGGTATTTTTCTCACTCTCTACTTCTAAATTTCCCTGTTCTTTTGTTTCACTATCTGTCCCTATTGCTCCTCGGGGTTCTTCTCGATTCTCTAACTTTTTATTTACTTCTTTCCCTACTTTGTCTATTAACCTAAGAAGTGCCACGGGCCGATCTAATCGGCCCTGTGTTAAAAGTGAAAGTGCTCAGGCCGATCTGATCGGCCCATGAGCTGACACTCATTTGGGAGGGGTTTATTTCCTGCTATGCCTCTTGAAAATCGAAACTAACCTCTAATTCCACTCAGGAACATCTCCCTCTTTCTTCACAGAGCTGTATTTCTCCATATTCTGTCAGACTTGCAGATATTTCGTCTTTTAAAAGTTGCGGAGAAATCATGTTTACAAGATAGAAACCAGTCTGCTGAAAGCTGCACTGGTCCTTCTAGACCACTAGAGGGCGCAGATAGAGACGTTGTTCTAATCTGCCGTCAGCCCCAGAGACAGTGCGGCCAGTGTGAGCGCGTGACTTGACTGAATCGTTTTGGGTTTGAACTGCAGACCACAGAAACCAGCGAAGGTACGGCTCATTTATTTCCCAAACAATACATTCACTTTACTTTTGAATCTTGGGTGACACGAGTATTCTCCTTTATTTTCATTCCTCCAAATACTCCCACCCTTATTCCCTCTTCTCTTACTATTATGGGGTCAGTCCACATTTCCATGTGTGCAGCTGCCTGTTTCCCAATTGTTTCCGCCTTCCTGCTACGTAAGTAAAATGAAAACCATAGAGCCTTTTTCTGTGTATGGACTGTTAGAATCAATTTTGCAAAAGTTGTTCCAACTCACCTGCTGCCTTCCATGCCAGTACCACTGCGCCACGGTTCTTTCAAAAGGCACAGGCCGGCTGCCCAGGCTTGCAGTCACGGTCTGATTTGATTCTAACAGCCCATACATAGACAAAGGCTCTATGGTTTGCATTTTACTTATGAATGTTATTTTATTGAACACGTAGCACCGAAATCTCCAGCCGGAAGACGGAAACAATTGGGAAACAGGCAGCTGCACACATGGAGCAGCGGACTGACCCAATAATAGTGACACTGAGCCTGCTACCATTGCACGAGATGTCTGCACAGTGAGTCCGACTACCGCACTACATGCAGCACTGAATAGGCAAGACTCGAGCACAGGTGACAGCAACAAGTCTGCTACTGAGACATTACAGCTGGGGTCCGTGTTTTTCATGCTGGGGCCTCACAGCCTTTGACTTGACTGATTGCTTGTGGCAAGGAGGATCCAGGGGGCAATGTGGGTGAAGACTGCTCTGAATAAATAACAATAATGCTTCAATTATTCTGAGCTGCCTGTAGTCCTAAGAACTGTGCAGTCACGCAGTCTGACTCTGCTCTGCTCAGTTTTTAGCTGCCTGCCATTGGCCCACTTTAGTTCTGTGACTTCTTAGTTTCTCATTGCTCAAATGGGTGTAATTTTTGATTTTATGTTTACCTCGTCTGTCACTCATAACCTGAAACCTTGACAGCTATGTATTATAGCTTCGCCAATTCCGTTCTCTCGTATTACAGCAGTGTCAGCAGGCCTTGTAAGCATGGCCCCAATGAAAATAGAGTTGTATTGAAGTGTCATAAATGTCTGGCAGGGGTGGAGGTAGCAATGTGCTTATGGGGCAGCACAAAATAGAGTAATCAGGGGTTGCAACATGAATGGAGCAGGGCACATCATACTTTCATTACCTTGAATCATGTAGGTCGATATTTTAAAAATATTTGTGATAAAATTCGAGCATCAAAGTGTGCAGTGAATATATTATAAAATATGAAGGGATCAAGTAATAGCAGCGAAAATGAGGACGGTGATGCATGCATGTGACACAAGTATTTTTTCATGCACTAATGGGTACATTCTGTAGAACGGGCTTTTGCAATCTGACCTCTTCAAACTGAAGATATACTTGGCTATGATTTAATTTTAGTGGTTGTGCAATTATCTCGGCCTGTCTTACCTGACAAGCTTATCAGTAAGAACGATTTATGTGAGTAAAGATCTCTCTCATGAAATGAAAACACAATTTGCTGCTTCCTAACTGGTATTTCCTATCAAGCAGCTTTACAAACGAAAGGCTCTGGGTTGAAAGCTGTGGTTTCACACTTTTCCAAGTTGTGCCATGTACATGTTTTTGCAGCCTTGAACAGTATGCAACTTGAACACATGGGGAGGCAACTAGTTTAATTATTTCATGTAGGATGGATGGAAGGACGAAAGCATTTGTGTTTTCAATACTATGGCCGTGTTTGTTGATAGGCTTCAGACTACTTTTTTCGGAAAGACCTGTACGTTTTTGTGAATTCAGGTGGTATGTAAGGAGCAGGCACAGTGACAAGATGGACGAAGTTTGGGTGAGGGAGGTGGGCTGAGTAATTACCAGCAGCAATGAAATATGCTCCAGACTGTCAGAGTCTTGCACCCAGTCATACCAGTTGAGGGATGAAAAAGGCACAGAATGCTCAGCCAGTTTCTGAGATAGTACTTCATGTGTCTATCTCCCTGATGTCACAAGTTGCTATCATTTAGCAGCTCCAAGGAATCTGCTTGTACAAAACATCATGATGAGACCAGTGTGGCTACAGACACCTGGCTCCTATTACCTACTACCTATCATATAAATATGGGAATAGGTAGTTGTATGTGAGTTTTTTTTTTACCGTGTTAGATGTAATTGTTCGATATCGCAATCGTGCTACTTATTTTTTTGCTGACTAGACACCTAATGCATACAAAGACACACTAGTATTTACAAACCGAGGCCCAACTGCAGACCACAAAAGCAACCGGCCTCTGTTTACTCTTGAGAAGCTTGGTTTCCTACCCATTTGCAAAAATAGATGCATGTAACATTTTAATGCACTATTACATATTTAAAATTTGCAAAAAGCAAAAGGGCAGCCGGATTTTCCTGCTGCATATTTTCAAGGTACACTTTGCTGTATTATGTTTTACTTGTAGGAAAAGTGTCAGGCTGGACCTGGACTTTCCCCAGGTTTCGAAAATGTATTATTGTGGCAGTCGAGCATTTTTACAAAAATGAAACATCCTCACAGACTAAAATTTGCAGACCTTGTTGGGTTGGAAGGAGCTATATATTCACAAGGCTGTGTTGTGCGAGGAGAGTCTGGTGAAAAGGTAGATGGTTTTATCACTCAGGTGAGTTTTTGTGATCTTGTGCCTCGCCCCATCAACCCCTTCCTTCCCTTATGCTGAAACAAGCAGAAAGAGGGAGGTGATTCCCATTACAAATAGCATGGTATATATATTGTGAGAGTATTTGAGTATTCATAAGTGTTGCTTTATATGTACTGGTTTGTGATGTGTTAGACTGGGTGTTGCTCTCTGTGGATATGTATGTGGATGTCTGTGATGTTGATCATGTCTGAGGTCTTGGTCTTTGTTCTTTTGGGTGTATGAGGGTATCTCTGGGTGTATCGTAGTGTCTTCAGGGCGATTGGGGTGCTATTTAGCTGTTTAGGGTGTGTGGTGTGAATGTTTGTACCTGGCTGTTGAGTGTGATTGTAGGTGTTTGGGGGGATTTGTAAGAGTATCTTGAATGTTGTGAGCTGGCGCAGATTGAATGTTTGGCCATGTTTTGTGGATGTTTTTTTTTTTAAACTTTATTTATCCTTTTTGTTATTAATGCGCACAATGAAGAAATGACATTTTCATACACCATGACAGAGTAATTACAACAAGTGTTTGTAAAAGAGTAATTCATCCTTGGTCCACACACCAGAGTGCAAGAGCACGTTCAATCAATTTGCATATCTTCTCCCACACCTTAAGACTTTCAAAAATACACATTTGGTCTGTTCCTGTCAGAGAACCCCGGTCTACACAGCTCATACATCGTAAAGAAACAGCCGCATGATAAAACAAACATCATCAAAATTAAACTTAACCCAGACCAGTGGGGACAATACCTGCAGGTTGTGCTGCTGGAGGGGTGGAGCTAATTCGAAGGAGGTGGGTCTTCAGGGGATGCCAAATGTCTTTTGGCCTGGAAGCAGGGGGATGCAAAGACGCAAACAGATCACAATTAGTGTTACAGTATGTGAGGCTTGCCAGCCAGGCATTAGTTGTGGGGGTGACCTTGTTTCCCCAGTGCATAGCAATTTCCCTCTTTGCAAGGAGTAAGGCAATTGCTGTGAATTTCTGCAATTTTTTCGGGAACCCAAGTACATAACCCAACAGCGCGACCTCCGGAAGGGGTACAATCTCCTGTCCTATCATGTGCGACGAGCGCATAAATGGACCTCCAATATTCTCCTATTTTTGCACAGTTCCATGTCATATGTGCAAAGTCGGCATGAGGGCCCCACACTTCGGGCAGTTATGTGACCTATCTGGGTCTATGGAGTTGATTTTCGCCGGTGACATGTATGTCCTCCACAGATATTTGAAATGAATCAACTTGTGTCTGCTGTTAAGTGAAACCTCCTTTGTCTGAGAACAGCAATATGCCCACTGTGAGTCTTGTATTGTGTGATCTAAATCCCGCTCCCATGCTTCTCTAATTCCAACACCTCTGCCAGGAACCAGAGCCATGGAAGCTCTGTAAAGTTTTGAAATCAAGTGATCCCCCTCTTTGCTGGCAATCAATAACGTTAATGGTGAGAAGGACTCAGGTTCCAAAGGGAAGTTAGCAATCCTCTCTCTAAGTGCTCAACGAACTCTACATAAGACAAATTGATCCATAAAAGTGGCACCCCTGAACCGCTCATCCTCCGTAGAGTTGAACACATGTCCCCCCGGAAACAATTCCCCGAACTTCTCCAGGGAGTAGGAATCAAAAGTACGGTGTACCAATTTCTCCTACGTGACGGGGAGCCATGGGTTGTTGCTCAATGGTATCTCAGACGAGTAAACTACACACCCGCCCATCACTCGTGCCAACTTATGCCAGGCCCAACTTGTCGTTGAGACTGTTTGAATGTCGCGGGGGTCCCGAGGGAAAACCCGCGGCAGGACTGTTCTCAACGGAGCTGGCAATACCAAGTCAGCTTCAGGTTTCGCATAGGGAATCCATGCATCAGGGTAATACCAGGAGTGTGCAAAGCTACATTGAGCTACCAAATAGTAGACCTGGAAGTTTGGGACTCCGAGCCCTCCCCTCTCATATGGCAGGGTCAATGTGTCCCAGCCAACTCTGGCCCTCTTCCCTCCCCAAACAAGTCTGGTAAGGTGGGATTGGATAGTTTTTAAAAAAAACTGTTGGGGAGTGGGCTGGGGATATTGTGAAATAGATACAAGAATTTAGGGAGTACCACCATCTTTATGATTGCTACTCGGCCCGCCATTGATAAGGGAAGTTTTTGCCAGCGCTCTATCTGCTACTCAAGCTTGTAAATAGCTGGGCCATAGTTTAGCATTACAAGCTGATGAGAGTCCCGGTGTATCTGAATTCCTAAATATCTTGTCGACTCCTCGCACCATTCAACGGAAACCCACAATCCGATTTGATAGTGCTAGACGTTAGGGGAAAATCACTGATTTGCCCCAATTGATGCCAAGTCCAGAGAACCCCCTGTATCGAATGATTTCCCTAATTAGTGGCTCTAAATTCTCCTCTGGATGTCGGACATAAAGGATAACATCATCCGCATAAAGTGAAATTAATAGAGGACCTGTCTTGACTGGAGGCCTCTATGTAAATGCCTTTCCTGAAAGTGTCGAACTAATGGATCAAGCGCTATTATGAATAGCAACGGAGAGAGCGGGCATCCCTGCCGCGTGCCACGGGAGAGGCAAAACTGTGAAGACAAAGTACCATTTAGTCGGAGTCGGGCAGTGGGGGAGGTATATAGAAGTGAAGTGACCTCAACAAATCCTTTAGGCATTCCCATCCTCTTCATGACCGTAAGAAAAAAAGGCCACTCTAAGGAATCAAAGGCCTTTTCAGTATCTAATAACACGGCCGCAGCAGGAACCTCGGACGATATCCTATGTAGGACCGTAAACAGAGTTTGAAGATTTAATGCCGTTGACCTATGGGGGACAAACCCCGACTGGGCCGGTGAGATGATACAGTCTAACAAAAGGGCCAACCTCAGTGCAATCATTTTGGCCAGGATTTTATAATCGAGATTTAGAAGCGATAATGGCCTATATGATCCACACATGAGAGGATCTTTCCCCGGTTTGGGTAATAGGATTATTACTGCAGCACGCAGCGTGGGCGGCAATTCTTTGCTCTCCAGTGCTTTACTATACACCTCAAGCAGATATGGAGCTAATAGGTCCTTGTAAGTTTTATAAAAATTATCAGTGAACCCGTCTAACCCGGGGGCAGTCGAGCCATTCATGGCATCAATAGCGCTTATGATTTCCTCCGCGGAAAACGGTTCCGCCAAGAACTCTTGCATCACTTTTTCGAGCCAAACAAGTGCTATCTCAGACAAGTAGCCATTACGGTCCTCGTCACTGTGCGCAGCGCGCAAAGAATACAGCCCAGTATAGTATTCTAGGAATACGTCTCGTATCTCCCGGGTATCAATCAGTGTCCTGCCATCACAAAAACGGATACAGGGAATACAAGATTGACCGGTCCCAGGAGCCGTGCCAAGGTGCGGTTCGACCGGTCCCCCTTGCCATAACGCCGAGCGGTGGCGTATTTGCTCAAAAAAGCGTCTCCCGTTCCGCTGCTTCCCTGAACTCCAGTAGGAGTGCCAATCGGCGGTTCCGCTCGGCCTGGGCAGGGTGTGCCATGTGCTCCTTGTCAAGTGCCTCAAGCTGCTGCTCAATGCGTGATAATGTGCCCCTTAGATCTCTCAAAACCCCCGAATGTTTCGCAATACAGACTCCCCGGATATAGGCTTTAAATGCTTCCCATAGTACGGCACACTTCTGCACTGAACCTTTATTTAACTCAAAGTATTCTATGATAGCTGAACGGAGCTCAGCATTGAACACCGCGACCATCAGCGCCTGACCCGGGAACCTCCACTGCCTTTCGCAGCCCTCTGGCCTAGGGATCCTATCCTTGAGAACCACCGGGGAGTGGTCCGAGAGCGTTTTGGGAAGGTGCTTCGTCTCCCGGTACCAAGAAGTTAGATTTGGGGACACCAACCAGAAATCTAGCCTGGTCCAGGTTTTATATTGTGCTGCGTAATGAATGCAGGCTGTTTCCCCAGGGCGGCAGAGTCTCCACACGTCCACCAACCCCAGCGAGTCACAAAGCTCCAATAATGCACAACGAGCTCGCGGCTTAGGATCAGAGGAGCCAGACGTATTATCTATTGTTGGGTCTAACAACAAATTAAAATCACCACCCATACAAATGTAGTCTGCGTCAAGCTGCAATAGTTGCGTGTGTAGGTTATGAAAAAATACTGGGTTGTCAATATTTGGAGCATACACACAAACAAAGGCCACCCGGTAGCCCATTAAGTGCCCCGATACCATCGTATAGCGACCCTCCCCATCGTTACGAACACTTTCCACCTGAAATGGCAAACGCTTATGTAGCAACACTGCAGTCCCCCTAGCATATGTACTGTAATTTGCAAAATAACGATGGGGGCCCCAGGATGATGCAAAGCCAGTGGAGGTAAGTTTTGGCAGGTGCGTCTCTTGCAAAAAGGCGACATCTACTTGGTGTCGCTGTAGATACTGCAACACTTGCTTCCCTTTTCTAACATTATTAAGTCCCCACACGTTCCAAGTGATTAATGTAAGTTCCGAAAATGTGGAAAGCCTACCCCCGGCAGTCATAACAACAGTTCAAACCTGATCGTGTGTGTGCGTGACAACAAGAACTAGTCTCATCATGGTGTGCATTTAACTCTGTGCGCAATAGAACCCCCATGAAACTAATCTTCCCACCCCACACCCCCACCCATCCCTGCCCAAACCCAAGCAGGGAAGATCCCCATTAACAACCCTGTAGAATGTAGCATGGGAACGTAATATATAGCAATAAGGAGTCAGTTTCACGTACATTCCAACCGAAATAGAAGATTAAAGGTGATACAACACTAGGGGCGAGGCAACACCACGCCGCACTCCCAATAATTTAGAATCATAAACATTAACAGTATATGCAATAGCCCTAACTGCAATAAAGTATGGAGAAAAAAAGAGTAGTTTTGTGTACAGGATACAGTACCATAATCATTCCGATGAAAAACGTTCACCACTAGCTACCGATCTGCTGTGCGATGGGGAGCCCCTGGTTGGATCTTTGGCCTTTCTGCTGGAATTTGCTTTATTGTCTTGGCAAAAAGCCTGGACCACCGCTGGGGTATCAAAGATTCTGGACCTGCCATCCACATCCACCCGGAGGCGCGCCGTGTATATCATACCATAACGCAGGCCCAGATTACAGAGCGTGGCCTTCACTCCAGTGTACTTTCTTCTCGCCTCCTGGGCCATAGCTGTGAAGTCAGGGAACAGGGCCAAAGTAGAGCCCTGCCAGGTCGTGGCGCCATTTTCCCTAGCCAGTCTAAGCACCATGTCCCTGTCTCGGAAGTTCAGCAGGCGGGCGATAATAGGCCTGGGAGGACACCCCGGATTGGGCCTAGGGCCGAGGGAACGATGTGCCCGCTCTACTAAGAAGGTGGGAGTGAAAGCGTCTTTGCCTAAAAGATCAGTAAGTAGTTTTTCAACAAATAAGTCCATTCACCCCACGTTGGTGGACTCCGGGACCCCTAAAATGCGAATGGCATTGCGCCTGCTGCTCACTTCCAAGTCCTCGTTCTACAAGGCAACTGACTTGAGTATTTTCTCCATCCGATCAATTCTTTTCGTGGACTGCGCAGTGCCATCTTCCAAATCCGACACCCTCCCTTCTATATTGAGGGAGTGATATGCATTGAGAAAGAGCTAATAGCACGTGCTTGAAGCATTCTAATATCCCCTTGACTCACACAGAGATAATGCTTTTGCCTGTCAGGAAGGACTGTGTTTACGTGATCTCTTGGTGGTGAATAGTTGGAATCTTGCAGTTCTTGTGGTTCTAGGTAAATAATAATAACAACAGGAGACTGCTGTTCAAGGGAACACCCAGCTTCCTGGAGGAGAGGGAAGATCACAGGATGTCAGGAAGAAGTTGATAGAAATTAAGTGGGTTACAGAGACTGATGGGGCCATGACGCAGATGATTTAATTCTCAAATGACTCTGTACATACAATATACCACCACAGGACACAGTGGCTTAGCTTGTAGATTTATTTCGTGGGAATTACGAGCCACCGCTCCTCTCACGACAGCAGAGAGGCACCAACTGACTCTTCTTAGAACTACCACATCTCAGCACCATGACAACCCATGGAGTTCTTTAAAGAACCTTAACAAGCATATCTAAGCACAACAGACTTGAGCATTAAGAAATGGAGCAACAGATAGAGTCGCAGCCAGAGGTTTTTGATTGGGGGAGAGATTATATCTGGCAAAGCAGAAAAAGATTGGCGTGTCATCAGCATAAAGATGGTATATGATTTCAAAGGAGGGATCATGTTGCCATGAGTGGTGGTGCTTCACCTAGCCCCTACTCTGCCCTAAACATTTCCTGCTTCAGCACCGGGATACCCTTCCGGAATAACATAACATAAATATCTGATATCCTGCATAGGCATCTGACTTTGTGCCTCTTGCTACATGACTTGTTTGGTGACCTGAAGCAAGCATTGGTCTCTTGGTATCTTGTTGTAAGGGAGATTGTCAGATGGGTTGTTAGTCACAGAACAGGACCCTGCCTTCTAGATTATCTTTTGATCTTAGCTTGGACAAACAATGAGCTTAGCCTTGCATGACCTAGCGGACAGTGCAGAGTAAATAGAACTGCTCTACTCTGCATAAGAAATAGCAGTCTAACTTAACAGAAAAGGATACGGAGAAGCATACTGTGTTGACTGACAGGTGGGTGGATAGAAACCAGTGGCAAGTCAGTCACATTTGATGTGGGGGTGAGAGAGGGTGACCTATGTCTTTTTGTTAGTGATTTGATCGCCCTTGGTTTAGCACTACATGGTTTTACTAATATCAACCATGTTCTGCATGAGAGTTTCTGATGGGATGCTTTGCCTCTGAAAGTGCTACTTACTATCCAACTCTGCGTGGTAAGAGGGTGAGTATAAAAGAAATGAATGGGTGTGACTGGGGGATGTGTGACTAGTAGTACTTAATCATTAAATTATGTTTTTTCTTCATATGGTGCAAACTGTACTCATGAGAACACTTTGATGGTGTCTGCGATGAAGGTGAAGCAGATGAACAATCACGTCACACTGGCAAGACTGTTGGATGTTGCCAAAGAAACATCATTCAGGTAAGTCGGTGACTAGAAGGTATACCAAATCTGTGGGCCTCCTGGGAAGCATCTTGGTATACCCTCTAGGAATCCGGATCTAGTTCTTAATCTTTCAACAAGAGGAGCATAGGGTCAGGTTATAGACATACTCTTTTTTCCCTCCTAGGTGGACCAGGAACTTCAACAACCGTCAACTACACATGTTTAGCCAGGGACAGCTTGTAGCTTTATGGTAGCTTGCCTTGAGCTAATGCCCTCACTGAGGTGCTTTTGGTGGCAGGAGACCCACAGCACCACTTTGTACAGTTGGTTCAAGGCAACCTCCCTCTCGTTTTGTGTCTCCTGGCTGTGCCAAGAATGTTTAGTACAGGGACAGGTTGTAGGCACACTCTCTCTCTTTTTCCCCTTCTAGGTGGACCAGGCACTTCGACAACCATCAACAACACATGCTTAGACTAGGGAAAGTTTGTAGGTACATGCTTTGCAGCTTGCCTTGAGCTAATGCCCTCACTGAGGTGTGTTTGCTGCCAGCAGAGCCACAGCACCACTTTGTACAGTTGGTTCAAGGCAACCTCGCTCCTGTTTTGTATCTCCTGGCTCTGCCATGAATGTTTAGTACAGGGACAGGTTGTAGGCACACTCTCTCTCTTTTTCCCCTTCTAGGTGAACCGGGCACTTTGACAACTATCAACAACACATGTTTAGACTAGGGAAAGTTTGTAGGTACATGCTTTGCAGCTTGCCTTGAGCTAATGCCCTCACTGAGGTGTGTTTGCTGCCAGCAGAGCCACAGCACCACTTTGTACAGTTGGTTCAAGGCAACCTCGCTCCTGTTTTGTGTCTCCTGGCTCTGCCAAGAATGTTTAGTACAGGGACAGGTTGTAGGCACACTCTCTCTCTTTTTCCCCTTCTAGGTGAACTGGGCACTTCGACAATCATCAACAACACATGTTTAGACTAGGGAATGTTTGTAGGTACATGCTTTGCAGCTTGCCTTGAGCTAATGCCCTCACTGAGGTGCGTTTGCTGCCAGCAGAGCCACAGCACCACTTTGTACAGTTGGTTCAAGGCAACCTCGCTCCTGTTTTGTGTCTCCTGGCTCTGCCATGAATGTTTAGTACAGGGACAGGTTGTAGGCACACTCTCTCTCTTTTTCCCCTTCTAGGTGAACCGGGCACTTCGACAACCATCAACAACACATGTTTAGACTAGGGAAAGTTTGTAGGTACATGCTTTGCAGCTTGCCTTGAGCTAATGCCCTCACTGAGGTGCGTTTGCTGCCAGCAGAGCCACAGCACCACTTTGTACAGTTGGTTCAAGGCAACCTCGCTCCTGTTTTGTGTCTCCTGGCTCTGCCATGAATGTTTAGTACAGGGACAGGTTGTAGGCACACTCTCTCTCTTTTTCCCCTTCTAGGTGAACCGGGCACTTCGACAACCATCAACAACACATGTTTAGACTAGGGAAAGTTTGTAGGTACATGCTTTGCAGCTTGCCTTGAGCTAATGCCCTCACTGAGGTGCGTTTGCTGCCAGCAGAGCCACAGCACCACTTTGTACAGTTGGTTCAAGGCAACCTCGCTCCTGTTTTATGTCTCCTGGCTCTGCCATGAATGTTTAGTACAGGGACAGGTTGTAGGCACACTCTCTCTCTTTTTCCCCTTTTAGGTGAACCGGGCACTTCGACAACCATCAACAACACATGTTTAGACTAGGGAAAGTTTGTAGGTACATGCTTTGCAGCTTGCCTTGAGCTAATGCCCTCACTGAGGTGCGTTTGCTGCCAGCAGAGCCACAGCACCACTTTGTACAGTTGGTTCAAGGCAACCTCGCTCCTGTTTTGTGTCTCCTGGCTCTGCCAAGAATGTTATTTTTTTAACATAGCTTTTTTGGCATTTTACAACATACATTCCAATCATATATTCATAGCACTTCACAAAGATGTAATTAATCACCTTAACTGTTATCCCCAGTTTGAGATATGACCCCCATGCATCCCCGGCTGGTGGTACCAAAGGGTTTCAACATGTGTCCATGGGTTACTGATTATGCCTGTCTGACGTATTTATCCAGATACCTTAATGTCAGTCATTTATTCTTCCTGTGCGTAAAATACCTCTAAGGGACTTTCCAGGATACCAGGAAACTGTATAAGATGTTTTGCCATTTTGCAGTGCTCCACGTGTGTCTAAGATAGGAACTATTGCAGTGGCCATTCAACAAAACAATAAAACAAAGGGTAAACTTATAACAACAAACAATCCTATCAGTGATAATTCTGGGCCGTATAGTGGGTTCCCAGCTGTTTGCTGTATAAATCGCTTCCAACACTCCAGGACCACAGACAACAGAATCCCCGGCCACAGAAGGTCAGCCTTTCAAGCCAGAAGTTTCCCTAGTAATGCTTCTTGAGGAATAAATCTACCCGTCAGGCCCGTTTCCTCCCGGCAGGAACCAGCGGGCCACTGTGCCACCCACTGTAGTTGGGCGGACAAATAATAAATTTTGAAGTCAGGGGCTCCCAAGCCCCCGTCAATGGGAGAGCATCGAAGAGTCTCAATTGGCAACCTGTGTCGACCACCATCCCACACCGGCTCTCAAAAAATGCTGCCAGGCCATGCTGGTCTAACGAGTCTGGTCATCCATATAAGGATTCATAGTATACTTGGAATGCCATATTAATCTCACCAGGGGCACAGACTGGTGTATTGTCATCCAAACTGATTTGGGTGATGGGTGTCCCTCGGGACTCAGGTCTAATTAGCCATGCCAACAACTACCAGGTCTACCCTCCTCGTCATGCGCCCACGCTATGTATTCTTTATAGGCGTGGCACTGTAAGTGCTCCATTGTTTCGTTAGAGTTCCTTGGCCTCCCTGAGTCGGGTTTGTACATGTTTATCTGGCCAAATAACATTGTCCATTTTATGCAAACGGGCGTAAAAGCGCAGTAGGTCCACTTGTTATTATTGCGCTGGGTATGCCCCTCCGCGTCTTCTGCGCGCCGTTCCAGGACGCACATTCTCTCTGTGAGGTCCTCTACATTAGGGTTCAGTGCCTTCTGTTCTAGCTGTAACTCACTCAGAGAATTTTCAACCATATCCATCCGATCTGCTAGTCAGGGAGACCGGTAAGGTACTGAAAAGGAGATAGGTTTCATTCATTAGTGATATTCCAAGGTCAGTGTTTTATGAATCCTGATCATCAAGGCGCCGCACCCCTTTCATCATAATATGTAGATTTTGACTACAATCATGACTTGTCTCTGGCCAGAAGAGGCCTTTGCTGTTTTTTTTATTTGTTACCAGTGGACTATTGCCTTGTTACTTCTCCCAGCTACTTCAGCTCATCTACTGATTAATCAGAGCGTGATCTGTCATGCAAGGTTAGGGGCTGGTCGAGAATTTCTATCAGAAGTGTACATGTCTGTATCAAACAGTGAGGCCCAAAAACTCTCCAGCAGGCCTAGGTCGTCATAATATATTGTCTTGTTGACATGACTGATTAACATTGATTTAGGGTTTTGCAAGCCATATTAGATGTCCATCGTCTAGAGACAGGGCTGTTGCTTCAGGATTCTTTTGTGTCTATGCACAGTTTCCTGTGAGAATTCTCTGAAGGTGAATATTATGTGTTCTGTGTAGATGAAGGGCCTCCATTTCCCCAATTCTGTGAAGATCAGATGCACATGTTGGTGTCGGAGGAAACAAGCGACTATCTAAACGTAATCCTACCATACTTGTCATGTGTCTTGAATGGATCCTGTGAGCGTGTTGGAACTCTCAAGGAGGCTCAAACATAAAGTTTGTGATACTTTGTATGAAAAGGGCAAGGAAGGCTAACATGTCATTACCTTCCTGGTTCACGGGCACTTCAGGAAAGCATAGGTTGTCTCTGTGATGTCTGTCTTCGAGCTCCACAATCTATTTTAGCATATACCAATGGCTGTGATGATTTAGCAGGAGCACTCACATCCTTAATTTCATCATGCATCACAAAGAGGAGATGAACTCTGTTTTGTAAACTCTGGAGGCCGTATGGTCAAAAAGTAGGTTGAGCTAAATACAGCTGTATCTGCACCATTTATCTCCAGGACATCCATGCTGCAGCATAGGCTTCTCAGGCTCCCTATAGAGCTGCAGCCTCCCATTTTTCCATTTTGCTAGGCAAAGGTACAATTGGGACTGAAGCGGGGTCAGACTTAATTGTTGGCTGCCTACGCACTCAAAGTGGTGGACTCATGTACACATTTTCTCCCATGTGAAACCCTGTTTCTCTGGCCATGCTGTGAAAAAGAGGACTCATCCTCGTGCCCTACTTTATGCAGCTGAAAATGCATTGCTTACTACGAACCAAGTTCTGACTTCTTTTGTGTTCGCCTTTTCAGTATTGTAAGGGGGTTCAAAGGTGCAGGCCTTCTGTGGTTGCGTTCAGGCTATGCCATGAGGATACACCAGACTCCATCCAGAGACGCCTCTGACTCTATGTACACATTTACAGCCAAATTAAACCCTTGCAGGCCTGCCTTTTCACAATTTTACTAGGCAAAAGGACAGGCGAGATTGGAGCAAGGTTAAGACTCCAGTGTTGTACACCTGTGCAACCAGTTATACATTTATTTTCCCTTACATTAAATGTGTTTTTCATAGACGAGCTGGAATCAGTATCATATCCACAGATACCATGCCCCAAAACAGATTATTTACCCATATGCTTTGCTTCTTTCTGCTGAAAATATATCTCATTTGGCGGAGTTTTACTTCATTTGTAACATGAGACACATTCAAGTAAAAGGTACTCAAAAACTATTTACACATACAATCCTACAGGTTTGTACTATAAAGAGTAAACAAAAAAACGAATAAACATTTTTTTTACCTTTTAAATTTTATATATTTTTTGGGATTTTTATTTTTAATATTTTTTTTAGAACTGTTACTTACACAACCTACAACTACTTGAAATAAACTGCAAACACTGAAATATTTAATTTAGTAATATAGTAACGATAATGAAAAAAATTATGATAGTTATTAAGAAAAATGTAAGGCAACCAAAAGCTAGTTTTCTTCCTCCTGAACACTAGGAGAGGGATGACAGTGACTTAACTGGGGATAACATTGCTCATAAACACCAAGTATACATGCAGGACACCAGTGGCGGGACCTTTTTCTCCCCCAGGCTGACTCCTGTCAGAGCACACAGCACAGTCTCTCTCTTTTCGCCCAGGCAACAGTGCAAAGCCGTGCTCCTCACTGCAAAGAGAAAGTAGTGGTGTTGTAGATATTTGTTCTTGAGAGACCCAATCCTGCTGTAGACAAAGTGCCTCTACAAGACTCACTATAAAACTGTGGCGACTCTGGACATTGCATGGATCAGTATTCAATTTATACAATTCGAAAGCATTCATGATTGACACATCAATCAGATTACGACAAACCTTGGACCAGTATCTGTGTGTTGATCTCTCTGCTGCGAATTCGTATATTTTGCGGTCGCTTACATCAACCCCACCCATTCCTTTATTGTCGTCTAGAATGACTCGAGGTTTGATGATTGACTTCCCAGACCTTGTCTGTACAGTCACATCAGCTGCGAGGCTAGAGGTGGGCAGCAGTAGAACAGGCTTGCGTTGGCTTTTCTTTTCTCTAAAGGCGCATGCCAATACCCCTTTCTTTCTCATGTACTTAGGGGTATATTCACAAGAACGTGCGCTAAACATCTCCAAAAAATGTTAACGCAACTTTACACATCGCAGTCTATCGCGGGAAAATAACCCAGTGTTAACGTGGAATTCACAACACGGCGGTACCATGCGAAGGTTTGCCGAAAACGCGGCCAATGTCCACGATACAACCACCGCGACGGAGATAAAAATACAAACCCCAACGCAAAAAAACGTGCGATGAGCCCATTCGCGATGAGGAAAGCAGCGATAAGCAGCGCCAGGCCCGCGACACACACACGGCAGGTGGGAATAAGCACAACAAAAGCAGGAAAAGGGAAGACAAACCCAACAGAAAACAACAGCGAAGCACAATGGAGGCAGTCGGAGCCAGTACACAACCCCACAAGCCCCATTGGCAACAAAACAATGTACATGGCAGTCCATCGTGGACAAGGGGAATGCAGCCGGAGAGCGGAGGAGGACAATGGAAGAAAACCAGAACAGCTGGAATGATGCAAAACGCAAAAACAAGCAGAAACACGCCAACAACCAGAAGGCAGCAATGCACACCGGAGGTGGGAGTCCAGCGCCACACCAGGAGCTGGATGACATGGAGGAAATGGTGTCCACCACATCAGTCTGGAGATGGTGGCAGGAGTCGGGGACCGGAAACTGCTCAAAATCAATAGACACAACAGCAACAGGGAGAGGAACGACCAGGGACTGGGGGACGGGGGAGATGGGCACAATGGCACACATGCACAATTAAGCACAGCACAACTGCAGACAAACCATGCCCAAGAGTAACAACACCAACCAAGAGCACAAGTCACACAAGTCGGCAATATCACACCACTGAACAAGCACAGAAGTGAAAACCACACTGCCTGAAAGGGAGAAGGGTGAGCCAAAACAGAGCTGAAGGGCCATCTCACACACAATGCAGCACACACACATAGGAAGCAGAGCACCCCAACATCGAACACAATGTGGTACAAACACCAACATTTGCACAACCTAACACAGGACACAAGTGCACCCGCTTGTGGCCGGTAAATGGCCATACGCATCTAGCAAAGCACGAAACAGGGACATGATAATGCACAAGTACCAACCCACAGCCCTGATGGGGTAGCAATGCATGTATGGCAGGGACCCAGAGAGGCCGTGACACACACATTTGCATACATATCAACACCCATCACAGTTGGAGACAAGTGAAGGTGCGGAAACTTCACCAACAATTGCGTGTCAGTACAGCCAAGAGAAGTGCCACAACATGCAGACCAATGCAGCAGCATGTCTGAATGAGGAACGTTGGAAAGTGCCCATGTCCCCCCGGGGAGTCCATCACCCACACAAGTTAGTGCCAACGCGCGCTGGTTGTCCGCGCATGTATCCGAAGTCCAGGCCAATGCAGCCATGTCCACTGTTGTCTTGGGACATGTAACCAGATCCCCAACATGCAACCAGGCGCCGGGACATGTGCAATGGGTCACATTCAGTTGTGGCTGCAGGTACGTCGTCACTCGTCCATGAACGTGAGTGCAGCAGTGTAGGCCAACATTTCCAACATGAGCTCATTGTCGACTACATCTAACATGTCGGTGACGTAACCCATCAGCTGTTCCGGACAGATGTGCTGACTCCAACCCCTGGCCCAAGAAGCACTAAAGCACAATAGGGGAGCGGCTCAATGTGGTCACTGCACACGACGACTCGTGCAATCTCCCAGATCCAGTTGCCAGCATGCATGCCAATCATCCAGGCATGCCATAAACGGGCATCACGGTGACACTCCTGGTCATGGTCCAACAGGGGCGCACACACACGTCGAAATCCAGGTCAGCTACAGTTACGTTGGAGAGGCAGACATCCATGGTCCACTCGAATATGCACGAGCGACAATGCAACACAGGCTGAACGCAGGTGACGTTGGCAAGGCGGAAGCTTAGCCGGTAACTGATCCGCAGCACTGCCAATGGCAGTGCCCCCAGTACATGCAGCAGACGTGCACGGTACCGGTCCACGTGACTGGAGTTGTGTATGTATCCGGGATGGTCTGCCATTGCGTCAGTGGCTCTGCTTGAAGCGGCACCGTGCTGACCCGCACCAGTCCTGTGGATGAAATGCCACAGTTCGGATCAATGAGCAGTGTCTGTGTGCAACGGGTGCAGGCCTGGGGTGGGGTGGGAGTACGTGTGAAGGCCATTTCACACACGCTAACTACGACCAAGGACTTCTGTGTGTGGGATGTGTACACGTTGGTCTCACGTCTGGCAGTGCGTAGTGTGGGAGTCGCCAGCAAATGCTATCGTATCTGTCAGGGGGTGCTGGGCACATGCAAGTCCCAGCTTGGAGCTGCAGATGTGCTTCCGCCTGATAGTTCAGACAAAGGACCTTTCATCCCTACAGTAACTTTACCATCTGCTTGCATACAGGAGATGTACAGAGGCCTGTCGTGGGTGGGGTGGGATGTCTGCGACCCAGGGAATCATGGATGATATGCCGAGCACGTGGCACATGAGCGGCCTCACTGTGTGTTACGTTGCCTCACAGCTGCTCCTCCCTCCCATGAGCCCCCACACTTGTGTGCGCTGCGCGGTTGTATCACGTGCACTGCTACGGCACACCATTGTCATGCCTGTCTGCGCATGTCCAGCGGCATGCCAACAACACCGTGAAGCTGGCCGTTGAGGGTGTGCGGCCACATGAGTGCAGGCCAATGGTCTGGACAGGGCGGACACAGGTGTACAGTCCATGGCTGGCTGTGATCGCGCTGCGATTGAGGCTAGGCATCTGACTTATGCAGCCGCAGGACTGATACACAACACTTGGCATGTATGAGCCAAGACCCCGAGCGGTCTTGCGCTCCTACATTTCCCCGTACGTGCGGGCCCGCCCTCCGGGTGCATGCTACATTGCAACATCGACTACTGTGGCCCTGGTGGCGACAACACTCCAACACAGAGACACGCTTACCGCACTTCCTGCTCAAGGCCAGACCAGAGCCACGCCCTGATCCCCCTGCCGAATCAGCACACCCCGGCGCTGACCTGACGTACGCCGGACCAGCACACGCCGCTTGTGCATGCAGGGGGAGGAGGGCATAGCTACATGTCCAAGGTCTTAGCCACTGCTGAGGTGACATGGTATCGTCTGCTGAAGACAGCACACTGTGATGTTGCAGGGTTCGGGCCCATCATGCTGACATAATGACCACACGGACACACTTGCTTAGATGGTGTGAATGGCTATGGGCACGTGCGCCCGGTCACTTTTATTAGCAGGCTCACATGTCGAGTGACACCTGTGAGGATGTGTGTGGGGTGTGTGTACACCAGCCTTCATGGAGTGCCTGGTGCAGTCAAAATGCGACAACAGTGTCCATCGTTAAGGACACAACCATTCAACCATAAAGGCTCCATGACTTGAGCTGCACAGAGTCAGTGGCCCCGGATGCACAGCGTCCTGCACGGGCCTACCGCCACGGGCCGCTGACTTGCGGTGCACTGGGGCAGGGTCACGAGAGCAGAGCAGGTTCTCGTAGATGACAAAGGGGTTGTCGCGTAGTGTCTCGGTGGACAGTGGAAGGTGTACCCCCAGGGCATGATGCAGAGGGCAGAACCACGCAGAAACAGTCACTATGGTGGAGATGAATGGAACAGACACATGTCGAACACCAAGTCCGTCACAGCCAGATGATGATGCAGACAACCCCCAGGCCATGGACTCAGACGCCACCAAAGTCCAACCAGAAAGTGCCCATGACTCATTGCGCACAGAGTTAGTGGCACCAGTGCTGATAGGGGATGCCGCCTGCGATGAGGCGTGTCCAATGGTGTGGACTCCTCCATATCTTACGCAAGTCACAGTTCCACATGTGTGACCTACTGGACCGCAGTGTAGGCCGGGGGCAGCGGTCAGCACGGGCCAACAGACACGTGGCGTGTGCTTGCGATGCAGGGTATGGGACACTGATCGAAGGGAGTTCAGTGATATAAACTCTGCAATAAACATCTGGTCACTGCCGTTCTGTACTCAAGACACAGTTCCACATGTGGGACCTACTGGACCGCAGTGTAGGCCTGAGCCCTCATCCACGTGTTGCCGGCTTGCGTTGAACAGGGTTAGTGGCACCACGTGTCGCCGGCTTGCATTGAACAGGGTTAGTGGCACCACGTGTCGTCGGCTTGCGTTGAACTGGGTTAGTGGCACCACGTGTCGTCGGCTTGCGTTGAACAGGGTTAGTGGCACCACGTGTCGCCGGCTTGCGTTGAACAGGGTTAGTGGCACCACGTGTCGCAGGCTTGCGATGCAGAATTTGGCTTCACGGACCGGAGGGAGTATAGTGATGTGGACGCGGCCACAGACTTGGGGTCACTGCCATTCAATACTCACGACTCAGTGCAACATTTGCCAACAACTGGGCCGAAGAGTACGCCAGTGGGGTATGTCAATGAAAAGGGAGTGCTGTGGGCCAGCGTCGTGGAGGCCAGCGATGGTCTGCGGAGGCTGCAAAGGTCGCGGGACTGGGGCTTGGAGCTTGCACCGGCACGTGGTGGGCCCTCTTTGACACACACCGGTGTCGGCAGGTGAGCGGAGCCTCCTTGGTGTGCTGGGGCAGGCATGACGGGTCTGGGGACCAGCGGCCCGGGGTGCAGCAGGCGCACAGGGACGCAGGCCCCGCCGTGCACGGCGCCGGCCTCGTGGCAGGCTGAGAGGCGCCACCCTGGCAGACACGTTGGCCATTCCGAATGAGAACCACGCCCAGTGCGACGGGCTTTTTATTCACACCCCTACGCAGGCCTGGCGTACCCAGGGCCAACCCACTCCGCCGGCGCATACAGGGGGGGACGTAACGGGCGACATTTCCAGGTTCTGGCCCACAGCCTGTGGGGACATGGTAGCGTCCACTGGCCACTGCACTCCATGCACCACCAGTTAATGTCCACATGGCCATTTCCGTGGTTTGCACACTGAAGTCTGTCCGGCACATCCTCGCCACACCTGGCATTGGGTAGGTTCTCATTCATTGGTCACTTGCTGCTCTCACACATGCCTGCTCCAGGCCTCTCCTCACATTCTGCTATTGTGTGGCTGTGGTGCCATGCGGTGGCTGGGTTGTGTGCATGGCAAGCCCAGGTTCCCAATGGAGTCGTGTTGCTGTGTCGGGTCGATTGGCATGTTGTGTGGCATGTTGCATGTAGTTTTGCTGCGTGCCATTGCCAGTGTCGTGAATTGCATGACTGTGGAGTGGAGGTGTGTGGTGTGTTCATTTGGTACTTACCAACGAGCAATGCATTTCCATAGGTGCCATCCTGGGAGAGCTGGTTGATGATGGACTGTCGGGAGATGTATGAATCATGCACACTGCCTGGGGAGTTGGCCACAACATTGTTGAGGAGTCCCAGGTGGTCCACTATTGCCTGCACATTGATGGAATGCGTGTGCTTTCTGTTGCGGTAGTTGTGTGCAGTGTCGGCAGATGGCACGAGGGGTACAAGTGTGCAGTCGATTGCCCCCAACACGTGAGGGAATCCAGCTATGGCGTAGAAGCCTTGCTGGTCTCCAGCTGCTCCTGCGCAGTGTGGGTGAAGTGGAGGTGCTGGGGTACCAGGCTGATGATGGCATCCAGGCCAGGTGTGATGAACTTGGATTGGGCTGGCTGTGAGACTCCTCCGACTCTGGCAGTTGTGGGTTGTAAGGTACCAGAGGCCAACATGTGCAGCACAGCCAGCAGCTTTGTCTGCGGAGGGATGTTGGTTGTCTGCTGTGTTGGTACCGTCAGCCGGTGGGCGATGTGGGTCAGGATGCGGGGGATGGTTGTCCTTTTGGGCCGGTAGTGGGCAATGAACTCCTCTGGCGTTAGGTCTGTGCGGCTGGTGCATTTACGGTGGGTCCGCTGTCTTTGTGTACGCTGCCTCTGTGGTGGTCCGGGGGGGGGCGGGGCGGGTCCTGGGGGTTATGGCGGGCCTGGGGGTGGTGGCGTTGGGTGTTGTGGCCCTCATGGGTCTCTGAGCTGCATGATCATTGGCTCCATGGCATCTGTGGGTCTTCAGATGTGGCTCTTGGCGGGGCTCCCTTTCATACTGCAGGTAGTCGTCCTGCTTAACACCAGCAAAAGGCAGGTGTTAATTCCCTGCTGCTACCGCGGCTTATCGCCTGTTTTTGGTTCGCATCGCAGATCTGGCAGTTCGTTGTGAAAGTGGTGTTGTGGTGTTTTCGTGAGTTTTTGCACGGGAACGCCTACTCTGCATCTCATTAGGGTTAGTTGGTGGTGTCACCCGTGGAGATAAATTTTGCGGCAGTTATCGCGGGAATACTGGTGATGTCTGCTGTTTGCACCCGCTTGTGAATGGGGCGTTAAATCTATCTCCACTTTTGATGTGTTAAGGTGGCAATAACTCGGCGATAAGTCCTTGTGAATATGCCCCTTAGTCATTTCTGCCTGCAATTTGGCCCTTGCAATCTCTGGAGGCAGCCCTTTAGAGTTTGCCCGCACTGTTCCTGTTAACAGAGTTTTGTTCTCAAGTAGCTTCTCCGCTAGACTGACACTTGTGTAATAGTTGTCAGTTATTAGATGATACCCTTTACCTACTAAATCACACGAGTGGAGAAGACTCATCACCTTGTTGAACACAAACTCCTTTTCTGATCCTATTGTTTTATCCTTCCCAGAATATAAATCTACATGAAGGACATAACTGTTACTGCTGTCACAGAGAGGTCAGGAGAGTCGAAGAGATACAGGAGATTGTATAAAGAGGTGCATGAGAGGTGAAATTGTAGAGTGAGAGTACAAAAAGACAAGGTGGAGCTGCAGGAGAGGTGAATTGGATGTGGAAGCAAATATGGTGCCTGCTAAAAGAGACTGGTTTGAAAGTGGAGTTACAAGTGGAGAGTAGGTCGTGAAGGGAGACGTGTTTGAACAAGATCGCATGACAGAGTGGGATCTAGTGGAGTAGAGAGTCAATCATGGTTCCGTGCTCTGAGTTAGTGCACTCAGCTTTACCTGACCTAAATAAACATGATCCTGGCACAAGTACTTTTTGAGCTCTGTTCTGCAACCCTCAGAAGATGTGGAAAACCTGAAGCAATTGCGAAAAGATTTTTTGTGATGTGTTGCGTTAGGGATGTTTGATAGGTATTTTTGGGGACACTATAGCTACCTTTGCTTGATTCGTATCGGGATATGGCTGACAATGTTTTCAACTTGGCTTCACATGCCATGGGGACGGGTGGCATTGAAATGACATAGGGATTGTGTTGTACAACTGCAACGCCCTACCTTCACAGAGTAAGACTATTCCTGTCTCAGCCTCTGAAGGCTATCTCAGGTGATAAGGTCACCTGTGAACTCTTATGTACCTGAAGCAAACTACTTTATCAATCGGCCCACTGTGATGTTGAATCTGTCCGTGGAAGTTTTTTGTGCGATTTTTTACAAGTGCCTGGTGGGGGTGCTTTTTGACACCTGGAGGGAGTTGCATACCTGACTGCTATATTGGATGATATTAACCAAATTAGAGGGGGTGGGGTGAATAACCTGTCTAAAACCTGGGCATTTAGCAGTATTGCAAAGGAAGGGTTCTCTATAGGGATAAATCAAGCAATCATTTGTCAACAATAGTCAACTTGTAGGTATGTCTAAAGCAGTGGGATCTATGGGTGTCTGTGCATATTTGTGTTTGATTGTAGGCATAAGTGAATGGCCCAATGAAAAGGTGTCATCCTCAATCACACTTGGTGTCATTTTGGAAAGTTGGGAAAGTCCTAGAAAAAAATAAAGATGCCTTTAAGTTCTGTGTTTAACTTGTCACATTTGCAAGTGCTTCAAAGAAAGAGGTCAAATGTCTGGCTATGTCTTCTGACAAATTTCTGCAGGATTGGTGTTTACTTTTCTTTCTCTGACTGCAAAGTGAGAGGAGTTTTTAAAGTGAATTATGTGAAAAAGTGTAGGAAGCTGGCTCTGTATATGATATTGCCACTAGGTGGTAATACCGTGCAGAGAGTCCAGGGGGTCTCCAAAAGCGTACAGGGCTCAATGTTGAACCCAAAATGCTCTATCAGTGGTAGTGTTGGCGAGCAGCATTAGGCCTAGCACAGAGGAGTGTAAGACATGTATTGCACAACCATGACCAATAACGGACACACGACTCAACAATTTTAGAAAGATATACTTTGTATTTTATTTTAAAACTAAGATCTTCACAATCAGGTAAGTACGTTTTTAAATAAAAATACTTTTCACTTTCATAAGTTGACAGAATATTTTCAGAACAGTTCAATATCCTATGGTGAAAACAATATAGCGGTTAAACAGGTAAGTACCACACTTAAGGTTCCAGTCTTCGGGACCAAAGGTCAGCTCGGGCAAAGGGTAAGGTGAGTACCAAAACTGCACCACCAGTGGCACAGGGGCGGCTGGGTGCAGAGGTCAAGGTCGGAGGTTGGCCCAATGCTTTCCAATAGAGACTGGGGGTGCCTAGAGCCACAGTGCTTGCAGATAAGTAGATCGGTTGCAGGTGCCAAGCTTTGGGGGTTAGCACAAGCACAGGGGGCTTCAAAGAAACACCAAACATACACCACCAGCGGCACAGGGGTGGCCAAGTGCAGGGTGCCAATTAAGCGTCAGGCACCCAATGCTTCTCAATGGAGTTTCTTCTTGTGACAAAAAGGCTGCAGGCGTGGCACCAGAGGTGGCAGGCGAGAGACCAATGATAGCAGAGGTAAGTAGAGGTGTTGGGGGTCATAGGGGCAGGAAGGATCCAGCCGTAACGCAATAATGACATTGAAAGACTTAGAAAAGTGTAATTAGAGGTCAAAGGTCAACAGACATGATCCCCGACACCATTTAAATCAATGAAAACGCTAGTATTTATCAAGACAATTACAATAATGCAACACTAGTAACAAATGATCCAAGGGTAGTGCAATAACGACCTTGATACACCTAAACAAGTATAATTAGAGGTCAAAGGTCAAAAAGCATGACCTCCTCCAACACAGTAACTAAGTAGAATGTAAGTACTCATCATTACAACTCCAATAACGCCTCATTTGTAACAAATTAACTAACAGTAATGGATTAATGACCATGAAACACTTAGAACAGTGAAAATAGAGGTCAAAGGTCAAACCACATGACCCCCTCTCACAAATTTAATGAACAAAAATGTAAGTACTTATCATTACAATTCAAACGCTGCAACACTTATAAAAAATGATCTCACCATAATGGAATAAACACCTTAAAACACCTATAATAAGTGCAAATAGAGGTCAAAGGTCAAATATTATGACCTCTATAATAATTTGAACAAGGAAAAAGATAGTACTGTGCATGTCAAGTCAAATAATGCCACACTTGTTGAAATTGATCCAAGGGTAACAGAATAAAAAGAAAAAAGGTTAAAAAAATGTGTATTTAGGGGTCAAAGGTCACGTTTTTTTCACCTCTTATAAAATTTGACTAGTTGACCTGTGAGATCAGACAATGACCTTTCCAAAGAGACCTCACTTTGCAAAAACAATTTCACTGTTACAAAGATACATCCTTTGCACACTTCCAAGAGCTACCATTTAGGGTCAAAGGTCAAGGACTGTGACCTTCAGGAGTCTATGCATGAAATCATATGCCAACTATTCACAAAATATGCATCACTACTGTGCATAAAAGTCAGAAAATACATTTTGAGATGTTGAACATATCTCCAATAACAAGACTGAGATCATTATATGAAAAACATCAATAGACGAAACAGCATGTCGGCCATTTTGTAGTGTGTAAAGTGCTGTCAAAAGCAACAAAAATATGTATTTTCATATATTTACTAACAGTAGTCTCTGAAACATCCATTTTACTTCTGTGAACAAATTCTGCTAGGCTTATAACTTTAGATTCTGCACAACAATAGAAAAACATGAAAAATGTATGTGCCTTATATCTATGTCATAGTATGACAAAGAGTCATAAAAAACACAAAAAACAAAATGAAAATCAAAATCTGCCTTTTTACCAGGTGAGCAAACAGACTAATAAATATTTCTGCGTATCTGCTTTTGGAAAACACTATTTTTTTTATTACTCTACCAACGCGGTCATTTACACTTATCATTTTCACAGTCACCTGGCGGCCATCTTGAATTGTGTCATGTGACTTCAGGGTGTTTTATAAATGTATGTTTTATATATAAATTAATAGTACAAGAAGTACTGAAACCAAAAATATATAGTTTCCCAACATTATAATCATAATTACACAAATTACAGCATGTTAAAACAAAGCACTCCAAAAAGTCATTAAATGGCTTGGCACTGAAGGATTTTCAATGGGCACTAATAGGGTTAATATTATTTTTGAAGGATTTCCACCATAACTTGTACTTGGTTGCTCATCTAGATCATTTTCTTGTTCATTTTCTTCTCTAATTGGTTTATATCCCCAAGTTCTCCTTCGAAATTCTTCACAGTTTGCAACTGAATCATCAGATCCTGAACTTGTGTCAGATATTTCCAGATGTCTGACTTACAGGTCGATCTTCAGGTTCTGGAATTTCTGAAATTCTTCCTTCTTCTTCTTCCTCCTCTTCTTCTCTAGAGGTGCTTGCAGTTGGGGTTTCCAGATGTCGACTTTCAGGTCGATCTTCAAGTTCTGGCACCCTTTCTCTTATTCCTGTTGTCCCAGTTGTTAAACTCTTATCCCACACTTCCAGACGTCGACTCACATGTCGATCAGTAGGTTCTTGAACTCTGATTGTGTGGCTAGCATGGACCCAGTTCTTCACTCCTGCACACTTGACTGCAGTCGTTGTCACTAGGATTACCTGTCGTGGCTCGTCCCAGCGAGGAACTAGACAGTTTCTTCTCCTGTGGATTTTTATGCGGACCCAGTCTCCTGGATTCAAGTCGTGGGCTGGTTTTCTTTCAAGAGTGGTCGCATCCGGTCCAACCTGATGAAACACAGAACGCACCACATCAGCCAGTCCTTTGCAATAATCCAGTACTAGATCATCAGTTATAGTCAATAACTTGTTGACAGGTACTTGTGCTTGTCTCATTGCTCGTCCCATGATCATCTCATGAGGACTAAGTCCAGTTTTCTTTTCAGGGATGCTTCTGATGGTCATCAGAACAAGGGGCAGTGCATCTGGCCATTTGAGTCCTGTAGCTTGACACATTTTTCCTAATCTGTTCTTAATTGTTCCATTAATTTGCTCTACTACCCCAGAAGCCTCTGGTCTGTATGCACAATGTAGTTTTTGTTTAATACTCAATGCTTCACAAATCAATTGGATCAACTCATTTTGGAAATGTGTTCCTCTATCTGTCTCAACCGTGACTGGAAAACCATACCTTGGAATGAACTCTCGCAGCATAAGTTTTGCTACCGTTGTTCCATCATTCCTTCTAGTGGGGTATGCCTCCACCCAACGAGAAAACAAACAGACGACCACTAGAACATATTTTAGTCTGTTACAAGGGGGCATTTCGATGAAGTCTAATTGCATTCTAGTGAACGGACCTCCTTCTCGTCCTATTGTTCCTAGACTCACTATTGTCTTTCTTCCTGGATTAAACTGCTGACAAATAAGACATCTTTGACAAAGACTTTCAGCTATCGCTCTGAATTTTGGGTTATACCAGGTTTGTCTGAAAAGTCTGATCATTGCATCTCTCCCAATATGAGCTTGTCCATGGTACATCCGTGCCATGTCTGCAATCATGCTATCAGGCATAACTGGTCTTTCATCTCTGTATACCCACACACCATTGTTTTCCTGTCTTCTACATCCTGCTTTTATCCAGTAATCTTTTTCCTCATCATTTGCAGCTTCCTGTAACTGTCTCACCTCATCGCATGTCTCGACAGTGTTAGTAAAAAGCAAAGGAGAAGAGATATGCTCCCTTTCTCTATTTTTATTTAGGGATACCATGTTCTCTGCACAATATCTGGCAATCACGTCCGCGTAGTTATTGCCAACAGCTATGTAATCTTTGTTTTTCTTATGTGTCTTGCACTTTACTACAGCTATCTGTTTAGGCAGCTGTATCGCCTCAAGCAGTTTCTTAACAAAATCTCCATTTCTGATAGGTGTTCCTGCAGACGTCAAGAAACCTCTTTGTGACCAAATCTGACCGAAGTCATGCACAATACCGAAACCATACTGGCTATCGGTCACAATCGTAAATCGCACATTTCTTCCCAACTTACATGCTTGAATCAAAGCAATCAGTTCCGCAACTTGTGCAGACCTTATTCCTTTCAGACAAGACGCTTCCATCACAGTTGCCACTGTGCATACTGCGTAAGCTGCGCTTAACACTCCTTCTTTCGTTCTCAAGCATGAGCCATCCACAAACATGACATAATCTGATTCCTTTAAAGGTTCATCTTTTATGTCAGCTCTTGGTTTTGTGCAATATTCCAGCACATTCAGACAATCATGATCTACTTCGTCTTGTTCAATTATACTCTCTTCATCTGGCAATGATGTTGAAGGATTCACATTCATGCATCTATCTATGGTCACATTTTCAGCACTCAAGATTACTTTTTCGTACTTAGTCAGCCGACTATGTGTCATGTACTGTGTTTTTGTTCTTGTCAAAAGAATTTCTACTGAATGGGGAACATATACTCTCAGTGGATACCCCATCACTATACCTTCACTTTGTTCCAGACTTACACAAGTAGCAGCAACTGCTTTCAGACATCCGGGCAACGCTTTTGCTATAGGATCTAAAACAGCTGAAAAATAAGCAATTGGTCTCTTCATTGTTCCATATTTTTGTACCAGTACTGAAAACGCACATCCATCTCTTTCACTGCAGTACAATTCAAAATCCTTCTCATAATCAGGCATGCCTAAAGCAGGGGCCTCACACAATTTCTTTTTCAACTCTTTGAAAGATTTCATTTCTTCGTTATTTAACTCAAAAGGGTCTCTTACATCTTTCTTGGTCAATTTTTGTAATGGTTTAGCAATCAAGGAGAAACCACTTATCCATTGTCGGCAATATCCAACCATTCCCAGAAACATTCTTACCTCTCTTTGCATCATTGGTGCTCTCATTCCTTGAATCATTCTTACTCTTTCTGTCGCTATCTTTCGCACTCCTTTCTCAATTTTATGCCCTAAATATTGAACTTCTTTTTGGCAAAATTGCAATTTTGAAGGGGCACTTTATGTCCTCTTTTCTCTAGATGGTTCAATAAAGCAATTGTATCACTTACACATGCTTCTTTTGTTTTCGATGCCACCAACAGGTCATCGATATACTGCACCATCACTGACTTTTCTGGAATTTTCAAATCTTCCAGAGATTTTTTAAAAATCTGATTAAAGATTGAGGGGCTTTCTGTATACCCCTGAGGAATTCGGCACCATGCCAAAATACGCTCTCCAAACCGGAACGCAAATAATGGCTGGCTATCTGGATGCAAAGGAATAGAGAAAAATGCGTGACACAAATCTATCACTGTGTACCACTCAGCTTCGTGTGGAATTTGATATAGAATTACTGCAGGGTTTGGCACTATTGGACAACAAGACACAACTATTTTGTTGATCTTTCTCAAATCCTGTACTATTCTATATGTTCCGTTTGGCTTTTCAGTCCCATAATAGGTGAATTACATGGACTGCTCATTATTTCTTTTAGAATTCCCTGTTCGATCATTTTATTTATTACAGGAGTTATTCCTTCAATTATTTCTGGGGTTAATTTATACTGTGGCGTATTTGGGTAAGTTGTTCCTTATTTTACTGTTACTTTTACGGGATCAACTTCTTTCATTAATCCAATATCTTCTCCTGTAAAATCCCACACATTTTCTTTCACTGCAATTTTTAGTTCTTCTGGAAGTTTTTCTGCATCAAATGCAGGAAACAAACCATTCATTTCAGGTTCCTGATTCATCAAAGTTACTTTATACAATACATCTTCATCTGGGGTCTGAAATCCAATTCCATCTGGTGTACAATAAATTGTGCAATTCATTTTGCACAAAAGGTCACGACCTAAAAGATTTACAGGACTACAATCGCACACTACAAATCTATGCATTTTGCTAAAAGAACCAATTTTTACTTCCACTAATTCAGTAAGTGGTGTTTTAATCTGCTGATTTGCTACTCCTACTACTTGGATGTATTCACCTGAGAGAGGAAGGTTTGGAATTTCCACTGATCTAACAGTAGAACGGGTAGCTCCAGTATCGACAAGGAATGTTACATTTGCACCATTCACTTCTCCATCCACAAAGGGACCAGACTGATCTACCTCTAGAGTTGCGCCAAGTACGCACTCTTTTCCCTCTCCTAGGCACCGTCATGAGCTTTCATCCCATGTCTCATCCTCACTCTGTCGCAACCAATATTGAGAAATGTTAGCTGCTCGCGGCAACTGTGTTACCTGCTCTCCTCCGTAGAATCCTGTTTCTGTACTGTATCTTTGCTGGTTAACAGTGTTGGGAAGTGGAGGTTGTGGCACCTGACCTTGTTGAACAACTACCTCATTCTGCACCTGTGGAGTTAATGATTGATTTTCCGGATTAGGTTTAGGTGGGAACTTACACTCGTTTCTCCAATGCCCTAATTTTCTGCAATTATGACAGGGCCATTTCTTCTTTGCCTCCTCTAGACTTACTTGACCTTTCCCTTTACCTATGTTAGGTCGCGTTTTATTCTGTCCTGTTTCATTCCCACTATTATTATCCAATTGAGCTTCTTGTTTTTCTGCCACTTTCACCTGTGCCCACATTGCCTTCTCTTTCAATTTACGCTGTCTACTCTCAATATCATCACTGCAATACTTAGCATACCTCAGTACCTCGTCTACTGTGCCATTCTGCTAATTAATCATATGCTGTTTAATCATTTCACTAATCTCTGGTTTCAACCCAAACACAAATCTGTATACGAAATGGCTCATATCTTTTTCACTTAACTCCTCATATCCACTATACTGTTTGAAAACCAACAACAACCTTTCATAGTATGCATGTACAGACTATTAGCTTTCCTGTGTAGTTCTATCAATTTTCACCCAATCTGTTTCTTTAGGAGGAATCTTATTTTTCAAAAAGGTAATCACCTTATCGTACTTCCTCATCACCTCAGGACCTGGAGCTCCTGTCTTAGGATCTCTGGGATATTCTGTAGTTGGCCAGTCAACTGTAATTTTACACTCTGACCACAAATCAGTTGGTACCACTATGTCAAATAATCCATCTAAATCTATCCACAACACTTTTGAAACCTTTACAAACCTCTCTACTTGTCGGTACCATTCAACTGGTTTCTCTCTCAGCTTCGGAAATTCATTTGTGAATGACAGTATATCCTGCCTAGTCCAGGGAACATGCACATAACTACCACCTGGAGTTTCTCTCATAGGGTATTCTCTGGCAACAGGTTCTTTTTCAGTTATCATAAAAGCCAAAGAAGCTTTGTCTGTAGTTTTCTCATTCTTTTTTGTCCATCTAACCTTCCATCTGTCCACATCACCCCATTTTCTCAGTAACACAATTAACTCTTTTATCTGTGTCAGCCTTCTTGCCGTGTTCAAGTTTTCAATATCTTTTTCACAAAAGTCTACTCTATAGGGTTTCTGCAATGTTTTCACTTTCGCAAAATCTATTCCAATTTCACTGGCTACCTCTTCTAGTTTGTCATGTAAATTCTTTGCTCTCCATGTAATACTTTTGCACAGAAACATTATTTCATCATCCT
This sequence comes from Calotriton arnoldi, assembly GCA_963921515.1. Taxonomy (NCBI): domain Eukaryota; kingdom Metazoa; phylum Chordata; class Amphibia; order Caudata; family Salamandridae; genus Calotriton; species Calotriton arnoldi. The sequence continues at coordinate 46,956 of CAWUFW010001167.1, forward strand.
GGTAATTTTTTATCTTTTCTGTACCAATCGTTCCTAGAATTAATTCTTCCATGTCAATTTTTAACCTAATTACATCTAATGGTTTTTCTTCTGGTTCTTTCATTTTAAATGCCTTCATCCACTCATTTAACTCATCAGGAGTCGGACCTATGGGTGTATTATTTAGTTCTATCCATTTACCACTCTTTTCAGGAGTCTCTGTTGCAGATTCTGTTACCATATGCATTTTCCTACCATTGTACTCATTCACAGTCAAATTTGTAGGTGGACTTGGTCTGTAAGTACTAGCCAAATTACTTGTACTTGCACTTGGTTCCATCCTTTCTTTTTCTCTCTGAAATTGTGAACTCATGGGAATCACTAAAGATCGTTCATCAATTTTCTGATTCTCAAAAACTGGTATTACTGGACCTATTGTTACAGGTACAGTCACAGCTTCCATGTTTTTCGTTAATTCTCTAATTTTCTCAGTTAGTTCTTTTGTTGTCCTTGCCAATTCGCTTGCATTGTCACTTTCTATTCCTTCATTTTGTGAAGTTCTTATTTGATCTTGTGACCTATTTATTTCAATTCTTTTACCGGACTTTTATTTCGCACAGTCTCTATTAGCGGCGCTTTTGGTGTCACCACTGTAGAACTCTGCTGATACGGAGGTGGATTTCTATTTAAAATATCTTCCAGTAATTCATCATCCGTTTCGCTCTCATGCATATATTTCTCCCTCTCCATATGTTTCTTTTTCTCAGTACGTTTTCTCTTAGTCTCTTCCTCAACTGTAAAAGCCGGAAACAAACCTCCTGTCATGTTAGCACATCTCCATCGCTTTATTCTATCCTCATGATTTATTCCCCACATTCTTCCAGGCATAAACTCATGATCTCTTAAACCTCTGAATCTCTCTCTCTCATACATCTCATCCTCCCATTCCGTCAATGCCTCAAACTGTGTCGGTCTAGGTCTAGGTTCTAGATTTGTCATCTTTTCTCTCAAATTTCGCAAAACCGCTACACTAAATGAACCATTCTCAGGGAAAGCTAATGCACCATCATTCTTCGTATACTTTGCCCAATTTTCCAACCATATGCATGTATGATATCCATATTTCAGCATCATATGTGAAGCTGCTGATTTCGGCGGAGGAATTACTTGTCCCTCTCTAGTCACAACCTTTTTGTCTTTCTTAAAGAACTTCTTTATTTTTGTCGTCCATGACGTTCTCTCCCTTTCATACTCGTAATACGGCATGTTTTCGATTGGTTTTTCTCTTCAAACCAACACTGTTCCGTGTACGGAACTTTAACCAATCACAGCGCGACTCACACTAACGCACCAATCAGAACAATTCCCTTCGTCCGTGGACCAACCAATCCTAGCGCGGCACTTTTCTACGTCACTCCTGACTGTGTTCACGTGACTAGCGCACTATCCAATCCTAGCGCGGCACTGTCGATGTCACTCCTGCTCTTTTACCCCTCCTTTACAAAAATTATCGGCAATTTTCTTTTCACTGTTTTCTTCGTTAGTTACAACAATTAAAACAATTCCATAGTCTGATTCGCTAGACAAAAGTGACAGCTTTGTCCTTTTACACAAGAATCCTGTATTTCCAGTAGGCAGCGCTTACCTCTAACCTACCACAGAATTATCAACTCTCGCCGATAAAGTAGCACTTCCCTCTACCTTACCCTTCTTTCATGCAAACAATTAACTCGTTTCTCTGGGGATAAGACACATGTGGAGACTAGGCTCCTGAGAATTAAGGCCAAAGTTTCACAAGAAAACGTGATTTGCTATTTCAGTTACACACCTTTCGTACAGAAAATCCCTAACATAACACAACCTGTGTTATTACCAAAATGAATTCAGACCATGTACCAAATTCCATGTGACTTCTCTTGCCACACGTGTTCCACTTCTTACATCCCAGAAGCGTGAAAACTCACATATAACATAACACGACTCAACATATAGTGTTAGTCATAATAAAAAAAATAATCAATAATCACTAAACTAATCTATAGAAACCATAACTCTGCTACCAAGAAATCTGATGCAGCGCGTACAATAAAAACTATTCTCCTCCTAGGTCACTTATCGGTCATCCAGGGGCAAACTATATTTTCTCACATCCACATGACGATGGGGCCCATAAACATCGCCTATCACACACACACACACACACACACACACCTGGATTTCCTTTATACCTTTACGAAATTCTGTACTCCTAGGAGAAGCATGAGAACTAAATGGAAAACACCATTTATGTACCGCTGGAAAGAGCCGGGATACCTTATTATCTATCGCTTTCTTAGTTATTTCTTAAGATATTCCTGCTCATTGTTTTGTCGATGGATCATCTAGTAAGAAATTAATTTGTAGTGATTAAGACCAGATAAATCACAATAACCAATTACTAGTGTCACAATCATTTAGTAAAATAACCACTGAGTCGTTTGATTTAAGAATCTTAAATTTTATATAATTTTTAAAAGCATGAGAAAGAATTTAGACTTTTTATTCAATTATTCATTCATTGTTAATTCAAATATTTATTACGCAAAATCAATTTTATTGCAGAAAGGAAATTTTATCATGAAGCAAAAACCCTAATTACCTGCCTATCTTCCCTAATTTAGCCTAAGGATTTCCAACCTAAGTTTATGAATTAAAAATATCTTGATTCTCATACTCAACTGGAAAAATAAGACAGCAACAGAAACTTCAGCTCGTCAGCATCAGCTACCTGCAACCCGTCTCATCTAACAGTCTTTCAGCATCTCCGCTCAGTAAATGGATCGATCTGGACCACCCAGCACTGGAAGCCACCAACACCGACTCTGACTGCGACTCTCCAACTCCGACTGTGTCCCTCCCACTAAGAGTAGGCCCTCTTATACCCTAATTCTAACTTTGCTAACTAATTGTTGCAACATTAATAACACGCTTTTCTTTCATTGGTCCATTCATTTCATCTATTCGTTCTTAATCAAGTTCTCCCGGATCCAACTTGTCCTTTGGAATGTATATGATCATTTCCTTTCTCACAGTTCAAGACATGTTTCCATCCGCTTCGATCAGTACATTTGTAACTTCTTTCGATACATTCGAGAACTCTGCAGGCATTGTCCTTTCTCTTAAAACGGTTTCCCACGGTTCCTTGCTGATCACCACGGCACACTATCAGTTCAATTAGGTCACATCAGCCTTGACCTTTCTTGCATCCTAGCCTCTCAGCCTCATCACGTGGTTAGCTTTTCTCCAACTTTTTCTCCCTTGTCACGCGTTTCCCCGCACATGCGCACTTCATTAACCGGCAGCCATTTTATATCGCCACTCGTTTATACTTAGAAACACTATTTTGAAATAAACAAAACATAATTAAAATAGAGAAACATAGCCTTTTCGTTTCCCACCCGTCATCTACGTACCCTAATTAGTTATTACCTAGCAGAAAGCAACATTTAAGCTGTTCCTTACTTACCATCACTATTGTTTTTGCAACAACACGTTTATATTCTATGAAGCACAAATCATGCATTTATTATAAATTTAGTACGCAATTATTTTTATGTTATAATTAGACACACAGACATTCGTTAATAGATTATTCAGCCCATATACTTGTGTGTTACCCTTCCCTCACGTACAGTGTTGATTAATTCATTTAAACGAACATTTTATTAATTATTTATAAAATTTGTTAGGGGTTAACATTTTTTGTTTTCTCTGCTCCATCATTACCATCTGTGCAATTATGTTTTTTCTTGTACAACAGCTTCATAAGGTTGGTTCGAGCTCATGTATCATTGCAGCATTATGCCTGTTTTGCGTCAGTGACAAATTTTGTTTCTCAAGCTGCATCGCCAAATGTGATGCAGCGCGAGAAACGAAATTCGTTTTATTTATTTATATGTGTACTTACCTGTAATCACCCGTAATCCGTAGTTTACTACCCCCCACCCTGCCCCTCCCCCGCCCCACGTCAGCGCCCGGCGGCACTCCCACCACCGACCGCTACTGATCTAGACTGCTTTGCATCAGTCAAGCAGGTATGTGCGCATAGATATTTTTCAAACACCACCTCTCAGCACATTTAAAACACAGGACTGACTTTCGTTTTTCCCCTACATTAGGCACACGGTCCAGCAGATACTCAGTGCAACAGTCCGCATATTAGTTCCCCATCTAGAATTACATGTTGTTCCTTGGATAAGTACGCAGTGTATAACTCATGTGGCTCTACATATAACAAGGTACTGACATAGCGTTTCTCGGCACGTTTGTGCATTTTCATGGGAACAAGACTGCGCATTGACACCAGGGCGATATCTTGTTCATTACACAGATTCAAATTACTAATCACGCGCATCCTCAACGTCACAGTTATTACCAGAAACTAGTCAACATTGATTAAGCTTGATACCTTTCGCTATTGAGCAGTTTCACAGGGGTATGAGGAGTCAGGGTGTATTCTTGGGCAAATCATAGCCTTTTCTTATGTTTCCACATGTTGGTGCCTCTTTGTGTACTCGATAAATATTGCATGATGGTGGTATCCTATTGTCTTCCCCATAGTTTCCCCCACAGTTTTGGATGGATGAGTCTCACTGGTTTCTCTCTGTTGGTGGCACTTATTTTAACAGTTTGCGTTCCAATCTTGCCATGTCTTTGTGCATCTCTGGTAAGCAGGTAGCTATCCCTCTATATTAACATTGTCATTTTATCTTGTTTTATTGACAGTATTCCATTATGATTTTTCTTATAGGCCCCTGAAGAAGGGATTGAATATCCCGAAATGCATTGGGCAATATTGATCATTGGATGTCTTCAAGAATTTTGTAATGAAGAACAGTGTTTTGTTTATGTTGCTTGTATTTTCTGAAACATATTGAAATATGTAAATTATTGTTTAATTTTGATTGGTTTAATCGTGTGAAATTAATGTCTCAGGACATTAAATAATGAGCAACTTATAAAAGTAACAAATGTTGTGATGCTTTGTTTATTCTTATGCATGACTTTGATTATGTGAATAGTTAATTTTACGCTGTGCAACCGGATGCCGAGTGAAGAGTCACACATTTGTGTTACGTGGGAACACAACCTTAACCCCCATAGCACATCTCCCCATCACAGGGTGAGGAAACGCAGTCACTGCGTTGCCTCAGTCCATATTTTCAAGGCCATGAAAAGCCACACAGGGTGGCTTTAGTGGCCTTGTAGATGTGGCTCTGCAGTGTGTGCCACCGGACCATCACTAAAAGTGACATTCCGGAGGCGCAGGGGTCTTGTAAATGAGGCCTAGGGTTTTTGCATCTTAGTCATGTTTATCTTATAAAGATAGGGGCATATTTACAAGAGGATTTGCATTGCTCTTGCATCACACAATGTGCTGCAAGTGCAACACAAGTCCAAAATGAGATTTATGAAGCCACGCAAGGCCCCCTCGCCTGGACCTCAGTGGCTTCATAAATCTGGAGTAAAGAAACTCAGCGCAAATCGCTGCGTTGTCTTACTCTGCATTAGAGAGGCATTCCATGGGCATTACGTGGGTCTTTCCATGCAACTCCCACGGTTTTTGACGCATTCCCAGATTTACCAGAACTGGTAAACCTTGGAATGTGCCAAAAAGATATGCCTTCCCAGAAAGGCGTAACGAGGAGAAATATCTTTATTTCTCCTCCTTACTTCCTTTTTCTATGTGTGCTGCATTCGCAGAGGAAGATGCCCCTTCTTGCACAAAAACAATCCTGCCTGCAACACAGGCACCCTTGTACCATGGTGCAAGGGTCCCTGCATTGGCAAAAGGCAGCCAAAGTGGCGCCGGTGCAGGGGAAAAGGCAGAAAATGTGCCATACTGCCTTAAATATAGCGCATTTCTGCTCTTTTCCTATCACACAGTGCAGTGCAGCAAGGTGACATGCTGCACTGCGTGACATTTTTATAAATCTGCCCCATAGTTTGAGTAATTAAACATGTTTAAGTGAATTCTAAAATTATGAGTACCATAAAAAAGTAGGACCTGCTTTAAAAGACATTTTTTGTAAGTAGTTAAGTCTTTCTCCAAATATACGTAGGAATTAATCAAGAACTCCAAGAGTTAATAATTCCAAGGTGTAAGACATGCTAATCATGAAAGCAATTATCTGTGAATCATGTCCTTGAATAAGCATGGATCACTCCTTAAAATTCATTGCAAATCACAGGTGTGGGTAAAAAAAAATATTTTATATCAAATTCTGTGCCAGAAAGGTCAAACATGTCAAGCAAATGGCCTACCATCTAATGTTCTCCATTTTGTGATACAAATGGTACCTACCCCATGTGTTTTAGTGGGCTTAGGCACAGGACAGGAGTATGCCAAAAATTGTGATCACAAAAAAATCACATTGACACTATACTAAATTAAATCAGTCACACGTTTGGCCTGTCCTCTCAGTTATAAGAGGCCCACATACACCTGAGGTACTGTTTTTCTTAGTAGACAGGTGGTAACATTGTGTGGTGGGAGATTTGCATTTACCCACATATTCTGGAACCTTCCTTCACAAAAATGTTAGGAAATCTTTATTTTTAACCAATGTTTAACTTGTGCATGAAATTCTGGGAAAGAAAAATTGCTGGCAAGCTCGCAAGCCACACAACCCAGGACTGGGCTAATTGTCTTGGGTTGGTAGGTTACCCCAGGTGCCAGATGACGACAGAAGCTAAGAAAATATCCAAACAGTGTCTAGGCTCCTTGATGACAAGAGGACTTGTGTGGCCGACCCCATCAGGGAGCCAGGAACTCTTTGGATTTCTTTTTGAGGCCTTAAAAAATTGTGAACAGCTTCCATGCTCCTCACTGGTGCACTGATATGTGGTTGTATGCCCATCAACAAGGAGCTAGGCACTCTGGATGTTTTGCTAGGCTAAGAAATAATCCAAACTGCATGTGGGCTATTTTGGTACCTCACTTGCATGCATACATGTATGTGTCTGTGCCCCAGCAAGTAGCCTGGACACTGTTTGGATTTTTTGGGGCTTAGTTAAAATTAAAAGAACATCTAGGCTCCTCTCAGTGGTGCAGACATGTGCCTCAGCCCTAGCAAAATCCAAGTGTCATGCTTTGCAACAAGTGCTCATCCCCACTACCAGCTACTTCAGGTCCATTCATCTCTGATTATTGGCCATCCTTTTCACCCTTGCTCCAATCTTCTTCCCTCATAACTCCAGGGCCCCAGCTAACTTTTCACTTATCAATCCTGGTGCTGCTATCACAGCATCAGAGAAGCGCCAGGATTGGTGGCAGCGGCCTCTATCAGAGCTCTCAAGAGCACTGGAGGCTTTTGCTTTCTCTGACTAAGCTGTCCTAAGGCAGCTGGGTTAGTCAGTTTTGAAGTGTGCATGTGTACATGTGTGGCTGGCTGTCGCAAGACGGCTGGCCAAAGAGACATGAGCACTTTAAACATTGCAAAAGGCAGCCCACCCTCCTCCCTGCTGTTGCTGCCAATCAGAAGAGGCTCCACCCCCGTCCTGACACTCTGTTCAGGACGGGGTGACAAAAAATAAAATGGTAATGAATTAACTTCATTACCATTTCATTTTTCCATCTCTGGGGGCATTTCAGTGGGGCAAAGCTTCTCCGCTATAAGGGAGGAGCCGCCCCTGCAGACTACAGAGGATTCATGAATCCACTACACAATGTGAGGATCCTAGTAGTCAAGGATCTCATGCAGGATTCAAAGATCTAATGCAGGTTTTCATTATCTCAATATTTGAGGATCTACTGCAGGAATTGAGACTCCCACAGTCTATAAAAGTAACACTCAGTGTTAGGGTTGTAAAACTTTGGGTGAACCTTTGATCTGGCCCTTGCACCTCCATACTGGACCGCTCTCTTTCCTTCTAAGTTGTTCTATAACAACTGTTCCTTGAGACTTTGTAGGGTTGTTTCCAAATCCTGAGTTAAACTTGGTTTCAGTTTGGTGCCTCAAATTGTGGAGATTTAACATACTGTGCCATTGATACATTGAGTGTTTACTATAAAGCACCTGTTGCTACCGTGATCCTAGTGTAGTTTTATGTAGAATGTTACCATTCATCTCAGATCCATGTAAAAGAAAGAAACTACATGCAATTACAATTGATGTAGGAACAGAGAGTAACAGTAATCTTGTGTTGTTTAGTACAAAAAGCTGTCACTCGTGAAAGATTGCAGAACACCAGTAAGAGCCTCTATTTGATGAGACAAGTTGTGAAACTTCAACCCAATTACCTATCCTGCATTCCATCTCTCAAATTCCTATACTCTTCCCCCCTCTTCTCTGTCAGTATCAAACACAGTCTTGGACATGTTTGGCAATGTTGACGGGGAAGGAGACTGGTGGTTTCACTTTGTTGCTGCAGCAACAATCAGATAAACGGTTTAGTGATAATTTGTCAGTGACCCCAAGCACTGTTTGGATTTTTTCTTAGGAAATGTAAAAATCCAAATAGTGTCTGGCACCTTGATTGGCACAGGCAGACAACACTTCTCTAAGAACGACAATCATTTGGAAAGGAAGAATCTCTGGGAAACTAAATCAGGAATTGAGTGTCAGATCTCACTTGTGCACTAACATTGGTTTTCCTGAGACCCAAACAGTAGCAATGTGAAATCCTCCACACCTCCACTTGACAAGTTACACCTCTGATGTAAAATTATGAATGCGTTTATAGTCAAATGGGTTGGGATGACAAGAGAGAAAGAAGCATCTCATTCTATATTCGCCACTGTTAATTTGGAAGGCGTGATTCTCGAAATGCTCCGACTTCTAGCATCTGAGGTCACTATTTTTAATAAAGACAAGGGTTTATGCATAGTTTTAGCTCTCTTTTAAGCTTTCACTTAATCCTTCTTATATTCCTAACTGTATGTAGTAAAAAGGAGACTTCTCTCATCTTAAGTTCATATCTGTTCTATAACACTGTTACCAACACTTGACTAAGCAGGTCAACGCCGTTTCCTCATCCTGCTTCAACATCCTCCGAATGCTCCGCAGGATCTTCAAGTGGATCCCCACCGAAACAAGAAAAACAGTCACCCAGGCCCTCGTCACCAGCAGGCTGGACTACGGAAATGCCCTCTATGCAGGAACGACGGCTAAGCTCCTGAGACGGCTGCAACGCATCCAGAACGCCTCTGCACGTCTTATCCTCGACATCCCCCGACGCAGCCACATCACACCCCACCTGAGAGACCTGCACTGGCTCCCTGTCAACAAGAGGATAACCTTCAAGCTCCTCACCCACGCACACAAAGCACTCCACAACTCCGGACCAGCCTACCTCAACAGACGACTCAGCTTCTACACCCCCACCCGCCAGCTCCGCTCGACCAGCCTCGCCCTCGCCACAGTCCACCGCATCCGGAAAACGACCGCCGGCGGCAGATCCTTCTCCCACCTCGCCGCCAAGACCTGGAACACCCTCCCCACCAACCTCCGACAGACCCAAGACCTACTGGCCTTCAGAAGACTCCTCAAGACCTGGCTCTTCGATCAGTAGCAGCACCACCCCCCTCTTCCCCCAGCGCCTTGAGACCCTCGCGGGTATGTAGTGCGCTTTATAAGTGACATGATTGATTGATTGATTGATTGATTGAACACTTGAACATGAAAACAATCTTTCAACATGGTAGTCATCTGGCATGTCTGTGGGTTACTTTAGTCTTTGGGCTCAGTGCTTTCCTAACTCACCATCTTCTATTCTGAACTACTCCTCCTCATCTGAGTTGACTTCACTCAGGATTGCAGTGCTCTATTGTCTTCTTAGGCTTTTAAAGTTATTTCTTAGTTTCTCTCATCATGTTCTACACAAAAATTATTTTGCCTGGCAATTATTATTCAAATGTTCTAACACATAAGCAATGTTCCTTGACAATGAGCCAAAATGTTCTAACATAAATGTGGCATTTCCCTGACACAGTTCAAATACCTTTTCTGTATTTACCTAATTACTCAGAGGTCCAGCTATGTACTTATGACAAATGTAAAAAAAAGTCCCCAACATCGCAATTCTCTAATTTTCCGCTCTCAATCGCAGATACGTGGTCGGCAGGTCAACCTCAACGTAAGGATGAAGTTGGCACTGACAACTTCTTTGACAGGGATATGGCTCTCTAAAGAATAAACAAAATCTTCTGATAAAACATAAGTGACTGGTTGAATCAGTTTACAGCAGCTACTGGTCACGGATTTGGATTGCCAAAGCCTCTCCTGGTTTAGCTCCTTTCTCTACAGTGACCCTCAAAAACTGGAACTAGCTCTCGCTTTGTGTATGGTTTGTGAACTCATCCAAGCCCGGATTAGCAGATGTGCCATAGGATTCACGAATCCCCCTGTGCTTTAGTTTGACAGTGATTTATTGTTACATGACTACAAATATATGAAGGCAGTGGGGGGACAATATAATTTGTAGCCATAACTTATTTGTAGGACAGGGAACTGTTCCTAGGGCAGATGTTAAAAGGGGGAATAGGATCCCTTACTGAAGCAGTAAATATGTTTGCAAGTTAATTATTGCTATCATAGATAGCACTGCTATTCAGTGTCTTACTTTTCTTTAATCCTTTCAGTACAGCCAAAGAGGACAAGGGCCAAGGGCCAAGGGCAAGGAGAGTGAGGGGAGCAAAGCTCAGACCATGGCCACCAAATGGAAGGTGTGCCCACCTCCTGTTCTTGTAAGTCTTATTTATTTTGTACTGTTCCTTAACTTAATGATCATTTATCTCGTTACTCATTCAAAATGGTGTTGTGTATTTGTGTCCATATTTTGTATTTTTCTAAAGTTTTGATACCTTTTATATATTTTAGTGTCCGTTAAGTGAACCAGCACATCTCCTTGCGATGTTCTTACTATTTATTTTTTCTTTTCCACCTTGTTAGCACAAGCAACTCAAAGCAACCTCTACCTGACCTGTCTTTTAGTTATCTCATCTTCCTTCCCTTCTTCTCTTATTCAGTTTTCCTGATCGTTTCCAAACAATTCTTCCAATTTTTTAAACTTTATTATTGTCTTTTACAGCCATGTAACAAGTGACAAAAACATTCATTTGTTCAAACATAGCTCAGCTTAGCATTCGTGTGTCACGTCTCTCCAAAATATTTTTGACTCTGATTTTCAAAATATTGAAGTAAGCATTCCAAAGTAATCCTTTGACTAGCAATAATTTCAAATTGTTTAAGTATTTCTTTTTTACTTGTGGAATACACTGTTGTTGGCAGTGATATTACTAAATATGTGCCTTTTTTCAGAGTCTGCCCAGGAGAATGAGGACGAGGGTCAGCAGGATGACCATGGTCAGTGGGGACTGGAGCAAACCGCTGCTGTGGTAAGTCAAATTCCTTACTTTCTTTCTCAATGACCATGCTGCATTTGCTGAAGTATTCCTTCTTTGTCCCACAAGATTGGTCCACAACCTGTTTAAAGTTATCCAGCTTGATATGTTTCTTTCATTCATTCTCAGATATCCAACTGAATGGGTTAATGAGGTGTGCTGATCAATGCCCAAATGCCCACCCATACCTACCACCACTTTCTTAGTTCTGTTACAACCCGGCATGTGCCACATTTCCTTCATGTTTTCTTGATAAGTTTCTTCTTTTGCCACCCCTTTCACAGTTCCATCCTCTATTAACTGCTCAAGCCATCTATACCTAAATATAACCCACTCCTAAGTTTTGATCAAAAGTCAACTTTACCTAACACAGTAATACTCACAAGCTCCCTAACCCAGGAACTGACTGAGAATATGTGTTTGAAGTAGGTACAATTCCCATATCTTTTTCTTTATGCTTCAGACCATCCTGCTGTTCCCACTGAAGCACATACCTAGGAGGAGGACCCCAAAAACCACACCTGTCATTGTCACTTTCTACTGAATAGAGTACCTAGAGGAAGGAAAGGAGGCAGTAGCAGAAACTGTGTCAACATCCCAGCCATATTGTAAACATTGCTGCAACTATAGGCATTCAAGCCACATGCCACCACCACCCCCAACAGCCAGTTCTATGAACCCTCTTCCACCACATTCATAGAGGCTCTTCTCCAAATGGTTCTAGAGGACGTAGAATCTTTTGGGAATGACAGGAAGCCATTCGAAAAAGATTATACACTTTAGAGTAATATTTTTTCAAAAGGGTGATGGAATTTTGCAAGAGGAGGGTCTGGCATTAGTTGGGGAAGGGTAGGAAATTTTGGTTTTTTTGGCTCAGGGAAGGGTTGCCTCTGTTGTGGGTAGAGTGGTTGGGGTGATTTGGGAAAGGGACAGTAATATTAGAAATAGTGTCTTCCAGGGTTTAGGGAGCAGGTGACTCTTTTGCAAGTGTAGTTGGTTTTTTATGAATAAAATTTTTTTTCTTAAATATAACAATATATTTTTATTAGATTTGTATTTATTGTTTGCTTTACTGTTTATTTTAGAACTTACTTTAAGCCAGGAAGTTCAACCTACCTACTTAATGAGGCCAAGCTCGAAGCCTAGCTTATCACAAAGAACAAAGAGAATGTTCAATTGTCCATCCATCACTCTCTCTCTAGTCTCTCTCTACTTGAGTTCCCTTACCAGGCTACTCAAAAAGTGGGCCTTCATTCCACTGTGCTGCAATCAGTGTTGGGCCATTGAAAGTGCCCCTCATATGCTCCCTCTTCATGGCTTGATGTCACTTGACCTCCCTCTTTTCAGTAAAAGCTGTATACTACTGTCTTTCCCTCTGCAGTCACCTCACTAGTAGCTTACAAACCATGGAAACGATATGTTAATATTGAGAAAGTCAATGACAGTATGAATAATGATACATTCATGTATAAAAACAAAGTCACATCTTTATTGACAAATTCGCTCATTGTGAACTCCACGTCAACCCTGACTCAGAAATATGTAGTTATGCAGGCCCTGCGATCCAGGCCCAAGGTCACTGATTGACAGGTCATAGGTGGGGTGACAGGTAGCCAACAGACAAACTTGTGAACAGGAAAGCCCAGATCAACCCTAAAGATAGGCGCAGAGACACCACAATGGTCCAGGGAGATTGGCCCCAATAAAGCACACATGGCAGGAGGGTTGTGCATGTTCCCAAAACATCATAAAATCCGATGCCACATGAAGTTAGCAACACATAGCCAATCAGGACACAGCACACAGTACATGCAGTGATTATGCATTCTCCATGCCAGACATCTGGACAAGTTCGAGGCCCATCTGGATTCCTCATCCAATATATTAATTTATGACTTCAAAGACAGAGGTTCACATTCCTTACCAAAAAAGAATCACAGGTACTTTATAATTGCATTCAATGAACTGTATAAAAGCCTATGTTACACCGACTGTAAATTGAGACAGTACTAAGACTGTATGTCTGTAAGAGTGCTCCCAGCTGCATTGTTGAATTAAATGAGCTGTTCCTATTTTGCCAAATGCCTCCTGTTTCTTGTTTTTTCAAGGTATTTAATGTTCAAGCAACATCTTGGGGAGCCAGATATGAGCTAATTGGTATCCCAAACCCGACTGCAGCCAAAGGATGAGGACACCGCCTCGACGGATTCACATTTTCGCCACAATGAAGGTGAGCAGACGCTGCAATTAATTGGAAGTTCTGCTGAGTCTGTGGGGCAGAGATCCGTGCTTAAGCAGCCATCCTAGAAGGTAAGAGACTACATCACAATCTTAGTAAGTCATGTGGCATATGACAAACTAGGGAGAAGCATAAAAAGATAGCCTGAGCATCCTGCTACTGGCAGAAGTCTGGCATATTGCCAATTTTATATGTCTTAGCAGAGTACTCGCAAGGCGGCCTCAGAGGCGATCCTGCCGAAGGCAACTTTTTTCAATAATCAACACACTAAAAAAGATTAATATTTATTGTATTTATTGTCAGAGTTGACACCTCAATTTTAAATTTTTTTGTCTAAAGGGGTTTCTCAGTGCCACTGGTTCCTCAACACTTTCGCTATCTAAAAGAAGTGAGAGCTGTTGGTCGCTTGGACCACTGGGTGAAACACAGTCAGGACGCTTTTTCCACTGGGCTTGACACAGCCGGTATGCTTGGGCCACTGGGCGTGACACAGATGGAATGCTTGGCCCTTGGATGTGATACAGAGTGTGATTCAGACATTTAAGGAAAAAGATTTGGACCTGGGAGATTAGGTGTAAGTTGAGTTTGGCCAAGAGGGGCCTGTGGCTCTCTAGTTATTCCCTTTTTTCAGTGAACTATTGTTATATGCTTTGTTTCGGTGCCGATATTGAGAGACTATCAGGCTCACTTAGTCCCATGCACTGTGCAGAGCTTCCCCTGGTCACAAGGTAGCATGAGCTAGGAGTGGGCTAAGGAATTTTCTTTGACAACGTCATCATTTTTTCTCTGTCAGTTGTTATTGTTGAGATTGATGTAAGGTATATGTGTGATGTTGTGGTGCTGTGAATTACTGCAAACAGGGTTTTTCCTTAAGTATTGTATTTTTGTTGATGACCCAAAGTTTCATATGAAAATGCTGCTGTTTCTCACAAACTGTATTTGAAGCCAGGAGTCAATATTGTTCAGATAATGTCTTTATTGACAAATTCTTTTTCTTTTTGCAACCCTTCATATGCATTATTTGTGTTTATGAAATGTTCATATTGAATTGTTGATACATCTATACATAGCGCTGAGCTCGTAGTTACATAATTAGAAGCAGTAGCCGCCTTGTGTATATTTTCATCACAATTAGATCAAAACCAAAGATTCACTAAATAGAAGCTAAGGTATCTTGTCCTCTAAAACTACAAACATCATGGAGTCACCATTAAGCCACATGCAAACCAGGTTCCCCACACAACTCAAAGAAACGTAATGAGTTTTGCCAAGAATGGCATGCGCACCCGAAGGCATACACATTTCTCTGACTAAGGGAGGGAACGTTTGACACTAACACAATTGAACACATGAGAATACACATAAAAACCAAATACACAGGTCAAAAGAAAGATAAGAGAGAGGCATTATTAGAACTATGGGCCATCTTTGAGGAAGCCCAGATTGACAGTCTTGCACAATAGACAGCAAGCAAGGCATCAGAGCCTCTCCCGCCATATGCAGGTATGGAGGTGCTATTGTCCACTCTCCCACTCCACCAGTTGAAGACGTCGACGGGATCCCACAACAAATATTTAGGTCCAAGTATAAGAAATTAATAGGCCAGCAGACCAAGGCAGCCCCAGTACAATCCCAGTCCAGTGCAAGGGCTCCCAGAAGTTCAACCCCCACTTCAGTTGAGTCTGACACATAGAACCCGAGCAGTGCTGAGAACATGCACCCCCACTGGTCAGTGATAAAGCCAGCTGGAGTGAGGAAGGGGGGCCTAGTCCCCCGGGGAACAATAACAAGGGTGAGACTACAGGACTTGCCCAATTAACCAAGGGAATAAGACGGGAGCCGATGCTCGAGGCAGAAGAGGCACATAATGACACTCACCTCGTACTGTCAACCACGAGTCGACCAGAAGAATAACCAGTAGTTATGGTACTTGTAAACAATATACCATACAACTTTGTAATAGACACAGGAGCAGCCAGGTCATGCCTAAGGGAAGGGATAATCTCCTTATCGAAAGACACCACAATCATATAGGGGTTTCTTGGGTATGATGTTATGGATCCCCTTCACAAACCCCTCAAACTAAAAAGGAGGGAACCGAGTGAGAGGACAATTATTATATTCTCCCTCATCCCCAAGTAATCTATTAGGATGCAATCTGGTAGCCAAACTAAAAATGACCATCCAGTTTACCAACATTGGGACCATGGCCTGCTCCTACCCAGGGGCTCCCACTCTAGGATCCGTATCATTGAAATACCCTTCATCACAACTATACGAGCAAAAACACCACCTACCAACCAGACCACCTTCACTGAGGTGGTCTTGGCATACATGGGAGGACTCTTGGGTATCAGTGAACTTCTTCGGCCGTGGGCAAATTGCACACACAGCCTCCTAGTAGAGACAGCTTAATGGGCAAAAACCTTTACAACCAACAGGGTAGTTCCGGAAGAAGAGAGTTGCAATTGTGCTACACACAAGTCCACTGGTTCCTCTAGGGCAATGCAAGAAATGCAGGCAAGACATGTGGATACAATGGCTAGATTCCATGCGCCTTTTGAAATGCAGAGACAGACTATGCCACCACCATGGCACCTCCGTGCACCTGGGAGCGAAGAAGACAAGGCTGTCTGGTGCAATTTGGTGCATTTGCCCTGCCTAAGGACCCCTTTCCACCATCAAATACAATACCTGAACACGTAACTATCATAAAAAATGCTGCATGTCTGGAAGGTAGACACCCACCATGAGGAAATGTCCCACTGATCACAGAGAAAGGAAGGCTGGGTATGAGACGAGTGGGCAGACATACCCCCCCACTCAGTGACCCACAAGGACGATCCCCAAACAGGAGCAAGCCCAGAGAGACTCTGCTAAATTGATCCAACTCAAATTAAAAAGACCACCTTTGAGGAGGCCATGTATGCCTCAAGCATGCAAATGGAACCCAGTCTTAAAGGGAGCTCCACTGCAAAACCCCAGAGGGTTTCAACCTAGCTATAACGGCAGATGCCAGGAAGATTTTCAGCAACTAGACCATTGGGAATGTTACTATAGCCACAGGATGGGCCACCTGGCAGACAGATACCGGTTAAAAGCATTCAACGAACAGATATTGAATGGCCAGGATCAGCCAGCACCAAACCCTCATCCACAAAACCGAGCCCAGGGAAACCCGAATACACCTTAGACTCAGCTGCAGGAAGGACAGTCTGCCACCGCACCCCCACAACAGGAATCAGGTAGTGGGACAAACACGTGGCAACATCAACTGCAGACAGGTAACTCAACCCCACAAGGACCGGGGCCACTTCCTCAACAGGGAGAGGTAACCGTCTGGGGCAGTAATGCCTTCCCACAAGCACAGAGTCCAAATGTACAGGAAGATAAATCCCCAGAGCAAATACCACCCACATCTAAAAAATTAACTGTATTAAAGCCAAAAGAAGGACCAATGAGACAACTTTGGGAATACAAACTTTTATTTGCATCTGAGGATTCAGGGCTGCTGCCTGTGTTATGTCCATCGGGTATCCTCACTAAAGTTCACCATTAAGGGTGATTATGGGAGCCAACGCCCCACTCTGCTGCTGAACCCCCGGGGCAGGTTTGTCTGACCACTACTCAGGGGGAGGGCAGTCTGACAAGGGGTGGTGAGGCTACCAGACCAAGTACTTAAAAAACCAGGCACACAGGTCCTTGTGTCCAAAGTCAATAGGGAAAGGTCCCCATTCTCGGGCACCCAGCAGAGGACCCATGTTTCCTTCATGGCATGAATTTCCAACCATGCTCCGAAAAACTAGAAGCATTCAGCCTATTTGAGGCCCCCTTTCAGCTCTAAAATGTAGCTGTCCTTTTTTGACGGACTCCAGGATTCCCGTACACCTGGGATAGTGAAGATCACATAACCTCCACAGCATACACACAAGAACCAATAAGTTGTGAGGCACCCACATGGCGTGGAATCAGTCAGGCGTTTTGCCAGGATGGCCAGACGTCCCAGAATTGCAAGGTAGTCCCAGTCCAGTCATCATCCCTAGGCAAAGTTTGGCGAGGGCTCTTGGCCCTGGTCCCGGGCTCCCCATGTTCTTATGATCCTGGCGGTGTTTCCTTTTATTTCCTACAGGTTTTTTATATCCCCATAGTCTGATCGCCATAGGTTCACTGACAAAATATCGATGTTAAAAATATAGAAGTAAAAATATCGATGCAAAAGTATAGAATGCTAAAATATTGACTCCCTATACTTAAACAGGTAAGTACAAAAATATTGGAAAAAAATATCAATGTAAAAATATAGTTGTACAAAATATCGAATTTCATATATATATATATATATATATATATATATATATATATATATATATATATATATATATATATATATATATATCCCAACACGAGTTTGCTCCTTCCGTCCCCCCTCGCCCGAGGTAGGTAGATCGTCATTTGTCAGGGGAGCGCGCCGGCATTACTACTCATCCATAACCAATTTAGACGATCACAAAGAGGATTTTATCACCACCAGGTCTTTTAATTTCTCAGTAACGCGTTTCGCCTGTCACAGCAGGCTTGCTCACACACTGAGTTGTGGGATAAGCATGAATATATAACGTGAAATACAAACATATGAAATCAAAAACGGACTTAATTCAAGCAGGCCTAAAATGTATGTTCCTATGGCGGCCATTATGGAGTGGTGCTTTTATAATGCATATTGTTTTAAACAAGTGCTATGCGTAAGGTTATTCTTACTGACATTGCAATTCTAACCTAACAAATATATTCATGTTGACATAGTGCCCTATGTATTTATAACAGTCAGGTATGTTGCTGGTATCGACATAGTGCCATATTATCCTACGGAGTAGACTATTCCTAAGTCTGACCAAGAGCGTCCGTTTTTTTCTTCTTAATGCAATATGCTATCCCACAAAATTCTCTTACCAAATTAAATCTAGTGAAGTAAAAACCAGTTATTTACAATCAAGTGCTTCCCTATTTCCCTCTATTCACTTCTAAATAATAATATATACAGAAAAGAACACAATTGATTATTAGGAACAGAAGGGTTCTCTTATCTGTAATGTGTAGTTATTGTCTCTCTTATCACTCTATTCCGTGATGTCGAAGAAAAGGGTAGGGGGAGTCGCGGATCCACTCCTGGGTCAGCCCCTTCCTTTCCTCCTGTGATTAAACAAAAGAAAAACACAAACATTTCCATAATTATATTATGGTTAAGGTTAAAACTTCATTCTACATATATGACACACATCATGTTCTACACAATATACTCTGATAAAAAGTGTTGGATAGCGGAGGGATAAAAATTATTATTCCCACTCCAATGAGTGCAACTGTAGGGAAAGTGTTGGATAGCGGAGGGGTAGAAATTACTATTCCCACTCCAGTGAGTGCAACAGTAGGGAAAGTGTTGGATAGCGGAGGGGTAGAAATTACTATTCCCACTCCAGCGAGTTCAACAGTAGGGAGAGTGTTGGATAGCGGAGGGGTAAAAATTACTATTCCCACTCCAGTGAGTGCAACAGTAGGGAAAGTGTTGGATAGCAGAGGGGTAAAAATTACTATTCCCACTCCAGTGAGTGCAACAGTAGAGAAAGTGTGGGATAGTGGCAGGATAAAATGTACTATTCCCACTCCAATATTTGTAAAAGTAGGGAAAGTGTTGGATAGCGGAGGTGTAAAAATTGCTATTCCCACTCCAGTGAGTGCAACAGTAGGGAAAGTGTTGGATTGCAGGGGAGTAACAATTAATATTCTCACTCCAGTCAGTTCAAAATTAAAAACAAACAAAATTTTAACGACAATAAAAATATTTAAAAAACAAAATAAATTAATAAATAAATAAATGTTAAAAATTCAAATACACATATATTTAATATTAAAAACATATTATAATGTTAAATACATATAACAAATACCTACAAACATTACATTTAAAAAAAAATCCAAACAAATAAATATTTTGTCATTAAAAATTATTTAGAAACAAAAACATTAATTATTACATAAATTTACTTTTTTATTTCCTACCCTATAACATCACACAATTCACAACCCACATCTAAATTAAAAAATTACTTCCTCAACTAACATAATTAATTACCAATTAAAAAAATTATTAATTAAATAACAATTTAAAACTCACAAAAATTATTTAACTTCCCACACTTTACACCTATAATCCCCATAACCCACAGCTAAAATTAAACTGTAAAAAAATTCATTACACAATTAAAACTTATTTTCAATTAAAAAACTAATAGTATTTAACAACTAATTATAAAGTAATTAAAATTCATTTACTCCCCAAACTGTACCCCTATAACAATAAAACCCACACACAAAAATATAAACAAATACACTAATTAAATATAAATTAATTAATTCATATTAATGATCTACTAATTTTTTATTAATTAAACAAAAATTACTTCCCACCCTTTACCCCTATAAACCCCACAACCCACACCTAAAATTAATTACACAAATTCCATATTTAGTTTTCAATTAATTAATTAATATTAATTAACTAATTATGAATTAAACATAAATTACTTACCACCCTTTACCCCATAAACCCCACAACCCACACATAAAAACAAATCACACAATTACCATAATTAGTTATCAATTAATTAGTTAATATAAATTAACAACTAATTATTAATGAATTAAAAATAAATTACTTCCCACCCTTTACTCCTATAAACCCCACAAACTGCACCTAAAACTAATTACACAATCTCTGTAATCAATTTTCTATCAATTAATTAATATTAATTAAGAACTAATTATTAATTAATTAAAAATAAATTACTTCCCACCCTTTACCCCATAAACCCCACAGCCCACACTCAATGACACAATTACCATAATTAATTATCAATTAATTAGTTAATATAAATTAACAACTAATTATTAATTAATCAAAAATAAATTACTTCCCACCCTTTACCCCTATAAACCCCCCAATACCCGCACCTAAAAACTATTACACAATTACCATAATTATCAATCAATTAATTAATATTAATTAACAACCAACTAATATTTAATTACAAATTAATTAGTTCCCACAATTAATGCTATAAAATCGAAATTAAATTAAAAATAATCATTAATTTATTATAATTAAATTACTTCCCACCCTATTATCCTATAAACCCATAAAAAAAGCAAAATTTTATTAGAATAAAATTCATAATGACTAAAAATTTAACACATATTAAAAAACAAACAATACTTATACAAAAAAAACACACATTACATACATTTAAAATATAAACTAAAATACATAACACTAATTTATAAATCGATATTTTAAACATCTATATTTTTTCAAACAATATTAATGACTTCTATATTTTTAAAAACAATATTTCTTATCTTAAATTCGATATTCTTGACCACAATATTCTTGCTGTCAATATCTCTGGTTCACGATATTTTCAACTCGATGTTTGTGTAAGTTGACATTTCAAACGCGATATGCTGTCTCAGCACCATCGCCATGCCATACCCCACTAAAATAGCGATGGAGCTTGTAGTTTAAAGTCCATTGCCACAAGTTACGTACCACAGATTGAAATGCACTGAAAAGATGTGGTCTGAGGGAGAGCGGGGTGCCTGGGGGAAGGGATTCCACATAGTCCATCACTGCTCCAGGCGAGAATAGAATGCAGAAGGCGCTTCCCTCTGTATCAAGCCTAGCAATTAACCAAGTGCCAGGCCTAACATACACCATCTGGAGAAAGCAATAAGCCCGACCTCGGACGCCACAATATGTCATGATCATGTGCACATGGGGGCCCCGGAAAAACTTTCGGACCCACTCCACACTGTGATAAGTGATATAGCAGGTCACACCAGATCTAGGGAAGTACCCAAAAACCCAACAAAAGGAGCTCAAAGTTAGCCCAAAAAGAAGATTCTAGAGAAAGGGTGGAGTTGAGATATTTGGCGCCACAGGGGAGGGGCACATTGCACTCTGCATACCAAGAACAGAGAAGAATACACACATGTGATCTTGGAACACGTGCAGCCACCAACAAAGCAGCAGCACACCTTCTCCTTGCACAGTCCCGCACACATGTAGGTTATAAGCAGCCCGCACCAATGGAGCCCCCATGCACACACCAGAGGAGACAGGTTCTCGGGAAAACCGGCAGTGCACATAAAACTCTAGATAAAAACTGCTAGGATCCATCCATATGACCACAAGACAACTCCACGAATGTTTTGCACTAATTCAAACACCCAGTTAAATCATAAAGTTGATTATTTCACCTGATTACTAAAAAGCCATCTTTAACTTTAGTTTTAACTATCAAAAGAATACCATAACCGGGCCAACTTCTGGTGCCTCACTAAAAACTGCTTTATTAAAGTGTGGAGATCACACCCCCAAAGGAAAGTACAGGAACCCTGAAGAAACATCATTGATGATGATGCATGCAATGTTTGCTGAACTAACCAAAAGGAACCAAGCTCTTATCCAACAGGTTTAAAATCGAACCTCCAAGTGCACCATCTTTCAGATGCTACATCAACATATCAAGGCGGATCCAAAGTATGCAAATCAAAATTATGAACTGCACTGTGAACTTTTTTGATCAAACTGTTGAATGAAAACACCTGATAACCAGAGGACCCAGACATCTCCTGTGGATCCATATCAAAGACCTGCAATGTTCAATTACATGTTATGTATTTTTTCTCTTCTCTGTACCCTCTGTCTATTTTGGGTGCTGCCATACCTATTCAACGTTAAAGAACCGCCTGGCCAAATGGAGTAAATTCAAAAACTATCACAGCGCTTGCATAGGGATCTCTCCCATGTCACTTACAATTACACTGAACCAAATACTAACATTCCACCTGCACTACACAGCACCCTTTTACACAACGTGGTATCAGCACAGGAGCATCATGGCCTCTAAGACATACGCATGTGAGCACCATGGACTCTAAAACATCAGTCAGGTCGTGCTACGTCTGTTCACTGATACCTCATGCAGCGGGTGCAGATAGACGTTACTTGTCCTAAGAGGTAGGTCAAAATGCCTTCTCCACTTATACTTATGCCGAAACAGGGCCAAAATCCAACCCAACAAGGTAGAACCCCACAGAGAGGCAGTGAATCTGACCTGTTACAAGACCAACCCAATGGCTCTATACCTTTTCACTGAGGCTAGCAATATCCCAACTGAGCTAGACAGGATGAGCAGAAAGGGCACCATAGGAGAGGATACTGTTTGGCCCAAGACTTCCCAGAGAAGATATTCTTGGAGGTAGCAAAACCCCCAACTCAGTGCACAAATGCAACTGCTCCTGCCTCCATTTGTGCATATCTGCAGCAGTCTTCTTTAACAACAAGTGGACCCAGACATGGAGTTCCTATGTAGGGCAATCCTGCTCGGTGATATAAAATGTCGAAATTGGTTTCATGCGGGACGGTTGAGCAAACGCATAGACACCTCATGTCAGGAAATATGGTATACCGAGGTGGGTGGATACACTTGGCTAGAAGGGAAGGGGCAACCTCTAATTGTACAGAAACTTACACTTTATTCCTTATGTTTCATAGGGAAAGGAATGCTTCCACTGGGCATGAAGGAAAACTGCGGAAAGATCCTGCACATTCCGAATATGCACTGGCGCACCTCCACGCTGATGGATATGAACTGGCAGGGCAGCGAGTTTGCCTGCACTCAGCTCGTACCTGGATGGTGTGGACTCTGTTCTCCGATAAACATACACACCCCTACCCTGGTCATTCCTGGAGAAGAACTATCAGACTTGTACTAGCACCTGCTAAGGAAGAATACAACCATGCTGCATCAGACTCATGAAAAAAGAACTGTGGATTATTTTGGCTGGGCTCAGTACAAGGACATGCCAGAAGAATTCTCGGACTCACAAGTATCAGCGAGAGGGTCCATATCCTTCTTCACTGTGCAGACAAAATTAAGTGCCCGCTGTGGAGGGAGGGGTGTGTGCCAAGATTAGTGCGTCCTGCTGCACATTTATCCCAGGAAATGACCTGGATAATGGGACATTGACTCTTGTTGTCCAAGTGCTGCACCATTTACAAAGAGACATGCTTGAGGAGGGAGGTGCCCCTGAGCAGGAGTGGTTCTTGTATTGGTTCTCCTGGCTCCCTCGGTGGCATTGCTGTCTGTGCTCATCGTTGCTACCTGTTTTAATTGCATTCTTAGTTTTGTGTGGTTCTGTGCAATTAGGGATTTCCTGCTGTAAAAACGCAGTCCTCAAATTGGGTGGAATGCAAGTATCTAGGAAAGTAGTCATTGTCAATATCGAAGAACAACAGGTCCCCAATAAAGTAACTGTCGTGAAGTATGGGTTAGAAAGTGTAGTTGAAAATTCAACTAGAGGGGGGAATGTTATTATTGAGAAAGTTGATGTCAGTATGAATAGCAATACTTTCATGTATGAAAATAAAATTGCATCTTTAATTACAAATTCGCCCGTTCCACAAATTCCACATCAACGCCAACTCAGAAATATGTAGTTAGGCAGGCCATGAGACCCAGGCCCAAGGTCACTGATTGACAGGTCACAGGTGGGGTGGCACATAGCCGGCAGACAAATGCACGAACAGGAATCCCCAGATCAATCCCATAGATAGGTGCAGCGACTCCATAGTGGTCCAGGGAGATTGGCCCCAATAAAGCACACAATGGCTGGATGGATGTGCGATCCCCAAAACAACATTAAGTCAGATGCCACATGAAGTTAGGGACACAAAGCCAATCAGGACAAAGCACGAATAGTACATGCAGTAATCACGCGATCCCCATGCCGAACATCTGGACACATTACCCGCTAACTGCATTGTGTTCACACAAGGTCGAGGCCCACCTGGATTCCTCATCAAATACATTAATTTATGGCTCCAAAGAAGAAGGTTAACATTCCTTACTAAAAAGCAATTGCCTGAACTATTTTATTGTATTCAATAGGCGCAGTGACACAATGGTCCAGGGAGTTTGACCCCAATAATGCAAACATAGCCGGAGGGGTGTGCATGTTCCCAAAACACCATAAATTCCGATGCCACATGAAGTTAGGAACACATAGCCAATCAGGACACACAACACAGTATATGCAGTGTATGCGTTTCCCATGCCAGACATCTGGACAAGGTCGAGGCCCACCTGGATTCCTCATGCAATACATTAATTCATGACTTCAAAAACATAGGTTCACATTCCTTACCAAAAAAGCATCGCAGGAACAATCTTATTGCATTCAATGAACTGTATAAAAGTCTATGTTAGAAGGATTGTAAATTGAGACTGTCCTCAGACCCTGTGACTGTGCTCCTGGTCGCTTTGTTTATTTTGAATGAACTGTTCCTGTTTTGTCAGACACCTCTTGTCTCTTGATTTTTCAAGATATTTCATGTTCAAGCAACAGATATCACACAACCCTCCCTGCCAATCCCAAACCCAACAGCTCCCTTCTTCAGTTCTTACCTGATCAGGAATGTATTGTTCACCACCTCACCCAATAACTGTCAGTAGCAGTTGATGAAGAGGTTTTGCCAAAGGGAGAAACTCCTGGCAGCCCAAGCAGGAAAGATGCCACAACAAATGAAGTTCTTATTCTGAATCGAGCTGGTAAACCAGGAATTAGATCAGTAACATGAAACTAAAAGACAAAGGGGCCGATTCCGATCTCGGCCGGTAGGGCTCCGAATCGGATTCGGCTTTACCGGATCCGATTCGGAGCCCTGTTTCCCGACCGAACCGTACGCGGGTCCGGCCGAGCGAGTACGATGCAAAATCGCCGACCGACTCGTCCGGGCATCCCGACCGCTCCGACCGACTCGCTCCCGGCTCGAACCGCTCCGACCGACTCGCTCGGACTCCGACTCGCACCGCGCAATGGAGACGTTTCCCGGCCGGGTAAGTACGATGCGCGCCGCGAGCAGTCCGACCGAGCCGCGCCGTCCGGCTCGTAAGAGCTGTCGGAGCCGTACTTTGGGGGTCCGTGTCGGACCCCCTGTACGCGTAGCCGCGCGAGTCGCACACAGGGGGACCCATGGGACCCCCTACCTGTGCGTGTACGGCGCGAATCGCTTCGCCGCGTACCCGCTGTAGGGGGCGCACTTGTCCGACTCGCACCCATTGAGTCAATGGGAGCCCGCGTACGCGTTGTACGACCGGCTCCCATTGACTTCAATGGGAGTCCGACCGACTCGAGTCCGATAACATACGGACGCATCGTACTCGTTCGGTCGGACTGCACGGGTCCGATTCGGTCGGAAATCTCTCCGGGTCCGGCTCGGTCGGAGAAATTTCCGGCCCGAATCGGAATCGACCCCAAAGACTGGCATAAATCAACACAATGTACAACATCAATAACTAAAGCACTCTTACTGGATAATTATAGAACTCACAAATTGAGGAGAAGAGGATTAGGGTATCAATCAGTGGACAGTCAGGTGGAATTAGGGAACAGTTAAGAGAGAGATAGGCACAGCATTCAACAACTTTATGAGTATGGCACATCTGTCATGGAAGGAAGATGACAAGTAAGTTAACCTATTCAAGCAGTCTTTTAAGCCCACAGACTTCTAATTTAGTTAATAGTTACCCAGGTTGAAATAGAAAATTGGGAGGATGCACACAGTAAATAAATATTTATAAAAAACCTAAATAAAAATGATACTATATACTAAATGTGAAACTGTGTTCTTCTGGAAACATGAGAATGGGGCGAGACTATAGTTCAGAGGCACCATGGGTGTTCTTTGTAGAAGAGAATATCTGTGGAATGAGAAAAGAAAATTAAAATATTTGAGTATCAAGGTAAAGAGCAGTCATTGTGAAAAGCTTAACATTCTGTTTCATTAGCTAGTGGACAGTTTTGCACCACTCCTAGACAACTAGATGCATGTACTCTGAGTGACCTAACACCCAAAGAATAAAAAGATTTAGTTATGGCCATCATGTCCACAACATTATATTGAACAATTAGGATTTTCATATGAGGCATTAGTATGCATTAATCTAAATTCAGCAACTGGAAAACCATCAGGCACATCTTCGTCACAAAGAAGCCGGACTACAGGAATGCCCTTTATGCCAGGATCAATAAAAAATTTACCGGAAGGCTGCAGACCATTCAGAGTTCGGTGGCCATGATCACTCTCATCCTCCCACACTGCACTTACACCAAACCTGAAGGAGCACCAATGACTCCCTATACACAAACGAGCACAATTCAAACTGCTTGCACATACTTTCAATGCACTACATAACACCGGCCTAGCAGACCACAACAATTGCATCTGCTTTCACACACCTTCCAGACACCTTCACTGATCTGTACTCTTACTTCCACACATCCCATTCATAACGGAAACAAGATCCAGTAGTCAGGCCTTCTCCTGCTAAAGCGTGGGTCCACCGGCGCTACACATAAGGGCCTCCTTCACACTTCTTGAATTCCGCAAGAAGCTGAAGACCTGACTAACAATGGGATTAGCTCGTATTTTGTTCAAAATATTTTCAGATGCATGAGCTTTAGATATTCCTTGAAGACAACACACAACTTCAGTTGTATCATTTTAAATTGATTGAATAAATGAATGAGCAGGTCTTACAAAGCACAAACAGCTGCTCCGAAGAGTATCCAGGCACTAAAGACTGAGGAATAGGTGACAGGATTAAGTCTGATGAAGAGCGAGGTCTTGAGCATTTTCCTAAACAAGGATTCTGAGGCTAAGAAATGATCTTCAAAAGGGAGGTTGTTTCGAGCCCTAGCTGCCAGAAAAGAAAAGGAGCGTCTGTCCCTTCTAAAACTACCGGATAGACTAAATTTAATACTAATATAGTGGAATATATATATTTTTTTCCAGATCATCCAAATTAATTAAGATATTTAAAATGATATGAAATGAAAAATTGCTGTCTCAGACTGTCTTCTTCTTCTCTATTCCTAATATCTTTTTGGAAACCCCATGTCAAGTTTCTTCTCCAACATTTGCAAAATGTATCAAATGAAACAAGCTTCAAGCTAATTTAGATATGCAACTATTTGGGGCTCACTCAACCATAGATACTATGACTTCTAAAGCCTTTTTTGGTAGAAAATAGGTTAGAAGAAAGTTTGAGAGTGGCCGACTAGTCAGGAGATTCTATCTTTAGAGCAGTCTATTACAAAACCATTCATCACATGTCTATGCCATTGCAGGACTCCCAATACTGTAGCAGATTGGCATGCCTGGAACTTTAAGAATTCCAGCAAATTACACCTGAGTCCTATAGCATTCCAGGAACTTCACCATCACTGGAGTCCATATTGATAGATTTTCTTTGCCTCCAGCCTCAACACCCAATTCAGGTGTATAAGGTGTCCTCTGTGGTGCAGGGAGACACCCAACCCTCAAAGGACCCTTAAACCTTAAAGTGAGACCCCATTCAGTCCAAGGCCAATGAATACCTGTGAGATATGGTAGACTCAGAGAAACATCCTCACATTCTACAGGTGGGCCCCATTATTCTGCGTTACACTACTGACCCAATTGCTACATTTTTCACAATCCTCATTAGTTGATTTCAATAAATTAAAACAAATGGTGCCTCTCGAATAAAGAAAAAGCTGATTCTGTTCATCTGTGATTGGACTTAAGCTCCTTTTGTAGGTCAAGCTCGGAAATGTTGTTTATTTTGATATATTTTGAAAAACTGTCTGCTATTAAAAAAAAAGCAAGGACGGAACCATAATACCCAACTCGCCCCATATCTTTCATACAATTAGGACATTCCTTTACAGAAAGCTGGAATAATTCACATTCTTAAAGCATTCTTTGCTGTGCCTTTTTCCACATGTCAGTTGTTGTCGCATTTTTCTTCTTACAGGTGGTAAAATTTCATTTCCATAAGTACAGCCTTATAGAGGCAAACAGTCAGTGAGTTTACCTCAATGCAGAACAAACTCAATCAGTGACTCACTCATAGAGTCAGTACATTACAATAGAGTTACCCTCAAAAAACTGATTTCAGCAATAAACAACTTCCTGACTCAACCAGTGCTGTACAAGTTCAAATATATTTCTAATGGAAATTGTCCTTGTATAGAATAGCAGAGAAACAAGAGGAGTAAATAGTAGCAGGAAGAGATTGAGCAACATAACATGACAACCATTTATGAGGAGCAATTTCCTTGTGTTTACTTTCCTTCCAAAAGTTTTTTCCTCAATAGAAGATGGATCCTGCCTTCTCACCCCATTGAAAGCACTATACCACAAATGTTAAACTTCCTCTCTAGAGCCCATTCTATGCTCCTCTTCTCCATCCTCCTCCTGCTTGGTCTCTCAGCTGAATTTTACTTTGTTAACCACCCCACTGCACTAGACACACATTTCTGCCTCAATATGAGCAATACTGTGTTCCTATCTCTCTAATTGTTTTTTTCTATTTCCTTATGTGTTTTTACTCTGTCCACATATCAGGCAAATATATGGCTGCCAGGAGCTGCAGTTCAAAGGCACTTTAGTAGCACATGATAAAGAAAAGGGCCTTTGTCATGTGAAGAATCTATTTTTTAATAGTAATAAGTCTCCCTTAAAGTGTGCCTCGCAAGCCTACCTATTTTAGTAAGTCTCAGTTAAAGTGCACACTGTAAGGCTAAAAGACAGGGTGCCTAATATTAGGGTTGTGTGCCATTCACATGATTAGCTTTTCCATAAATATGTGACACCCCACAAAATGTATGCAACTTTTATGAGAAATTGCACAAAATGTGAAACTAGCATTTAGCACTATTTTTGTTGTGAAATGCCTCCTTGTATGATGCGTTTTGCATAAAAAGATAGAGTAAAGAGCACTATTGCCAAAAGCAATAGCCACAAGTATTCTGGTTGTTCGTGTTGTTCCCACACTAAACTTTTACAGTGAATATGGTGTAATAGAAACATGAAGTGTAGTGGCTTAATTTCTGGAATTTTGCATAACGGGAATAATGCAAAATTCGTGAAATTATGTGAGACTGCAATATAAACTCCATAAGACAACCCTGGCTGTGTTTAACAAGTCTATTTTACATTTTTGCTTGGGAAAATAATAAAGACATTATTCAAAGCAATTTTCCCTTAGTTTTAAAAAACGAATTTAAATCTAATTTAAAAGTTAGCGTCTGATAACTTAAGTGGAAAATTAACTTTGTAAAAATCTATTTAAAGGCTGCTTGAGCCAGAACTAGGTAACAATAACACCTCTAACACATATCACACCTTCTTTTGATATAGTGATACCAAAGTGGGCTGGCAGCTGGAGGAAGAAACAGTTCTGATCTAACAGAGGTGGAGAGCTTTTCATAATAGGGAATTTGACAAGTGGCCTCCCTGGAGCTCTTTCAGAAGAGAGAAGTGTTGAGCCATCTTGATTTAAGGCCTCTAAAATGTTTTACAGCAAAAAAGTGGCAGGCATAGTGCAAGAAAGGAGCCAGGATTGGGTAAAGAAAAGTTCAAATTCTTCTTATGGTTTCATCTGCTTTCGGTCTCATTTTCTAGCATTGCCATTAACTTCATTTTCAGTCCTTTCCTAAACACTTTGGGGCCGATTCCGATCTCGGCCGGTAGGGCTCCGAATCGGATTCGGATTTACCGGATCCGATTCGGAGCCCTGTTTCCCGACCGAATCGTACGCGGGTGCGGCCGAGCGAGTACGATGCAGGCACCCGCGAAAACTCCGATCGACTCGAACGCGGCTTCAACACGCTCCGACCGACTCGCATGGACACAACTCGCACCGCGCTATGGAGACGTTTCCCGGCCGGGTAAGTACGATGCGCGCCGCGAGCAGTCCGATCGACTCGCGCCGTCCGGCTCGAAAAAGCTGTCGGAGGCGGACTTTGGGGGTCCGCGTCGGACCCCCCTGTACGCGTAGGCGCGCGAGTCGCACACAGGGGGGGACCTATGGGTCCCCCCTACCTGTGCGTGTACGGCGTGAATCGCTTCGCCGCGTACACGCTGTAGGGGGCGCCCTTGTCCGCCTCGCACCCATTGAGTCAATGGGAGCCCGCGTACGCGTTGTACGACAGGCTCCCATTGACTTCAATGGGAGTCCGACCGACTCGAGTCGGATGGCATGCGTGCGCATCGTACTCGATCGGTCGGACTGCCAGAGTCCGATTCGGTCGGAAATCTCTCCGGGTCCGGCTCGGTCGGAGAGATTTCCGGCCCGAATCGGAATCGGCCCCATTGTTGTGGCTATTTCTTTCTGTTTCCTCAGCTTTCCAGAGTCTCTTTGATTTCACCACAGTTCATTCACACGTTTCTGCCTGTGGGTTTTCCTGGGTTCTCCTTTAAGAAATGTAGTTCAAGACCGGCTAGAATCCTTCCAGATCAGCGACAGCAAAGAACACAGCATGTGACCAATAACCTTTCAAGCCTCAGTGATCTTCTTAAGTGTTTTCTTGTATTGCCACATTATTCAGCTTTCAGTCTTTAACTACATCACAGAACTTCTGATCTGCTGCCATGCTGAGGCATCCAGCTGCAGGCCACAGTGTCTGACAAAATCTCAGACTTCTTCTCAGCTAGTCTGCCAGACTAATCATCTCCAGTCATGAAGGGCCTTTTAGAGTTGGGTGGTGTGGAAAATTACATATCCAGGGAGAAATCCACCAGAAGAAGGTATTCCACTATGTGGATGTTATGGTGGAGACAATTCGTCTAGTGGGTTCTCCTTCGAGTTGAACATTTCTTCCACAAATCAGGGTCTATTTTGGTTACTATCAACTGTAAATAAGATCAGATCATCCTCTTATGCTCTGAACATTCCCACATATTACACCAATTGCTAGTACTGTGAAATCGCTTAGCATTAAGGGACTTCCTTAGGGTTGCCACTGTGCCCCTGCAAGAGTTAGGAGTCATAATGTCAGTTAATACGAAGCAGAGGTTCGCCTATTGCAAGGAGCCTCTGTCTGTAGAGGATGCTTGCTGTAAAATTGCACTTTCTTAAACAAATATACTTGTTGGGAACTGGCCTGTTCACTTTATCGGATACCTTATCCCACAACTAAATGCAGAACCATGGATGCAGGTTTACAGTTCTTTCTTTAACTCCAAAGCTTGTTATTTTTCAATGACTTAACCCAATTAATTCACGTAAATTGAAACTGCCTTGAAAACTGTGCTGTCTTAAAATGTATTTTAATATACATTTGTTTCCAGTTCACGCGGACAAATCATGATCATGTCAAAAGATGATATAAAGTCTGTCAATATTCTCAGTGAGCCACAGGCAAACACACACAGCACGCTTTATTCCATCGCACTTTAAAATCAATCAATCCTCAACTTTGTTTAGACAGTCCCTGCAGAGATTTTGTGATTTTCACAATTTGTTCTTGGAGTATTCGAGGTCAAAATGCAATCCTTAAAATGTTGCTGGGGTTTTAAACTCATAATGGCAGCTTCAAAAGAAAAATTACACGTCCCCAATAAGAAAACATGATGAAAAGCCAGGAATGGTATTAGATGCAGGGCCACTGTAATTTTGGGGCTGATGAAAGTATGTAGCAGTATTCATTCTATATTTTATAATTTTAGCAACTATTACAAGTGTCTGGGCGAAATTGCAACATCTTAGTACAGGTTTAACACCTGGATACAGCTATCAGCAACTGAAAGGTGACCAGTTAATGTCTACAAGGTGTCTGACACGGCTCGGAATTACATGTCAAGCTTTTTGTTTAATAATGATTAACCTGTTTGAGCTACAAACAAAATGTATTTTTGAGTGAAATATTCAAATTATGTCGTGTATTGTGCATTACACTGCAAATAAGGAAAATCCATGATTATGTGGAACAATGTGCAGCCACAGAACTGCATAATTCCAGTGACCCTGATAATATGTCACACTGCCAATATCAGACTTGCAAAATGCAAAGTAAAATATTCTTTTTTGGCTTTCTGTCTTTTTGTTCTGGTAAACCATCAAGGGCTAAACAGCCCAGTGGGTTAGAGGGCAGATAAAACATTTCAAAAGCAGGTGTGAGGATCTCACTTCTAATGGGCTATAATTAACACTTGGATAAACAAATGGGTTTGCTAGAATGATACTTAACAGTAGAATGTGATCAGCAGTAGCTAAAGTGTCCGAAGAGAAACCGGAAAAGAAAATCAAGGGCTGACACATTTCTCCCTGAGACTATCCTCTGCCTGGAGGTTGATGTGAATTACACCAAGCACCCAAAACTGGTAAGTATATGATGAATACAATTGCCAGGTGCTATTTTGTTGCAAAATGGCAATAAAGGCTGATTTTAGAAATTGGGTTTCTGGTTGGCAGAGGTATGCACTCTGTACAAGCAGGAACTACAATCCTAGTCAGTGTAAGTCAGATACACACCATACATTAACCTGTGTAGCTTTGTACAGAGCAGTCAGGCAAGAGCAATGTGTAAAGTATTTGTGAAACACTTCAAACAGTAACACAGTGAAAACACCACACTAGGGGGCCTATTACAATGAGTGTAGGAAAGCCTCCGACCTCAGGTCAGAGGCTTTCCGACACTCATCGTCGGTTTCACTTCAGACCGCCTAATTACAATCTAAGCGGTCAGAATTGAAACCGGCCGGTCATTCCAGATGGATTCCGATGGGCTCAAGGAGCCCGCCGGCCAGTTGGAGACCGGCCAGTAATCCCAATGCACTCCACAACTCCGGACCAGCCTACCTCAACAGACGACTCAGCTTCTACACCCCCACCCGCCAGCTCCGCTCGACTAGCCTCGCCCTCGCCACAGTCCCCCGCATCCGGAAAATGACCGCCGGCGGCAGATCCTTCTCCCACCTCGCCGCCAAGCCCTGGAACACCCTCCCCACCAACCTCCGACAGACCCAAGACCTACTGGCCTTCAGAAGACTCCTCAAGACCTGGCTCTTCGATCAGTAGCAGCACCACCCCCCTCTTCCCCCAGCGCCTTGAGACCCTCGCGGGTATGTAGTGCGCTTTATAAGTGACATGATTGATTGATTGATTGATTGGACCACATTTCCGCCGTTGGGATTACGATGCTTGCTTTCCATGCCAGGCTCCCTGACATGGAAAGCCTGTTGGAAAGTGAGTTTGGGGGCCCCTAGCAGGGCCCCCTTCTCCCTGCGGACTCCGGTTGGGGGCTGAGGGGGCAACCCTGTTGATCCCTGCACCATGTGGCAGGTACCTTGAGGTGTCTGCCACACAGTGCATTGTTGGACACAATCTCCCATTTCTCTATGGGAGCTTGTGCTACAAGCCGGTTTACGGCTATAGCACAAGCTCCCATAGAGAAATGGGAGTATGCGACCACACCATGTGCAGTCGCATTGTAATTGTGGTGTCGAGACTGCTGACCGGAGGTCGCTCAGAGGCAACTCTGACCGACATCGTAATAAGGCCCAAAGATTTCACAAAATGCAGTGCTTAAAAGCATCAAGCACCAACCAGGGGTATCTGGTCATGCTAGATCGGTTAAATACAAAAGTTCAGGCCGACCATTATGTAGCACGGATTGGATGCAGGGACCAGCCTTGGCTCGCTGAAAATTACCTAGGATGGTCATCGATGGAGTCCAGATGTGAGGAGCAAAGAGGTGATGCATCGTCATCTAGTCACTGAGTTGAAGAAGATGCATCGGCACCGAGCTGCGCAAAGTCGGAGATGCGTTGGTAACTGGAGATGATGCACCAAGCAGTCAATGATGCGATGTCCGTGGTCCATGCAGCAGTGGCGATGCATCGCCATTGATGGAGATGTTTGGGTTCCTATCAGCACAATGTCATTGATGTGTGGATGTTTAGCAGTTACAGCACTTTATATCCACTTCCAAGGGCCCAGGACTGGATTGGCACCACTGGGCAGGGCAAAACTTACAGCAAGCAAAGTTCAGGTGCTGGTGCAGGGTGATGAAACGTCTTTGATGTTCCTGAGACTTAGAACAGGGGGCAATCCAGCATGCCCTTGGAGTCACTCTGGGTTCTAGTGAGATGGGTCCAGTCCTTCCACAGCAGGGCAGAGGGTAGCAGGCAGCAGGGCAGGACATGAGGAAATCAGTTCTTCCAGACCAGCAGTTCAGCAGAGGGGCACTCCTTGTAGCAGCACAGCAGTCCTTTCTCCTGGCAGAGTTCTTCACAGGTCCTCTAGTGTCTGATTTAGTGGGGCCAGAGACCCAGTTATTGTACCCAGTTGTGCCTTTGAAGAGGAGGTGACTTTTAAGAGGGGTTTTGAACTGCACAGATGTCCTCCCTCCCTGCTCTGGCTCCAGACTCACTCCAGGTGGTATGCAGCCCTTTGTGTGGGGATACGACAGCCTATTCAGGTGTGTCAGCTCCTCCCTCCCAACCTGACCAAGATAGCCCATCTTCTGAACCATCCTAGTCTGGCGTTCCTTACTCTGCCTCATTGGGGCCTCTAAGCTTGGTGTAAAAAAGACTGATTTGAAGTTGAAGGACCAGATCCAAACATGAGTATAGCATTTTAAGAAGGCCGCTGTAGTTTTCCAAGAAAAACATGATTTTGTGTGAGCGTGTTGTTAGCGGCACTACGGATGTAAATGGAACTCGACGTGGGGGCGTCTTGGCCGTTTTTGAGCATTTGCCAACACGGGCTGCACCGGAGTAGAAGTAAGTCCTTTCTGTAATTGAGACCAGTTTTTACAAGTAGCAGTGCCCGTCTTCTTCTGTTATCTTAATGGTTCTTTCTTTACTGTAGATTGAGTGCCCCATTTTGAAGTTGCTAGATGGGTAAGCAAACGAGCGTTCACTTCGCACCAGTTTGTCTTTTAGGTTGTTTTGGTTCTTTGGCACTTGAAACATTGTGTATATTTCCTCTTGCTTTTTAGCAGATACACTCTGTCCGTAAGGGCATCAGCTGAGCCTTTATGAGTGCATGATTGATTTTGAAGGCAAGGTAATTCAATTGAAAATTCAGTGGCTTCTGTTCATTATTATTTAGACGCGACACGTTTTTGGCACCCCACATCACTTTGCATACATCGTTTTTTGTCTGGGTTCTTCATGTTATATTAGTTACAGTGTGGGCACTCTGCTATAGTTTATTAGTATTCAACACAATGGTGTTGTGGTTGTGGGCAAGCAATGAGCTAAGTTGCTTGGCGTATTCTTTTTATTGGTGTATTTTGTGATTTATGTCTGTAGCTGCAGGATTTGTTCCACTACAACACTGAGTCCTGATGATGGTCTTGCGGAGCCTTTGTGCCACCTGAGACCGTAACGTCGACAGTCTATCCTCCTTACCATCATTGTTCACACTTTGTGGTGCCTCAGTCTCCCTCAAAAATCAGTCAAAAAGATAAGCATTACAAATTGCAGGGACTATGGATTTATGAACCAACATTGTTAAGAGATTTTAGCGCTTCTGCAACATCCCCATAAAGAATGTGTTGTAACAGCTATGAGGGAATATGGGATGGCGCCAGTGTTGTTATAAGGTTTTTGCATTTGAATGTATATGAAGATAAAATATATATAAATTTCTCTAACAACAATACGCCTGTGTTAGCATATTTGAGTTATTGATGTATGACATATAATAGGATAATTTTTGATAACAACCGGTTGTTGATTAATGTATGAATAATTCTTCTGGGAACATTTTTTGCATGTTGATTGCAAGCCCACTAGTAGCATTTAATTTACAGGCCCTGGGCACATGTAGTGCACTCTACTAGGGACTTCTAGATAAATTAAATATGCCAATTGTGCATGAGTCAATCAAACCATGAATAGGGGAGAGAGCACATGCACTTTAGCAGTGGTTGGCAGTGGTGAAGTGCTCAGAGTCCTAAGGCCAACCAAAATTATGCAGCAAAATTGGAGGCAAGCAGGTAAAAAGTTTGGTGGAAGACCAATTAAGGCTGTCAGGTGTTGTAGCAGTTCTTTAACCACTCTCTGCATTGTGCAGTGCAGAGATTCCACACCAAGTGCAGAGATTCCACCTTGAGTGCAGAGACTCCATGCTCATAACTGTACTACATGTATTACCTTCATGAATATGGCCCTAGGTTAGTTCAAAGTTAGTGGCCATTTCAATGGAAAATGTGTTGTCTGTAAATGACAGTGCACTACCACATGAAGCTTTGGTTACATTATAAAACGCCCCCTCCTCATGTCCATTAAAGGTAGGTGAATCATAAAAGTTTGTTATTCTAAAAAGTGGCCAATCATTCTAAAAACGTATATGACCCATTGGTCTATAGTAAGAAGAGGCAAGCAGGCCCACATCTGCTGCATTCGCCAGTGACAGAGCAGGAAGCTCCAGAAGTCAAAATGGGGTGGCACATTACAGGAAGGGCTAAGTACAACCTCCAGGCCATCGTGGTCAGGAGAGGAACACCCTTCCTTACACATAAGGCCCTTTTGTTTCCTGTCTGTAAGGAATACACATCACACCACAGTAGAGCCTTACAAACATGTGACCCTGAATACTCGCAGAAAGGCACATTCAGTTTAGGCATAAAAAGGCCAACTTTCTAAAAGTGGCATTTTCAGACTAGAAACTGAAAATAAGATTTTGCCATTTTAAACGGATTTTCAATTGCAATTCAAATGAGTGGAAGAAGTATTTCTCTATATACTGCCAAACTGACATTGTCACTTATTAACTATAATACATTAACCCAGTGATAGGCTAAGGAACATTTGAGCTGCACTCCCCTCTCCCAAATATGAAAATGCCTTTGGGGTTTGGGCTCCCCAGGGCCTCCTAAAGATTTGAGAAGTGGGGGCGCATGGGCCTTCTCACACAAAGGAATATTGCCAATCCCTCTGGCACCAGGCCAAAGAGGGGGCCTATTTTTAGGGGGAGCAGCCCTTTTTTTTTTTTAAATGGGACTGCAGATCAGCAGATTTGCAGCAGAACTGCAGTACTGTTAAAGAAAAAGTACGTTTTGGGCCCCAGGAGGGGGTCCTTCTGGGACACCCCCAACAGGACTAGGGGGGCAGGTTATCCCAGTTCTGCCCCACTATATGTTTTATTTATTCTTTTTGTAGGACAGGGGATGAAATCCTTGAGTCCTAAAATGGCTGCCACCACATGTTTGTTGATGTGGTGGCAGCCAATCAGATCCCATCTTCAGATCTGTCGTGTCCACAGTTGCTCCACGGCCTGCTTGATACATACATTTTGAACGTTAATTTCTCAAAAACTACTGAATCCCCTGCTTGATGGATCACCCCAAAACGTTCTAGGAAGAAGCGGAGGTAGATAAGACTTTTTAAAAAAGTGTTGTGAAGCTTTGGAAAAAGGTGCCAAAGTGATTAGGAACCCGATGGAAATGTGTTCCTAAATGTAGCTACACAGTGGCGAACCCTGGGTAGTTCACAATTTTAGGTGGAAAACAGCTCATATTGTATAGAGTATTCTATAAAACCACCAACACTCTAAATCTACTCACCTCAAATGTCTGTTTTTGTAGCATAGTTTTTACGCATTGAATTAGCTAAGTGTCATCCATGCCGTACTAGGGAAGCAACGAGGTCTTTTGACATTTTTTCATCAAATGTAAGCATAAGATTATCTAGTGCGATCCATGACAAGCTGAAAAATGGCAAAAATAAGCATAGTACAACAACTTGGGATTAGTAAAATACCTTCCAAGGCAACCTTGCTCGATAGCTATCTAGCTAGCCAGACAGACAGACAGACAGAGACAAACGATAGATAGATAGATATATAGATAGATAGATCGATAGATAGATACGTAACAATATTGAAATTTAAAAAATGGTTACATTATGTTTTTTTAAAAGTTATACATTTATAAATATATATGCCATTAAAAAATCAACTTTAAAGTTATAAAAAAAGATTTGAATTTATAATACACAATAAGAATAATTACCAATGAGTACCCTAAACACAAAACCTTAGTGCTTCTGCACTGCTTTTACAGGGTATACAGTAATTCAATTTCCTGAGGAAGCACTCACTTAAGTTTCATATATGGCCCTTTGGGACCAGACAGGCAGTGATGAATGTGGCCCTTCAGCACCCCCTCCAGGTATGTTGCAAGGCTAGGTGGAGGGTGCATGCACTGCAGGGAGGACGGGAGACATCACTTCCTCTCCCGCATGTGTAATCTTAGTGAAGTGCAGCTGCCCGCAAGCGCGCAGTGCAGCTGCTGCTGGTACAGGGGATGTGGCTGAATGCAGACGGGGGAGAGACCTCCTCTGGTCCCTCCCGATGTGGATGTGGGATGAGCAAGGGCTGATGGCCAAATTTCCCAGGGGCCCGGCTCCCTCTCCGTATTCCTTGCCCGGTGGCCGGGCCATCTCCTCCGGCCCAGTGCAACTTCCCTGACCTCAGAAATGCCGGCGCCCTGAAACATGCCCCACACTGGTCTTCAACAGTGCACATGTTTTTTTTCTTTTCTACAAAGGAGAGTCGTGCTGGGAGCGGCTGCAGTGGCTTTGAGCGAGAGGAGGATTAGCTTGGTCACATGCTGAGGGCAGTACAATTTCAAAAGTGCCCGCAATGCAGAGTGGCCAAACCTGTAGCACTCCACACACACTGAGCTGTAACAGTAATCCACAGGTGCCAGTTTTCCTTGGCCATACACTCAGCCTGCAGTTGGCAACTCCTTGCTCCTCGGAATAAGAGGAGATCAGCCTTGTGCTGGAAAAGTGCCAAAACAAAGTGCTCATCATGCGCTTTTCTTTGAAAAAGGTGAAGAACAGTCCAGTCCTTCCCTTGCTCCAGACAGGAGCAGCATCTGAAAGCCGGCTAACCCCACAAGAGTGGCAGCACTCCTCACACAGCTCTCAGCCCTCCTTCCAGGCAGGTTACTCTTAGATCCAGCAAGGATCTTTCCTGAAGTCTTTTATCTCCCTGAGACTTCCAACAGAAGGGAAGCACACACAAGCCCTTGGAGATTCTTCACAAGCAGGATACCACAGCAGGTCAAAAAGAGTCAGTCCTTTTCCTCCACCACAGACAGAAGCAGCAACTGCAGGCCAACCCACCCCTCACACAGATCAGGCAGCACTCCTCAAACAGCTCTTCAGCTCTTCTTCTTGGCAGGCTCCTCTTGTTACCAGAAGTAATCTAAAGTCTTGGGGTTTTAGGTCCAGTACAGTACTTATTCCCCATTGTCTCATTGTTCTCTTTGCTTCAGAGTCTCTGAGCTCAGTCTAAATAAGTTCTGGCCTCCCTGGTCCAGCATGGCCACAGGGGGTGGAGACAGCATTGTGCAAATGAGACACAGCCTATTCAGGTGCTAGTGAGACTCATCCCACCACTCTAAATGCAGACCAGGTTTATTCAGCCTAGCGATGAGTCACCCAGGCAAGGCAGGATGCACCTCAACCCCCCTTGTGAATGTCTTGAGTGAATACACATACCATGGTCCTGTCACTGCAAAACCTGACTTGAATACGCAAACAAGCAGAGGCACAGGGAATGGTTAAGTAAGAAAATGCCCACTTTATATAAGTGGCATTTTCAAACGCATAATTTAAAAAACATCTTTACTAAAAGGTGTGTTATTAAATTCTGAGTTCAGAAAGCCTAAACTCAGTTTCTCTATCTTATCCCAATTGAAAGTTACACATGTAAAATATTACAGTGCGGCACCAATGTTATCCTATGAGACAGACAGCCTTTCAATAGTGAAAAACGAAATTCACAGCATTTAACTATCATGACATGTAAAACACACCAGCACATGTCCTACCTTCCACATACACTGCACTCTGCCCATGGGGGTACCTTGGGCGTACCTGAGGGGTACCTTGCATGTAGGAAAAGGAAAGGTTAGAGAATGGCAAGTGGGTGCACTTGCCAGGTGGAAACGGCAATATAAATTGCGCAGACATTACATTAGCATTTGATTTACAGGCCTGGTGCACTCAGTGCCATTTACTAGGGACTTACCAGTAAATAAATTACTCCAATCATGCATAACCAATCGTAATCATAATTTACACAGAGAGTGTATGCACTTTAGCACTGATCAGAATTGGTAAAGTGCCCAGAATCCTATAGCCAACAAAACCAGGGTCTGAAAAATAGGAGGCAAAAGGCAAACAGTTTGGGGATAAACCTGCAAAAAGGGCAGGGTCCAACAATACATTAATATCTTTCAATTAAAAATGCAATTAATTACTACACAATTTAAACAAATCTATTACATTATTCAAACAACCTGTTTTTAAATATTGTATATAAAAAGTACCCATTCAAACCTCCTTAAAGTACACAGACCAAATTGAATATAAAATAAATAGTGCGACATAGTATAAAATATTTAAACAACTAAATAATGTATTTTTTGAAATGGACATATTAATCAATTTACTTAAATGAATAAATAACTAAGTCAATATGATAGAAAAACTACAGACCAAATAACACAATAAACTACACAACCCAAACTTACAATTTAATACAAAAATAGAAAATGTAATCAAAAGATAAACAAATAAACTATATAAAACAATAAACAAATTAATCGATTGGCATGAACTGATATACAATTTTTTTTTAAGTCGACACATTCAATCCCCCAATAGGCCAAAAAATTGGAAATAAAAATTTGATTTATAAGTGAAGCGTGGGCTAAACTTTTCAAAAAATAAGTCTCAAAACATCTAAAAGATCATTAAGAAATTAATAAATATATATTAATGTATAACTAAAAAACACACACTTAATCCAAAATAAACCCTGAAATAATATAAATAACAATAATATTTAAAAATAATATTTCAGATTAACATATATTTAAAATACAAACATGAAATACTACAACAAAACAAAAAAAAAATAGTTAAACTTTAATTTCATAATACAATTGTTATAAAACAGTATACTCTCCTTCGATATTTTGGTCCATGATATTTTTGTAGTCACAATATTTTCACCATGATATTTTGGGGAGACAATATCTTTGAGTCAATATTTAGGAGGAACACCAGTGTGCACATTTTGGCCCTCAAACCATGCTTTAAGGCAGTTTAATCTTGCTATGTGTGCTGCAGGATGCAGCACACATGCAACGAGGAAGAAGTGCTAAAGTGCCCAAAATCCTATAGAAAAATAAGAGGCACAACGCAAAATGTTTGGGGATAAATCTTCAAAAAGGCCCTAACAATAAATTAATATCTTTCAATTAAAAATGCAATTAATTACCACACAATTTAAACAAATCTATTACATTATTCAAACAACCTGTTTTTAAATATAGTATATAAAAAGGACCCATCCAAACCTCCTTAAAGCACACAGACCAAATTGAATATAAAATACATAGTATGACATAGTTGAAAATATTTAAACATCTAAATAACAATGTATTTTTTAAATGAACATATTAATCAATTAATTTAAATGAATAAATAAAGTAAATTTGATAGAAAAACTACAGACCACATACCCTAATAAACTACACAAATCCAACTTACAATTTCATGCAACAATAGAAAAAGTAATCAAAAGATAAACTGATATACATTTTTTTAAATCTATGCACTCAATCCCCCAATAAGCAAAATAATTGGAAATACAAATTTGATACATGACTGAAGCATGTGCTAAACCTTTCAAAAAATGTCTCAATAAAACATCTGAAAGATAATTAAGAAAATAATAAATATATATTAATGCAGAACTAAAAAACACACTCAATCTATAAGAACCTCTGAAAAAATGTAAATAATAATATTTAAAATATTTTATAATAACATATATTAAAAATAAAAACATGAAATATTACAACAAAACAACAACAAAATGATAGTTTAAACTTTATATAATATTAAAATTGTTATAAAACAGTATACTCTCCTTCAATATTTTGGTGTATGATGTTTTTGTAGTCGCAACATTTTCACCATGATATTTTGGGCAGACAATATCTTGGAGGCAATATTTAGGTGGAACACCAGTGTGCACAATTTGCAACGAGGAAGAAGTGTAGAGCAATAACATTATTTCCCTTGGTTTTCCCCTGCCTCACGGAGACAGGGATTTGCATTAAAACCATTGGAACACACATGCATAAAACACCCCCTTGATGCAAAGTAAAACAAAGAAGCGCATCATACAGTTTTGCTTTACTTTTGGTTGCAAATCTACGCAAATTGTGATTTGTGTTGGTTTCTGAATACCATCCTAGACTTTTCGTTGAGTCTAGGCTAAAATGGTAATGTAAACCCAATGTAAATTCTTTGTAAAACTGTGCCTTAATTTGATCTTGGGCTCATCAACACCAGCCAAGAATGCTAAAACCAACCATCAGTCATTGCATGTGTGGTAACTTCCCCAGGGAACAAATTCTCCTAGCAGCATGAGGAGATTTCACTGTGTTCTGTTTCAGAAGTCTGATTTCAGCAGGGTGCACTGAGCAGTAAGGACACCGGAGGTGGCAGTGAGGTGGGGGATAATACGGACCTGTCATTTACTCATTTGAGCCTTTAGTGGTGCTGCCAGCTCCCTGTTCAAGCATCTGTTTCTCAGAAGCTGAGAAGGAGGAGAATCTCTCAGATTTTAGACCACTGCATCCTGTCACCATAGGTCAGTTCTGCTATTGTCTGTGTGACTAGCCTGATTGTCATAGGCAGACATAACCTGCAGTGAAGATCTGTTTGAGCACCAGTACTGGCCCTTTTGAGAGTAGTGAAACCCCTTAGAAGCTGTGTTCTGTGAAGACAGAGAAGCTGCCGTGTGAGACCAGCTGCGTCCCTGAGAGTAATTTGATACAACTGAGCCTCACAAAAGTAATGTCCTTTGAGATCAGCGTATTATGATGGTGCGAACCTCAGCTAACACTTTGGAACCCATTTCAGAATTGGTAGGCTTACATGCATGCATCTTGATAAGAAGCATTGACAAAAACAGCAGGTCGGCCTTTAACAGTTGAGAATGTTTGGCTTTGCCCGTGCTTGTTCGGGTGAGCCATGCTCAGACTCTTCTGTGCCTACACAGCCGGAAGCTCTTCCCCAACTTTATCCTAAATTGAGACTGGGCCTGACCCCCTCTGTTGCCACACCAATGCTGTACAAGCTAGGTCCACTAACTGCTTGGCAGCAATACAATTTTGTCTATTTAAGCACACTCTTTTCAGCTTGTCCAAACTATCACAACTTCTCTACAT
Organism: Calotriton arnoldi; assembly: GCA_963921515.1. Taxonomy (NCBI): domain Eukaryota; kingdom Metazoa; phylum Chordata; class Amphibia; order Caudata; family Salamandridae; genus Calotriton; species Calotriton arnoldi. The sequence goes on from CAWUFW010001167.1 coordinate 90,719, forward strand.
CATTGACTTAACGTCTGCCTGACCTATGAAATGGTATGCCATTTTGTGGAATATATGTGAAAATGCTTTTTACCATGGCGTTCTCAGAGTAATATCGTAGGCTAGCCTTAGATATCCCAGTATATATTTGTTCACCTTTTTAAGGTTTAAAGATGAAAAATTCGCACTCAGGCTATATTAAGATATTTAAAGAAGTGTACACATAATTGTGTTGTTTATAAATAGCTTGCGCAACAAAATACAACATTTTGTCCCAGCGGCATGCAAGTCTATGGGGCATATTTACAAAACAATGTTGGATCGCGGAGCTGCGCCAAATTTGGATGCACCACACTCCAGCATTCTCAAAATGCAGGGATGCTCTGCATTCACAAGAATACGGCACACCCCTGTGTTTCCCCTAGCACTGGTGCTAAAAAAATCTGCCTAGTGCCAGTGCCGGCACCCTGCCGCCATGTTGCAAGGGTGCCTACACTGCAGGGACAATTGTTTATGCGTAGAAAGGGACACCTTCCTGCACATAAACAATCACTAATGGCAATTTGCTCTTATTCTGCAGCACACATGGAAAGAGCAAAAAACCATTCTAGTGCCTGATATTCCATGACGATAGTTTTTGGCAATGCCACAGCCTTGTAAATCTGGGCAGCTTCAAAAAGCAATGGGTGCTAAAGTGGAACGCCCACAGCAACACTCATTGCACGCCCTTTTGCCGCAGAGGGCTGCAGCAGAAAGGGGCATATTTTCAAGGTGGTATTAAGCCATGCTAAGTGGCTTAGTGCTATCTTGGAAATATGGAAAATTGTGCTACACCACCGGAGCGACAAAAAAAGTGACACTCGTTGGGGATAGGGGCTTGTAAATATGCCCCTGTGTTTTTTAATTTACATTGTGAGCTAGAGCTCTCCGTTTAATTTGTCTTTGTCTTTTTTGAAGGTTTCTTTGTTTACTTTCCTCCCCATTCTGTCACCCAACCTGACTGCAAAGGCTCCCAGAGAGCCGACATACACACCTAAGTCACTTGTATAAGTAATTCCTTGGAAACAACCCAATTCTGATATTTACAACTGTGACCATCAATGATTAACAGTAGGGAGAAGTTGGAGAGAGGCGTTGGAGAGAGGCGTTCTCGAACTGCGACAGAAAATAGGCATGGGCACCAAAATAAAAGTGTCCCCATTAGTAAATTAGATAACTAAAACAGTTTCCCACGTTTGCAAACTGGGGCAGTTTTGAACTTGTAAAGACCTTCAGTATAAGTGCTTTGGCAGGTATGGAAGACTGCCTGGATTCGAACTTGATGTAGGCAATCTTTGTTTTAATGTCAGAGAAATCAACAGTAAAAACCGTCCAGCAGACCATAAAAGAGTCCAGGGAAAAAACAAAAATCCAATCCACACTCTGACATGTCAGAGCAGCCCTTCAGGCACAGACTGATTGCCAAATAGGACAGTCTGACCCGGCTATTCCCTCACCCCCATCCTCCTGTGAACAATGCACATTGCCTGAAATCACACACAGTAATTTGCTCCTTTACTGGGTCTTTGTGAACAGTATGTAGAATTGTAGTCAATGTGGTTTTTGGACATAACTGTAGGTACTGCTTCTGTCCCTGGGGGCTGTGAGATTGCCTTTTGGAGTTGACATTGTGATCGGTTGCTCTTTACTTTGCTTGCTTTTGTCTCTTCCTTGCAGGTTTTTTTTTGCTAATTTCCTTACCCGTTCCTTTGAGTTACTTCACCGCGGAATAGATTTTGCACAGTATAAATGAAGTCTTATTGCATAATTTCCATGCCTATATGTGGCTGTTCTGCTCTTCCTAGGTGGACTCATTAGCTCTCCAGAGCTTACACTATGATTGGTTACATAAGGCTATTTACTATCGGTTGCTGGCTTCTACGCTTGGGTAAAATGCTCATACAATATTCCATGGATGGTTGCGCAACGGCTACTCCTCTGCCACTAATGGTTAGCATCCCCAGTGCATGCATAATGACTAGTTGAATAATGCCCATTTGCATGGGTTACTCCCTGCCATTCCTGTGTGGGCTTATCAGATCAAATACTATGACTGATTGTATAATTACCTTTTCCTATGAATTGCTGCCTGTGGTTTTTGATTGGTCTTCTCAGATTACGTAAAATGGTTATTTCTATAATGCCCAATATTATGGGTAGCTCCCTGTCGCTTCTGTGTGGAGGTCTCAGATTAGGTGTTGTGACTCTTTGTATAATGCCCAGTCATATGGGTGCTTGTATTCCTCAGGCATACTGGTCGCATAATGGTTGCTCCTTTTTCATTTTATGGTGGACCTATTGGAGCATATCGTTAGGTGGATTGCATAATGCCAGTTCCTATAGCTTTCTAAGTGTGGTTTCTTGGTGGAGTCCGCAGAGCATGACCAATGGCTGGTTGGACAATGGTCACTCATACTGGTAGAACCTGAGCTGCTCCTGTGTGTACTTCTCTGGGAAATCTATAGTTGATGAAAGATTATACCTCCCAAGGTTAGCGCTCTTCAGCCATGAGCATGTTAATATATATGCTCTGTATGCAATGTGATTTAAACTTTATGATACAGACAGCTCCAAAGATGGTAGATAACTATGAGTGACCATAGCTATTCTCACACATTTCTTCTACACCCAAGTGTATGCACAGCTACATCCTTGCTGCAAGATGGTTTGAGCAGACTCTACCATACATTTGTTATACCAAAATACTTCCCACGTACACCACATTGTATTAAGACTCTTTCTATCCTTCCATATATCAGCATTTAATACTTCCATGTTTTAACTCTTGATCCTTTATGCTTCACTTCGCGCAAAGGTGTAGTGAAAAAACATAGAAAGAAACAACATGTCCTTATGAATGACACCAAAACACAAACCTTACTGGGCACATGGCTTTCACACACTATTCCATCTAAAGCACTCCCACAGAATAGGATGTTACTCAGGAGTAAAGGCACAGTGGTGTCTCATGATCAAGACCTGACAACTCACATGGTGCCCCCATGTGTCATCAGTAGCGGCCCGTGGTGGGAGTGTTGCCGAGCGGTGACGTGGGGCGAGGGAGGGGCAGGGTGGGGGGTAGTAAACTACAGAATACGGCCGAATAGAGGTAAGTAGACATATAAATAAATAAAACGAATTCCGTTGCGCGCGCTGCATCGCATTTGGCGATGCAGCGCACGCAACGAAATGTACTCATTTGTACACATCCAATGTCAAGATTCCTGCGCTTTTCCATGCGACAAGTTTGCCATAAAAGTAATCATAAATCATTTTTAATGCCCACACATTGCTGGTCCTGTAACATGTTTTGTTATTCAATTGAGAAAGGGCTCAGTGAGATGTATATATATATATATATATATATATATATATATATATATATATATATATATATATATATATGCTGGCAGGTATGGATGTGTTTGAAGCGCTTCATGCTGTAAATACAATTACAATACCATCAATCAATCAATCAATCACAGAATTTGTAGAGCGCACTACTTACCTGCGAGGGTCTCAAGGCGCTGGGGAGAAAAAAGGGGGGGTGCTGCTACTGGTCGAACAGCCAGGTCTTGAGGTCATGAAATATTGTGTAATCCTTCTTGGCCTCCTTTCACTTGAAACAAGGGAGCATAAAAGAGAAGATTGTTGGCCTTGTGTGTTGTGGAATGCCACAAAAGACTTCCGTAATCAAGCCCTGTGCTTCTACACGTTCGTCCCAATTGTGTATAGAGACTAGGTGATAAATGCATTTTATTCATGCACTAATTTTCAAAAACAAATTGTTTGCATGTGTTCATATTCACTTGCAAGCGTGTATCTGCCCTGATATAAAAGGATAGCTCAGGGGCATGGCAGATGCTGTGAGAGGAACTAATTACAGCTCACCATTCATTCAGAATGAGCTGCACTAAAATCTCTATCTCTCACCCCGTCAACGTTATTCACTCGCAGAGAAAGATGCAAATCAAGCAGAGGAGAAGGGTAGCCAGCTAGGAGGGACGAATTACACTCCCTAACGCAGGTGTGGAGATGGGTGACGTAAGTGCAAGGGTTAGACCCTGATGACGTTATCAGGCTCTTCCTCACTACACCCACATAGGTCATAGGAGCCAGTGCAGTATAGTGCAGTGAGTTTGCACCTGCTGCTTTGCTACGTCTACCAGAACCTCCCAGCGCAGCATGTGCGCTTGCTTGATGCTGCTGGTCCGGATCATGAAATGCGGCATGATTTGTAAAAAAATAACTAAAATGTAAAGATAAAACACATGCGGTCCCTGCTGTCTCTGAGGTCTGCAAATATGTGGCCACACGCTTTGCTATTTATTTCTGACTGATCCACAAAACTGAACGGCATAGCCTGGTGATTCTGTTTCCAATGCCACAGGACAGGGTGCAGCTTCTTATCGGCACAGTAAAGTCTCCAGATAGCGTAGCATAATACTAAACCCAAATAAATAAAAAAGATGTGCAAATATTTAATTCAAAATCAATACGCCAGCCTTACATTTTGTTAAATCGGTATATAATATGTGTTATACACCCATATCGTTTGATCAAGCACTTGGATCAAGGAAAACCATAAATAACAGTATCAGCGACAGTTTACAATAATTAGCCTTTATTACATATTTGGCTGCTATTCAGAAAAATACAATTACAGCGGAAATTACAAACCATCAGTATGTTCCGCTGTACATATGCTAGAGCATTAATAATGAAGCTGGCCTCTAATGGAATGAGGCAACTGGAAACCCCAGCAGTCTGCTCATTATTAGCTCTAAGTGCACATCTGGTGAAAGAATTATTGTCGTAATGTCTTTTTCATACTCTTGCCACCTCCTAGATGGCCATGAGTGCACACGTCGATTTGGTGGAAAATAGGTAATTTGCCCCGAGCTTGACAAATAAGGCCGTTTAGTACGGATTGGGGATAAACAGCTACAAGAAAAATGACATAACATAAACAAACAAAAAAAAGACAGTTTCAGCCATTATTGTGGTAATTTGTTGTAAAGTTAAGGAACCCCTTCCAGGTAGCTGTTTGTCTGACGACTTCATCATTTATTGTTCTAATTGTATAACTGTACGTTTTGTAAAGGCTTTTATTATTGTCCTCAAACAAGCCCACCAGGACATTGAGGCATGAATTAGCAAATTTTGCTGCACAAATATGCACATTTTGCGGCTCCAATTTGCACATTTTGCAGCGTTTTTACAGCACTTTATTGTGCTATTTTAATACAAAATAAACCCCCCCCAGGGCAGAAGGGCCCAAACAGTATTAATTTTTAACAAGTTTTTGGCCTGCCACTCACGGGGCACACGGCGAGCCCAGGGGGCATTTATTTTTCAAAATGATTAGGGCCCACTGTGTGGGCATGGGGCCCTAATCATTTTAAAAAATAAATGCCCCTTGGACCTGCTATGTGGCACGTGAGCAGCAGGCCCAAAACGTGATAAAAAATATGGCTCCTGGGCCTGCTGCCCAGGGCGCATTAGTTTTTTTTCAAGTTCTGGGCCCCCCACCCATGGGGCATGTGGAGGGCCCTGAGGGCATTCATTTTTTTAATGATTAGTACCTGCCGCCCGCGGGCATTTGGCGGACCGAGGGGCATTTATTTTTCTTACGTTTCGGTGCCACTGCTGAGCCTAAAACTTGATAAAGATAACTGCACCCTGCGCCTGCTGTGTGCCTCATGGGTGGTGGGTCCTGATAATTGATCAAAAAAAGCCCCAGGGCCCTTCTCGAGCCTGAGGGCGGCAGGCCCAAAACGTGGTAAAAACAAATGCCCCAAGTTGACCAATGGGCAGCTGGCCCAGGGGTGCATTAATTTTTATCAAGTTTTGGGCCCGCAGCCCACGGGCATGCGGGGGCCCGGGAGGAATTATTATTTTTTTTTACAAATTTTGGAATTTTGAGAGCACTTTTATAAAAAGTGCAGGCTTTTTACAAAACTGCTGATTTTGCTATTTATTTGCACATCGCAAAATTCTGGACGGTCTGCTCAAAGGCCTTTTCAGTAAGGAATAGAATTAAAATGAAATGCACAGCACTATCACTACAGCCTCCTGCAACAAGTGATGAGGAAATCTGCAGATTGTAGTCAATGAATGATAAAATCATGCAAAAGAGTAATGGTAGTGTAGTTGGTGCAATATTCTATCTACAGGTTCTCTCCTTAAATTACAATTAATAGTAATTACCTCAATAATTGGTAAACTGCTGCTGGCACTTCACACTGGAAAGTAGGGACTATCATGAATAAAATGCCAAATAAGAGATGTCAGTGATTTAAATTTATTAAAATAATGATTCTTGAAGGAAAGAATACAAGCAAGGAAGGGAGGGAGGAAAGAAAGAATGAAAGAAACAAAGAAACAAACAAACAAACAAAGAAAGAAACAAAGAAAGGCAATTCCCTATGTTTAAGTTTCCATGTTTCCATCGATTTGGGGAAGTGCATGATGATATATACTACATTTTCAACAAAGGACATGTTGCATTGGATAGATATGTTATCATGTTATGTTTCAGGGCTGGCTGTGTCCCCCTATTTTTGATCTCGATCTGCTGATCGCTTTTTTTTACATTGACTAAATATTCTCGATTCTGCTACGTGCTGATCTTAGTTAGTTAATTTTATCATGTTTTATATTTTTTATTCAGTGAATTGGATTTCCAGTAGGAATAACATGTGAAGGAATTCCGCTTCTGAATCCATCGTGAATCCATGATGAGGAGCTGAAAAATGTAGGGCAAGTATCTTTAGACATGCTTTATTCTTTGATTAAGTCCGCTGCACTAAGGAGAAACCATTTCTTTACCCTACACAGGATCTACTGGTCTCCACTTAAGTTGTCTAAAATAAGAGGTGGTGGAGATGCCAAATGTATAAGATGCGGTGCCCAGGAAGCAGACTACATCCACATATTTACCACATGCCCGCTGCTGAAAGAGTTTTGGGATAGTGTGGGTAAGACTATGTCTGACGCTTTGGGCAAAGAAGTAAAGGTAAGATGTTCCTTAATTTTGTTTGGCATTTTGCAGCCATCTGATGGCCTGGAAAGTCCTTCGGGCTGCAGAGCAAACTTGTATTTTACTTGACTCTTCTGGCAAGAAGGGAAATATGTAAGAAATGGCGCCAGGCGGCCCCTCCAACATGGAGTGAATTGTGGGACCTTGTGAGATTCTTTAGAGATTTGGATCAAAAGGTTAATCAACTTAGAAAAAGAACAGAGCTCGGGTTATTTTGGAGCTTATAGGACAACGCACAGTAGGAATGCAGTAGGAACTCTTAGTCCAATGATAAAACCTCTTGGTCAGCTCATGATGTATAATACGGGTTGGAACTCGTACCAACATCAGCTGAGATTAGACCCCCCAAGATATAAGCAATTGGGATGGATGATTATTTATCTGAGGTTATAGGAGGACAAAAAAAAGGAATAACATGTGAAGGAATTCTGCTTCTGATTCCATTGCAATTAATTGCGATGTAGGCGTATTCGCTTGTACTATGGGTGTTTTTCTATCTAGAGAATGATGTCCAACTTTTGAGTGTTTGTAGGGCTTTGCTTTGAAAGCAATTGTTGGCACTTTTTTCGTAATATATCTGCAGTTTAGTAAATGATTTTTGTTTGTGAGCAGTAATTGATGCTGCCTTTGAAGGGAGTATTACATTGGACTCATTTATTTGTAGAGAAACGTGCATACTTTCAGTTGCACTGGGTTTCCACTTGCCCAATCATTACTAATGCCCCTAACTAAGGGGTGTATCATCAATGCAGGAGATACCGAATATGGCTGTTATCTCCACCCCTAATTTCCGGTATACAATAAAATCCCTAGAATGAGGAATAAGCTGCTGACTCTTGGGTACCAGGTCCTTTAGCACAGGCTTTCCCCAATTGAGGTGACCTTTCCACTCACCTCTATCACATGATGTGAGCAGGAAGTAAATATGTGGGGTGTCAAGACGTGAGCACAGCCCGGCATGTCCTTTCAATTAGCTGCATTTTCCGAATCCCCCTGCCAGACTGCGAGAGCGATGCGGGAGGGAGCACTGTATCCAGCTGCAGCATACTGAGGGGACTTGCAGTGTTTGGAAGTGCTGCCTTGACTGACATGCAGGGTGCCTAGCGGCCCTCTAATGGCCTCAAGGAGCACACAAGCTATCCAGTTTGCCGTGGCGTGTCTTGGAAGTCCCAGCTGACATGACTGACATCATGGCAGCCTGGCCTGGGGGTATAAGGCTGCATATAAACACATCTCCGGGGGAAGTAAGGGAGCACCAGAGCAGCAGCCTACGAAAGAGGGCACTCGGGTGACTTACCAAGTCTTACTTTACTCTGCTAAGACTCGTCACTCAGCACTTTTAGTTCAGCGTAAGTCATGAATGTCTTCGTTAAAGGAGCCCTATGTGCTTAGTAAAATAAAAAAATATTGATGGTCAATACCTCACTGTGGCCATAGGTGCCGGCAGCACACACTAGATCTGTTTGATCTTGTATGGAAAATATGTGCACCAATATGTTTATTGCTTTATCAAAATCAAAAGAGTCTCTGCAGTAGGTGTGGGCGTTGTAAACTCCACTTTGCGACGGCCGGCAGAGTTTTTGTCAAACTTCATGCTCCAAGCAGAGAGCGGAGTGACAAAATTCTGTGGACTCCACCGGCAGAGCGGAGTTTACTGCCCACGCCTAGTTCTGATGTTGTCAGTGGCTGTGATCAGGGCGGTTTTTGTGGTTCATACATAATCCGGATTGGGATGAGTCCAGAAGATCTCAGTTCTCCAGTTATTCCATGAGTTGGCGGTTGATGGCCTTCTCGAGGTCTTTGGTGGGAAAAGTAGCAAAGAGATAGGCCAGTAGTTCTTGAGCTTGTTGAGGTCTGCGGAAGGTTTCTTGAGGAGGGGTGTGACTTCAGTGTGTTTCCATTCTACTGGGAAGGTGGCCGAGGTGATGGATGTTTTGAAGATGGCAGTGAGTTTGTAGCTGATGGTTATGTTTCTGAGGTTGAACATGTGGTGGGACAGGGGTCCCTTTTTGCTCCCGAGTGGACAGAGTGCATGATGGCTGTGGTGCACGGTGTGCTGAGCTGGTCTCATGCGGTGATCAAGTGGTTGCAGTTTACTCCTGTGGGAACAAGGAGGCTGAGGATGTCGGAGGTGGCGGGTTAGGGTTGGAAGTGTTTGTAAATGAAGGAGATCTTGTTGTGGAAGAAGTCCGACAGAGTGTCAAAAAGTTCTTGAAAGGGGGTGATGGTTTTTCTGGTTGCTGAGAGGTTAGAGACCTCTTTGATGAGGCTGAAGAGTGATTTGCTGTGTTTGGAGCTGGCTTCAATGCAGTCTGCAAGAGCCTTCTTTTTTGTTTCTTTCAAAAGTCAGTGGTAGAGTGATGTCTTGATGGTGGTGCGGTCTGTGGATTTCCTGCTGGTGCACCACTTTCTTTCTAATTGGTTGCAGTTGTGTTTTCTGGTTCTCACTTCTGAGGTGTACCAGCTGGCAGGTTTGGAGGATCTCTTCAGTTTGGTGGGCTTGATGGGGGTGACTCTGGTGATACAGTCGATGATTCAGGCAGTGAAGTTCATGGCAGCCAGTTCAACGTTGGTTGTGGTGTCAGGGTGGGCGGTGTTGAGGGCATTGTTCCATTGGCTTTCAGAAACTTTGTTTCAGATGTGGCTGTACTGGACACCGTTGCTGGCTGTAAAAATGGGGTCCAGCGTGTGTCCTGTGATGTGAGTGGTGTTGGTGACTAGTTGGGTGAGGCTGATGTTGTTCATGCTTTCGATGAGGTCGACTGTGTTGGCATCATTAGGGTCATAGAGGTGAAATGTAGTGTTTGGTGTCAATGGCAAGTGGTGCATTGAAAATGGGAATGGTGTCGCAGAAGACGGGGTGTGGTCCTGGAGGTCTGTAGATGAGAGTGCCTCTAATGGTGCTATTGCCATCTGTTTTGTTTTAAGTTGAAAGGTGAGGTGTTCCCTGATTGGGGTGGTGTCGTCTGTGGCAGTCGTGCAGTGGAGGATTCTTTGTGGATGATGGCGATCCACCTCTATGTTTGTTGATGCAGTCCCGGTGTGCTATCTTGGAGACTTTGGGTGTGGCCAAGGTGATGTCGGGCGCATATGCAGGGTTAAGCCAGGTCTCGGTGAGGAAGATGCCGTCGGGTTGAGGAAGGTGATGGTGTTCCAGATCTCAGTGGCGTGGGTTGCAATTTAATCTACCTCATTAATATGCATAATGTAGGTAGTACATTGTGACCCGACTATGATTGGTTACATTCACAGGCATGGTGAACAGCTGGGGTTTGCACATGACCATGTCTGTGATTGCTTTAAAATAAAGCAGCTTTTTTTTTTTAAGTCAGTCATTTTCCTGAAAGGATAACAGGATGCCAAAAAAAGAGAGAAAATTAAACATACCTTTTGGAGGAGTAGGCAGTGGTCTCATGGACCACTGCCTGTTCATGAATAAAGTTTTTGTGAACATTTACAGAGGGAAGCGGTCCCCTGAGGACCCCTTCCCATAGCATATGGCTTATCTCCTTTGAGGAGGAGGTAAAATATTGTTTTGCAACTGGATTTTGGTCGCAAAACGTTAATACAAAACTAAAGTTTCGGTACCTAACAAGCCCCTTTCAAATACTGAATATATATTGATTCCCAAACCAAAATAACAATTCGGTAAAATGTAGTAATCTGATACCAAATCACTATTTGGGTTTGGAGAGTTGAAAAATGCATTTTGTGGTCAGAAAACTCTGATTTTACAAATCGTAGACATTCCGACCATAAAATATCTTCCCATGTGAGGGCCTTGGAGTTTGACATTGACATTAAGCAATGTAAGCATAACTAACGCTTGAATGCAGTTCTGGGTTTGGATTAAGTTTATGGATCGACTTATTAATATTTTAACAAGTGTATTTGTTTGAATGTTCCATTATGTCAGCATTTATAATCATCTTTGGATCCCTTAGTTTTGTATAATGCTGAGATGTTGATACGTTTGTTCTTCGGTGGACAGGTGAAAGGTGGTCTAGATTATCTACCTATAGCAAGTAGCCAAGTTTTCAATCTTCTAGTAGAAATCTCATGGTTGCTAATTGTAAGAAGATGACTGCTGAGCTGTACTTTTATATTTTAAACATAGCTCAAGCATTCTTTGCTCACCCTTTGTTCCTATTTGAAGCTGCCTGACTTGGTGTTGTAAATTTTTACATTCTATTTGTTTGTGGGTACATCTTTGATTTTATGATTTACCTTCCTCGATGTAACATTTTAGTTGATGATACTTCATATGGGCCTGTGTAGTATCTATATGTGTGAATTATTCATGGCATGTTTATATGTGGTGACTGTTACTGTGAACCAATAAGTGGTTCGAGCCTTATATTTGTTCTGGCCTATGCATGTGATATTATGTTAAATATTCTTATTTTGATTCTATTTGATGCTTCTATGTTTTGCCAGGGGTAGTTTCAGTCAGTATCGCTGGTGAATGGAGGCCTCGGTTTTTCCAACAAAGAAGCCTTATTCTGAAGTATTTTTATGCTGTTTTCGCTTTGATTTGACGTTTTACCTGGTGGTGGCAGACTGAAAAAAGGCCATTACCCTGCCCACCCTAAATAGAGCAGGCAATGCAATGCTCTTTCACCAACGGCTTTGTCAAGCCATCGAAGGATGCTTTCTGTCGAGGGAGCCAATGTGAGGTCTGTCGACAGAAGGCTAATGGTCCACCCATCTCTACATGAGTCGGGCCCAGCAAGAGCTTGAATGAAGTACCTTCTCCTCCAAACTCTATGCCAGGCCCTCAGTGAAAGATGTGTTTGAGAGCTTGAAGTTATTCATGTAAGACACTAAGAGTTGAGGGTTTTGGGGCGCAGATAGATCTCTGACTATGCACATCAATGGTAACGCCGTCCAAATTTAATCTTGAAAAATTGCACTGCACAGAATAAGGTACATCTGTAAGAAGAGTTGAAGAAAGTGTTACCGTCATACAACTGTAAGGGATGCCATAGGATACAGATATTTTTCCATTCTTAGTGGAAGAATGTCTTGTTTTAGGCTGAGTCCAGGGTGGATGTCGAGGTCCAAGAAAGTTAAGTGTTTTACTGTTTTCATGAGGTTGTAAAGGAGATATCGGAAGCAGTACAGGAGAAATTATGATCTGAGAGCAGGAGCTAAGAGTGTGGACGTTAGAATAGGTCAGAAAAAATGTGAAAGTAGAGAATTATGAGTTGAGGATTTCGGATCCATTAAATGTGACTGAAATTGTAATTCAGTGTTGGTTAAAGATGGTAAGATATGTCACCTTAGTTTTACAGCTGTATGCAACTGATTGGCAAACTCTGTTTTTTTGTTAATGGAAGATAAACAAGAAAACGAAGGAAGCAGTCCGAAGAGTGGTTTGAAACTGTGGGATGATGGCTCAGAAGTTGAGGTCCCCGAAAGTTGTGCTGCTGGGAGTAAAACGGCTCACAATCGTAGCATAGGCACTGAAATAGGGCTGTTGGGGGTGCTACAGCACATCCAGAATAATCATGCTTGAGTTCAAAAGTTGAATGAGCAATAAAGATGTCTTTAAATGTTATCATGCCTTGGAGGTCAAATGTCAGGCTAAGTCTTCTGACAAATTGCTGCTTATGATTATATATTTATGGCACAATTGGATCTATTGCACATGATCTCATTACCACTCTGGGCTGAGCAAATATAATCAATAATCCTAGCTACATTGTTAGTGAATATAAGCATGGACAATATCTAGGCCTGTAATGTATTCATAACATCAACATGTGCTGATATGGAGAGGTAGGGTCTCCAAAGGCCACCTTTTAAAGTATCATTGCTCACAGAATCCAAGAAGATATAGAAAATGATATTTCATTAGTTAAAATATTTATGTTAGAAATCTATTTATGTACTTTAGGTTGGGCCCTGTGTCATCTATGTCTAAATCTTTACAATGGCGCTGGATGATAGACACAATTCCTGCCTGTATGATTTACAATCGCTGAAAACCACATTGCACTTTCTATATTTCTGTTAATTTTGCGCAAGTCGTAGAAAGTAATATGGGTCAGATATACAAATAGTTTTACTCGTAGCAAACCCACCAATTTGATAAATCAGAGAGCTTGCGACTTGTAAAAACCTTTTTCTGATGTACTTGTCCAAATCACTAAATAGGATTAGAAATGTTTTTGCGTTGCTGTTCCAGTCCTCATACTCTTGCACCGGGATGGTGGATAGTCCTTGCTCTATATTCTGGCAGACTCCACACTGGCACCCATAAATGTCATCCTACAAGCCTCATCACATCTCTTCCAGGACCTGAAGAAATACGAAACTCCTTTCCTCCTCTTGCCAGCCTATACCATGTTCAAAACCAACTGCACCATTTACAAAGCCACCATGACCAGCATCCTTACTTGACTTGCAGGTAAGCTCACCACTTCTGGTGGTTCTCATCACACCTGCAATGAGGACACTATCAGATTACAGAAGAAGAAGTGTACAAAAGCAAAAAAGAAACAAGGCAGTAGGCTTTTCTATCTATTGACCCAGTATCTGGAACCAATTCCCCACGTCAATGCTGTTCCAATTTAGAAAAGAGTTGAAGACACACCTGCTAGAAATGGGAGTTTTTAGTTGGCAGTGGTTTACACCCTTATTCTAGTCAGGGTAAGGGGATTACACACCCAAGATAATCACTGCTCACCCCTTGGTAGCTTGGCACAAGTGGTCAGGCTTATCTCAAGGCAATGTGTAAAGCATTTGTACATACACACATGGTAACACAGTGAAAACAATACAGAATGACGCCACACCAGTTTACAAAAATAACCAATATTTATCTGAATAAAACAAGACCAAAATGACAACATTCCTACATAAACAAGTAAAAATATAACTCTTAAAAGGTTGAAAATAGTTCAGTTCACAGAAAACTATGGATGCTTCACTTTTATCACAAAGGACCTGGAACGCGTCAAGATCAAAGACGAAAACAGACGCAAGGGAAGTGAGGCACCGAAAAAGCAAAGCGATGCGTTGGTTCCTTACTCCCAGGGGAGGCAATGCGTCAGTTCCTTATTGCCAGAGGAGGGGATGCGTCAGTTCCTTACTGTGAGGGGAGGTGATGCATCAATTTCCGGACACACTGACTTGGTTCCTTACTGCATGGCAACATCGATGAAGAACTTGGCGCACAGGTGCGATGCGTTGAAAATCCGGATGCGCTGGGTCGATGCGACAGCAGCGAAAAAGGTGCTGCATCGATTTTCCAGCTGTGAAGCAGGTGAAGCGTGGATTTCTTCAGCCGCATAGCAAGGCCTTCATCGGAGTCGAGCAGGTGCCTCGGATGTCAGAGGCACGGTGCTCAGGACTCGGGCTGCAGCGATCTTGAAGCCGCACGTCAGGTGCTGCATTGATTCTTTGGCCGCACTGCAGCGATGCATTAGTTTCTCAACCGTACGTCATTGCTGCATCAGGAAAAACAGAGGCTGCAGGTTGACGCATAGATTATTCGTGGTTCTTTGCAGCAAAAGCCACCTCCAAAGGCCTAGAACTGGAATTGGCACCCCTTGGCAGGTCAGAACTCCCAGCAGAGGAGTTAAGGGGCTGCAGTTTAAGTCTTTGATGGCCCTGAGACTTCTTAACAGAAGGCAAGCACACAGAAGCCCTTGGAGAACCTTGGCAAGCAGGATGTAGAAATCAAAGTCCAGTCCTTTCACTGCCCAAGATAGAAACAGAAAGCAGTATGCCCGCACAGCAAAGCAACAAGCAGAGTGGCAGTTCCCTCCTACAGCATCCAGGTCTTCTTCTCCTCTTAGTCCTGAGGTATTCTAAAGTTATGGTGTCACAACTCCAGTACTTATACCAGTTTCTGCCTTTGAAGTAGGCAAACATCAAAGAAAAGTCTTTGTAGTGCACAAGACCCTGACTTTCCCTGACCTGGCTCTAGACACTCTACAGGGGGATGGAGACAGCTTTGTGTGAGGACAGGCACAGCCATATTCAGATGTCAGTAATACCTCCTCTCAACACTCTAGGTCAAGAAGACCCATAAGCCTGGTGATGGGCCATCAGGATATGCAGGGCACACCTCAGCTCCCTTTGTGTGACTGTCTAGAGTGAATGCACAAAAAGCCCAACTGTCACCCTCCACCAGAAGTGAATTCCACAGACAGGCAGAGGCACAGAATGGTAAAGCATGAACATAACCACTTTCTAAAAGTGGCTTTTTCAAACACACAATTTAAAACCCAACTTCACTAGAAGATGCATTTTTAAATTGTGAGTTCAGGGACACCAATTCCAAACCTATATCTCTTCCCAATTTGAAGTTACACTTCGGAGAGGTTACAAGGCAGCTCCAATGAAAACCTATGGGGGAGGTAGTCCTTGCAATAGTGAAAAACGAAATTAGCAGTATTTTACTATCAGGACATGTAAAACACACCAGTGCATGTCCTACCTATTAAATCCACTGCACCCTACCCATCGGGCTACCTTGGGCCTACCTTGGGGGTGCCTTACATGTAGTAAAAGGTTTGGGCCTGACAAGTCGCCAGTCAACATGGCAGCTCGAAACTGCACACACAGACACTGCAGTGGCAAGTCTGAGACATGGTTGCAGAGCAAAATATGTGGGTGGTGCAATCAGTGCTGCAGGCACACTCGTAGCATTTGAAATACAGGCCCTGGGCACACACAGTGCACTTTACTAGGTTCTTACCAGTAAGTCAAGTATGCCAATTGTGGATTACCAATCACAATCAAAATTTACATAGGGAGTACTTGCACTTTAGCACTGATCAGCAGCGGTAAAGTGCCCAGAGTTCTAAAACCATCAAAAAAGAACTGCAGAAAAACACGAGACGGCAAAAAGTTTGAGGATAACCCTGCAAAAAGGGCCAGGTCCAACGGCACCTCTTTAAAGAACACCATATCACAGTGCATTAACTGTTCACAAACCATCTAACTCGCTTATCACTTGTTAACATAAGCTCATTTTTGAACTCGTAGGGTGCTCCACTTCCATTTGGCTAAGTTTGTATTTCATAAATTCCACATACATTCATACATGAATAAATTACCCATTCATAATTTGCAAGGGCAGTGCTTTAGGCAACCCTTCCAAATAGTGAATTGACAAACTACATATAAAAGATTTGCAACCCTAATTCCAGTCGCAAACAATTGACCAGTTACTTATGCCAAAGTTGAGGAGGTAACTGATTCACAAATGGAGAGGGCCCCCTTTGGACTTCTTCCTGTTTGGGAATCATGGTGGCAGCTTTGGGGGTTGTAGGCAGTGTAATAGGGGACCAATGTGTATCTATCTTCACTGTAACTAGGTGTTCTGTTTCCATGAGGTGATGATGTGCCATTTGTAACAGACACATCATCACCAGAATGTTATGACTAGAGTAGGTGGTGCAGCAGTTAAGTTGAGCATACAGATCAGGGCTGACGCTGTGGATTAGGTCTCTGTGTTCCTTTATACTTTAATAAAGAAGACACTCCTACAACCACTGGATGCTGCCTGAGTTTACTTCTTGCAATGTTAACACACATTTTGCTTTCATTGACGTTTTTTAAAACTCTAAACATTTTTTTTTTTTTTAAAGAAGCCGTGTTTTCCTTTTAGAAACTGGAACTGCTTTAAAAAAACATCCATTTTGAAATACTTTAAGGCCAACATACCTGTGAAGGAAGTCACTTAGACTTATATGTGGAATCTGGTCATGTATGTGGTCGATTGCCTGCATTTGTTTAGGAAACCAATTTAGTTCCTGCCTGTGTTAGACATGTATATTAGGATTAGTATGCATATAGCTTTATAGTTATTACAGTGCAAGCAGTCGTTCTTCCTTTCTTCTTTCTTTTTTCTTTCTTTCCCATATTTGATCTCTCTCACCCATGCACACACATTCAGACTCGCACACAAACACTGACACACACACACACAAACACACACACAATATGTACTTTATATTTTTGCGTCTGTTCCTACCTTTCTGGATCATATATATTTCTTTCTCAAAACATCCAGTGGAAGAGGCCTATGTGGTCCTAATAACTACCAAACAAAAGAATATTAAAGATACAATTTTTAGTTTACATTCCAACATCAGGCCTTTGTTCCAAACCATAAATAAATACGACAAAATAAGCATTAAGAAACAAGAAAACAAGTTGAAAGCAAGAACTTGGGGACTCTTATTTAGAGTTTTTGGGGATGGAGAGACCAGGCCTAATAGTATTAATGTTCCTAAATTGTACTGATCTGATTGACTATATTTTCTATAGTGAAAATAGGGTCAGGATGATAAATACAATTAATGCTTGTGTGATGAAGAAAAGTTAAAGGAGAGTTTTAGTTTTACATTGCTTTTTATATTTCTAGCCTCTGCATCCTTGCAAGTGGCTTTTCACATCATAAACAATTCCATGTCACATCCAAAATGTTTATCATCTCCATCTGATATATGACCTTGCTTCACATCTTTGTTTAAGGGAATGTGGCTTAAAGCCAGTTGTGCTCAATCATGTTCCAGGCGTTTGCAGTGTGAGAAATGAGTTTAGGTTTACAATGTTAAACAGGACGTAGCGGTTGTCACAGACTTAAATCGCCCTGATCTTTTAGCAATGTGTTTTGGGAATGACATCTAATTTCATAGGGGCCCCAGCAATGTAATATGTTCTTGATGTGTTCAGCTACGATCGTTCATTCTTGTTGCACCGTCTCGGTGCCCATTGATTTCAAAGTTGTATTGGAGTGGTGCACGTGATTTAAAATATGTTGGGGCATATTATCAAGCCATTTATCACCGCGTTAGCGGCACTTTTGTGCCGCTAACACTGTTTTTTTAAACGCCCTATTACCAAGCTGTCGCTAACAGGCATTAGCGACAGCTTTCTGGCGATAGCAGCCGGTTTTCCTATCGCCTAGCATGCCAGCGATAGTTATCGCTAATGACATGCAAAGTAGGCGTTCCCTCTCAAAATTTCTCGAAAAATGCCGCTAACACCACATTGCACTATTAGCAATGATGGGCCGGACCTGCGAAGCGATAAAAAAAGTCGCGCTAAGGACCCTTAGCTGCAGGAACCTAAGACCAGAAAAAAGCTGGTCTAAAAATGGTGATAAAGGGAGGCATATAAGGGAGACTAGCTCAGAGCCCCATCTGAAGACCCACTGACGCCATGGAGGTACAAATCATTCAGCTTGGAGCCCCGCGAAGGCAACAACCACAACCACCACCGCCACTGCCACCTCCCCCAGGACCACACCTGAGGCAGTGCCAAAGAAGACAGCGGGCCCTGCGCAGACGTCTCAGCCTTGCAGACCTAATGCCAGAGGATGTCATTGCCCACTACAGGCTCAAAAGGACATCCATCCAACACATCCTGAACCTGATAGCCCACAGGCTGACAGCACCAACACAGCGGAGAACCAACATCCCTCCACAGACAAAGCTGCTGGCTGTGCTGCACATGTTGGCCTCTGGGACCTTTCAACCAACAACGGCCAGAGTCGGCTGAGTTTCACAGGCAGCCTTTTCAATCTTCCTCCCGACTGTCTTGGATGGCATACTCAGCCTGATACCCCAGCACCTTCAGTTCCCCAACACTGTGCAGGAACAGATTGAGACCAAGCAAGGCTTTCATGCCATAGCCGGATTCCCGCAGGTGTTGGGGGCAATTGACTGCACACATGTCCTATTTGTGCCCCCTGCGGACAGTACACACATATACCGCAACAGAAAGCACACCCATTCTATGAATGTGCAGGTAAAAGTGGACCACCGGGGACTGTTCACCAATGTCATAGCCAAGTTTCCAGGGAGTGTGCATGATTCCTACATCTTCCGACAGTCCATCATAAACCAGCGCTTCCAGGATGGCACATACGGAAATGCAGTTCTTGTTGGTAAGTACTAACTTAACACACCACACGCCTGAACTCCACAGACATGCAACTCACAATTGTGAGAATCTACATGTCACAGTCTCACATACAACATGGCAATCAACATGCCCACTTACCAGACCCAACAACACAAGGAACTGTGGGAACTGTGGCTAGCTATGTAGACAAACCATCCCCAAAGGCTTAGCCCCTCCGCCACTCATTAGCAAATGTGGGGAGAGGTGGGAACCATGTATGTGCGACGGAGGGACTCGATCCATAAGGAAAGCATGTACACAAGGCCCAGTGTGTCGGTGTTGTGCTGGACAGTCGGGACTAAGCTGAGCGCAGACGTGCCCATGTGGGCATATAGTGTGTTTCCGTAGACCAGCCTGATGGCAATGACTGTGTGGGTGACTATCTTACCTGACAATGGGGGGATCCATTGGAAGGTTGCATGGAGGATGCAGAGGCAGGTGAATCAGCTGCAGGCCACTGCATCGACCTGTTGGTTCATGGAGAGGGAGGAGTCAAATATGGTGCCTAGGTACCTAGAGTTGGGGGGGGCTGCCGAAGGCGTTGGCCCACCAGGTGATGCCACATGCTGATTGTTTTGTTACGAGGAGGAGGACTCATGTCTCCTCTGCGGATAGCATGCCCCAGCTGTTGATCATCCATGTTGCAACTCACAGCAATCCTTCCTGGAAGCCCAGTTTGTTGTGTGGGCGTATTGTTGATGGAGAATATGAGCTTTGTGTCCTTGTAGGTGGTGATGTTTAATGGTATCCTCAATCTTGCACCAGTTCCTCTCCATGTGTCAGCAGATGCATCTGCCAGCTTTGAAGTTGTTGGTGACCAAGGTAGCATTTATTGCACGCTGTATGTTGCAGTTGCATAGTGGGACAAGTGTGTATGCGCAGTTGGAGATACATGTCTGTAAAATGCGGTCTAGCGCCATTGGTGACGACTGCAGCGTTGTGGGTGTTGCTGTTGATGGTGGTGTGGAGCATCTCCTCGGTGACTTGTTGTATTCCGCTTTAGGTGTCCGTATATAGGTTTTCCTGAAACATGTCCTTATATAGGCACAATTCGCATTGCCCTTATATAGGCATAAAAACCCAGTCTTTATTTAGGCATTAGCCATGCACTCCAAATGCAGGCATGGTCACCAACATCCGTCCACCTCAACGTCACAACGAGTTCTTAGAAACCAAACCATGAGCCTGGCACAGGATTATTGATTTCTCCAAGAACTCATGTATTATGCATGAGCCGCTATACCGTAAGGGTTCATTCCTGACGTCTTCCTCTGCCCGACTTCACGTCAATGCTAACATTCCAAGGCACCTACCAGGTATAAATATACCTTCCCTTGCCCAAGCAAGTTAGGAGGAGACCTTGACTTTAGAGGAGCCCGTATCCCGGCCTGACGCACTGAGAAGAGACGCTGTCATCCCTGCTCGCAGAGAATCCAGCTTCCAGTGTTCTGACTCCCTTCGCGGGGTGTTAGAGTTCGAAGATCCGGAAAGAGATTCCCACCTCTCTCATTCACAAGGTATGGAGCTGACTAGAACCTAGAGGAACTCTTGGCATACTAGACTCTTAGCATATGAGACTCTTAGTATACCATACTATAGAATACTTCACCTACTTCTCACCTTGCCCTACACCTAGGTTAGGCACACTGGGGTAGAACTAGCTTAGAGAAGCATCGTATGAGTACTCGCATTTTTAGCTTATGTTATTTTATGTATATGAATATATATATATATGTCAAAGCTAAAAGATAATGCTAGCGCAGTATTATTTCTTTTTACTGCTTACGCTGTACATTATATATCTTGCATACTGTCTTGTGATCATAACAGCTCATATCTCTTACACGAGAAACAAGACTGTTCAATAAATCCCTTTTATTGAAACACCCGTCTTTTCTTTCTGTGTAACTCTGAAGAAACTAAGCATGCACGATTAGCTGAGTGAAACTGTTATCTATTGTTTCCACGATTCTGAGAGTGTTCCGATTCTAAAGGGAAATAAAGTTGTCATGTTTATGCGGTTGCCAGAAACTACTCCCTTCTTGTTTACAAGGAGGTTCTAGTGGCCTCTGAGCTAGCTGGCACAAAGTAAATTAAGTTTAATATACTCGATAGGGACATACTGACCTCAGTCCTATGTCAAACCTATAGGGTATATTATTCCAATGCGCAGAGCCTATTAGGGAAATAGGAACTACACTACAGACTGAGCTCCACTAATTGTGTGTGGGTCCGCATGTGGTCTACGGTGGCTTGGGGTTCACTGACAAGTGTATGCGTTTGTGTTCACTACATGTGCGTTTAGTGGGGTTGATGAACTGGACAAAGTCTACACATGCAAAGAAGGTGTCAATGGTGTGCCCTGCCTTGTGGCTCAGTATGGTGAAGATTTGGGACATTCTGATGTCAGCAAACATTTCCCAGAGTGAAATGGATTTTGAGTAGTCGTGGTATGTGAGTTGGAGGCTACGCACAGGAATGAGTACGTAGTCATGGGAGTGGACGGTGTGGCATCTGATGATGTTGATGGTGTGGGTGAAGCGTTCCTGCCTTCAATGGGCCCTGCAGGTGAGGGGGCTGCTGAGTGTTGCTTTGTGCCAGCTCTGGACATGAAACAGCATGTGTTGTGCGGGGGGCAGGTCTGGCGGCAGCCGCAGCAGCAGAACTGAACGTGATCCATGTCTGGTGTGGCCTATTGCCATTTAAACGTTCTCATGGCATTGACTGCGAGGAGGGCGGATGAGTGCCATCGCTAGACGGTAGGAGAGCCAGGGTGCCTGTTGGTGTGTGTGTTAGGCCTGCGGACATGTGCAGATGGCCTTAACATAGTTGCACACTAGGAGTGCCAGTGATGCAACCGTGCAGCGCACACAATCAAATTGGCTCGGGGGAGGGAGGATCACCTGTGAGGCAACGTAATTAGCATTAATGCTGGTAATCAGTCTGAAGCGACACATGGCTAACATGAAATCCAATATAGCACAAATCACACACCACAAAACTATCAACACTAACAACACAGCCTGCATAACCAATAATGGACACATCTCTCCATCACATGTCACAGGTGATCAAGGATATGCACTCTGCCCGTGAATGATGACACCCCTCCGAAACCTCACCACCCAGGCCCAGAGGCAGTATAATGCGGCCCACAGACACACCCGGTCCATTGTGGAGCACACATTTGGCGTGCTAAAGTCACGTTTCCGTTGCCTGGACATCACAGGTGGCAGACTACTATACAGCCCCGAAATAGTCAACAAAATCATCATAGCATGTTGTGTATTGCACAATATATATGTGTGCGCACCAATGCTCCATGGATCCAAGTGCCTGCTGCACCGGACGATGACCAGGATGATGATGAAGATGAGGCAGGTGGAGCACACCCCACAGTAAATGCAGCAGGAACTGCCCGAAGGAACCGAATAAGGAACATCATCTTCAACTGAGCACGTCACATTGTGACAGTCCCCATCAAATGTATCTCAGTGCAAAATGACCCCAAATCACAGTTTGTGTCAATAAAAAAACACACCACACATACCCTGTCTGCATGTTACTCTCCTGCATAGGTACAGCACTCTGAAAAGTGTACGTTGAACAATGTTAGACCGGTCAGCCCTAGGGTGGTCTTGCCCTGTTTTTTTCCCTTTTGAGCCTCATTTTTGCCACCGTATTTTTTACTGGACCTAGGTCTCCGGGCGCCTTACCACTGCCAACCAGTGCTGAGGTGCAGGTGCTCTCTCACCCAAGATGGCTGCCACAGGCCCCTGCTACTGCGGAGTGGCCTTGCACACATACACCTACTAGTAGCCAGGGTCAGGCTGGGACATAGGGATACAGTATCCATCCCGTCCCGCCTCTGGGCCACATAGCCAGACATGGTGGAAGGTTCCAGAACCTTCCGGGCTGTGGGAGGAGTTATGTTTTGCCGCCTTTAGGAGGGTCACCTGACCTAGGGGTATAAGAGGTTTGGAGGGAAATCTTTTAGTCAGTTGGGGCACCACTGATCCTGGGAGAACCTCTGCCGGAGTACAGGCTTTAGGGCCTAGGGGGGAGACCTACACTACTGCTACTGACAAGGCTAAGGCACTGCTGTAGTAAGTTAGCTGAGGAACGCCCACCACCCACTGACCTTGCCCAGCGTGAGGGGACCCAGGGAACCATCTTCAGCGTGCTGGGAAGTACCATCCAGCACCCCAAGTACCACCAACTCATTCCCTCCCCCATAAGGAGAAACCCCAAGAAGCAACCAACAAAGAACTACCGCAAGCAACCTGAAACTGCAAAGCCTGACAAACCAGCAAGGTCAGAAACCTGAACTGCCAAACTGGGGATCACCAGGTCCAGCGCCGTGCCCTGTAGCGCTAGACCTTTACCCCCCATCCACTCCTAGCTGTCGCAGTGCCGCCCTGCTGCTGGGCTGCCCAAAGCACTTCTACATCCGCCCCCCCTGCCAACTTGCTTCAAGCGTGCCCCCGCGCTGTGCCTCCACGTGGGAAGAATCGCCTCAGCCACTGACCGTGTGGCTGGAATCTGCCTTTGCGGCCGTCGCCGCGTGTGAGGAACTGCGGAGGTGGGCGTGGTCTCCCCGAGGCCGGGGTGGTGAGGTGCGCCGTCCGCGCCCTCCCCGAAGGTCCGGAGCTGCCTGAAGATCACTGCCGGGCCCGGGAGCCCCCGCAGAAGAAGTTGCGGCCTGAAAATCACCGCCGCGGCCCAGGAGGAAGAACGAGGCCTTCAGCTCCCGCCGACGCCGTTGCTAGGCGACCGGGGACGCTGACCGCGTCATCGGCCATGCCCCCGGGAAGGCCGCGCAGCGATTGGGCGCCGGCTCCCGCCGCGCCCCCAGCGCCGACGGAAGCCGCAGAGAAGTCCCCAGAGAGCAGAGGGAGGCGGGAAGCCGGCCGGAGAGGACTGCCGGCTCCCGCTCCCTTCCCCGCAATCTCCCCAGCTGACTACGGGGGCCGGAGGAGAGTGATACCGGCCCCCCCCAAACGACCCGCAATTCCGGCCGGAAGGCCGTGGAACCCAGTCCGGGCCCCGCCCTGCCAAACACGGGCCGGCCCAGAAAGGAGCCAGTCGCTCTGGAGAGCGACCACCGAAACCACTACAGGTGAGCCCGGGAGGCCCCTAGGGGCCGCAGGAACGCCACTGGGGGCCGGGGGCCACCATTACCCTGTTGATAAAAAGGGGGAAGCCAACAGTAACTGTCCCCACTAGGCGAGGCCCCGGAGAGAAGTGGGCCTGGCCTGAATTAACCCCTGAGAGACACAGAAGCCCTAATTAACAGGGAAGCCCCAGAGAGAAGGACATGTCGAGGGGTTCCCTAAGCTATTCACCAGCCTAATTGTTACGCCTGCTTTAATTACTGTTTATACAATAGATTAATGCGAACCATGACACAACACACACAACGATGATCAGTGTTGTAATATTGATTCTAAATGTTTAAATGGTCGCATGAACTTCATAGTGAAACCTTGTGAATATCCTTGTTGTCCTTGTTGCCCTTTTTGTATTTTGTATAAAGAAGGTTCTGTTTTTCACTGGGACACCTTACACTAAATGTTGTATTGTTTTTCTAAAATAGTAAGATTTTGAATTGTATTGTTGGTTCTAATATAATAAGATTTTTGAATATGTATATATTTTCTACATAAATATATATTTGATAACTGCATCCTTGATGTATGAGCTGAGTTCTTTTTCTGACATCACTTCCGATAAGAATTGCCATTGTGCATAGATTATCACATAAGTTATATAACATTCCACAGGAGCCCTTGTTGTTTTTTCGAAACGTTACTTACCCAGGCTCCTTGTGAGTTGGGTCCTCTTGTTCTTTTTCTCGTTAATTACTGTTTAGGCCTGATGCAGATCTGCACTAATGAAATGTCTTTGCCTAGTGTAAAGGTGCTTAACTGAATTGAGCTGAAGTGTACACCGCCAAGAGTTGAAGTGTTTTGTGTTGCAGGTGTACCGGATTTGCGACGCCCCCTGTACTGCCTATGGGCGCGCCTGGATTAACGCAGGCCCTGTTTGAAATGTAACGTAAAATGCCTATTTACAAGTGATTGAATATTCATGAGGTGAACTGCCTGTTTTAGGCCCATGTTTTATTCCTGCACCCTGTGATCATTATTGGTGCTACGTTTAGGAGATGATTCCTGCGGCCTTTTAGTGGCCTACAATGTTGATGAGCTATGGTGCTTTAATGAGATGACGCACTAATGGAGTACTTCCAAGAGTTGAAATGTTGCCCTGAATTAATCTGCCTCATCTGATGCTGCATTGATTTATATAAAAGGAACTTGTTTTTAATACACAGGCCTGGTGTGGTGTCACATTATTGCGTCCGCATTACTGAGTCAGAGTGAGTGTGTGCTGCACAACTGCCTTACACATTGCCTTCGGGTGCCTTTCCGCCTCGCGCCATGCTACCGTGCCAGAATCAGTAACCCCGGTTCCAACAAACAATAAGTGCAAAGAAAATCACAATACACAATTCATGGTGAGAATGTATCCTCAGTACAGAGATGCTTCTCAGTGTGTCAAATGCGTAAAAGTAGAGTTTTCATGGTGTAAATTGTGCTACCAAAATCTAATATTTTGCCTGTCCTTTTGTGTAATTCATTAAATGTAGGTTGTCCTCTGTGAAAAAATTCTTAATTGTAGGGTGTCGTTTGGGGTCAATAATTTATTTGAGTGTGTACGTTGTGTAAAATAATTAAAGTTAGGGTGTGAAATGGGGTAAAAGATGAAAAATGGGCGTGCAATGGGGTAAAAGATGAAAAATGGGCGTGCAATGGGGTAAAAGATGAAAAATGGGCGTGCAATGGGGTAAAAGATGAAAAATGGGCGTGCAATGGGATAAAATATGCTTTTCAGTGTGTTATATGCAATTAGCTTGGAACCTACTTCCACCTCCAGATCAAAAACCTCTACGACAAGTATGTGGACCACACACTGGACACAGCAGCCGGCCCACCCACACCCCTGAGACACCAACCAGCCCACCATCTCCAAATGGACACCAGGCACGGATGAAGACACCGCCTCCACCATGAAAGGCATCCACTCGGGGGCCCACACAGACCCCTGGCCCCCTCACATCTACCACAGAGCCGCAACTGCCATCACACACGAACCACTATGCAACATCAACACCACCTTCAACACATGCACCTTCACAGACAACTGGAAGCGTGCCGAAGTCATGCCACTGCTCAAGAAGCGCACAGCTGACCCTACCGACCTCAATAACTATCGGCCCATCGCGCTCCTCACTTTCGCAGCCAGACTCGCTGAGAAAACAGTCAACATGGAACTGACAAGATTCATCAAAGAGAACGCCATCCTCGACCCGTCGCAATCCGGATTCCGAAGCAACCCCAGCCCTGAGACCGCCCTACTTGCCGCCACAGATGACATCAACACCCTCCTGGACCAGGGACACTATGCAGACCTCATCCTACTCGACCTTTAAGCAGCCTTCACCAACGTCTCCCACCGCACACTAGTCCCCAGACTACACGACGCAGGCAACCAAGGTACAGCCCTGGACTGGATCCGATCATTCCTCACCGTAAGAAGGCAAAGGATCAGACTGCCACACTTCATCTCCGATCCCACGACAATCACCTGCAGAGTCCCACATGGGTCATCGCTGAACCCGAGCCTCTTCGAAATCTACATGGCCCCCCTCGCAGCCATCGTCCAACAACACGGCCTCAACATCCTATTCTATGCTGACGACACCCAGCTCATCCTCTACCCCACCAAAGCCCCCACCACTGCCTAAAACAACTTCCAGAAAGGATTGCAACACGGCGCAGTCTGGACGACCAACAGCTGCCTGAAGCTCAACCCCGAGAAGACAGAAGACCTGGTCCTTGGGGGGCGCTAGGTGGCGAACAACCGTAATGGCTGCTCCTCTGTGAGGCTCCGGTGGCTCGGCCTCATAATCCTCCATTTCTCCTTCATCTACCGGGAGGAAACTACCTACAACGTCTGCTACTGGTGCAGAAAGGTGCCCTCCAGCTCCGGTGTCAGTTTCTGCCTCCTCCGACATCGGAAACCCTCTCTAAAGCGGACTCTTGGCTGAGGCGAGAGATGGGCGTGAGACTGCGGGGTGACCCCTGCAGCTGTATTTGCCACGCAAGTCCCTGGCCTCACACATGGCTCTGGGCTGCAGCCCGGGGGCTTGACTAAGGCTGCTCCTCCCGCACCTATCAACAGACCCACAGCCATCGGAGTGCTCACCACACCTTCAGCTCCCTGCTGCGTGGGCTCCCACTTGGTAGAAAAGGCTGAAACGACCATGTCTCGGGCTGACCCGCGTGCATGCGGTGAGTGCGCACGGCGGCCGAGTCTGTGTGGTGCGGCCTGGAAACAGACTCAAGCCCTCCCCGGGTTCTGCCTTTCGCCCGCCCGGCCGGGGGGTGCCTCTCCTCATTAGACGCCATAGAAGGGAGTGGGCACGCTGCTAATCTGGCCCAATTTGAATTCTGTGCGGCGGTGTGGGGGTACGGCGCTTGCGGCCTGCATTGGCGGTAGGAGGACACCGCCACGAATCCTTGCCGCCTTTCCACCCCTCCTTCCTTCGGACCCCCTGGGCAGTCTGCAGCGAGCTCTCTGCTTCTCCTACAACGGGGCATAACGATCACCATAAGAGCCCGCGCTGCTACTGAAATCCGCAACCTGTCCTTGATATAGCTCCTCTGCATTGCACCGGAGGCGCTTGAGTTGCCTAACCGCCAGAATCCAGAACACCCAACTGGTGGTGGCCCATGTCGGTTACTTACTGCTCAACCTGATGTATGGTCCTTTGCTACCACTTCTGCTGTGACGCTGAGTTCGCTCCCGCCCAGTATTCTCTGCTAAAAGTCTTGACATCACCACCAACTGTCTCCTATTACTTCCATCCCTCCTGCGGTGGGGGTGCAGCCTTCTCTGGCCCTGGAGTTGGGACAATCTTTGTTGCTTAATACACGACCTGGCTTAGACGGGGTGCAGACCGCGCTCCAGAACGCAACTCCGAATCGACCTCAACTCGTTAACATGGGGAAGCCAGAGGGCCGGCAAACCAAACTTGTATTCGACGCAAGGAAGACGGTTACCCGTTCAAACACGGAGGAGCAGGCCCAAACCATTGAGGATTCCACTGAAGCGCAATATTCTGCTTCAGGAGACGAGGTGAAAACGTTATTGCTGGCAATGCAGCAGAGTCTCACAGCTTTTTCGGGCAAGATGGACACGATGAATAGTCGCTTAGATTTCCTTGTGCTGAAGGTAGACAAGCATGACGAACAAATCAAGGAGGCAGAAAGAAGGATCTCAGATACGGAAGACACGACGTCCCATATGCAGCAACAAATGACGCAAATGGACAAGCTCCTGAAAGTAATAGCCTCTAAAAACGAAGATTTGGAGACTAGAAGTCGCAGGAATAACATACGCGTCATAGGCATTTCGGAATCCACAAAAACTGGGCGTATGGAAGACTGCACTGAGCGCCTCCTACGCGACACCTTCAGGGCGGGCGCCTTCTCCCCTCACCTGACCGTGGAGCGTGCACACCGGTCGCTTGGCCCCCGTCCTCCTCCGGGCGGCGTTCCACGTCCCATAGTCGCACGGCTCCTTAACTACCGCGACCGGGACACCGCACTCCGGCTGGCACGTGAACAGAAAACGTTGACATATGATGGCATGGACTTCACCATATATCCTGACTTCACTGTGGCGGTCCAGGAAGCTCGCCGTAAGTTCCTCACAGTGAAACAGAAACTCCGTAAGGCGCAAATTGACTTTGCACTCTTGTATCCGGCGCGCCTAAGGGTCACGCACCAAGGCTAGCAGAGCGTGTTTGTGAACCCACAACAAGTTGAAGAGTTCCTCAAACGCATCAACCAACAGTCACCTCGCAAGAATTCCGATGATCATTCCTCCATTTCCCATTCTCCGGACACTGATGGCCCCTCGTAAAAGTGAAAGCAGATGGAACATTCCGACACACCTAATCCTCCATAACACAAGCTGTCACCCTATGGGCAGCGGAACAATGCCGTATTCCCCCTGGCGGCATAACCTACAATCCACTAGACGATGACAGCCAAGTGTACCTTGCACCCTTGGTGCCTTTTTTTTTTTTTCTTTCTTGTTACACAGTGGGATACGTATATGACTTTGACATATGTACTTCTTCCTCCACGGCGTAGTGCTGAGCACCCTCCCACTGACTCTCCCTGTGCTCCCCTGCTGCCATTGCGGTGGGATGTGAGCACTAGGGGGACGGGAGGTACCTGTGGCCCACCTGCGATCCCCCTCCTATGGGTGATCCCCCTCAAGACTCTCTTCTAAGTTGGCCTTGTGTGGCCAGTTTTGATCAGTTTGGGTATTGTTGGACTCAGGGTGGGAATTGTCATTCCGGCACAATTGGGGTGCCGTTGTGGGAGGGATGGGAGGAGGGGGGCAATGAGTTTACAGTCATGTTCACTGTTAACGATATAGCTGCATCACGGCGAGCAGACACATGGTATCACAATACTTCTTACACACAGTCCATAAAGGGCACGCAGACACTTATAGCACACCTTTGGCACCTATGGCTGATTTGACGGCTCACCGGAGCTTACAGATTGTCACTTGGAATGTGAGAGGGCTCGGGGACCCGCGAAAGCGCCGCCAGCTTTTAGCATACTTAGATAGGCACCACATACATATAGCGCTACTTCAAGAAATGCATATTAATCCCTTGCATCCCACTACATTTGCCACTAAGTGGGCAGACCACCGACTATTCTCCTCGTACTCTTACTACGCCAGAGTCACGGCTATACTTATAAAAAAGCAGACTCCGTTTGCCCTGGCAGGGGCAATGCTTGATCAAAATGGGAGATACTCCATTGCATGGGGACGACTAGGCACGGACTCCATTACCCTGGTAAGCAGTTATGGCCCAAACGTGGTTACTCCTGAGTTTTTCACTGTATTATGGGGAAAATTTTTAGACATGGGTTCTACTTACATAATATGGGGTGGGGACTTTAATGTAGCGCTGAACCCAGCCGATGACCGATCGAATCCCGCGCCACATCATTATAATAGGTCATACCATGTCCTGCAGAGCATTACAACGGAAAATGGTTTACTAGATGCTTGGCGTTACTTTCACCCACACACACGGAAAGGCACACACTTCACAACACAAGCTGCCTCATGGGCCAGTTTAGATTATTGCTTATTATCTCGTGGACTAGGTCCCTTAATAAAAGATGTCACGCACCTGGCCAGAATATATTCCGACCACTCCCCGGTTAAACTCACAATTGTTCCACCTGGATATAATACACCACGCCGCACTTGGAGGTTACAGCCCTTAACGCTGCTCGATGCGGTATTTCACAGCGAATTGGGAGATGAAATACAAGACTTCTTCCGTCGCAATAGAGGCTTTGTAGATGCGGTGGAAACTATCTGGGAAGCCTTCAAGGTGACAGTCTGGGGGTTCTGCATCTCCAAAGGTTCGGGAGTCCTCAGAGACATACAGGGTACACTCAGACGGTTAGAGGCAGAACTTAAAGCCCTAGAGTCCCAACTGAGCATGGGGGGCGGTAAAGACGTCCAGCATGCCTTCCAGGAAAAGCTATCGGAATACACAGAGACTGCAGATCAGTTGCCCGACGCTACAGAGAAGGGGAGCGCCCCGGGAAGGCCCTAGCCGAAACTATACGCCATCCACGCTACTCCAATTATGTACTGGAGATCACTGGTCCCGGAGAGACATTACAACGCGACACTGCTGACATACTTACGACATTCACTGCCCACTATTCTGTGCTCTACACGTCACAGCGGAGGGATCACTTCGAACTTGACAGCTTTCTAGGGGACGTAGCCCTTGGGTGGCTAGGTGATTCCCAGAGGGAGTTTCTAAGCGTTCCCTTCGAGTTGGACGAAATCCGAGAGGCCATCATGCAGATGCAGTCTGGGAAGGCCCCAGGTCTCGACGGGCTGCCTGCGGAATTTTATAAAACTTACATAGATCTGTTGGCCCCGATCTTAAAAGAGATATATGAAGAATCGCTTGAGGCTGGCACACTTCCCCTTCAATGAGAGAGGCACTCATCACATCCCTGCTCAAACCCGGGAAACCTTCTATTCACTGTGATTCCTATCGGCCGTTATCTCTTATTAATTGCGACACCAAAATATTGGCAAAGGTTATTGCAAATCGCTTAGCTCTATTAATGGAAAAATGAGCGCTCCCCTGACCAGGCGGGCTTTGTCCCTGGCAGAGCGACCACACACAATCTCTGTACTCTATTTTCCATTCTGCAGAACGTTGCTCCTGCACTGCCACTGGTGGCGGTTTTTTTGGACGCCACTAAAGCGTTCGACTCTGTGGAATGGGATTATCTACTCAGGGTACTGCAGCGCATGGGGTTCCCTGCTTTATTCCTGTCCTGGATACGACTGCTGTACCAACTCCCGACGGCAAGAGTAATAATTAATGGTCATCTGTCGGACACGTTCCCCATATCTAGAGGCACGCGGCAGGGGTGCCCGCTCTCGACTCTACTTTTTTTCGCAATCAAACCATTGGCGTCTAAATTGCGACAACATCACCAAGACAAAGCTTTGCGATGCAACTTACGGCAAATCCTCATATCTTTATACGCGGATGACATCACCCTCTATGTAAGGAATCCGCAGGAAAACTTAAACCCACTCCTGCGAGAATTTATAATTTTCGGGAAACTCTCTGGGATACATATAAATTGGGGGAAGTCGCAGTTATTGCCATTAACACCTGCAGCCTCACGATTCCCCTTGGACTTCCCACTGGAATGGTGTGACTCTGACCTACGCTATCTCGGTATTGTAATATCTAGAGACAGGGACGAGCTGATGCGACTCAACTATGGTACTGCTATAACTCGTTTTGCAGACATTGTCAATAGATGGATCTCTCTGCCACTATCTATGGCAGGGCGGACAGCCTTGGTTAAAATGGTGGTCCTTCCACAACTCCACTATCTCTTTTTAAACATCCCATATTATCCAGGTCGACACTTTTTCCAGACGCTCCGGGCAGACATGATACGACTGATTTGGGGGGGCAGACAACCACGGTTACAGTGGAAAGTGCTTACGCAGTCATATGCCCAAGGGGGCTTCGACGTACCAGATTTCGATTTGTACTACATATGTGCGCAGGCCCATTATGCTTTCTATTGGTTCCATCCTCCTAGATATATGCCACAGATTGCAGCAGAACACTGGCTACCGGATCCCATCCCATTGGATGGCATGCTGAACACATCCCCCTGCACAAGTGACACTGCGCCTACTATGATTACATGAGGGTGGACGCTTGGCGTCGCATTCTGACTCTTCTTCAAGGTTTGATATTGTACTCGCCACTCCTCCCGCTCTCCCATCATCCACGCATGCCACTGCTACAAGAAGCATGGTTCCTCAAACTCTGTGAGCGCACAAAAATTTCCACAGGGGGGGGATCTCTACCACAATGGGAAATTTCGTACCTCTGAGCAATTCTTTCATGGGCTGCAACCCTCCTCGCTAGACGTTTTCCATTATGTCCGGCTCCGCCAAGGCATACGATCCATCACCCCAGAGTTTCCTCAAGAACCTCCTACCTTCGCTCCCTTACACATGCTGCTTCGCGCTGCCTTGCTGGGGCACTTGGTCTCCTGCTTTATCACGCTATACGCACGCAACGGGTGGAACCTCCCTGCCCGTCTCGAGATAAGTGGAAGCTAGAACTAGGGTATGACATAACAGATGACCAATGGACATACTGCTGCCTTCAAACAGAACAAATAACCGCAAGTGCTAGGCTACGCATTACACATTACAAATTCCTGCAACGCCTATATTATACCCCTGCTAAAATGTTCCGACTTAATTTGAGTGCCACAGATAGTTGTGCGAGATGTGGCAGCCCAGGGGCCGATTTTTTACACCTGGCCTGGGATTTCTCACGAGTGAGTCAATATTGGACCCAAGTCTTTGATGCCTTAGACCAGATGGTTTCTATTACCTTAGCAGCACTGCTAGGTTACACTAAACTTATCCCCAAGTCATGTCGCAAATATCTCGCCATTGCATTATTGTTAGCTAAGCGTAGAGTGGCTTGCAGATGGGGAAGGGGGCGGGCACCAAAATTCAAGGAGTGGCTTGATGATTTGATCTATTGCCAAGATCAATTAACTCTGTATGCTAAAACGCTGCCACGTGCCTCGCAGCCAAGAAATATATGGAGTCCCCTACAGGGCTACCTTCTCGCATGCTCAACAGCCTCCCCGTCTGCCATGCCGGAGGCAGTGGCGCAGGAAAAGTCTTCTTGTTTTTTTGCAATACAATTTGTAGGGGTTTGAGCACAGATATTTATACCCCAAAAGTCTTTGTTCTCAGAAGCTACAAGTCACTGAACCCAGCCAGAACCAGTTCTGCTCAGCCCTGGAGCACTTTGTTTACCAGGCTGCATCCTTCCCTTCAGAAAGAGGGGGTCTGCTATCAGACACACAGTAGGAGGTGGAGCCAGCATTCACCTTGCCGGGCACAGCCCTATTCAGGTCAAGGAGCCACCCCTCCCCATACTCGAAATGCAGATCTCTCTATTCAACCCAGGTCTGACTCAGCCTGCCCTGTCCCTCCAAAACCAGACAGCCAATACACATAACAGCAGAGCACACTGGAAGGCTTAGGCAAGAAAATACCTACTTTCTAAAAGTGGTATTTTCAAACACAGAATATAAAAATAAACTTCACTAAAAGGTGTATTTTAATATTCGGAGCTCAGGCATACTAAATTCGTTTTTCTACCATGTTACTGGGGTCAGTTAGTACTATAAAATGTAATAGTCAAACTGCCCATTCTAGCCTATGGGGAACAGGTAGCCTTACAGTAGTGAAAAACGAAATTTGGTGTAATTCACTACCAGGACATGCTACACACACCAAGGCATGTCCTACCTTACACACACAATGCACCCTACCATAGGGGTGACTTACATGATGCCAAGGGAAGGTTCAGGGGCTGGGAAGTGGGTGTACTTCACAGCCAAAATGGCAGTTCTGGACTGCACACAGACTCTGCAGTGGCAGGTCTGAGACACACTTTACAGGATGCTTCTGTGGGTGGCGCAAACCAGCGCTGCATGCCCACCAGCAGCATTTGGTTTACCAGCCCTGGGCACACACAGGCCACACTACTAGGGACTAACAGGTAAACCAAATAAGCCAATCAGGTATATACCAATTCATATAGACATATTTACACAGGGAGCATTCGCGCTGTGGCACTGAATGGCAGTGGCACATCGCCCAGAGCATCTAACACCAGCAAAAACAGAGGAGACAACAGCGAAAAACAGAAGGGAGACCCACGCCAATGGTGCCAGGTCTAACAAATTTCTACACACAAGTGTCACCAGTTGTGTCCTCTGTTCATTTGTGTGAGTAATGCAGTTTGTACCACATAGTAGTCAATGTTGATGAGCTCAGATTTATAGGTGTGTGCACTGCATTGTGTGATGGTGGCACCTGCAGCTTTGGTTTAGCTGCCCGTTATACCTTTCAGGCAGTGAGCCTTTCACTTCTGTGCATTTACAATGCTGAGATGATGCAAACTGGGTGGAATATGGGTCTTGGTCAGAGTTGGGAGACTTGTGCATTGTTTGACATCAAATGTCTTGTTTACTTCAGGGTTTGTATGTACACGAGGATGTGTCAGAGTGTGACCTGCTTGTTTAAGGATGTTGTCCACACTCAGCCACCTCAGTGAGGTGGCCTGCACCATGTTAATATGTTGGGCCTGCAGGCATGCTATTCATCATGCACTGTCACTTGCCTTGTCAATGTGGCTCACGGACACGCAGCATTGCAGGGTACTGCACATGTGCATGTGTTTTGGGCAAGATTAGTTATGTGTGAGGAGGGCCCCCTTTAGGCACATTAGCAATGAGAGCCTACTTGCTGTTTCAACATGTGCTGCACTATGTAGTACACATGGACAACCAGGCAGCTTTGTCTATTGTGATTTGTCTTGTGTGCATGTCGTCCTTCATGTTTTATCTTGCATGCATTGCTCACTGCCCTCCTGTTGGCTTACCCGTTGTGAGTATGGTGCAGCATGAGTTTCTACTGTTGTTGCTGTCTGAACAGACAGTGTCAACACCCATTACCCTCAAGGTTGACCCCACGTGTGGTGTGTAAGTGGTCAGTTTTCTGATGTATGTGCATTTCATGATGCCTTTTTATGGTGCTCAGGCCTTATCACCGCCACCCTCACAAGAGATGCAAATGGCCGGGTGATGTGTGCTTGTGTATGTGCCGCGCAGCTGCTGACATGGATGATACATGCTGTCCTGGTTCTGGTATTCAATGCCTGGCTTAGCATGTGGGTGATAACTACCGGACTGCATATTTGTTCACTGACAGTTGACTTACCAAACAGTTACGTTTAATTGCACATGATGGTGTGATGGGCAACTCACGTCAGGACTGATGTGGAATGCTGTTTTCTGTATGGTACAATTGGGGGTGGAGGAGTGAAATTGGACCTAAGGTTTGAGGGTGCCATTTGGGCCTTTGTCATTAATTGTTGCAAATTTGCTATCCTTGCTTGTTGTCATACTTTGGTTGTGATACTGCTTTACAGGCACATTGTGGTTCTGCGAGTTGTGTGCAGGAGTGTGCATGTGCATTTGGTGGACTTTACTGCGCATACACAACCTTGCACACAACTCAGACACACGTGCACAATGTTGCAGGTGTGCCGACATTGGTGGTGGCATGCCTCTTCATGCACATGATCAGTCACATTCACAGTGCATCCTCATTTTGGCGTCAGAGAAAGATGCGTCCTTGTGCAGGCGATTTGTATGTGCGTGGTGATGTGGCAAGGGGGACATTTTGCCACCCTGCCGCATCTCAAGTTAATGTGCCACTTTGCCATTAGATGTAGCACTTATTTAGTGGTCTGATGTTGATCTTGGACTATGTTGGGCTTACTTTTCTGTGCACATTTCCAAGTCTCTGTGCCCGCCCATATGTGTCGTGCAATGTATTGTTTGAGTAGGGTGATATGCGTCTATGCCACCATGGACAGGGGTATCCGGGACATGATCCACAGTAATTGTGGGTATGCGCTTCAATATATTTAATTGTACATGAGTGCCATTGGGCCCCTCCACCCTGTCCCCCCAGTCCCTGGTTGTTGCTCACCCGGTTGTTATTGAGTCTGGTCACGTTCAGAAGTATCCTGGCCCCCAACTCCAACCACTGTCTCCTCCAACTCATCCAGCTCCTCCTGTGGTGCTGGACTCCCACCTCCAGTCTGCTTTGCTGCTTTCAGGTTGGCTGCTAGTTTCTCCTTGGTTTTGCGCTTGGTATCATGCCAGCGCTTCTTGCAGTCGTCCACTGTCCTCCTCCTCTCGCCAACGGCATTCACCTTGGACACAATGTCCTGCCATATTTCTTTTTTTCTTGCCAATGTCACTGTGGAGGTGACAAACAGTTCTTGTTGGTGTTCAGTCACCTCCGCAATCAGGACCTGGTTTTCCTGATGGCTGAACTTGGTATTCCTCTTCCTCTTGGCCTTCGCATGGGTCTCTGGCTGGTGCTCCTGGGTATTTGTAGGGTTGTTTGTGGCCTCTGCACTGGTCCCAGCTTCATCCATGGCTCCTCTGGTATTTTCCATTTATTTATTTTTTTCTCTGCTTGGCGGGCCTTTTATAGTGCATTTTCGCGCTGAATGTGAGAAATGCAGGCCTGGTGCCAATTAGCGATCAGATTCTGTCGCTCATTGGCCCATCGCCACTTTTTTTACGTTAGCGTGAGTTTTTTATCGCCGTCACGCTAAATTTATCGCCGTCCATTTCCGCCGGAAAAGGAAGCTATCGCCTGTTAGCGGCGTGTTGCTAATGCGCCGCTAATACGGCGATAGATTCCGCCGATCGGCGGCGATAAATAAACTCACGCTAAACGCGATTTGCGATAAATATCGCCATTTGTTAATATCCCCCGTCGACTTTCCTCTATTTGTTCACTACAGCTTTGTTGTAGTTTTCATACTTTTCTAATGCAAATTATTGTAATTTCCAA
Source organism: Calotriton arnoldi (assembly GCA_963921515.1). Lineage (NCBI taxonomy): Eukaryota > Metazoa > Chordata > Amphibia > Caudata > Salamandridae > Calotriton > Calotriton arnoldi. The sequence goes on from CAWUFW010001167.1 coordinate 127,845, forward strand.
ACTTTACATGAATTAAAAGCCAGTTCTCCATAAAAATCAAGTACAGAGACGCATCAATTATTCTCACGTGTAATTGTTCTCCACTTTCACACAGTTGATGATTTTTTTTTTTAAATGTAGCAGCTGAAAGTTCGAGCAAACTGTAGGATGTGCAACCTACCTACCTACAAAGCTCTGATTACCGTTCGGATGGAACGAAATTACGGTGTAAAACTCCACTCTGCCCAATCACAACGGGCACAGTGTTTCTGTACACAATTTTACGGACTGCAGGAACACTGCACTGGATTTCACCGGCTGAAAATTCTTGCTGCTAAAAGCTCCTGAGGCTTTGGATGCAATAGCAGTCATGCCCGGTCCCCCACCGCCCACACACCTTTTTCAACTGCAAGGGGGGGCGTGGAAAACGTCCTTTCTGCAAGTGCACTTTTTTGCCTTCCCTCTTTTAGCCACCAAACCCACTTCCGTCCACCTCTGCGCCACAGAGAAACCGCTGCTCCCATTTACCACCTGCTCTGAGCTGATGGTAATGAGACCCGCAAGCCTTTGTGGCTAGGGCATACAGTGTGCATTGCTGCGCCGTCATTCCATTTCCAAACAGCTATTCCCCATTCTGGAGGATGTAACTTGTATTTGCATGGTGCTGGAGGGGTAATTACGGGTGTGGAGTTTGTATCCCATCAGTAGCATGACACTTGTAATCAGGGCCAAAGTCTACTTTTTCTCCATGCAAATTTTCCTGATTAAAAATTGCAAGAAACAATCTCTATTAATGCATTTTGTTTGCTAGGAGAGTTGTGCAATGGTGTCAAACCTTTGGAACTGAATGTCGCCTTTCATTGCCTGATGATATTGCCAATTATCAGTATTATAATATATTGTGGTAGGACAGCAATTCAGAATAAATATCCTCCCATTACAGTACACTGCATTTGTTGGCATCCATGATGAGTATGTCCTTAACCCTCTCTCGTGCCACTACTTACTATATGAGGTGTCCCACATTCCATCCACGCACCATGTGACCCAGCTCTAATCAATCCAAAAGGACGAGCCCTGCCTCACTCCTCTTCTCCATTGGCAGAAACTAGCCAATAAAGATGGGAGAGGCCGAGCACATTTTCTGTTCTGTTTGTCTGACTCCGCAGACAGTCATCGCGTAGATTTCAAGCACAATTTGGGCTGTGGTGCCTTTTTTTGTATTTCAATGCTTTGTTCATTTTACTGTCAAACAAGTAGCAAATCATGTTTACAGACCAATTACATCACTCTTACACAATGATACCTGATGGTGGGGTGATCCTGCACAGAGTAAAAAAGGAAGAAAGAGCATAAACACATGCAGATAATATAAAGCTGTTCATGCCTCCTACTTCTACACCCATTAGACGCTCAACATCATCTATTCAGTAAGACACCATGCAGCGATTAAGGATTCAAAACAGAAGACATCAGCAACCCACCAAATATGCAGCGCACTACAATATTTGAACATGTCAAACCACCTTGTCACATGTCTAAGGCATCACACCTACATTGCATCCCCTTGCCCGTAAGTGGGACCAGCACCCTGGGTGTGCCTCCAAAATCTAAGTAAGTATTTAACTTGATAAAGGTGGCCAAGCTGCTCTAGAAATTTACATGGTAGATACAACCTGTCCCTCTCATTAGCTGTAATCAATAGATAGATAGCCGAGGACTGAAACCAGTTAAGTCATGAAACTGACTCATATCTCCTTAATTTGGAGTAATTTATCATTCAGACCATATATCAATTTTTCAAAAGCCACCGCTTTGCTTATGTCCTTTCGCCATGTGTGAAGGGTTGGGGTCGTAGGTTTCTCAATACCAAAAAGAGAGCCCAGCGGGGAATTACTTCAATAACTCTCCATGAGAAAGAAAAACCTTGTTTTTCTTATAAAACCCTCACCCACCATGGTTACCCCTTGGTGGCATGCTTCATCATTGAGGTTCTCCCTGTTACGCTGCGGCGGGGCGTGCTGCGACCTACGATTACGCAGGAGGACTTAGTGATATTAAATAATGATAAAGATGATGATATAGGAAGGGAGTGGAGGGAGGTGCTAGATTAAAAATACCAGACTAGTAGGTCTCTTTACTTTATTCCTGCCTCTAGTCTGTATAATTAAAAAACAGGGGTCAGTTTGGAAAAAATAGGTTATATTCTGCCTACGTTTTCCAAGGGCAACATGCTTCGAGCCGTGCCCCTATTGGCTCTTTATCAGGACCATAGGAACCTAGTTCCTTTGGCGCCACTCCTGTGAGTTCCCTAATAGGAACGCCTTGATTTGCATGCCATGTGATTAACAAAACATACATGCAAATGTCACCCAATGGTGTTCTTTCACCGTTTGTATTTCAGATGCTGAAATATTAAGTCATGGTCTCTCCGGGGGGAGGGGTGCCTGTAGTCACAAATTCGTCAAGGCCGACCCTCGGCCTGTGTACCTGTGCGCCTCTCCCTGGGACCGCATCTTGTAATAATTGGCCAAAAGAGATAGTCCCATTCTATGCTGTAGAATGCCTTTTTAGCATCCAAGAAAAGCAAAACTTTCTCATCAGCATCCTTCTTCATTTGCCATAAGATATTTAAAAGGGCGCAAAATACCACTTGCAATGGGTGAATTCGTAATTGAATGACCTTCCTAAACCTACTGGCTAACACTTTCACAAAATGTTGATGTCTGTGTTAATAAGTCATAAAGTCCTGTAGGCATTCAACAGGGTCCTTACCCGGCTACAGGTTTAAGGAGATTCTGGCTCTGGTGAATTCTTCGGGGGCATTCCCTGATTTTAACGCTTTCCCAAAAGCTGATGTTAGCAATGGAACTGACAAGTGTTTGGAAATTTTATAAAATTGTATGAGGAGTTTGTTGTACTCTGGGGTCTTTCCTGTCACCATACTGTCAATGGCTGTTGCAACCTCATCCTCCAAGATGTCTATATCTAAGGCAATCCTTTGTGGGGTAGTCAACTGTGGGATATGTAAGAACCTCATAAAAACCATTTCCACTTCCCAAGTATCCTGTCCCTCTGAGGTGTACAAAGAGGTATAGTAAGCCAAAAATTTGGTAAGTATGTCAGTGAGTTTGTTAAGAGTTTCAGTTGCCCATTCCAGAGTGCTAGAATGGTTCTACTAGACTCTAGTTGCTTGAGTTGGAATGCTAGCAGTCTCCCTGCCTTCTCTCCTTGCTCATAATATCATCAATGGAGCCGCAATGGAGACTTCTCAGTCTAAGAGGTGTACGGGGCATTCAGATCACATTAGCTCTGATCAAGGTACCGAGGTAAGCTTGCATTGGGATGTGAGCATATGTAGATGTAAGGGTGTGAGTAAGGGCCTCCAAACAGTATTGAGATTGTTGGGCTTCTAGTTTGGCCAACGCAGAGTCACTCATCATTTCTCTCCTGAGGTAAGCTTTTCCCACTTCTCAGAAGGTTCATGTGGCTGGTACTGTCCCTGCATTATTTTCTAGATGTTGTTAAAGATAAGAAAAAGGCATTGTTTGCCTTTAGGTTCTTTATAGAGGGTGGCATTAATGCGCCTGGGGCCATGGGGCGATGTGACTGTATGTAGATCAGATCAGCCTCTATCAGGGCATGCTCAGAGACCATGCTCAGGAGTATAGAGGTAGATGACAAATATTGTGGCAGGTTGTGCGGTCATTAGAAAATAATCTATTCTTGTGCATGTGCCATTTGGACATGAAGTTAATGCATAACCTTGGTCAGTCAGATGCAACAGACAACACAATTCGATCAGAACATTGTGGTGAATGATATCTGTTAGTAGGCAATGATCCCTGTCATGTTGAGTTTTAGGTTTCCCCAAGCGGTCTAGAATGGTGTTCAGTGTCATGTTCCATTCACCCTCTATGATCACTTTTGTCTTACTGAAGGAAACAAGAAGCTGTGGTAGGCTTGTGAAGAAGTCCAACTTGCCAGCCACCAGGGCATATACTAATCCCACAATCAGACAGACATCCTTAGTTTAACAAAAATGTAGCACCCATCCACATCTACACATTGCTTCAGTGCGTTGATGGACAATGATTTGAAGATTAAATTAGTCACATCCCATTTTCTATGACCAAGTGAGGAGTCAATAAGGCTGGTCTGTTTGTCTGCGCTGTGTACGTGAAGCACCTTCCTGACCAAGCCTCTGCATAATTTCTCTCCCTCTGCCACAGTTAGGTGTGTCTCTTGCAGGAAAGCTATGTCTGGGTGTCTGGAATTCAGAAAGATGAGGAGATTTTATGTTTTATATAATGCTTCAATCCATTTACTTTGAGGGATGAGATGGACAGTTGTTTGATGGCAGGTTTGGGAATAGTGCGATGGTAGGTGTGTCCCAGTTGCGAGGATGGCTTTGCTGGATTACCGTGAGAATACGCTCCCTCTACAAGATTGGGACTTGGAATGATGCAGTACAGCAAGTCATAAAAGAATGGTCTCACTGACAATGGACAAGTGGTGAGTTATGGGGTGAATGTGAATAGAACAATATCGGAGTAGGAGCAGGAATGCAATTAACAGAGCATGTGAAAGGGCAGCATGCAGGCACTTCCACAAAGACTTCGCATCCTCCCCTATATCAATACTCAAAATTGTGCTAAGCACCAAGTCAAACTTTTGGCTGTGAGGGTACCTGGTCCTGTTCTGTAATAAATAAAATGGAGGAAAGACAACAAATCTTGAAATACTTAAACTTTAACCCTGAAGTTTTGGGTAATGTATCAAATAGAGCTAGTGTGGACTGTACACCATGAAATATTCAGAGGCGGGGGGTCGAGACTATCAAATTCAGCTCAAAAACTTTCTCACTACCCTGCGGTGTTCCGCAGGGGTCCTCGCTCAGTCCCTCTCTATTCAAACAATACGTGGCTGAGCTTGCCCCGCTGATTCAATCTTTTGGTCTTTCACTTACTCCCTACGCAGATGGCACACAAATTGTGGTATTAGCTGCAAACAATAATTAGAGCATTCAGCTTCACAACTGTATGAAAGAAATATGCACCTGGATGGATAGGCATTGTCTTAAGCTAAATTCAGATAAGACTGAGGTAATTTTCTTTGGAAACAACCCTCGCTTTTGGACTCCCGACTGCTGGCCATCAGAGATGGGCTCACTTCCTATTCCAACTCCCAAGGTTAAAAGCTTGTGAGTGATTCTGGACAACAAACTTAACCCCAGTAAACAAGTTAACTCCATCATATCCACTTCTTATAATACATTAAGAACTATTAGAAAGATCCTTGCTTACATTCTGGTTAGCGCCAGAAAAATAGTAATTTCCTCTCTCATTTTATCTACAATAGATTACTGTAATGGCCTATATATCAATCTGCAGAAACAATAACTCAGTAAACTGCAGGTCCTGCAGAACTCAGCCACCAGAGTACTTCTCGATCATCTGAAGCATCAGTCTGTATCCCTGGACATCAAAGAACTACACTAACTCACTGTCAGTAATCGTTTCAAATTTAAAACCCTTTGTCTCACCTTTAAGGCTCTACAAGGCATGAGTCCAGAATTTTTAAGAAATGCCATCTTCTGGTATATTCCCAACAGGAATCTCAGCTCTCTGGGCACCTACTCAGTTACACCATCTAGATTTAAGAAAACCAAATGGGGCGGCAGCAGCTTCCTCGCAGGAGCCACTAGACTTTGGAATACTCTGCCCCTCCGTTTCAGATCCTCATCATCTCTGCTGGCCTTTAGAAAACTTCTTAAAACTTGGCTATTCAACAGGTAAACTGTTTCTTTCCACCACTCTCCCATGCTATGCTTAGCTATCAGCGTCAAGACACCCTCGGGTATATGTCGCGCTATATAAATTCATTTAATATAACATAACATAACCAGTGGCGTAACACAGGCCTCCTTAGCCCCTGCGGGGCGGGGGGCCCCAAGCTCCAGGGGGCCCCTCAGCACAGGACTCTGGCTGGACAACTTCCGATTTAGTCCGGAGGGGGCCCCTCCATGTACTTTGCAGGGGGGGCCCCTCAAGTTTCATTACGCCAGTGAACATAACATACAGAAAAACAAACAATTATGCAAGCCAATGACAACAAGCTGATAGACATGCAGTGCTAAGTACAGACATCAAGGGAAAGTACTGCCCAACTGAGTGCACCCAATGCGTACGCCCTGGAGGAGCCCCCAGGTGCAGGAGTCAAAGAGGTTGTGCTGGACCCATGCCAACAAATATCAAAGGCAACTACCCCTGATCGATCAAGTAAGGGGAACATAAAAAGTACCTACATCTAATCAAGGGCAGCCTTCAACTTTTCTACGGAGATCTAGATTTATCTCTGGGTTCGGAAGGGTTCCATCAACCTGGCTTATGTCCCTGGGACCATTTCTGGGTGACTGGGTCTAATCGGGATCTCTGGTTGAGTTAGTTGGTTTACCTGTGCCACTGTGCCTCACAATCTGGATCCAGGAAATGTGAACCCTGAGATGACTGGTCCATGCCAGAGCGATCAAGGGCATCCAAAAACATCTCCAGGTCCTATGGATTGTCAAATTCAGTCTGGTGTCAATTCACTGTCATGATCATCAAGGCCGGGTCTAGCAGACTGCATTTGATTTCTTTCTTCTAAAGCTGGGGTCTCAGTGCAAGGAAATGTGTCCGCTTTAGTTGGTCTTAAAGGAGTAGTCCTCAGAAATGTATATCTGGCCATTTTCATACAGATATGACCAAGTTTCTCGGCTGCAGTAATTATTTGTTGAGCTTGTTGATGTTTCAGGCAATATTCCAATATCTGACGTGGTCTATTCGGATCAGAGCTGCAGCGAGATTTCACCCGGTGGGCTCTTTGAAAATCCAGGGTCAGCAAAAAAGACAAGTCCAGGAGGTTAGGTAGGAAGGTGCCCAGAACTGTGAACATCTTATTTTTCCACTTGTTCTGGTACTCCGGAAAACTGGTATTGTCCATCCAAATCATGTCTTCCAGGTCGACTGACTTCTAACACAGGTTCCATAAATCTGGCCCCCACTCTCGCAGCTTGTCTAAGTGCTGTTCCATGTCTCTAATTTTGGATTCTACCATTGGTAGTTCTTGGCAAAATGATGTGACTTCATTTCTGAGTGAGTGGATATCTGCTGCAATATAGGTGACAGCTGAGTTTACAGAACCAATCAAACCCCTGATGTATGTCAGTTCCTTGAGCAAAGCTGTGAAGGAGGGGTCCAGTGGGGCTGTGGGGGGGGGGGGTCGACATCATAGGATCAAAGTGTACCACCTTTGATTACTGGAAACGTTGACAGAGAACAATAGTTGCTAAAAATGTTTGGGTTCTGACTTTTGGAGCAAGTAGGAAGGGGTATCTGTTGAGTGTCTCAAATATCCATAGCATCAGCCTCCTTTCTTTTCTCTTCAGGTGTCCAATGGAGGTCATAAGTGTTAGTCATTATAGACAGGTAAATGATAGTGTGACAATGCCCCTCAGTGAGGACGCAGCACCCTCTCCATGTTAAGGGCAGTCTGGCAGGATGCTTGTGTCAGGGGTGGAAGAATGGCAACAGGATATTAAGTCCATAAGTCTGAAGGAAGTCATTGCTCAAAGATGGCAAATAATAGGGAGCAATGGCCTGTGACCTGCTGATCACATACAGACACCCAAGATGGCTGCCAACCTGGGAGCACAGTCCTCTTTCATGGCCTATGCCCCACTGATCTTCAAATTGCTGGTCTTGGGAAGAGGGAATTAGTGCTGCCTTCTCCATGGATCCCAAGACCCCTTAGTGTTATCAGGCCCAGCAGTGTCCCGGCCACAGAATGCAGCCTAGAGTATATGGTGAATCCAGCAGGTGGGTGGCAGCAAATCAAAGCTGCGGACATGGCCGGTAACTGCAGGGGGGCCTCCGTTGTTCAGCTATCATGTCTTGGCACCGGAAGGTTAGAAGGGCACTGCACAAGGAAAATTGCTGCAGGCAAATGGCTGGGGTGCTGAGGATATGTCAGTGTCTGTGCACCTGGGGGCTCCTTGGTCATTCGGATGGCATCCTGAGGCAGCAGGACGGTTGCGCCACAGAAGCAATGGTCAAATCAGCCACAGTAAAGTTAAAAAAGGAGTGAAGGGCCTGCTCACCCCACAGGAAATCTACACTGTTGGAGCAATACTCCTTGGCACCTAGCCCCGCCCCCGGGCCATGGTATCTTAGCGTAAGCCCAGGGATTGCTGTGATCCCCGAGATGGATTCCAGGAACTCCCTTTTCAGACCCTGGTGAGTAGGACATTATGATGGGCATTTTACAGTGGGTTAATTGGAGTAAAGTACTCCTAGAGTTGCCAGGGGACTAGGCCCCATGAGACTATTGTTTTCTTTCTTGGGGTTGCTTTTGTTCCGGTTTGTAAATGTAAATATATGTGTTGGTGCTAGAGAAATGTGCATAGTGCAATATTCAAGTTAATCACAGATTTTCCAATCTCTTGACAATTTACTTAGCTGGTTCTGATTGGCTATTAGGAATTAAAGGAATAGGCTCATTCTTGACCAAAACTCTAAATTAATCAAATAATCTACTCAAAGCTATCAACTTCTCTGTGTCTCCTAAGTCCCCCTAACTAATTACATCATCAAGACTCTTGCTCTCTAGTGTCCTCACTTCTTACTCCCACTTTCAACTCATCCCCAGACTGGCCTTTTCCCAAACTGTCCAACATAGTTTCACAACTCTTAAATTATTGGGTAAACCCATTTCTCCCTACAACTATCACCTTGTCTCCCTACTGCAATTATTTTTTAATGTTTTTTAACATTTAGTAATTAACTTTTTCGCTCTCCACATTTTCGCTTTCAAACTACTTTATAATCTCCAGTCCAATTATTGCGCTCTTTTCTACAGACACTGCACTGTCCATTGTCTCCAGTTGCATTAATTCTTCAGCACAACCAAACTATCAATCTGACTTTTTTATCCCCTTTATTCATTTGGCTGCTTTTGACACTGCTGACCACTGCCACCTGCTTAATCCTCAATCTTCTCATAGCAGTGTAAGCAATGCTGTTGATTATTTCTCCACTTCTCCAACTTTCGATTTCTGTCTTAAGGTGTCCATTCGTTCAGCATATTCCAAAATGTAGGCCTATATTTATTATTTATTTATTTGTTTTATATAGCGCTGGCTAGACCCAGAGGTATCAGAGTAATTTACAGAAGCAAGAGCAAGGCACATATCCACGAAGCAATGGATAACAAAAATACAATAAGGGACGTGAGGCATCCAATAACCAATCCGGATCAAGGCCACAATCTAAGGATCAAAGGTTACATACAGTTAAAAATAAGAGGAGTGATACAGAGGGATACACAATTAATTATACAAAGACATTTGTAGTTACAGGAATGAGGTCAAAGCAATTAACAAAGTTAGGGGATAAAAAGTGTAAGCTCAGCTGGAGCCCGCAATAACAGAGCACTGTACAGAAATGTACAGAAATGTGGTTAGAACAGAAAATAACTGAGGGACAATGAAGAGCAAGGCTGGTGGAACAATAAGGGGAGCACAGGGTGGAGCAAGGCCAGCAGGTCAGCCAAGGGATGATCTGAAACACAGGAGCCGAAAGAGATCAGGTTCAGAAAGATTCATGGGCTCCAGTATTTATTAAGGAGATGGTGTTTCAGGTCTCTTTTAAAGCCAGGGTAAGAGGGGTTACAACGAAGGTCTCTCGGTAGGGCGTTCCAGATGCTAGGCGCATTTCCTGAGAAGCAGCGAGTCTGGGTGGATTTCTTTTTTAGTAGCGGGGGAACAAGAAGAAGAACATTGGAGCTTCACAACGGCCTGGTAATTCCTGCTCTAGTGAGTTTATTGTTTAGGTAGTCAGGGGATTGAGAGTGAAGAGCTTTGTGGGTGATGCATGCTGGCTTGTAGATGCATCTTCCTTCAATGGGGAGCCAGCTAAGGGACTTGAGGGCAGATGTGATGTGATCATACCCTTTCCAGTCTGTAATAAGACTGGCAGCCATGTTGAGCACAGATCTGAGGGGGGCGAGGTGAGTTTTAGGGGTTCCGGTGAGTATGGCGATACCGTAATCTAGTTTAGAGAGGACAAGTGATTGAACAACCCATTTGAAGTCATCATAGGGGATGAAGGGTTTGATTTTTTTGAGGTGTTTTAGTGTGTAAAGTGCTCCTTTGGCGGAGTTATTGATATGGTCCTTCAGTGACATATCTTTGTCCAGGGTAAAACCTAAGGATTTAGCCGTGTTGGATAGAGTGAGCATACAGTTTAAGGTTTTGAGTTCAGTGATACAGCCATGAATAGGGAGGTGGTTATTTTTGGGGGAGAAAAGAATGATTTCCGTTTTGTTGGGGTTCAATTTAAGGTTGGAGTAGAACCAGGATTGAATCTTGCTCAGTGAGGCGTTGAGATGGAGGACGTCGCTGTGTGATTGGATTTTATAGTAGAGTTGCGCGTCATCGGCGTAAAGGTGATAATTGATCCCAGCTTGTTTCAAAATGATAGTAAGGGGTTCCATGAAGAGGTTAAAGAGAGATGGGGAGAGGAGATGAGCCCTGGGGGACACCCAGAGAGACAGGAGTGGGATTGGAGAGGCAGGAGTTGATTTTAATTTGTTGTGTTTGGTGTTGAAGGTAGGAAGTGAACCAGTTCAGGACTGTGCCATTTAGGCCAGAACGAGACTTATGAGATTCCAGTAAGGATGTATGGTTGACTGTATCGAAAGTAGCTGAGAGGTCTAGCAGAATAAGAAGGCAAGCATCACCATTCTCTAAGGAACAGTGAATGTCATCAGCAATGTTAAGCAAGGCAGTTTCTGTGCTGCAGTCTTTCCTGAAACCAGATTGGAAGGAGTCCAGTAGGTTGTATTTGTCAATGTGTGTTGAGTTGTTGTAGGACACATTTTTCCATGGTTTTAGCTAGGTGAGGGAGGTTAGAGATAGGACGGAGGTTGTTGGAATAATTCGGGTCTGCCTTGTGGTTTTTAAGAATGGGACTGATTTGCCCAAGTTGCAGGGAGTCAGGGACGCAGACAGAGGCGAAGGAGGTGTTGATAATTTTAGTCCAACATGGGGCGATAATGTGTTTAAGGTTGTGTTCAAGATTTGCCGGGAGAGGGTCTTTGGTATGGGAGGTCGGCTTTAATTTTGCAATGATATTAAAGACTTCAAGCTCGGTCATGGGTGTAAAATTTGTCCAAGTGGCGTCGTTTTTCAGTTGTATGTTGGAAAGGGTGTCTCCAGTACCAATTGGAGTACATAGATTGAAAAAAGAATCAGGAGGACGGGTTGAAGTGGAGAGAGGGGAGATGTTAATAAAGATATTCCGAGCAGGAAAGGCCATGGTTTGAGGGAAGGATTGATCAATTTTGGCAATTTTGTCTCTGAAAAAGCTGGCAATTTTCTCACATCTCTCATTGGAGGCCATCAAGTCAGGAGGGGCAGATGATGTTTGTTTTCGGACGATGTTAAAGAGTTCTCTGGGCCTATTTTTTGCACAATCAAGTTCAGTACGGAAGAAAGATGCTTTTTCTCTAAATATATGCTTCTTATAAGCTAACCTTTCAGATCTAAGGAGAGCTAAATGTAATGGCGAGGGGTGTTGTCTCCAAGTCCTTTCCGCTTGTCTAAGTTGTCTTCTTTCGTTATTGAGCTCAGGATTAAACCAAGATTTAGATTGGATCGTTCTTTGTTATTTAAGTTTAAGCGGTGCGATTTGGTTAAGAGCATCAGTTATAGCCTTGTTGAAATGGTCTGTAAGCTTGTTTGCGTTTTGGGAGTGCAGGAGATATTGGAGTGGAGCATGAATTTTTGACTCGAGTTCAGTTGGCGGGACATGTTTGAGGTTTCTGGTCCAGATCTTAGGTTTGTTATTTAAGTTTAAGCGGTGCGATTTGGTTAAGAGCATCAGTTATAGCCTTGTTGAAATGGTCTGTAAGCTCATTTGCGTTTTGGGAGTGCAGGAGATATTGGAGTTGAGCATGAATTTTTGACTCCGGTTCAGTTGGCGGGACATGTTTGAGGTTTCTGGTCCAGATCTTAGGTTTGTTATTTAAAACTGGGGGAGGAAGGACGATGGACAAGATGTTAAACAGAATGAGATGGTGGTCAGACCAGTCAATGGGGACGATGTCAGTAAGGGAGACAAGATCATTGCTAGTGATGATGGCGTCAAGTGTGGAACCTTTAATATGGGTAGGTTTTTTGCAGAGTTGCTTTAGGTCATTCATCTCAAGAAGGTTAGCGAGGTGCTTGACAGTGTTATCATCTGCATTATTCCAATGAATGTTATAATCACCTAAGAACACATTCTTCGAGTCAGAGGGGGAGAAATGAGTAAGTAGGTCAGATAGTTCTTCAGCGAAGGGTAGGAGCTCACCCGGGGGGTGGTAGATGTTATGCAATTTGATAGGTGAGGAGCCTTTGACATCGAGTTCCACGTCAAGGTATTCAAAGGTTGAGTATTCAGCATTCTTAAGAAGGGAGAGTTGAATTTCGGTTTTGTGGATTATGGCTAGACCTCCACCTGTTCTATCAGGTCTGTCATGTCTAATGATGGAGTAGCCGGGCGGAATAAGTAGGTCAAGGATGGCCTTCGAGTGGTCATTGAGCCAGGTTTCTGTGAGAAAAGCAATGTCAATAACCTCGTTGAGGATGGTTTCGACAATATCCGTAGCAATGGTGAGCAGCAGATCTGCAGTTAACGAGCATGCAGGAAAGAGGGTTAGGATTGACCTTAGCCGATTTGAAGGTGTGGATGGTGGTGTATTGCGCAGGTGGTCTGGGTGAGTTGTGAGTAACAGGGACTCGGTTTGAGCTCACTATTACTGGGATGTTGGAGGAGGGAAAATGGTTGGTAGCCTGGAACTTAGTGAGATAGGATTTGCTAAGGGCGTTTAGTTCCAAAGAGGAGAGAGAGCAATGAACGCAGTAAGGCCTGTGAGCCCGCCTGCAAAGGGGGATGGTCTGCCAAGGGGAGCTTTGAGAGAGGTTGGGAGAACTAGTAGGTAAAGTATAAAATGTGAAGGGGCGGGCCAGGGGATATCAGTTAGAGATCCAGTCTAAGATGAGTTAGTTCGGTAACCAGAGAGTTGAGTTTCAGTTCCATTCTGTTCAGAATCAGAGCAAGAGAATTTAAGGGGAATCCTGCAGTCAAAGAGTGGGGGGGTCAGTGTAGATGGGGAAGGGAAACATCGGGATGGGAGGGTGGTCAATGATATATACTTTACTCCTCTCTTTATACACCTTCTTCATGGGTGAGGTATCTCCTCACTCAGTGCCTCCTAAGCCAAATCTGCCACTGAAACAGTCTTCCTCTGTGTTACACCTGGCATCCTTGGTGTGGTTTCCCCAGGCTTTTTGCCTTCTGACCTTCTGTTTTGCTGACTTCATTTTTGCAGGTTTTACTATTCTGGGCACTTTACCACTACTAACCAGTGCTACAGGGCATATGCTCTGTACTCTAAACATGATAATATTGGCTTATCCACAAATGGCATATTTAATGTACTTGTAAGTCCCTAGTAAAGGGTACTATATGTGCACAGGGACTGTAAATTAAATACCAATTGTGGACATGCAACATTGATTTTGCCACTCACTTGGTAGCCCTTTAAACATGGCAAATCTTGTGTGTGCAGATTTAAACTGCCAATTTAGACCTGGCAAGTCAACCTACTCCCCAAACCTTCATTTCTATTACATATAGGTCACTCCTAAGGTAGGCCCCTAGGTAGCCCTCTGGGCAGGATGCAGTGTATTTAAAAAGTAGGGCATGTACTTTTAAGTTTTACATATCCTGGAAGTGAAAAACTCTTCAATTCGTTTTTCACTATGGCAAGGCCTATTTCTCCCATAGGTTTACATTAGTATTTCCCTAGACACCTTTTAAGTGTAATTTCTAATTGTGAGCAGAAATTTGTAGTTTGGTGTCTCTGGACTCAATTTAAAATCACAACTTAAGGACAACTTGGGTTATAAATTGTAAGTCTGAAAATGCCACTTTTAGAAAGTTTTTTTAAACTAGAAGGGGTTGGGCCAATACTACCACCCAAACTAGACCACAACAATAGTTCAGAGCAAAAAGTTGTTTGGGCGTGCGTTTTGAACTACGGCATTCAACAACCACCTAGACAGCTTAAGTGGTATGGTGTTTTTATTCCACCTTTCCTTTTATTTGTAAAGGATTTAACATTTAAGTCATGTCATAGAAAAGGACAATAATTTTCAGAAATATTCAACATAATATCAACAATAACAGCACAATTAACGCTCGACATGTACATAACCAATAAGGTAACAAAACATGACAGGAAATGACAAAAAACAAAAATGACCAGTCCTAAATTTAACAAAGAAACAATGGCGGCACAGAATATTTATATTTTTACACTACTGCAACCTGCCATACACAGCTAAACCATGCAACAGTAACACCAGGCTGGGTGCCTTGTATGTACACCATATTACTCAGTGAAGTGGTGGTGATTACGGCTAGCTGGAATAGGTCGACGTGTTTCAGAACCCTACATTTCTTTTTGAGCTCTCATCAGGACCAGGACAGGTCAAACACTAAGGTATTGTGAGAAAAATGAGAGAAATTGAGTCAGCTAAGTGCCCCTGTATTCTAATTGCCTAACTTACTTATGGCAAAATTGAAGAGTCTATCCTTACCATTCAAAGATGATAATCACGGGTGTCGTTTGATGATTAATAACGCGGAAAACCGCTTAACGAAGTGAGAGGTCTAAAAAGTGGAGGGAAAATGGACAATTTACTGGGCTGTAGAACAAGCAGCTATAATTTGGGTGCACTGCATTAAAACGTCATGATTGGGCAAATGTTCATAATCAAGTCAGAACCGTAATCATATGTACCTTACCTCTTGCCAATGGTAAAATGTATCATTAAAGGATTCCGTTGGTTCAATTAGCACAAGATTGTGTGGGTTGAAGCCATGGGGCCTGCTTGTGTGATAGCAAGAAAACATGCAATTGTTTTACTTGAAATGTTGCTAGTACTAAACACACACGCACATTATGCTGTTACCATAGACGGCATACCTCACTGGGTTAAATTCACGCTAGGACTGTAACATCAGGTATTTCCTGGAATTTATCCAGAAAAACGCCTCTGTTCCGTTTCCCAAATTGCCAGGAGAGGGAGTGCACGCTCTCCACATGGAACCTAAAATATACAAAAGATTGCACCCCGTGCTTAGGTTTCTTTTTGACCGGTATCGAGAGTGTTTTGGATAACCAAACAGTGAAACTCACTCCAATAGCGCTAGTTGTTGTCGTCGTTCAACACTGGGGCGTTTACCTTCACTTCTTCTAAGAAAACATAAGAGGAAACTAAGTATTAGTGCCGTGTGTTGATCGGCTATTTAAAGCGCGTTTGGGCAGAGGAAGAATTTACCTGATTTCAACATGCGGCTTACTGGCAAGGTCCGTCACGGTTCATCCATCGGCAACATCTCGACAATGCGGAAGTGTGTGCCGCTTGCGTGATGTCTGCTAAATCAGTTCTAATGCGCATAAGCGCTTGGCATGCTGGTACTTGTGGTTTTGGGAAACCAATGTACATAAAATAAATTATAAAATGAATTATTTGGCTAATTTATGAGGCAAGGTACAGCCAAAAATGTCTAAATTAGGATATAACAAAAGTTAATGGTTTACAGTCTATGAACTTCGGACAATTCATTCAATCAAGAGGCTGTATTAAAACGCATAATTAGATAGGCTTCCCGTTGCAGGAGTGTGCGTTCCATATCTCCTCCTCTTGGGTTGGGTTTAATCATGCTCAGCACTGTCCACCGTAGATCTTTGTCAGTATATTTAAGCTCTTGGAAGTGAGCGACGAGGGGTGCATTGGGTACTTTGTTTTTTATCCTTGAACGATGCTGGCTTATTCGCTGTCTGAATTCTTGTGTGGTTTTCCCGATGTACATCAAAGGGCAGGGGCAAATGACAGCGTAGACCACATTCTTAGTTTTACAGGTTGAAAATTCATTGTGCTTCCACTTGTCTGTTCCATTTATAAATTCCGTGCCTTCAATCGTTGAGCTACACGCTTGGCAGGTCCCACACTTGTGGTGTCCCACCACTGGTTGTAAATTTAGAAAGGAACGTAATAAATCTGATTTCTTTGGGCAATCATCCGATGCCCGTATAATTCGCTGGCCAATGCTCACGTTTTTTTTCAATGCAAATAAAGGAATTTGTAGATCCTAGTCAGTGTCCTTTACCAAATGCCAGTTCTGACGGACGATTTTTTTTAAATGAGTTGGTGTACGGGCCAAAAGTGGAGACACATACCAAACGTGTCATGGGTTTTTTTAGTTGTTTTTCTAGAAGTACCTCACGTGGTGTGAACCACCACGTTTGCACTAATGTTTCAATAGTTTCGATGGATATCCCTTCTCCTTTAGTTTTTCAGTCAACACTTTTGAGTGTATCTCATAGTCTTCTTTCCGGGTACAGTTGCGCCGTATGCGCAAATACTGGCCGTAAGGTAAGTTATCCTTAAGACTTTTGGGATGGTGACTTTGGAAGTGAAGTGCCGTGTTTTTATCTGTGGGCTTTGTGTATAAGGTTGTAATCAAACCATTTTCGGAGGGCCGGACCTCCACGTCTAAGAATGTGAGGCTAGTTGTGCTATGGGCCAAACTGAATTTAATGTCTGGGTTTCTGTCGTTCAACCACACATGGAAACTGAGAAGCTGTTCTTCAGTTCAAGTCCAGATGCACCATACATTGTCGATGGTTCGTTACCATTGGGCCACATATTCACCAAAGGGGTTATTATTGTAGATATGCCGTTCCTCATATCTCGCCATGTAGAGAACCGCCATCTCCGGCGCAAAGGGACATCCCATGGCGGTCCCTTTCACTTGAAGAAAGAAGTCATTTTCAAACTTGAAGTAATTATGCTTCAATGCCAATGATGCAAGACCAACAATAAATTGGGTGGGAATCTGGTGGGGCGCTCTCTGCTCTCCAAATATGATCCCAAAACATCCAGCGCATCTTCCTGAGGGATTTGCGTGTATAAGGACACGACATCCAAGGTGACTAATCTGTGGTTGTTTGGGTTGAATTGAAAGCCCTCAATCTTGTTGATGAAATCTGTGGTGTCTCTCAGATATGATTTGACATTTTTCAAAAATTCTTTGAGGAAACAATCTACGTACTTGGAGACAGGCTCCAAAACCGAGTCACACCCCGATACTATGGGGCGACCAGGGGGGGTAGTGGCGTTTTTGTGAACCTTGGGAAGGAAGTAAATCACAGGTGTCCTTGGATGTTGTTTTGTGAGGTACTCATATTCTTTGGGACCCAAGATGCCGGACTCCAACCCTTCATCCACCATGGTTTTGATCTCATTTTGAATCTGTTTCACTGGATCCGATGGAATCTTCCGGTACCAAATTTGGTTACAAACATGTTTACGTCCTTCTTCAAGGTAGGCCTCTTTTGACCAAACCACTGTAGCCTCGCCCTTATCGGCCGGCTTGATGACCAACTCCTTGATGTCTTTAAGTTCTTTAATAGCCAGGCGTTGTTTGGTCGGCATGTTATTCTTAATAAACACCTTCTGATGATTAAGTTGATTGAGGGAAGATAGGACTGCTTGTTCAAAAGCAATAATACTTTTGGGGATAGTATGAGAAGGAGGGCAGAATGTTGACTTATTGCGTAAACCAGATGTTTCTTGGTTACTGGGCATCTCTTTGTCTTTGAAGAATGTGTGGAGCCTAATTTTTCTGAAAAGTTCCATGGCTTCCATCTTAAGGTGGACCAGATCTTGTTTTTGACTGGGGATACATTTCAAGCCCAGCTCAAGGACCGCTTCTTGTTCAGGTGTAATAGTCTTTTGAGATAAATTGATTATTGATGTCTTCCTCACGATTTGTAATATTGGCGCCTGGTGCGCATTTCCCATGGCTGGGGCTTGTATCGTTCTCGCTTATGCTGTTGGCCGCCCCCTAAAAAACTTACCAGTGTTTTTTCGTTGTTGGTTGGCGTTTGATGGCCCTTCGCCCGCGTCTGAGTCGCCAGTGGAGTCAGAAGACGATGTCTCAGAGAAGGTCAGGAACCTACGTCTCGATCTGCCTCTGTTTTCCGGTAGGGCCCTGCGGGATTCCTCTCTCATGTAGAAGTCTTCTCTTAGGTATGGGTAGACTATTTCCAAGTTGAACGATTTTCTGTCACGTTCAAACTTTGTATTCTTAAAGTTTATTGTATTATCTTTAAAGGTCAAAACCTCTTTTTCAATCTTCTCCAGTAGGGTTTTGGCCTCTGAGACTGAATGATTGTCGTTAATAGACTGAATGAATTGTTCGATTTCGTCCGCTTGAGTGCAGGAGAGTCTTTGTGCAGTTTCAATGGAGTGCACCATCAAATCTCTACTACTATTCGTACTGATAAAGCTAAAACCCTTTTTGTATTCTGGGTCTTCCGTGAAGATCACAGGGACATTCTTTATTTGAAGTCCCCACGGAATAGTGCCTGCCTTAAGGTTTTCCAAAAGGAAATAACCATGCAGTTCTGTTCTAATCTGCTTTTTTTGTAAGCGAAGTAGTTTTTAAAATTCGTTTTGTGTTTTCGCAGTGGAACTTAAATTGACAGTGGGGAACAGGGACGGAGCTGAGATGAGTCTTTGGATATGGTCCTCAGAGAAGGAAAGTGTGTCCTTCTCTGTCATGACCACTATTGGGTAGTGCCTTGTGTGGCAGTACCAGGAAAACAATTTAATACCCCTTGAATTAGTATTTCTAGAATACCCACACGGGTGAAAACCCGCTCAAAACTTTTTAAACTAGAAGGGGTTGGGCCAATACTACCACCCAAACTAGACCACAACAATAGTTCAGAGCAAAAAGTTGTTTGGGCGTGCGTTTTGAATTACGGCATTCAACAACCACCTAGACAGCTTAAGTGGTATGGTGTTTTTATTCCACCTTTCCTTTTTTTTCCTTTTATTTGTAAAGGATTTAACATTTAAGTCATGTCATAGAAAAGGACAATAATTTTCAGAAATATTCAACAGAATATCAACAATAACAGCACAATTAACGTTCGACATGTACATAACCAATAAGGTAACAAAACATGACAGGAAATGACAAAAAACAAAAATGACCAGTCCTAAATTTAACAAAGAATCAATGGCGGCACAGAATATTTATGTTTTTACACTACTGAAACCTGCCGTACACAGCTAAACCATGCAACAGTAACACCAGGCTGGGTGCCTTGTATGTACACCGTATTACTCAGTGAAGTGGTGGTGATTACGGCTAGCTGGAATAGGTCGACACGTTTCAGAACCCTACATTTCTTTTTGAGTTCTCATCAGGACCAGGACAGGGCGAACACTAAGGTATTGTGAGAAAAATGAGAGAAATTGAGTCGCTCACTTCCAAGAGCTTAAACATACTGAGAAAGATCTACGGTGGACAGTGCTGATTAAACCCAACCTAAGAGGAGGAGATATGGAACGCACACTCCTGCAACGGGAAGCCCATCTAATTATGCGTTTTAATACAGCCTCTATAGGATTGAATGAATTGTCCGAAGTTCATAGACTGTAAACCATTTTTGTTCTGAACTTTTAGAAAGTTGGCATTTTCTTACTTTAACCATTCTGTGCCTCTGCCTGCATCTGAATACACATATGGGTTGGGTGACAGATGGACTTTGGGCATTCCCTCTAGACAGTCACACATAGGGAGCTGTGGTGTGATATTTTCATACTGATGGCATATCACCAGGCTGATGGGCCTTCCTGAGGTAGACTGAGAGGGACAAACTGACACTTGCACCTGAATAGGGTTGTGCTTATCTCCACACAAAGAGCAGCATACCCCCCTCTAGTGTGTCTGGAGCCAGGGCAGGAAAGGCAGGGACCTTGCGATCTTCAATGGCCTCTTTGAAGTTTCCCCCACTTCAAAGGCACATTTGGGTATAAGTACTGGACCTCTGACATCACCAAATCAGAACTCTACTAGAACCAAGGACATTCTGCCTGGAAGAAGAGCTGCTGTGCTGTAGGAGGGACTGTCACTTTGCTAACTGCATTTTGGTGTTGGCCTGCTGCCTGCTGATTGCTGTGCTGTAGGAGTGACTACCTCTTTGCTACCTGCTCTACTTTGTTGGCCTGATGACTGCTGCTTCTTGCCTGGGAGTAAGAAGGACTGGACTTGTTCTCTACATCCTTGAACTAAATATTCTTAAAGGGTTTTCTGGCTTGCCTCCTGTTTTCTGAAGTGTCAGGGACACAAAAGAAGTCTTACAACTCTTCTGGCCATTTGTGATTGCTACCCTTGCCGTCCACTCTGGACCTTAAAAGTGGGCTATGCTACTGTTTTCTGAAAAAAACGAAGCATTGTCGCCTTTGCACAAGCTGGAACTGACACATTTCCCTTCTACACTGACGCAGAGGCTGTTCAACAACAGCAGTTCCACTGCCTGCGTGGCTCGGAGATGATGCTCTGTGCGGCTCAACCACAACGCATTACCTGTATTTCGACTGCACAGAAAAGATTGACGCATTGTGCCCTCAGCATCAGCACTTTGCTCCATACAAGGTACTTTTTCAGTGGACCCTGCATGTGTACTAAAGCCCTCCTGCCCACCATCATGGTCGGCCTGAACTTTGGATTTGCACTGGTCCCGTGCAACCTCAAGTAACCTTTTGACTGCTAAAGACTTTTGAGTACTTTTTTGCATTTACTCTTCAAAAATTCAGGGCCTCATTTATGAAGACCCTTGTGGTACTTTTGCGCCGCCGGAACGTCACTTTTTTGACTTCCAGGTTGTGCAATGTGCCACGGCATATTTACAAGGCCACATAAAGCCACTTTATGCGACTTTTCATGGCCTTATAAATATGTGCCCCTTTCACGCTGAACACGGCGTGAAAGGGGCGTTCCATGGTTGTTTCTGTGGGTGTTCCCCCACAACACCCATGGAATCTTTTTTTTTATTTATTTTTTTATAAATATATCTTTATTAACCTTTTTTGGACATACAAATTATACACATATCAATATTTAGGATGGTCGGGGTATATCACATCCAGTGGGCGCCCTTCAAATCTCGTAAGATATACACAATATACAACAACATTGCAATACAACCTTTTCCTCAGGCGTCCCTACCTCCTGCTCCACTTGTATACAGCTACTATAGAAGCCGCCGTCATGAACATCCCTGAAGACCCCTGTCATAGCCACCCCCCCAGACCCCGACTCAAAGAAACTGTCCCCCCTATTCCCCTCCCACCCCCCTACAACACCCATGGAATCTTAAGCATTCCCAGATTTACAAGAAATCATAAACCTGGGAATGCGTAAGAATCTAATGCCACCCCAGGGGTGGCGTTAGGGAGGTGCAACGAGGAGAAATAATTTAATTTCTCCACATTTCTTTCCTTTTTCTATGTGTGCTGCATTCTGCAGCACACATAGAAAGTGGAAATAGCCTGAATTGATTGATTTTGTGCAGGAAGGTGTCACTTCCTGCACAAAATTGATGAGCCCCACAACGCAGGCACCCTTGCACCATGGTGCAAGGATGCCTACGTTGACACATGGCAGCCCATTGTGCGCCGGTGCTGGCACATGGCATCCCATGGTGCGCTGGCGCAGGGGAAAAGGACAGGAATGTGCCTTATCTCATAGATATGGCACATTTATGCCCTTTTGTTTTGATGTAGAGCAGCGCAATAAGATTCCTTGCGGCCCTGCCACGTGCCAAAACCTCATAAATGAGGCCCAAATACCTCAAGTTTACTTATTGGATTTTTTGTCGTTTTGGTCTTGTTTTACTCAGATAAATATTCTCTATTTTTCTAATCTGGTGTGGAGTTTATTTGTGGTGTTTTCACTGTGTTACTTTAAATTAAGTGTTGCACAAATACTCTACACATTGCCTCTTAACCTAAGCCTAACTACTCTGTGCCAAACTACCAGAGGGTGAGCACAGGTTAATTTACTGTGTGTATTTGTCTTATGCTGATTTGGATTGTGGACCCTAATTGGACAGGTTGCAAACATCTGCCAACTAGATTCCCAATTTCTAACATTCTGGTTCCCTCCCACTCTGCAAATCTATAATCTCTGACAGACACCACATAGCTATACAAGCATTTAGGATCCACATATCAAATTAATTTATTACGTACTTTTCTTCGTCCTCTAAAAGTTGTATTTTGACTCCAACCGTCTCTTTTCCCACTGACATCCTCACACATTCGACTTCTGTCAGAAATCTTTAAATGTTATTTAATAGAAGATTGCTTTTATATTTCTTCATCTCTGCTATATCTACCACAGGTGTCCGAGGCTAGCCTGGCGTCTGTTTTACTTTTTGACAATTTTAAATTTCATAGTTCCTGTTGGGAGTTGCCTCCTCCTCCCTGGTATTTTTTTAACTTATTTCCTTAATTTATGAAGAGGGGGACTGCCTTATTTATGTGTTCTGTCATTATCCTAACTTATTTTTCCCAGATTTTTGTATTTGCAGATGGGATTTCTAAGCTTCAATTTTATTTCTTTTACCTGTGCTCTCTTCTTACTTCTTTGGATTGCCTTTACTTCAGCTTATCCATGACCCTGATGCAGGATTGCTGGCTCTGCCTACTGGTGGCCTTCAGGCTACATCTGATTCCATCAGGGTTGCCACCCAGCAGTTGCACCAGCAGTGTACCCAATTCAAATCCATCCTTAGCTTTACCCCTCTTAATGTGGCTGGTGTATTGGCTTCCCTCACATGCAGAAATCTTACCCTCCACATCGACTTGCATTTCCAACACTAGGTAAGTGCTACTGGTTCTGTGGCCTTCCACGAGAGATGCCCTCCTACCTTATCTTGAGCCTTCCAAAAGTTGCTTTAAAGGCAATGTTGACGTCCCTTTTAAGCCATGCTGTCAATGTTAGATCTCTTACTAAGCATGGTATAGTCATTCCCGCTCTAATTAGATAGCATCTCATCAATTACTTGATGTTAGACCTTTAAGCCTTAGGGTGGCCCTTCCACAAACTGTTTTTTGCTGATCTTGGTTTTGCTAGCCTTAGGGCTCTATGCACCTTGCCACTGCTAACCAATGGGAAAGTGCATTGCCGAACATTGGTTTATCCCAATTGGCATATTTAATTTACTTGTATGTCCCTCAAACAGTGGTATTCCATGTGCCCAGGACATGTAAATTAAATGCTACTAGTGGGCCTACAGCACTGATTGTGCCATCCACTTAAGTAGCACTTTAACCATGTATCAGGCGTGCCATTGCAGCCTGTGTGTGCAGTTTTAAATTGCCATGTTGACCTGACAAAATAAACATTTTGCCAAGCTCAAATCTTCCTGTTTAATACATATGTTACCCCTAGGGTTGGCCTTGTACAGTCCAGAGGGCAGGGTGCAATGTATTTAAAAAGTAGGACATGTACTTTTAAAGTAGGACATGTACCTTTAAGTTTTACATGCCCTGATAGTGCAAACTATTTTTTCATAGCTGCAAGGCCTACCGCTCCCGTAGGATAACATTGGAGTCTCCGTATTACATTTTATAAGTGTAATTTCCAAATGTAAATAAGTAACCTGTTCATGTTTGGTGTCTCTCGAATCCAAATTTAAAATCCTAACTCATGTTGAAGTTGGAATTTAAATCACAATTTTGAAAAGGCCACTTTTAGAAAGTTGGAATTTTCCTGCCTTAGCCATTTTGTGCCTTTAGCCTGTCTCTGGGTCACATGACTGGGTGTAGTTGACAGCTGGACTTTGTACATTCCTGCTAGACAGCCACACACAATAGAGAGCTTAGATGTGCCTCAATGGGCCATCACTGGCAGGATGGGAGGGAGGAGCTACGCACAGCCCTATTTAAACCTTAATAGGCTGTATCCTTACCCCACACAAAGAGCTGAATACCCCCTGTAGTTAGCCTGGAGCCAGGGCAGGAGAGACAGGGCAAATGTGCACTTCAAAGGACAGCATGTATAAGCATTTCCCCCACTTCAAAAGCAACACTGGGTATAAATATTAGACCTCAGTCACCATCTCTTCAGTATACTTCTGCGCTACTGAAAGGACTGCCACTCTGCTGGACCGCTGCTCTGAACTAAGCACTGCCCTGCTGTGCTGGCCTGCTGCCCTCTTGCCCCGGTGAGAAGGACTAGATCTGAATCTCTTGAACCCAGAACCCAGAGTGACTCCAAGGGCAAATTGTCTGGCCTCCTGATCTGAAGCCCCAGGGACACAATAGATTTTAAACAGCCTAGCGCCTCCACCTTGACTCTGCCATCAATCAATCAATCAAACAGAATTTGTAAAGCACAAAACTGTTACCCCCTAGGGATATCTGGATGCTGTGACCAATTGAAGATCCAGGTCTTGAGACTCTTTCTGAAGTCTGCCAGCAAGAAGGCTATGCGGAGCTGGAGGGGCAGGTCTTTTGAGGTCTTTGCAGTGATTTAGGAGAAGATGTGGCCACCGCTGCGGCTGGGATGGATACAGGGTGTGTGCATGAGGGTGAGTGAAGAGGAGTACAGGTGTCTGGAGGGTTGGTGAAAGTTCAGTCAATGGTTGATGTAGACAGGTCCGAGGTCATGGAGGGCTTTGCAGGCGTGCATGAGGATCTTCAACTGCCATCTTTACTGGATGGGGAGCCAGTGGAGGTCTCTCAGGTGGGGAGCAAAGTGGGTTCCTTTGGGGAGGTCCAGGGTGAGTCTGGCTGCAGCTTCTGTATGGTCTGGAGTCTTCTGAGGAGCTGGGTGGAGATGCCAGCATAGAGGGCATTGCAGTAGTTCAGGTGGCTGGTGATGAGGGCCTGAGTTACTGTCTTTCTGGTGTTGCTTGGGATCCATCTGAAGATTCTGAGGAGCATGCAAAGTGTGTGGAGGCAGGAAGAGGCGATTGCGTTGACTTGTCGTTTCATGATCAGTTGGCTGTTGAGGATGATGCTGAGGTTATGTGCATGGTCGGTCAGTGTGGGTGTAGGTCTGAGTTCTGCAGAACAGCATCTGCGGTCCCATGCAGAGGTGTTATTCCCAAATATCAGTACTTCAGTCTTGTCGGAGTTGAGTTGGAGGCAGTTGTCTCTCATGCATTTGGGTACGTTTTGTCATGGTATTGCAGAAGTTGGTTTTGGCATTGCAGGGGTCTTCGGTGAGTGAGAGGATCAGTTGAGTGTCGTCAGCATAGGAGATTATGTTGAGTCTGTGGGATTTGAAGACATCTGCGAGGG
This sequence comes from Calotriton arnoldi, assembly GCA_963921515.1. Lineage (NCBI taxonomy): Eukaryota > Metazoa > Chordata > Amphibia > Caudata > Salamandridae > Calotriton > Calotriton arnoldi. Next base: position 153,088 of record CAWUFW010001167.1, read on the forward strand.
CGGTCATATAGATATTGAACAGGGTGGGGCTGAGGGATGATCCTTGTGGAAAGCCGCATTTCAGGTCTTTGGGTGCAAATGTGAAGGAAGGCAGTTGGATCCTCTGTGTACATCCTGTCAGGAAGGATGCGATCCATTTGAGTGCGTCTTGCTGTATGCCTATGTTGTGGAGTCTGTTGATGTGAATGTTGTAGGAGACAATCTCAAATGCCGCAGAGAGGTCGAGGAGGATCAGGGCCACAGTTTTTACATGGTCAAGGAGTGTTCTGATGTTGTCTCTGCTGGCAATAAGTGCAGTCTCAGTGTTGTGGTTGGCACGGAATCCTGATTGTGAGGTGTCCAGTAGGTGGTTTTATTCTAGGAATGTGGTGAGCTGCTGGTTGATGGTTTTCTCGAGTACTTGGGCCGGGTAGGGGAGCAGGGAGATAGGATGATAATTTTTTAGAACAGTGAGGTCGGCAGAGGCTTTCTTTAGAAGGGGAATGACGTCTGCGTGTTTCTGACTGTCCGGGTAGGTTGCTGTGGAGATGGAGGTGTTGAGGATGCTGGTGAGTTGTGTGCTGATTTGGTTCATTGCGAGGTTGTAAAGGTGGTGGAGGCAGGGGTCAGTGGGTGCCCCGGAGTGGATGGAAGACATGATGGCTGAGGTTGTCAGGGTGGTGAGCGGAGACCAGGTGGTATTGGTTTAGCTGATGTTTGCTGGCTGGTTGAGGTCATTGGGGTTGAGGGTGGCAGGTTGGAGATTGAAATTGTTGTAAATGTTGGTGATCTTGCTGTGGAAGTAGTCTGAGAGGGTGTTGCAGAGTTCTTGGGAGGGGTGGATGGTGTTCTCTGTACTTGTCGGGTTGGAGAATTCTTTGACTATTTTGAAGATTTCCTTTGTGTGGTTGGCTGCAAAGTCAATGTGAGAGGCAATGGCTGCTTTCTTGGCTTCCTTGATGTACTTGTGATAGTTGCTAAGGGCTGTTTGTGAGCTGCTTTGTCGTCTGGGTTCTTAGTGGTACGCCATCGTTTCTCCAGTTGGTGGCAGTTGCACTTGGTTCTCCTGAGTTCTGGGGTGTGCCAGCTGGCATGTTTGGAGACCCTCTTGGACTTTGTATGTTTCAGTGGGGTGACTCTGTCGGTGATCCAGACGTCAAAGTCCTGGAAGGCCTGGTCAAGGTCTGTTGAGGCCTCAGGTTGAGAGGTGGTGAGGGCCTGTGACCACTGAGTTTTGGTGACCTTGCTCCAGCTGCTTTGGGAGGAGGTCTGACATGTGGTGATGGTATGTGGGCATCAGTGATGGTAAAATGTACCATGGTGTGGTCAGTCCAGGTGAGTTCTGTGGTGTGGCTGAATTTGATCTTGTCTCTATAGGTGAAAATGGGGTCTAGTGAGTTTTTGGCTTAGTGCATGGGTTCGCTGACCAGTGGGGTGAGGTCAATGTTGTTCAGGTTCTACAGGAGGACAGTGGAGTTGTCATCGTTGGGGTCATCGAGTAGGATGTGGTGGTGAGAGTCGATTGCTAGGGGGGCAATGAGTTGAGGATGATGTTGCAGAAAGTTGCCTAGGGTCCTCGGGGTCTGTAGACTAGGGTGCCTCTTATTGTGGTCTTCGCATCAGTTTGTATACAAAGTTGGGGTGTTGCATCAGAGGTGTGGAGTCGTCATTGGTGATGGTGCATCTGATGGTTTGTTTGAAGATGATGGCGATACCTCTTCCTTATTTGTTGGTGCGATCCTGGTGTATAATCTTGTAGCCTTCAAGAGTGGCAGAGTGATGTCAGGATTTCAGGAGGGGTTGAGCCACATTTTGGTAATGAACGCAAAGTTCGTGGAAAGGGTGGTGCTGGTGTCCCAGATTTCTGTGGCGTGTTTGCAGAGTGAGCGGGTGTCAAGCAAGATACACAGTAATTTTTGCTGGGTGTTTTTGGTCTTGTGGGTAGGAGTGGTGCGAGTTGTGTTGCAGGAGAAGTGGCAGTGCTGGCAGGTGAAGGGTCCTTTGGTGGATCGTAGGGAGGGGGGACGCAGCTGTTGTTTCGGCATCTGGGATCCAGTTCTAGGATTTGCTTGGCAGTGGACCATCAGTGGACCATCAGGTTGTGGGGAGAGCCATCGGTCCTGGTACTGGGCATTATCCAACTGGCGGTGTGTTGGTTAACCCCAGGTGTAGTGTGCGTAGCGGGGCTACGCGGAGGTCCACGGAGTTGAAAACAAACTCCGTGGATCTCCGCTCCGCACACCAGCTTCCACCCCCCATTATAAAAAGTAAATAAACATTATTAAAAAATAAATGTAAAACCACTTACCTAGCATACGGCGTCCCCGGTCTGTCCTCCTCCTCTTCTTCGCCGTCTCGCTAATCCTTGTGAGAACTGCGCATGGGTGCGCGTCCGCACATGCGCATTTCTTGCGAGAAATGCGCATGTGCGGGTGCGCGCGCATGCGCAGTTCTCTCAAGGATTAGCGAGACAGCGAAGTAGAATAGGAGGGCAGCCTGGGGACGCCGCATGCCAGGTAGGTGGTTTTAAATGTATTTTTTAATAATGTTTATTTACTTTTTATAATGGGGGGTGGAGTCGGGGGCTGGCCAACTCTGCTCCGCCCGAGGAGTGTGCGGAGATTTGCCTTCTCCGCGTTCTCTGCGGAACGCGGAGAAGGCAAATCTCCGCACACTGCGTGGGCGGAGCAGAGGTCTCCGCCCGGGGTTAGTGTTGGTGGCATGCCCGCTGGGCACATCCATTGCATGGCCATGTGGCAGCCTCCATTAGAGGTCCTAGTAAGTGATCCTGGTGGTCCTGGGTGCCAGGCAGGACCTGGAATGTGCAGTGTGGGGACTGGGACAGCAGGAAGCGCAGTGACCGGGCAGAGGGAGTGGCAACACAGTGGCAGGGACAGCATAGAGTGCAGTGACCGGGCAGGGGTAGCAGCAGGGGGAGCGGTAGCACAGGGACATGGACAGCAGGCAGCGCAGTGACTGGGCAGGTGTAGCAGCAGCGCAGGGGCAGGGAGAGCAGGCAGCGCAGTGACCGGGCAGGGCTAGCAGCTGCACAGGGGTCAGGCATGTTACCTTAGCTGGGGGTCAGGTTAAAATAGAGGTGGCCCAGCCCAGCCTCTTGGGGGCTCTGACGGGCCCAGATGGTCCTTGACCCAGGCACCACCTGTGCACGTCCTGTGATGCAGGAGACAGTGTCCAGATATGAGGCCAGAGGGGCAGAACCAGCAGGAGCCATCTGTGAGTCTACCCTACCAAGTGGTGCCACACTAGTCCCGTCCACGTGGAAGTGGGCTTAAGGTGCTCTGCCAGCCTTTGCGGATCCAGCAGAATTGATGCATCTCCTCTGCTGCACGGCGCAACCCCTAGCAGAACTAATGCATCTCCACAGCTACATGAATTGGACCCATTGCAAAGACCTGCATTGCCACCACAGTAAATCAAAATCTCCATTGGGGTGCGCATCCTCAGCACAGGTCCACTTACCCCTCATCGGCAGCAGCCTCGATGACAATTGATGTCATATCGCAGCCTCAAAGCTCTTTGAAACTGAAGCATCACCCTGACTATGCACCGCATTCATGATGCTGGAATTTGCATCGCAAACCCCAACGGGATCCTCGACGACGACGCAGACCCTTGCATCGCAGCCTCGCCGCATCTTGTAACCGATGCATCACTTTGGGCTCCGTAAACAATAATTTTAGGTACTTTTTTCAGCAAGCCTAACTGGGTCCCTATAGCCAGCCCACACTCCATCACGGTCAGCCTGAACTTGTGCCTTTGTCCCGGCCGGCATGAACAGATATCCACAGTGACACTTTGTGGTGCTATTTTTACTAACATCTTAAAAACTACATATCTCCGGTTCTACTAATTGGATTTATGTTGTTTAGGTCCTGTTTTATTTATTAAATAAAGGACTATTGTTCCAACCGGGTGTGGGATCCTTTTCTGTGATTTGTTTTCACTTTATTACTGTTTGAAGTGTTGTAGAAATACTTTACAAATTGCCTTTAAGTTAAGCCTGACTGCTCTGTGCCAAGCTACCAGAGGGTTGAGCACAGGTTAATTTAGGGTTGACTTGTACCTCACACTGACAAGGACTGTGGTTCCTGCTTGACCAGGGATCACACCCCAGTCAACCAACAACCCAATTTCTTAGACCTGGTGGTATCTGTTTCTTCCTTTGAAGAATGTTTGACATTCAACATTGCTAATGCCACCTCCAGGAAAACAAAATTCATTTTTGATCACTCAACTGGTCCTGGGGGAGGTGTTGCCTTCATTGTAAGGGCCATATTAGAGGATTCTAATGAGCAATTCATAATAGCATAAACCTTAGCAATATTATTCTAGTATTCTCCTCCCCATTCTTTCTTATAGCTCCTTCTCTATCACAGCTGAATGTTACATGTAAACACTGGTGAATGTATTTGAACCTCTAAGAGACTCTTACTTTAATATATTTTTTTCTTGGTGACTTTAACTTATTCACTGCCTGCCTTGAACACTATGAGATTTATTCTTTAATGGACCCACTGGGCTCAATAATATTTAGGTCTCAGCAGACCATAATTTAGATCTTATCTTTTGTACCTCACTTTATTAGACATATGCTCCCTCATTTTGGGATAGACCACAATGCTACACCATTGTTTGTGAATCTTCCATCTGTAGCCAGTTGTCCCACATATTCACCACCTCTTTATTCAGAACCAGGGGTGGGCGGAGTTCACGGAGTTGTATAAAAACTCAGTGGAATTCCACGGAGTTCCGCTCCGCCCTACTTAAGACTCCCTTCTTTTTAAACGGCACCAAGTTATGTGTCGAAATACTAGTAAACCTAGAAAGAAACCACTCCCGGGTAGAACACGCATGCCGTCACTCACCTCACACCTCCAACCCTCCTTGTGCTCTCTGCTGAGCCAAGTGTACTCCGTCATAGGAACGGAGCCCTCTGCATCTACAGGTGGAGTTCTCACTTTGTTCTACACCCTGTAAGCCCAGACCCCTTCCTACCAGCTGCCAAGATGTTCCCGGTGTTCCCAGGGCCCGCAGTGCAGGGTCTGCTGCAGGGGTGCCCTCTCTATATCGCTCTGTGCCCGTTTCCATTGTTTTGTACAGCCTGTTACATGTGGTGTGCCAACAGGAAGGGGGCCACTTGGCCTCGGGGTGCGCACGGGTAGCGCGAGGGCAGCGCAGGACACTTGCACGCAACACACTTCGTGTAGTCGGAAGTGCCGCCCCCGAGCGGGCGCCTTCCCTTTATTGGTTCCCCGCAGGCCACGCCTGGCCTGCGGATGAGGTGCAGGCATTTCCGCTCCAGTGATCCAAACACTGGAGCGTCAACCACTACATACCTTCCCAACTCAGTTCTTGAAAACACAACAGTTCAAACAGTCTTTAACAAAGTACAGTCCGACTCTGGATACCTGTTCACAGCTCTTCACGGCCATCTCAGCAGGCAAAATCTTGCAGCCGATGGTTTGGGCGAGGATTGGGCCGTAGGTTGTAGTTCCGAGTTTGACGCCCTCGGCACGGCTCCTCGGGGGCCTTGCCTCCCGGAGGCGGGTGGGGGGCCAGCAAGGTGTTGGTATCCGGCCCCTCTGTAACCCTGTCGCTCCTTGGATCGCTTTCTACTGTCTCTGGGGATATGCCGGTCGGGACCGCCGAGGACCCTTGGTCCATTTCACCTGGGGACCTTGCGGGGATTTCTTTGAACCACGAGATGTTCCGAGAAACCTCCTCCCCTCGTCTTCTGGCGGTTACCATTGTGCCGTGGTTGGCCACTACTGTCCAGGTGCCTGGTTCGTAGTTGGTCTTGAACTTTCCTCCGGGTCGGCGGTCCTTGAGGTTGACAGTCGCTCCTGGCCGGAGGGTTCGTGGTGTAGCGCGTCGTTGGATGCTAGCTTTCCTGTTCCGAGTTTCTCGCCGGTCTTGTGTTGCCTGAGCGTCCAGGGGTGGCGGCGTCCACCCGGGCAGGCTGGCATCAGATCTCTCCTTGGGCCTTGCAGCATCAGTGACCATGGACTCCGTTGCGTGGTACAGTGGGGGGTGCTCCTGTACTCTCTGAGGAACTCATGGAGTCGTTTTTCTGGATCGGCTTGTTCCAACGTGGCAATGCGAAAAGTCTTGTTCAGCGTCCGCATGAACCTTTCCACGTCGCCGTTGGCTTGTGGCCATTGGGGCGTGATCCGGCGGTGGTGTATTCCTCTTTGTTGTAGGAATGTGGCAAAATCTGATCCCTGGAACGGTGGCCCATTATCACTCCGGACTTCCTGAGGGAAGCCGAACAGGGCAAACACTTTATCCAGGACGGGGCGCACATGGGTGAATGCGGTTGAGGCCACTATCTCCACAATGGGGTATTTGGAGAACGCATCTACAAGCACTAGGGTGTGTTTTCTGTCTGGGAAGCTCCCAAAGTCTATGCTCACTTTGGACCAGGGCTCTTTGCACGCCTCTTCAGTGATCACTGGGATCGGTCGTGTCGGTGCGCCAGTGAGTTGACAGGATGGACAGCGGCGGACGAGGTCGTCGACCATCTGTTCGAGTTCGGGAAACCAGACCTTTTCCCTCATCCGTGCTCTCATTTTCGTGGCCCCCTGATGGCCGCCATGGGTGAGCTGGGTTGCTCGGTCTCTCAGCGCTTGGGGTATAACCAGCCGGGATCCCCTCAGCAGGAGCCCATCACGTGTGGCACTGAGTTCGCTCCTCACCCGCCACATTTTTGTTAGTCCTTCCCTGTCGTCCGGGTGCCAGGCGTTCGCTTGATGCAAGTAGTCTTTCCACGTTCCCGTCTGCACGGCGTGGAGGGTTCGGCTGTATACGTGGTCATCCTGGGCCGCTTCGTTTATCTCTTCCAGGGTCATGGTTCGCGGGCATGCCGCTGTGGACACCATGTTGAGGTATTGCTCGGCGTTTTCATCGTCCCCTTCGGGTGGCAGCTGCGTTGGATGACGAGACAGAAAGTCTGCCGGGTTCTTTGCCCCGGGCCGGTACACGACTTCCATTTCGTACGACTGTAGTTGCACGGCCCATCGTTCGATTCGTGGTGGAGGATGGGGGGCAGACCCCTTGAAGAGCAGCACCAGGGGTTGGTGGTCAGTGACCATGGTAAAGGGCTGTCCTGTCAGGTATAGGTGAAAATGGCTACAAGCCCACTTGATGGCGAGCGCCTCCCGCTCTATCTGGGCGTACCTTGTTTTGGTTGGCGTAAGGGACCTGCTGGCGAATGACAACGCCGCCTACCTGCCGGGTTCTTGTTCCTGAGTCAGTATTGCTCCAAGCCCCACTGGGCTTGCGTCGTCGAGGACTTCCGTTCGCTTTGCGGGGTCAAAGTAGGCCAGCGTTGCTTCGCATAGCAGGGCGTCTTTTATTCCTTGGAACGCCTCTTCTTCCTGTTGCCCCAACTTCCACGGGGTGTCGGTCCGGGTAAGCGTTCTTAGTGGTTCTGCTCGGGTTGCCAGGTCAGGGATGAACCTCCCGCAGTAGGTGGCCATTCCGAGGAAACTCCTCACTTCCGTGGGCGTCGTGGGAGCAGGAGCGCTTTTGATGGCATGCGACTTTCGCGGGTCTACTTGAATGCCTTCTTGGTTGGAGACATACCCGAAGAATTCCAGGGAGGGCTGGAAGAATTGGCATTTGTCCTTATGGAGCGTTGCCCCATGTTCGCTTAGGCGTTTTAGCGTGCTCCGGAGGTGTTTATGGTGGTCGGCTGCCGTTGCTGAATGGATCAGAATATCGTCACTGACGTTAAGTACACCGGGCAGGCCGGATAGCATCTCTCTTATTGTGTTCTGGAATACCTCCGCCGCCGAGGATATTCCGAAATTCAGCCTCTTATACTTCCTGAGCCCAAGGTGGGTGCTAAAAGTTGTGATGTATCTGCTTTCTTTTGACAGAGGCAGCTGGTGGTATCCGGCGTTTAGGTCAATCATGGAGAACCACCTCGACCCGTTGACATCGGCTATGATGTCGTCCATCGTCGGCGTAATATGGCGTTCTCGCTTGATGGCTTTGTTTGGCAGTCTCATGTCGATGCACAGGCGTATAACGCCTGGCTGCTTCGGTTCCTCCACGATGACTAGCGGTGACACCCAGGGCGTCGGGCCGGATACCTTTTCAATTACCCCTTGTGCTTCGAGGAGCTCCAGTTCCTTCTCCACCAACGGCCTGAGGTGGAACGGCACTCTCCGGTGTCATAGGGCAATGGGGGCAACTGCTTTGTCGATGTGCAGCTTGATAGGGTCGCACTTGATACATCCTAGGCCCTGGAATAGCTCCGGGAATTGTTCGAGCAGTTCATCCACTTGATATGTTTGGACGCTTCTGGCGAACGAGACCAGCCCAAGGTCTTCGGCCCTGTGGCTGCTCAGTAGTGTGTCCGCTTCCCTGTCGATCACGTGGATGGTGGCAAGTACCTCTTGGTCCTCCGTCTTGATTGGGACAGATATCTTCCCCTTCAGTGGTAGCGGTGTGTGTGCCCCGTATGCATATATCCTGGTCCGTGAGGGGGTGACAGGTGGGCATGGTCGTAGGCGTCAGTACTGTTGGAGGCCCATCACGTTCACCGATGCCCCGGTGTCGATGATTGCTTTCACCTCTGAGCCGGCGATCCGGACCACACACATTGGCTGAGGCCTGCGGCATCGTTTGAGCTCTTGGGCGAATGATATGAGGTATGTCTCTCCTTCCTCGTACTCTGATGAGGAGTCGACTGTCCTCTGATACCTGCGACTGGTCCACGGCGCCTCTTCTGGTGCAGTCGCCTCTGTCACCGATAGGTGGCGGATTGCCCGTGACGGCGGCTTCGGGCCTCTGGTGTCGCGACCTCTGTTTCTTCTCCGGCATACGGCGGCGAAGTGATTTGGGATTCCGCAGTTTGTACAGGTTTTCCCTTGAGTGGGACAGTCTTTTGCTCCATGTGGCTCATGACCACAGTAGCCACACCGCGACCTGGGTGCGTCTGACTTTGGTTTCCGGGAAAATTCCGTCCTGGCTTTCGTCCTAATTGCGTCCGCTCTCCCTATCTTGATCGATTTTGGGCGCCCCGTTGTTTTGATGAGGGCCTGGTCCATTTTGTTCGCCCTGGCTGCTGACAGGTCATGGGACCGTGCCAGTATGAGGATGTCCTCCAGCGCTATCCTCGGTTGGCGGAGAATGAGGCCCCTCAGGGTTTTGTCCCTGCAGCCCTGAATGAGTTGGGCCCTGATTTCTTTGGGCTGGTCATCCTCGGTGCATGTGCTGGCGAGTTCACGTAGGCGGGCGTAGAATGCGTCTATAGATTCCCCTTCTCTCTGGCGCGCTTGGCGCAGCTTGAAACGTTCGAAATCCGGGTTGAGCTGGGGGTCAAAATGGGCATCCAGCGCAGCTACCGCTGCGTCAAAGTCCGTTGCCGCTCCTGTATGCGGTAGGTGCTTGAAGGGCTTGAAAATTTCGCCCCCAGCGTAGTGGAGGAGGAGGGACCGCTTGATCGCCCCATCCGCCTCCCTGGTCGCGACGAAATAGTTGTTGAGGCGCTCGATCCACACTCTCCATTGGAGGGACGCCGTTGCCGGGTCTTCCAAATCGCTGAACGGTGGCAGCACACCAGAGGCCGCGTGCTGAAACGGGATGTGGACTTGAGCGGGGGCGGGGTTGTCGTCACCCATGGCGGCGCAGTAGCAGTGGGACGCCGCCCTAGCCGGATCGCTGAGCAGGCAACCTACTTAGTGGCGCTGAGGAAGGTGGCCGCTTGTGCGGAGGAGAGAGAGAGGGCGAGGGAGGTGCGAGGCGCGCCTGCGTAAAACCTGCCGGCTTGTCGTGGCAGAGCGTTGGAAGGCACGTGCTGCAGGTCCTACCGCTGTGTGCTGTGGTCCTGGAGGCGCTGGAACCTTCCTCTGATTGCTGCGGCAGGGTGCGGGACACCACATGCTGTGAGGTCTGCCACTGAGCGCTGTGGTCTTGGCGGCGCCTGAACACCTCGCGATGGACACGTTGATTGAGGGTGTGGCGCTGAGGCTCAGGGCACGGTGCAGCGCACTGTGGCACTGGAGACTCCTGGTACACTGCACAGCGGGGGCCGACTCACCCGTCCGCGTGCGTGTTGTCATGCCGGTCGCGGCACCTCGCGGGATCATGGAGGCTGCCGAGCAAGTTGCGGCGTCGGGCGCTACAGGGGTATGCGAGCGAGGGTCTCGGCCCTCCTCGTCGCCAGTGTGGTGTGCCAACAGGAAGGGGGCCACTTGGCCTCAGGGTGCACGCGGGTAGCGCAAGGGCAGCGCAGGACACTTGCATGCAACACACTTCGTTTAGTCGGAAGTACCTCCCCCGAGCGGGCGCCTTCCCTTTATTGGTTCCCCGCAGGCCACGCCTGGCCTGCGGATGAGGTGCAGGCATTTCCACTCCAGTGCTCCAAACACTGGAGCGTCAATCACTACATTACACATCAGGTAACCGCGCAGGCGCAGAACGGATAACAACCACCCTCACAGGACACCTGATCATTGGATGCTCAAACATACCTCGGCCTCCCGTTGAGTGCAACTCGTGACGTTTTAAAGTATGTCGACGGAAACTAACATTTGCAATCTCCCTCATAGCTTTCCAAGTGCAAGCCTAATTCCTTTTCTGGAAAAATACCCAAGCCCACAATTCTGTCCAATAGAAAGATATTTCTCTTCATGTGCAAATAGTATTTGAGGTATTTTTAGTCTGGACGCCCTTCCGTCACTATTTCCTCTTACATCTTCGATTAAGAAATGGAAGACGGATATGCAACTCCCAAAGCTGCCATCTTGGCGTACCAAGATGTCAGTTCAGAATAAGGAAAAACTAAAAAGAAACAATAGTAAAACATACAAAATAAGATTGTTGATTTCAGCAAAATAATAATATTTACCAGAGGAAGAAAACATTGAATAATTCATAAATATATTAATATATTTTTAATAAACGGGAAAGCAATACTGTCAGCTTTAAAATAATAAGCAAACCTTCGTAGTTTGTTGTAATACATAAGTCATGGTTGAGGTTTGTCTTCGTTGGTGTTAGACCTGGCATCCTTGGCGTGGGTCTCCCTTCCATTTTTTTCATAATGCCTCCACTGTTGTCGATATGTTTTTGCTGGACTAGATGCTCATGGGCACTTTGCCACTGCTAATCAGTGCCAAAGTGCAAGTGCTCCCTATTGTAAATTGTGGTGTGAATTAGTGACTCCATGTTTGGCTTATTTGAATTACTGTCAGACCCTAGTACAGTGCACTGAGTGTGCCCAGGGATTGTAAATCAAATGCTGCTGGTGGGCTTGCAGCACTGGTTGTGCCACCCACAGAAGTAGCTTGTAAAGTGTGTCTCAGGCCTGCCATTGCAGAGCCTCTGTGCAATCTGTGACTGCCATGTCGACTTGGTAAGTGCACCCACCTACCAGTCCCCAAACCTTCCCTTTTCTTCATATCAGACACCCCTATGGTAGGCCTACGGGCAGGGTGCATTGTAAGGATAAGGTGGGACATGCCTGGTGTGTGTGGCATGTCCTAATAGTGAATTACAGCCATTTTCGTTTTTCACTATTGCAAGGCTACCTGTTCCCCATAGGCCAGAATGGGCAGTTTGATTATAACATCTTATAATCCTAAACTGACTCAGGGAACTAGGTAGAAATTCGAGTTTAGTATGCCTGAACTCAGGATGATACAATACATATTTTAGTGAAGTTGGTTTTAACATTCTGTGTTTGAAAATACCACTTTTAGAAAGTGGGTATTTTCTTGCCTAACTATCCAGTCTGCCTCTGCCAGCTTGTGTATTGTGTGTCTGGTTTGTGCGTGACAGGGGCTGGGGGTGGCCACAGGAGACAGAGTGGAGGGAGGAGTTGCATCTGGGTCTGAATAGGGCTGTGCCTGCCTGCCACAATGCTGGCTCCACCCCCTGCCGGGCGTCTGAGTACCCTGCCCCACATTCTGAAAGGAAAGAAGGAGTCATGTACACAGAGTGCTCCAAAGCTGCACAGAACTGGTTTAAGCTAGGCAAAGGCCTCTCTGCCTCCAGAGAACAAAGAGAATCAGGGTATAAGAGGGGCACCCAGACCCCAGGAAAGTTAGATCACTTTTGGGAACAAGAAGAAACCTTTGCTGAGGAGCAGAACCAAGAAGAAACTGAGGAGAGACTATCCCTAAGCCTGAAGTGCTGCTTGGGGGATTGGCCTGCAGTGGTTTGCCTGACTGCCAAAGAAAGGAGAAAGGAACTTTTGCCTTGCTATGACTTTCATCAACTTGTGAAGGATCTCCAAGGGCTTGAAAGAGAGCTTGCCCCCTGATCGAAGTCCCAGGACCAATGGACTTCACCCCCTTTGTGAATTGCTGCTGGGAACTCTGTTTCAGTGGCTACAGAGGTAGGGAGCTGTGACCGACTCTCCTGACCGGCTCGGTGTCCTGTTGGCACCGCATCGAGCAACGCCTGCATCTTGCAACGCACAGCCTTGGTCTCCCCGACTCCGTCAACGAGCCACTGCCTGCACCGTAACCTGTGAGCACCGCACCTTGCCACGCCTCGCTACACCGAATCCATCTGGTCCGACCGACACGGTCACTGTTGCTGAATTCGAGTCCTGTGACCGCACTGGAGTTGGGCACCGCCTCGCAAGCTTCGCAACGCACCACCCGACTCGCACCGCTGTCCGGACTGATCGACGCCAGCTCCCGAATCCGGCTCCGTCGCCGCACCGCAACCTGCCAGCACCGCACCGAAGCACCGTCTCGCCCTGCAACGCACGGCCTTGGTCTCACCGACTCCGTCCTGACAACGTCAACAAGCTGCTGCCTGCACCGCATCGAGGGACAACGCGTCCTGCACCGCTTCCATTTTGCATCGCGACCGCGACGTACAGCCATCTGGCTCGCACGCCCGTGCCTGCCGCTTCAAGTAAAAGGTACTGTGACCGAGTCTGTCTACGCTTGTGTTGGCCCGTCTCGACGCGGTCAGCTGGATTTGTTAAACTCTGTTTGTTCTTGACATCGCCGTAGACGGAGGAGGCTACTGACTCACACAGAACCTGGAATTAAGCCTTTTTGATAAGAACTAAGTATTCTTGACAGTATTGTGGATTATTTTTGTCGTTTATGGTCTTGTGATAAATCTATATAAAGTATACCTATTTTTATAAATATATAACCTGTGTGGTGTCCATTTGTAGTGTTGTCACTTGATTACTGTATGTGTTCACAAATGCTTTACACACTGCCTCTGAACTAAGCCTGTCTGCTCATGCCAAGCTACCAAGAGGGTGAGCAGGGGTTATTTCAGGAGTGTACCTACTTTCCCTGACTAGACGCAAGGGTCCCTATTTGGACAAAGGTACCTACCTCTGCCAACTAGAGCCCCCAAATCTAACATTGGTGGGCAGCGGTGAGGATTTTGGACTTGCATTTGTGACTCATGTACAGTAATTGGTGAACACTACCTAGTGAGTGCAGACCAAAACGCAACCGCATACTCTTTGATAGCATTTTTTCTGGGATTTTCTATTTTTGCAACTGCCAAGTTTAATCACCATGGAGAAACCAGCATCAGTAGCCTCTGTTGAGTGTGATTGGGAAGAGGAGAGGCTAGAATGCTACACCCTCAAGCAGCTCAAGCATTTCTGCAAAAAGTTTAAAGTGTCCATGACCGGGCTCTCCAGGAAGGAGGACCTCCAAAAGGCACTGAGGGCCTGGGCCGAATCAAGGAGTGCCCCTGTGGAGGGGGCAGAGAATGCAGAAGGGCAGCTGGAGGGGCTATTGGGTCTAGGGGCTGGAAGACCACCTTCCCCAGTAGGTAGCAGTGTTTCTGCCGGAGGTCTGTCTCCAGAAGAGTTGGAGGACAGGAAAGAGAGTAGGATGCATGAAATGGAGCTGACCAAGCTCAAGCTGAATGGGCAGTTAGAATTTGAAATGCAAACTAGGAAATTATCCCTAGAAGAAAAGAAAATGCAGTTTGAACATGAGAAGGTTTTGAGGGAGTTGGAATTGAAGGCCAAAAGCTTAGAGATTACTCCCTCTGGTGGCAGCACACAGTCCATGCCTGTTGAACCTAGGGTGTATATTCCCAAAGATGTGGTGAAGGAATTTTTTAAGAATGATGATATTGGGCAATGGTTTAGGGCCTATGAGGTAGCCATGACTTCCCACTGGGTCCCTGAGAAGGATTGGGGAGCGGGGTTGTGGGGTCGGTTCCTTAGTGAAGGGCGGGATACCTTGTTGGACTTGCCCTCTGAAGTCTGCAATTCATACAGCCACATGAAGGAAGCATTAATGTCTAGATATGGTTTGACCCCTGAGCTTTATAGGCAGAGGTTCAGGAACTGTAAGAAGATTGAAGGCAGTACCTGGGTTGAATACGTGACTTTTTTTTTGCAGAGCATTGGATGGTTGGGTGAAGGGTAGCAAAGCGACTGATTTTCAGGCGCTCTTTGATTTGATTGCATGGGAGCACTTGTCCAGTAATTGTTTTCCTGAGCTACGCCAGCACCTGATTGATAGTAAGCTGACTAACCCTAGGCAGCTTGCTGAGGAGGTGGACCGCTGGGTGAGTACCCGGGTCCACAAGGGTCACGTGGGAGACTCCGCCAAGGGTGGGCAGGGTCCCCAGCAGAAGAGTGGGGGGGACAAGGGTAAACAGAGGGAGTTCCATAAAGGGCCCAAAAGTAGACCCCAAGGGAAAGGTTCCCAGCCTCCCCTGAGAAGAAGCCAGTGGCCCTGACAGGCCCCCTGTTCACCAGGGACCACTGGTGTGTTACAAGTGTGGCGCCCCTGGCCACAAGGCAAACGATCCTCGTTGCCCTTTGCATGGAAAACCAGCACCCACTGGTGCAGTCCCCGGCAGTTGGCTAGTGTAGCCCTGGGGGAGGAGTGGGGTGCCCAAGGTGGGGGGATCCCACAGTGTTTACCCTTGTCTCCTTAGGAGACTCTGAGATGGTCCCTAGGACCCAGCTGCCTGATAACACAAAAAAATACAGGCAGTGGGTGACCATCAATGGCCATAGGGTGGAGGCTCAGAGAGACACAGGAGCCAGTGTGACAGCTGTCAAGTGTCACCTGGTGTCTAAAGAGCAGGTTGTCCCTGATGCATTCTATCCGGTTGTTGCCGCTGACAACACAGAGAGTCACTGCAAGGTGGCTCAGGTTCCCTTTGAGTGGGGGGTCTCGGGTACTCTTCAAGTAGCTGTGAGGCCAGCCATGCCTGTTGACTGTTTGTTAGGGAACGATTTGGAGAGCTCACCTTGGGCTAAGGTGGAGTGGAGTGCGCATTTAGAAATGTTGGGCTTGCCTGATTGGGCATGTGTGACCACCCGGTCAATGGCAGCTAAATGTGTTCAAGAGGACCTGGAGCCTGAGAGGGAGGCCCAGGTGCCTGCCGGAGAGAGAGGAGGCAGGGGGCGCGGGAACCCGGCCCCGAAGTTCCCACGGTCCAGGAGGAGGCAGACCCTGAGGGGGATGCCCTTGAGCCTACAGGGGAACAGGTAGCTGAACTGGGGGACCTACCTGAGCTGACCCATTGGCAGCAAGAAGGAGGACCCTCCAGGGAAGAGTTCTGTGAGGAGCAGAACACATGCCCTTCTCTCGTGGGTCTGAGGCAACAGGCCACAGACCAGGCAGCAAGTGATCAGTCTGGATCACATTGGATTTACTGGGAGAATGGTCTCGTGTATTCAGAGCCTAAGGTTGCTGAGCCTGGGTCAGCCCGTGTGCTGGTGGTACCCCAGCGCTTCAGAGCCTTCCTACTGGGGTTGGCTCATGATGTACCATTAGCAGGACATCTGGGGCAGGACAAGACCTTTGAAAGGCTTGTCACCCATTTCTATTGGCCCCAGATGTGCAGGAGTGCCGCCACTCACTGCAGGACATGCCAGACTTGCCAGGCAAGTGGAAAGAGTGGCAGGAAGCAGAAGACTACTCTCCAGCCATTCCCTGTGGTCAGCACCCCCTTTGAACGGGTGGGTATTGACATTGTGGGGCCACTGGACCCCAAGACAGCCCTGGACAACAGGTTTATCCTGGTCTTGGTGGACCATGCCAACCGGTACCCTGAAGCCATCCCTCTGAGGACAGTGACGGCCCCCGTGGTGGGACGGGCACTGATGGGAATTTTCTCACATGTGGGATTCCCTCAAGAGGTGGTGTCTGACAGAGGTACCAACTTTGTGTCCAAGTACATGAGGTCCCTGTGGCAGGAGTGCGGTGTAACTTACAAGTTCACCACTCCTTACCACCCTCAAGGAAATGGGCTGGTTGAGAGATTCAACCGGACCCTCAAGGGCATGATTATGGGTCTGGAAGAACCCATGAGGCGTACATGGGACGTCCTCTTACCTTGACTGTTGTTTGCATACCGGGAGGTGCCACATAATTCTCTAGGGTTCAGCCCCTTTGAGCTCCTCTATGAACACCCGGTGCGAGGACCTCTGAGTTTGGTCAAGGAAGGCAGGGAGCAATCTCCCAGGAAACCTCCCCAGGATGTATACAGTTACATGCTGGCCTTCAGGAACCAGACTAGGCGTTTCAGAGAGCTTGCTGAGGCAAATCTGGAAGCCAGCCAGGAGGAGATGAAGCGGTGGTACAACCAGAATGCCACTATGGTCGAGCTTCAACCTGGTCAGAAAGTGTGGGTCATGGCCCCTGTGGAGCCTTGTGCGCTCCAGGACAGGTGGACCGGCCCTTTCACGGTGGTGGAGCGCAAGAGTCCAGTTACCTACTTGGTGGACTTGCAGTCTCCCAGGAACCCCTTGCGGGTCCTGCATGTGAACCGCCTGAAGCCCCACTTGGAGAGGTCCCAAGTGGGCATGCTCTTAGCTACAGATGATGGTATGGAGGAGGAGACCGAGCCTCTTCCTGACCTCCTGTCAGCCCGAGAGCAAGATGGATCAGTGGAGGAGTAAACCTCTCTACCTCCCTGACACCTGAGCAGCAGGGTGACTGTCGCCAACTGTTGGGACAGTTCCCTGACCTGTTCTCCCTGGTTCCCAGTGTCACTCATTGGTGCGTCCATGATGTGGACACTGGGGACAATCTTCCTGTGAAGCACAAGGCTTACAGGGTGACTGACAGGGTCAGAGCCTGCATCAAGGAGAAGGTCTCCAAGATGTTTGCGCAAGGGGTGATTGAGTCCTCTAACAACCCTTGGGCCAGCCCAGTGGTCTTGGTTCCAAAGGCTGCCGCACCTGGTGCCACACCAGAACTCCGGTTCTGTGTGGACTACAGGGGACTCAATTCCGTCACCAGGACTGATGCCCACCCCATCCCAAGAGCTGATGAGCTCATAGATCGGTTAGGGGCTGCGCGGTACCTCAGCACGTTTGACTTAACGTCTGGGTACTGGCAGATCGCCTTGACTGATGGGGCAAAAGAGAGGTCCGCATTCTCCACACCAGATGGGCACTACCAGTTCCGGGTGAGGCCCTTTGGGATGAAGAATGCTCCTGCCACCTTTCAGAGGTTGGTCAACCAGGTGTTGGTTGGACTGGAGGATTTCAGTGCCGCCTACCTGGATGACATTGCAGTGTTCAGTGCCAGTTGGGAAGAACATCTGCGCCACCTCTGGGAAGTGTTGATGGCGCTGCGGATGGCAGGCCTCACAATCAAGGCAAGTAAGTGCCAGATTGGGCAGGGTTCTGTGGTGTTCTTGGGACACCAGGTTGGGAGCGGCCAGGTGGCACCCCTCCAACTGAAAATTGATACCATTCTGGCTTGGGAGCCCCCCAAGACCCAGACAGAGGTGAGAGCCTTCCTAGGACTCACCGGGTATTACAGGAGATTCGTCAAGGGGTATGGCAGCATTGTTGCCCCCTTGACAGAGCTGACTTCCAAGAAGCAGCCCAGGAAAGTGATTTGGACTGACGCCTGTCAAACAGCTTTTGACACCTTGAAGACTGCCATGTGCACGGCGCCTGTTCTCCAGGCACCCAACTTCTCCAATGAGTTCATTGTTCAGACGGACGCTTCAGAGCATGGTGTAGGGGCTGTTCTATCACAGATCAATGAGGAGGGCCTAGACCAACCTGTAGCCTTCATCAGTAGGAGGTTACTTCCCCGGGAACAGAGGTGGAGTGCTATTGAGCGTGAGGCATTTGCTGTGGTCTGGGCACTGAAGAAGCTGAGACCATACCTGTTTGGGACTCACTTCCGGGTTCAGACAGACCACAGGCCCCTCACATGGTTGATGCAGATGAGGGGTGAGAATCCAAAGCTGTTGAGGTGGTCCATTTCCCTACAGGGGATGGACTTTATGGTGGAACACCGCCCTGGTACAGAACACGCCAATGCTGATGGTCTGTCCAGATTTTTCCGCCTTAGTGATGAGAACTCCCTAGGGGTAGGATAGTTCTCCCCACATTTCAGCTGGAGGGGACATGTGTTAGACCTGGCATCCTTGGCGTGGGTCTCCCTTCCATTTTTTTCATAATGCCTCCACTGTTGTCGATATGTTTTTGCTGGACTAGATGCTCATGGGCACTTTGCCACTGCTAATCAGTGCCAAAGTGCAAGTGCTCCCTATTGTAAATTGTGATGTGAATTAGTGACTCCATGTTTGGCTTATTTGAATTACTGTCAGACCCTAGTACAGTGCACTGAGTGTGCCCAGGGATTGTAAATCAAATGCTGCTGGTGGGCTTGCAGCACTGGTTGTGCCACCCACAGAAGTAGCTTGTAAAGTGTGTCTCATGCCTGCCATTGCAGAGCCTCTGTGCAATCTGTGACTGCCATGTCGACTTGGTAAGTGCACCCACCTACCAGTCCCCAAACCTTCCCTTTTCTTCATATCAGACACCCCTATGGTAGGCCTACGGGCAGGGTGCATTGTAAGGATAAGGTGGGACATGCCTGGTGTGTGTGGCATGTCCTAATAGTGAATTACAGCCATTTTCGTTTTCACTATTGCAAGGCTACCTGTTCCCCATAGGCCAGAATGGGCAGTTTGATTATACCATCTTATAATCCTAAACTGACTCAGGGAACTAGGTAGAAATTGGAGTTTAGTATGCCTGAACTCAGAATGATAAAATACATCTTTTAGTGAAGTTGGTTTTAACATTCTGTGTTTGAAAATACCACTTTTAGAAAGTGGGTATTTTCTTGCCTAACTATCCAGTCTGCCTCTGCCAGCTTGTGTATTGTGTGTCTGGTTTGTGCGTGACAGGGGCTGGGGGTGGCCACAGGAGACAGAGTGGAGGGAGGAGTTGCATCTGGGTCTGAATAGGGCTGTGCCTGCCTGCCACAATGCTGGCTCCACCCCCTGCCGGGCGTCTGAGTACCCTGCCCCATATTCTGAAAGGAAAGAAGGAGTCATGTACACAGAGTGCTCCAAAGCTGCACAGAACTGGTTTAAGCTAGGCAAAGGCCTCTCTGCCTCCAGAGAACAAAGAGAATCAGGGTATAAGAGGGGCACCCAGACCCCAGGAAAGTTAGATCACTTTTGGGAACAAGAAGAAACCTTTGCTGAGGAGCGGAGCCAAGAAGAAACTGAGGAGAGACTATCCCTAAGCCTGAAGTGCTGCTTGGGGGATTGGCCTGCAGTGGTTTGCCTGACTGCCAAAGAAAGGAGAAAGGAACTTTTGCTTTGCTGTGACTTTCATCAACTTGTGAAGGATCTCCAAGGGCTTGAAAGAGAGCTTGCCCCCTGATCGAAGTCCCAGGACCATTGGACTTCACCCCCTTTGTGAATTTCTGCTGGGAACTCTGTTTCAGTGGCTACAGAGGTAGGGAGCTGTGACCGACTCTCCTGACGGGCTCAGTGTCCTGTAGGCACCGCATCGAGCAACGCCTGCATCTTGCAATGCACGGCCTTGGTCTCCCCGACTCCGTCAACGAGCCGCTGCCTGCACCGTAACCTGTGAGCACCGCACCTTGCCACGCCTCGCTACACCGAATCCATCTGGTCCGACCGACACGGTCACTGTTGCTGAGTTCGAGTCCTGTGACCGCACTGGAGTTGGGCACTGCCTCGCAAGCTTCGCGACGCACCGCCCGACTCGCACCGCTGTCCGGACTGATCGACGCCAGCTCCCGAATCCTGCTCCGTCGCCGCACCGCAACCTGCCAGCACCGCACCGAAGCACCGTCTCGCACTGCAACGTACGGCCTTGGTCTCACCGACTCCGTCCTGACGACGTCAACGAGCTGCTGCCTGCACCGCATCGAGGGACAACGCGTCCTGCACCGCTTCCATTTTGCATCGCGACCGCGAAGTACAGCCATCCGGCTCGCACGCCCGTGCCTGCCGCTTCAAGTAAAAGGTACTGTGACCGAGTCTGTCTACGCTTGTGTTGGCCCGTCTCGACGCGGTCAGCTGGATTTGTTAAACTCTGTTTGTTCTTGACATCGCCGTAGCCGGAGGAGGCTACCGACTCGCACAGAACCTGGAATTAAGCCTTTTTGATAAGAACTAAGGGGCATATTAGCAAGACCCACGTTAAAATTATCGCCATTTTAGCGGCAGGAAACTGCCGCTAAAACGGCGATAATGGGCTTGCTAATATGCGTTATGGAATTCCAATAGAAGCCCAGGTTAGATGTCCTGCACATCTAACCTGGGCTTCTATTGGAATTCTATAACGCATATTAGCAAGCCCATTATCGCCGTTTTAGCGGCAGTTTCCTGCCGCTAAAACGGCGATAATTTTAACGTGGGTCTTGCTAATATGCCCCTTTGTATTCTTGACAGTATTGTGGATTATTTTTGTCGTTTATGGTCTTGTGATAAATCTATATAAAGTATACCTATTTTTATAAATATATAACCTGTGTGGTGTCCATTTGTAGTGTTGTCACTTGATTACTGTATGTGTTCACAAATGCTTTACACACTGCCTCTGAACTAAGCCTGTCTGCTCGTGCCAAGCTACCAAGAGGGTGAGCAGGGGTTATTTCAGGAGTGTACCTACTTTCCCTGACTAGACGCAAGGGTCCCTATTTGGACAAAGGTACCTACCTCTGCCAACTAGAGACCCCCAAATCTAACAGCTGGTATTTGCACATTGTGTATTTTTTTATTTTATAATAATCACCGAATTCAAGCATTTAGGGGGTGTTCGCTCAAGACACATCACTGAAGCTGAAGTCCTCTTTTACTGGTCATGGTGGCCTGCTTATTGGGAGTCGGCCCAGGCTGACGACTGACTGAGTCGCTGCGGCCAGACTCCCACCCACAGCCACTCTCCCACTGCGAGGCGAGATGGGGTGAACTCACTGGTGCGAGGCTGAGGTTCACTGCAGGGAGCTGCTGTTCTCTTCTCCAGCACATCGATGTGACTGTGTAATAGCAAAACTCTGCAAACTCCGCTGGCGGAGCAGAGTTCACCGCCCACCCTTATTCAGAACCCAGCTTCAGCTTTCTCCCTCAGCTTTTGCCACTAAAAGCTTTCTAGTTGATGGTCCAACTTCACATACTACAACATGATTTTTGGTTTGCCTACAAAACACACCTATTGTAAGAAGCCACACCTTTTGGACTGCTGCTTCTCCTCTGCACTTTTTTAAATAAAAATGGCCTGTAAAAGTAGAATCCGAGTGAAGCAAAATTAACTAACCAGCCTCTAAATTACAATATTTGGCGCAAACACTCAGGGCCATATTCTCAAGAACGGTGATAACATTATCGCCGCTTTAGCTTCAGGAAACTGATGCTAAAGCGGCGATAAAGCCCCTTATCGCCACTTTAGTGGCAGTTTCCTGCCGCTAAAGCGGCGATAATGTTATTGCCGTTCTTGAGAATATGGTCCTCAGTGTTTAATAAGCTATATACATATATATATATATATATTTTTTGTCCTAAAGGTGCCCGAAAGCAGTGAGAGGCACTCGACAGCTCTCAGCCTGCGGCGTTAACATGCAGCTTGTCCTTCTGCTTCCATTTCCATTCATAGCCAACGCGTTTCAAGGATACAATCCCCGTCCTCCTGGGCTGCTAACCACACAAATGACGGCTCACATTCATATATATAATAGAAGCCCACAACCGCGAGGCTTAAACTCACGTAGAATACCCTCATAATGTCCGCAGACGCAGTACGCGAACGAGAGGCAGCAGCGGATGAGTTATTCAATAACCTGCCAAAATTGAATGCACAGGGGCAGATTTACAAGCCCCTTGCGCCACTTTTGCGCCGCCGTTGCGTCACTTTTGTGACGCAGTGGCGACGTAAACCATGCGCCACGTTGCGCATTATTTACAACGTGACGCATCTAGGGAGATGCGTCACGTTGTAAAGCCCTGCGCCACATGAAACCTGTGTCAGGTTTCATGTGGGCGTTCCTCCGCAGGGTGGGCGTTCCCTCGAAGGAAAGCCTCGTAAAAGTGACGCAGTGAAATCTACAAGATTTTACTGAGTCACTTTTCCGACTGCGCTGCGACGAATCCTTACGCCTGCTTCAAGCAGGCGTAAGGAGTGGCGCACCACGTTAGGTATGGGCAGCCCACGAGCATTGCTGGAGTTGCGTCGCGCTTGCGACACGACTCCAGCAATGCGCCGCCCTTGCGCCACAGGATGCGACACGCATCGGCCTTTCCTTGCGCCACGGTGCGCCGCATTGTAAATGCGGCGCATCCGTGGTGGCGCAAGGAGAGAATTGCGTGTCGCAACTATTCTGGCGCATCCCTGCTGATTTGCAGGGATGCGCCAGAAGTTGTAAATCTGCCCCACAGAATTCAAGAGCAACTGACGTAAATCAGGACAGTGATGTCAAAAGTCTTTTAAAAAATCTGGAAAAGAGAATGAAGAATGAAATTACAAAATGGTGGGAGCATAAGTCCCTGACAAAATACGTGGAGGTCGGAAGAGTCCCTCGAGGATTAAGGATACTCCTTGCCCCCAGCTTTGACAACCCCAATCCTAACATATTTAGGGAATGGGCTGAGAGTAATCTAGTGGCCTCGATGAACCTGGTACATATCTTAATTAAGTATGCCGAGATAGATCGACAGGCATTGTTAGAAGAGATTGATGCAATCAAGGAGGAGCTGAGCAAATCGGAAAAGAAAGATTTTATCACAACAAAAAGAAATGAAATAAAAGAGCGCTTAAAAAAACATGAAGATAAAATTAAAATTAGAAAGGTACACAAATTTGCGCGCGACCAGGCAAACTACGAGCAAGGCCAAATATACACGTTTGCTCGTAGATATGAGAATGTAAAAAAACTGAGATTCAATGACAAAACGAAATTAAATGTTGCCAGAGAAACTCAAATACCCGATAATGGGGCAGAAATGTCAAGCACTGATACTGAGTCATTAACCAGTGAATCCAGTATGGAAGGTCGAAGTCTGGAAAACACAACGAATAAAACTATACTTAGCCTGGGAGAAGAGGTCGATTTTTTAGTGCTGGATCGCAGACAGACCTTGAGGCTGAGAAACGAAAAGAGGCCAACAGAAAAAGGCGGAACACAATCAGAAGGGCAAGGCGCAGAAAGCGGCAACGGAAGGCCAAAGAAGAAGAATCAATGGCGCAGGAACTGACAACTAATGATAAAACTATAATCAATCTTTCGTCTATTTCTTTAACTAAAGCTGAAGAACAATTACTTGCATTAGGATTGAATTTCTGTCCTGAAAGCAATTTTAACTATAGAAGTACAAGGATTGATGTATTCTGCTTCATACGTAAATTGAAATAAAAAAAGTTCTATACTATAAAAACAGGATTGGACAACGCTAAAAAGGCACAGATGGTTGAAGCCAGTAACCCTCAAAGGCTCCAGGTCTCAGACATACCAACTCTGTTAACATTGCATGATTTAAGTAATGAGTCCAATGGGACCAATCAGGAGCATGACTCTGCGGATTCTACTCAAACAAGACTACAAAAAATAAATTTACTACAACAGGGTGCAGGAGAAAGTCCTTACAAACCAAAATCCACGTTTCTGCCTGTCATGCCGAAAGATGCTGTCGACATCTTTCATGAAAGAGTGACTGATGACATTAAAAAGTTATACCATCAGGTGAACCATAAAAAATGGAAAAAGAAATACAACAAAACACAATATGATAAATTAATGAACAAATTGGGAAAAAACGTGGAGATTGTTATTAAAAAATCCGATAAGGGCGGAAACATAGTGTTGTGGCCTAAAAAAGAATATATCCAGGAAGGTATGAGACAGCTAAACAACGAGCAAAGCTATGAGAAGACCACTTTGAGGGAATATAACAAAGCAAAGGACACTATAAAAAAAGACCTGCAACATTGGAAACGGGAAGGACTGATTTCATCAGAAGAATATGAATACATGTATAATGAATTTCCCGTTCTCCCATTTATATACTTTATACCAAAAGTCCACAAAAATGTCATACCAATACCAGGTCGCCCAATAATTTCGGCTATAAACAGCATGGCCGAACATGTGGGGAATATGTGGACTACTTTTTACAGGATCTGGTCAAGAATTTACCCTCATATGTGAAAGATACAGGTGACTTTTTAACTAAGATTAGTGATGTTAAATGGACAGATGATTTGATATTAATCTCATTAGATATAGCGTCACTGTTTACGAGCATTGAGCACTCGACAGGCATTAATGCTGTCAGGCATTTCCTGGACACTAGGCCTTGTGAATATCATCAACACAACAAGATGTTACTTTCCCTTATTTCCTGGTGTTTACATAACAATTATTTTCTGTTTGGCAAAGATACTTACAGACAAATACGAGGAGTAGCAATGGGGGCCTGTTTCTCTCCTAGCTACGCGTGTTTGCACGTAGGCTATTGGGAGGAACAGGTCCTCATGAAACATCACCATGATTTTTTTGCCCAAAATGTGGTTTATTGGTTACGCTATATTGATGATGTTTTTATTGTATGGAATGGTGACAAGGGGAGTGCTAAGCATTTTGTTGAGACAATCAATGTTAATTCTATGAATTTGAATTGTCCTCACGGACAATGCCCTTGGCACTAGGCTTCCTAGCAACCCCAATATCACATTTAGAAAAACACACTCCATGGGGTCAAGACTATCCAAAAACAGTCCAGAGCTAGGCACTAGTGGCACTTGGTTAAAACCCAGGCAAGGTTTTTATAAGTGCTCATCGTGTCGAGCTTGTAAGTTTGGAGTCAATACTACAAGTTATACGACTCCATTTGGTCAGAATGAGATTGCCATATGAGGTAATTATAATTGCAGGACAGATCATGCGGTGTATGTTCTGACATGCACCTGTGGGCTTAGATATGTGGGAAGTACTAAGCTGCAGGTGCATGTCAGAATACTGCAGCACCTAAGGGCAATCGTGAATAGTGACTCATCCTACCCGGTCGCTCGTCACTTCAAGGATGCACATAATAAAGATGTCACGTGCTTAGCATATTATGTAATTGATGCAATTCCAGTCCTCCGTAGAGGGGGGAACAGGGAGCGACTGTTGAGGCAGCTAGAAACACAATTCATTTTAGAACTCGACAGCAAGACACCTAATGGACTGAATAATACTGAAGATATGCACACCTTTTTGTAGATGAATTTTACATGGATTAATTGAGTGTATTTTACATATTTCTAATAAATTATTATTATTTTTTAGAACTGTAAATTATAGATTTTAAATCTAATACACTTAAGAGATTCGCTGTCCTTACCATATGTAATAATCAAAGATCTAAACTGATCAGACAGTTGCGAACATGGTGGTATCTAAAATAGGAACTGACAAAACTCATCCGCTGCTGTCAAACTGTAAATAGATATTATAAAATGCTTTTAAACACTCGATTGAATATCATTAGAAAAACAGCACAAGTATTAGCACTTTTTGGGTTATTTATTTATTTAGCACTATGCACTTTACTTTATAGCCAACACAGTTTTGCACAGGATATTTAGGAAGCACTTTAAATCAGAAATTACTGCTCAATAACAACAAAGGAAACAAAATAGAAATGCCTTGTACATGTATGTATAAATATAAATACCATAGGTTCCACAGGTTTGGAATACTATCAGATATAACAGCATTCAAGCAGTTAGAAAAAAAGTTTACAATGAATTTGGATAAGGCATGAGCATTTACGCAGCAATATTGCTATATAAATATGTTTACAGTTTTTGGCATATAAGTATTTATATTTGTGTGATAATATGTATATTTTAATTATTTATGCATATTTAAATATTTAATTAATAATTTATTTTTTATTTATTGCACACAAATATGATGGTGGTAATACTTGCAATAGAAATGACAGAGTATGTAATATATCCACAAATGTATCAGAACAAATCAGATGGCAAAACAGTACATATGTTAACGAGCGATCTTGAATTGAAAGTGTTTCCTCTCTGTTTATTGTCACGTGATGAAGGGGAAAGGGTGTTTTCACTAAGCATATAAAAAGTATGGTGTACTGCACTCTCTTTGTGTGATCAAGGGCACTTGGTGCTTGAAACGCGTCACGGAGATAGAGGAGTGAGGAAATAAAAACAACTTGTCGAAATTATCCTGGTGTTCGTCTCTCGCAGTTCGCCGTAAGGAGGTTCTGAGAGAATATATATATATATATATATATATATATATATATATATGTATATATCAAAGTTATGTGAGATTTTCCGTACTCCTACAAAGGCTGGAAAGATCCTTTTTCTAGAGAATGTTGTGAAAATTTATCTTATTGCTATAGTAAAATAATGGACTCCTATTTACCAGAGTCCTGATTTCTCCATTCCAGCTACCATTCTAGATCTACCACTATTTTCCTAGCACAAAAGTGCTTCCCATGTCTAAAATGGATGTGTTGATCAATTTTGCACTAAGAAATAGCACTAAATGGAACAGAACATGGCTAGTGAGAAGCTACTAAATGTGCATTTAGCATAGGATTTTCCCTCAATTTGCTCCCAACATCTATCGCTAGTTTCTTAGCGCAAAATACATACTTGTGTCCAAAATGGATGTGAGGATGTACTTTGTGCTTAATAAATACCACTATATGCAACAGAACATAAACAGCAGCACGAGCAGCCACTCATGCTCACTAAATGTGCTCCCCCAAATTACTCCTAATTACACGAACAGGCATACTTGTGTTATTATCTGTAATTATGCATCAAAGAGTGATGCAGAATTACCTACATTACTCTGATTACTCTGGCGTAATTGAAATTCTGCCCAAGCTAAGTTATTAGTTGTGACTTACTTTTATAGAACTGGCTTACCACAGATTTGCAGGAGTATTCCCCATGTACTGGTGACATACTTCTGTCATTCAGGAGTAAACCAGAAGCACTACATGAGTAAGTCAGAGCACAATCTTTGTGAATTGGACCCATGATTATTTTGAATTTGTGCTCCACGTCTAATAATTTTATGTCTATTTTAAAAATAATACACATATGGTTAAAACGGTAAGGAGCCTGGACATGTCATAACACCTATAATGACTAATTTGCAACTGTTAGCACCAAACCAGTGTTAGAAACATGCATTTTATAAACTTTGTCCACAATTTCAGTGAGTTTTGTACACTTTTTATTGAGGATTGTGATATTATCGCATACCAAAAAAACAGTGTCAACAAAGCTATGTCACAAATATTTTTACAACCTGGGCCTGTATTACAAATAGGGTGCCCTTTGCCTGAATGTGCCACTGCTCACCTTTAAACAGCAGCCATGGGTGCAAATAGGGAAATTGCGCCCTATGAGAGTAAATTCACTGCCCTCATGGCAGCGCCAATCTCAAGCTGCTCTGGGGGTAGCACATTCAAGTGAAATAGAGAGTGGCTGCTTTAAAGCCGCTCATGTTTCACAGTGCAGGTGACAACCCACCTGCTCTCTGAAGAGGTTAGAAATCCCCTTGCAGGCACGTCCAGTGAGTAACATGCATTCACCTGCAGAGGGTGTCTGGGGATCCATGGAACCACCTTTCACCCTGCCAGAGGTCTGCCTCTGAGGGGCGCACTGAGAGCGAACTATCTTTCAGTAGTACACTGTCAATGTCCCTGCCAAGAGCATGTTATGTTTGCCTTTGCATGTATAATATGGTGTGGGTGCAGAGTAAAAGTGATTTCCTCATTTACATGGGGCCATGCCCCCATGCAAATTAGGGAATGCCCTCTGAAGATAGCTCTAGTGCTACATGTGCACTGTGCTATCAGTGTTACAGAAGGGTCCGCACAAGCGCCTGTGGCTCCTCTTCTATAGTACCGAATTGCTCACGGGATGCAAAAAGCAGTTGTACACACCAGTTGTACCCCCAGGGCCCTATCTGTCATACAGACCCTGTTGTCTATAAATTATGATAGTCTCTCAGAACACTGCTTACCACAAGGCTACTGGGATAATATTATAACCAAAACGGGACATCCCTACACCTCTCCACATGTGGCCCTCTTTGAAACAAATTCTTTAGAAGATTTGTCAATTTGGAAACTATGATGAATTTGTCCACATGTGCCAACATGCATTTTTTTACGTGTGATTTGAAACTAACTAATGTATTCCTTCCTATTACTAAAACAGCATTTCATTTTTTTCTTTCCATTCTTTTCCAACCTTTCCTTTTCAAAGTCAAATCGAGTCTTATGAACGCTCATTGGTTTGTGAAGCCACAGCTGTAAATATCTGAACACATCTATTTGGAGTCAGACCAACCTACCTTTTTCCTATTGTGTAAATAAGAACTAGGCCACCTTTACGGACATGAAGAGCTCTCAATCAGAATAATTCCTGCTCATTTCTCATCTTTTCAATACATTTCCTAAAACTGATCAAATTGTGGATTTTGAGGATGTACATTGAACAAAAACAATGATTATTTAGTTCTGTAATGTAGGTACAAATGTGGGTGATGGGGACATGTGGATAAAGCTAAGAGTATTGGCCATTATTCACATTGAGAAAGGGCCTGACAGTAAGCATTATGCCATCACTGAAATGAATGTTTTACCACACATTTAGTTGCAAGCCCTGCTAGGGCTTAGAGCCATCACAAGGGTATAGAAGGTAAGAAACCTCACAATGCATGGTTGTAGTTTGATCATTATCTGCTAATTTCAAAGAGAAAGTCAAGGAGAGCCTTGCATTAACAGTCAAAAAGCTGTTTGAAGCAACAGTTACTAAAACAATCACTGGCCTGAAGAAAGATTATAAAAACAGATTTTATGCGGATGGGTTTCATTTTATAAGGCCCAATGGAAGCAGATGATAGAGGTAATTACAAAGCACAGTTGGGAAGGATTCTGGATCAAGTTTAGAGAGATTGGACAAATAGTATTTTGATCTTCCATCGTGCGAAATGATTTTTTAAATGACATTTCTACATGGAAAAATGATATGAAAATGGCATTGTGCATTGTTTTGTTTTAATGAATCACTATTCATTGGACCTGCAACAATTGGTGACATTCTTAAACCAGCTTATCACTTCCAGTAGATCATGAAGAGCTCCCAAATCGAACGAGACCCTGACCAATATATTTATCCTTGCTCCATCTTTTTTTTACCAACTCTTCTCCTTCCTGTCCTCAACATTTCATAGACTGGCTCAATACTGGATACATGAAAAGGAGACATTCAACTGCCGATATATAGCAAAGAGTACAGAATTGATACACAATTGTATATTGATAGATCTCTTGAACTCCAAGTGTAAGCTATTTGTAAAACCTTTACTAGAGAGGCTGATCCGCTGCACAGAAGAGAAGGAATGTCTGTGCCTATAGCACATAGGATTCCCACAACTCTGAGCGATGTTCTGACCTTGACTATCTCAGCCCAAGATGGTTGGTATGCCTATTTTATAGACACTGGCGCATGATTCGTATGACCAATCACACGTTGCTCTGGAGAAAGCTGACACTACTGAAAATAGATATTGTGATAGTACCATTGATCACTGAGTTGCAATCAGATATATGTATCTGAGTGTGGCAGGCCCAAGCCAAAGATTTGCAGGAGCGGCCCGTGCAGTTAAGAGCGGTGGGCCGGGGGGGGGGGCTCGACAGACGATGATGAGGAATAATTAATTATTTATTTAATTTTCCCTCCTCGTCGTCTGTCGAGTCCCATCTCACCCCGCTCCACCTCTCTTTCCTGCATGGGCCGCTACTGATAATTTGTCCTCAAAGGCACTTCAAGGTACTTACACATTCCTCCGCATATCTAAAGATGGCTAGTATTCATCTGAGCTAGTTTACCTATGTTGTCAATACGTTGCTGTTCGATTAAAAAGTGCCCAAGAATATGTTTATTGATCAAACTCTGTAGAAGCAGTAAAAAAATATAACATTAAATAACCTAACATAACATGATGAACGTAACATAACAGCACATAACATAATAGAATATCAAAATAACAGCAGTAATAATAATTCCTATTTGTAAAGCACAAATATATCACCCTTAAGGGTTACAAGGTGCTGTGGGCCGTCAGGGAGATTATGTGAGCTACTGCCCAGAGTCACATGATACTGAGCTGAGCTGCCGCTGGGGATTGAACCGTGACCCCGCGCTCCAGAGTCAGACGCTCAGGCCGCTGCACCACACTTCTCAGTGAGTCTGCAACAGTGGCAATTTTCCACACACATGGGCCGATTACGATGCCGTAGGAAACGGCTCTGACCCTCAGTCGGAGCCATTCCTACGACATCATAATCTCCTGTTTGGATTCATTTCTGACCGACCCATTTTGATGGACTCGGTTGGAAATTAATCCAAACAGGATTTCCGAATGGCTTACAACGGGCTCGGAGAGCCCGTCTGCCATTCGGAAAGGGGCCTGTAATCCCAAGGGCGGCTCTTTCCGCCCGAGAGATTACAATGGCAGATTCCTACAGCCTTTATGTGCCGGCCTTTCCGACACAGAAAGGCTGTGAGAATCCAACTTTTGGGCCCCCAGCAGGGCCCCCATGGGTTCAAAGCCTCCGGATGGCAGCCTAGGGGGCACCTATGGTGCCCCCCTGTTGATCCCTGCACCCCGTGGCAGGCACCTTGAAGTGCCTGCCACGGGGTGCAGGGATGAACTGCACCTCAGCACTTTACAATGAGAGCATGCATTCCGGTCGGAATGCATGCTCCCATTGTAAAGAATAGGGTTGTGACCGAACATTGTTCTGTCGCATCCTAATTGCTGGTTTGGGACCGTCGACAGGAGGTCAGTCGGTCCCCGTTCCAGATAAATGTTGGACAGACTCATGGCCGTCCGACATCAAAATCGGCCCCTTAACAAGGATTCAATAAGAACAAAGTTGGTAGAAAAATGGAAAATGATAGGTATGGCCCTAGAGTGGGGCAAGTAAGTATATTTTGGTGTGGTGCTCTTATCCTATTCTGAGCAGAGTTAAATTCACTAAATAAATAAATCTCTTGTTAGCAGTCAGGATGCTTGTCTGCTGTATTACAAAATAATTCATGGTTGGAATGCACCTCTGCGGTTACCCAGGGCCTTTGAACGCAAAATTATTGCACTAATTTTGTACATATCTCACTACAAATGAGCATGTTGACAACCATCTACATATAACTGTGAGGGACATATTTCATATTTTATTATGATTTGATTGTCCAACTCTACAAATATTGATGCACCTAAAATTGAGTTCCCACTCTTCTAACTAAATTTGACTGGATGCTCCTGAGCTGCTTGGTTTAAGTGCCTAGGTACCAAGGGATTGTGGATTTCCCTCAAGGGAACTGAGAAATAAGGCCAAATGTAAAAACATTTTTTTAGGAAAAATTGGAAGAAATTATGTATTTGTTTTCTAAAAATGTCACCAAGAAAAGTTTTGCTGTTCTAAGATTGCCCTTTCCCCAGCTTTCAGAAAAAGACAGTGTTGTAAAAATGATAGGTTTGGCAATGACGAATAGCCTTCTGGCAATTCTGGTCATGTTTTGTCATGGTTTTTGCAAAACATTATTGTTTGGGAATATGCCGGACCCTCATCAATCTTAAAAAAAAAAAAAAAAGAATAGTTTGCTAAAAAGTTATTTTGGTCTAAAAAAACACATATTACCATAGTTCTCCCTGGCACTGAAACAAACTAGGTTGTGTGTGGATGTGTTCCTTGTGAAAGGGTGCATGCTGTAATTTATAGAAAAGTCAGCCAATGGCTGAAGTCGGCTGATACACTGCCCCTTAATTCATCCTGCGGTGGGTGGAAGAAAAATGTGAATGACACCAACTACAGATTGATGGATGAAGTCTGACTGAAACATTTTTAAAGAGGTCATTCAGTCTGAGAAAAGGGAGGGAGGCAGGGAGGGAGGGGGGAAGGAGGGAGGAAGGGAGGGAGGACGGGCGGGCAGGTGGGAGGGAGGAAGGAAGGAAGGAAGGAAGGAAGGAAGGAAGGAAGGAAGGAAGGAAGGAAGGAAGGAAGGAAGCAAGCAAGCAAGGAAGGAAGGAAGGAAGGCAGGCAGGCAGGCTGGCTGGCTGGCTGGCTGGCAGGCTTAATACAGAAGAGTTTCAAATGGACACAACCTGAACTGGTATGCTGTGAAAGACCTTCAACGAATTCGAGGAGGCCACCAAAAGTTGAAAAGTTGAATTGAGGCAAGGACCATCAGTCTAATCACACCCAAAGTGGGACTTTTTAGACATTAGGCATTTGGCTTATTGGCATTTTGAAAGTGGATTACCTTGGAGATGGATCCAAAGCATGAAACAGACATTTGGGCCATTTGTTTCTTTGTGAAATTGATATGTATATATGAGAACAGTGTATGATATTTGCTTTTAATATGTATTGTTCATCAAAGGAGTGAATATAATCATTAAATAAGGGATATACAGTCATACCCTGGAAGTGTTTGAAATGACTAATATGATGAAAGATGATTGATGTAAAAATGTTATGATGATCCAATAATAATTCAGGTATTATAGTTGATACAAGAATACCTTCAATTCATCCCCCATAAGTCAGTTCTCTTCTTTGTAGTATGCTGTGAAATAGCAGCAGTCAGAAAAGCAAAATACCCCAAAAGAATTTACAACAGTATTGGCAGGAGATGGAATCTGATGTAGATTAAATGTGTATCACAAGTCCTGCTATCCCATCAGGTTCTAAACACAAAGTCAACACTAAAGTAATTACAAAGTAAAAACAAAAACACTGGCACTGAAGGCAACTAGCTTGTGTGTGGATGTACTCCATGTGAGAGAGCAAATTATAATCACTCAAACTGAGGTAGGTGGACTCACTGGTTCATTCTATATGCTGTAATGGGTGGAAGCAAAATGTGAATGACACAACAACAGACCAATGGATGAAGAGAGGTGGCTGAAAGACTCTAGATGTAAGTATATAATACATATTTTAGTAAAGCCAAGAGTTCTTGGCTAATGCCAAACCTAAAAAAGTAGTAGCCAATATTTCCTACTTTTATGCTTTCTCCTACTTGCAGTTTGTGAGGGAAAAATATGAAACCGTGGGTGAACAGGGAAAGCTATTCATTCCTAAAAAGTAGACAAGATTGTGGATTTAGCAAGGACTTTCTGGGATAGATAGCTCATTGTTTTCACAAAAAAAATCATTGAACTCAAAAACTAATGAAAGTAGGAGCAACTAGAAATAGGTGACATGTTTATATCTTTAATGTTTTGCTCCAATTGCTGATCTACAATGTCCTAAACCATTACATTTGTCAAACTCTTCTGAATGCCAGGATATTTTGTGTTCATTGGATGTCCAAAAGATGCAATACCCAGAGCCATCAACCAAGGTGAAGTTTACAATAATGTTTGTGTGTGAATTAAAAATGGTTATGAAGAAAACCTTTCAATGTATGAATTGTGCTCTAGATTCTGAATTTAGAAATAGTGGTTATACATATGACACTGAATATGGATTTACTCATACTGTCACATGACTCAGAGGGTGATTTGCATGATGAGTTCCTTATCAGGTGAGAAATTCAATAGATAATAACAAATGTCTTACTGTCCTCTGTTTCCATTCTCTGTTCAATAAAAATGGTACCCCACTTGTGAGTTTAGGTTCATCATTTAGGTATGTGAATAGCTGTGATATTTGGGCTCAAATTTGGCCGGCACCGAGGGAAACTTGCCAAACTCTGACATTTCTGAAGATTAGACACCCAGGTGATTCCAGACTGTTGTGGTTTATGTGGCTTCCCTCATGTTTTATTACCCAGAATTCCCTGAAAAACATCAAAGCTGGTTAAAATAAGAGATTTTCCTGAGATTTCTGAGAGGGAAAGTTCCCAAATCTGCAGGGATCCACAGAAGTCCAAATACCCAGCGTTTCCACACTTCTGACAAAAAGACCACCCACTTGTGTGGGTAGGCCTATCACCTACAACATGAAAGGACCCAAAATCCAAAGTGGAAAAAGCTAATATTTTCATTAAATGTCAATCATTTGGATGATGCATGTACCTGCAGAGTTTGGGCCTCCAGTCTGCTAGCACCCAAGGCATCCTTCCAGCACCAGATACTTGTGAAAACTAGACAACAGGGGTCTACATGGTTGTAACCTGTGTGGATTCTACCACTTGTTCTTGCAGAGAATGTCCTACAAATGTCAAACTTTGGCTAAAATCTGAGATGTTTACCATGTTTCTAATAGGGATGTTTAATTCAGTATTACTGTGTTTCTCACAATTAAAAGGGTTTGCATTTGTGTGGGTAGGCGTATTGCCTTTGAGGAGAAAGGTTCCAAAATATAAAACATTAAGAATTTTCCATTCAGTTTCAGTTATTTTGACAATGTGGGTAGCTCCTGAATTTGAACTGATCCACATTGATATGACTTGTGTGTATCCCATCACCTTTTCTTACCCCAAATGCCCATAAGTCCTATCTCTCAGCTTTCATGCATTTCTCCTAAAAAAGTGGTACCAAACATGTTTTGGTGGGACACCATGAGCTAATCACAAACTGGAACATCTGAAGCCCCTGAAGTGAAAATGTGATCTTTACACAGTTACAGTTTATGTTCATTCCTATAATGTGATTTAGGTTCACCCACATGTGGTTGTAGTGTTTTTATCAGAAGAAGTGTTTGAATTCAGGATGGCATGACTTTGGTCATTGACTAGAAGTGCTAAGATTTCAGGCAAACAAATATGTGAAAGAAATTGAGCATTTGATCAAATTTGAAATTTGCAGGGCATTCTGAAAAGTAAAATGTGCTGGTATCCATGTAAGCCCCACCACCCTAGATTCCCCTGTGTTGCTAGATTTCAGGAATGCCCAGGTTTGGTAGGGTTCGGCTTACTCAGGAACAAACAGTTGCCGCCTCCCCTGTAGAAAGTCAGAACAAATTGAATGTTTTAAGCTTATTTTGATGTTTGTAGGGCAACCTGGTTAAGAAAATGTGCTAGTATCCACATAAGCCAAATGGCGCTGTATTTATCTGGTTCTCTATTTTTTAGAAAGGCTCTGGGCTTGCATGGTTCTCTGGGTGCTGGTTGATTGATAGCCTGAAAAATGCATTAAATCTTCATGGCAAGTAAGAGAAAACTAGGATTACTTTGGGCATAGTTTTGACATATGGGATGGCAGAGAGGCTGCAGACCCCTCAGTCTGTCTTCTTCTAGTAGCAAAAACACTGGAGGGTGCAAAGTATTGGGGCCAACGCCAAGATGGTTCAGTGCCCCCGATTCTGTTTCTCACGTTGTTTCTATGTTAGTCTAGAGGGCTTTCAGCCCTCCTGGGTGGGCATTTTGGGGCACTTATACCAAAGCTGCTCACCGCAGGGTGGGTGAGAAAGGCCACCAATGTATGAGGGAGAAAAAGAGAGAAACAAAATAGGGTCCGGGGCTTGCACATCCTGGCATTGGCCAAAGCCCCATCCCCAGGCACCAGACAGTTTTTCAGGCCCATTAGGGGAAAAATTGGAGGGTTCACCTTTTATCATGCTGCCCAAGCGGCAAAAAGCCCAATAGACACCAGGAAATTGGCATCCAGAAAAGGAATGTGAGGGTTTTGACCCATCTTTGTATTTGGTCCTACCCCAGGCACTAGTCTTTCTAACACCTAGATACAGATTGAAGCAGGATAGGGATTTTACCCCAGCTCTGCAAGCATATGATCTAAAACTATGCCCATAGAAATCAAAATTCCCTCTAGCTTCCAATGGCTGCAGTACATGCGCTCCAGATCAAGGGGAACAGGAAGACTGTTTTGACTCCAGGGGTGTGGGGCATGGCCCAATACCGGAAAAGACAGGTCCCTGCACCATTATTAAAAAAAGAGTCTTGGGAACTGAATTACACATCAGATGTAAAGTTATTGTTTGCACTGTGGCGAACCCCTTAATTAGGTGTACCCCAGTGCAGAGATGCACAGTTCATCTGCAGACTAAAAATGCTATCCTCAGAACAGAGACAAGCTCTGCCAGTTCGTTTCTGTGCTGAGAAGTGCACATTAGTAATAGACCAGAGCTCCATCTGAAGCCGCAGCTCTGTCTTTCAGTAGAGGTGGCCAGCCTCTGTATGAAAAGGTGGAGACCTGGTGGGCCCTGGGATCCACACATCCCCCTCCCTATAGACATAGTCAGGGGTGGGGAGAACACACTTACTGTGTGCCACCACTATGTGTTGCACTGTCACCTTTTTTTTGCCTCTGTGTCTCTATCTGTAACACAGCATAAATGCAAAGGAAAAGTGTTCCTGCATTTGCATGGGGTATGTCCCTCTGCAATTAAGAGAACACCCCTAATGATCACATAGATGCAACATGTGTTCTGGCATGAACCATATTGTAGAAGGGGATGCATAAGTGCCTGAGGCTCGTTCATATGTGCTCTAGGAGCACAAGGAGAAGATTCAAATATCTGTGGTGCCCTCGGGCACTTACATCAACTTTCTACTGTGCTTTGTGCCGTATGGAGGCCAAAATTATTAAAAATCCCTCAATCTCACCTACCTAGGGATGGAAAGACTAGACTCTAGGTGTGGTTGTGCAGCCTTAGGCAAGAGCAGGCTGGTCCCCAACCTATTTTATTTTATTTAAAAAAAAATCCCTGGTATCTAGTATGATTTCTGCCCACCTGAGGAGGATAAATTGGATATAAATCTGCCAATAATCCCACAGGGAGGCAGAAATATTGTTTTGGTTTTAAGATAGAGGGTCGGCCTTAGGCCAGAACAGGCCAACCCCCGCCCCATCTACTTTCTTTTCAAATCCCTGGTTTGTAGTCCTTTCTGCTCCTCTGGAGGGGCAGATTAGGGATAAATCACCCAATCAGACTTCAGGTTAGCAGAAACAATGTTTGTGCTCTAGGAGTAGAGGATGGGTCTCAATGCCAGAACGTGTCAGACCACACCCTTTTCATTTTTTTTAAATGTATGTCTAGTGTGCTTTCTGTCCCATGTGGAGGGATGACTGGGGGTAGAAGACTCATTTGCTTTAATGGTGGGGTGCATCCTGATGTCAGGATGGGCTAGCACCGAAATTATTCTATTAATAAAAAGATAAAAAAACAATTCCTGTTCTTATGTGGTTTCTGCCCCCCAGGGTAAATAAATTGGGGTAAGTTCCTCAGTCTGCCATCAGGGGACCAGAATAGCTGTTTGTGCTCCAGGAAAGAGGGAGGTGGCCTCATATCACGATGGGCCAGCCCAACCAATTCTATTTTTTTAAACAATCACTGGTGTCTAGTGTCTAGCGTCCTTTCTGCTCATCTGGGGATTGCATATTGGAGGTAAATCCCCCACTCTGCCCACCAGGGTGCAGAATAGGTTCTGGGCATGAGGGTTAGTCCCAATGCCTGGATATGTGAGAATACACTTTATTCTATTAAATAAAACCTACCCTTGGTGTCCAGTGTGCATTTTCCCCCTTGGGAAAACTTCCGCAAGCTTCTCCAAACTAATGTCACTTACTCTCAAATCTGTCAGAGTAATACTCTCCAATGCCTGGTCACTAACGAAATTAACATTCAGAAAAGAGTTCCCAGAAATTGTGAGAAAAGCAAAGAGAAAACAACAACGAATCTCTACAACCCTTAATAAGCCAAAGAAAAATTCACAAGCGCCCAATAATCAAGACAAAATCAACCACCCGGAAGTGCTCTTCCAAACCATGTTACATTGCATCAATCCACTCCAAAGCCTATCATTACTGCATTATTATATATTGCCACCAGAATTGTCAACTCCTTTGACCAGACAATCCCTGAAACACATAATGAGAAGAATCAAAAATCACATCTTGACCAAGCTTCTAAAATCCCACCACACTTCATTACAAAATGGTCATCTTCAACAAACTTGACACACGGCACTTATAAAAAATCGTTTCAGATTCAAAACCTTCATCATATGTTGATTACACCATGCAAGCCAGCTTAATAGAAGTATGTGCCCCGACATTGCCTCAGTAATACTCAAAATGTTTATACAGCACTCATAGAAAACACATTCCCCTTATCATTAGAATTTGGTCAAATTACACCCCTACTGAAGAAACTTTGGGGCATATTAGCAAGAACGGCGTTAAAATTATCGCCGCTTTAGCGGTAGGAAACTGCCGCTAAAGCGGCGATAATGGGCTTGATAATATGCCCTTGAGAATTCCAATAGAAGCCCATGTTCTGCTGTGATCCTGGGCTTCTATTGGAATTCTCAAGGGCATATTATCAAGCCCATTATCGCCGCTTTAGCGGCAGTTTCCTGCCGCTAAAGCGGCGATAATTTTAACGCTGTTCTTGCTAATATGCCCCTAAATTTTGACATCATGGACTTTAATATCTCAGACAGGTATCCAGATTGCCCTTCTTGGGAAAAAAAATTGCAAAGGCTGTTTAGTGCAACTTCTGTCGTACATACCTGAAAATAACCTCCTAAATCTTAACAATCATGGGGGCATATTATCAAGGGCTTTATCGCCGATTTAGCGGCACTTTTTGCCGCTAAATCGGCGATATTTTTAACGCCCTATTAGCAAGCTGTCGCTAACAGGCGTTAGCGACAGCTTTCAGGCGTTAGAGGCCGGGAATTACATCGCCTTGCATGTCAGCGATATTTATCGCTAATGACATGCAAGGTAGGCGTTCCCACTAAAAGCGACTGTAAACAGTCGCTAACACCACTAACCCCTATTATCAAGGCAGGCGAAGTGATAAAATAAATCGCGCTAAGCGCGTTTATCGCTAGATTTTAACACCTGCTACTGACTATGACTTACCTGTTTAAGGTATAGGAGGTGGATTCTAATGCTGAATCCACCTTAGCGTTAATGCAAGAATATCGCTGGTTTTCCAGCGATATTCTCGCATTTTGCCGCTATCGCTGGAAATATTATCGCTATGGAGATAAACCTTACTAATAGGGTGTTATCTCAGCGATATTTTCCAGCCATAGGCGGCGTTAACAGGATTCGCGCTAAGCGCGTTTAGCGATAAATATCGCTATTCCTTGCTAATATGCCCCATGGTTTTACCCAAAATGCAACACAGAAACCACTACCCTCACACTACCACTTAGAAGCTTGGCTGGAGGTGACTCATAAGTCCGTTTCTTGCAGAACTTACATCAGCATTTGATACTTTAAACCATGAAATCCTTCTCACCAGAATGGAAATTGAAAGTCAAGTGCTGAAATGTTTCATCTTCCTGGCTACAAGATCTCTATTTGTTTAATTGGGATCATCCAGGGAATTCCTACTCCCTTATCTTAATGTGTCTACTCCTACACTACAGTCTTAACTGCACTTCCCCACATTGGTTCCTTCAGCTTAATATCTTTGATTTTTCTAGTGGTGTGAGAAATTGACGTAATTTGCTTTTGCACGAATACTTCAAATTTCGGAAAAATTATGTGAAATTATGGGTGATTACATGAAATGCAAAACCAGCAATTTGTGTTATATTTTAGTGCAAAATGCAAATGTACATTCATTGTTCTGCATAATTGTGGTGCTAGTGAGAAAAAGCACAAAAGCACAAGAGCGGCAACCAGCAGTCCCTCGCAATCTGTTTACGTTGTTCCTGCCTGCTCGCTCTAAATTTTTGTCACAAACAGTGAATTATTATGTACAATAGTATAATTTCAGAACAAACAAAGTAAAATAACCGAAA
Organism: Calotriton arnoldi; assembly: GCA_963921515.1. Classification (NCBI taxonomy): domain Eukaryota; kingdom Metazoa; phylum Chordata; class Amphibia; order Caudata; family Salamandridae; genus Calotriton; species Calotriton arnoldi. The sequence goes on from CAWUFW010001167.1 coordinate 193,067, forward strand.
TTATGTGAAATTATGCATACGTAATGGAAATTTCACCTGGCCCAGTATTATCATCAACCAGAAATTAACTATGCCACCCCACATATTTAAGGTGCCAAAACTGCTTCTTCCAGACTCTACCTCTTCAGGAAGCTTAAGCCCAACAATCCCACTATCTGACTCCAGAACAGTTTGACAATTTCTGCTTCTGTCTCACTTGGATGGTCTCCCCAAACCCTCTCAGAGCCATCTAATCTAGCACTCCACTGCACGCTTGGTCAAGGAAGCAAAAACATATGACAGCATTTCACCCATTTTAAGAAATCTCATTGCCTCTTAAGGCCAGATATGACCTCAAAACTGTTGTCTGCCTTAAAATGCAATTCACCTATCTAGGAAGCAAATCACATACCACTTGAAGATCGAGAAACCCTAGAGGCAAAGTAACTTTACTTGAAATCCCTACTCTAAAAAGTCAAAAAACAGACTTTCTCCATCTCAATAATAAAGAACAAGGAATAACTTCCATGAAACATTCAGTAGAAAGCCAAACTTCCTGGCCTTCCCCCCAGGCTCTAAAAACGTAGGGCCATATTTTCTAGGGTTGTGTCACTTTTGCACCACGCAACGGGGAGCAAAAGCAACACAACCCTTGAGATGTGATTTATCAAGCCATACAAGGCCACCATTGTGAAGCCACACAAGGCCACCTTACGTGGCCCTGAGTGGCTTGATCAATCAGTTAATCAGGTGGCTTGTAAAGTGTGACTACTCACCTGGCGCTGGTGGGGGGGAGCTGCTGGTCCATCGAAGGCGCAGTGGTTCAGTCGAAGAGCCAGGTCTTGAGGTTCTTCCTGAAGTGATTGCCTGAGGAAGAGAGGCAGGGTGTTTCAGGTGTTTGCTGCGAGGTAGGTGAAGGATCTTCCTCCAGCTGTGGTATTGTAGATACGTGGGAAGGTGGCCAGATGGGCAGAGTGGAGGTCTCTTTTGGGTGCGTGGAATGTGAGGCGGTGTTTGAGGTATGCAGGTTCTACATCATGTAGGCCTTTGTAGGCTTGTGTGAGGAGCTTGAAGGTGATTCTTTTGTTGACTGGGAGCCAGTGGAGGTCTCTAAGGTGGCCGGTGATGTGGCTGTTGTGGGAGATGATGATGAGTCTAGCGGAGGCGTTCTGAATGGTCTGCAGTTTCTTGAGGAGTTTCTGGGTGATGGCAGCATAGAGTGTGATGCCGTATTCGGTTCTGTAGCTGATGAGGGCGTGGGTGACCGTCTTTCTGGACTTGGTGGGGATCCACTTGAAGATCTTTCAAAGCAGGCATAATGTGTGGAAGCAGGGTGATGAGACGCCAGTAATCTGGCGGTTCATGGTGAGCGAAGAGTCCAGGATAAGTGTGAGGTTCCGTGCGTGGTCAGTGAGTGAAGGAGGGGTTCAACATGCTATGGGCCACCAGGAGTCATCCCAGACGGAGGGGGTGGAGCTCATGATGAGGAATTTCGGTTTTCTCTGAGTGGAGCTTGAGGCAGCTGTTCTTAATCCAGTTGGTGACAGCCTTCATCTCATTGTGAAAGTTGTTCTTGGTGACTGTGGGCTCTTTGGTGAGCGAGAGAATCAGCTGGGTTTCATTGGCGTAGGAGACAATGTTGAGTTTGTAGTTCCTAACAATGGCTGCGAGTGGGGCCATGTAGATGCTGAAGAGAGTGGGGCTCAGGGAGGAGACCTGAGGCACTCCGCAGCTGATCTTTGTGGGTTCTGAGTGGAATGGTGGTAGTCTAACTCTCTGTGTTCGGCCGGTAAGGAAGGAATCGATCCATTCCAGGGCTTTGTGGTGGATGCCGGTGTTGTGGAGTCTTGTGCATAGGGTGCGGTGAGAGACAGTATCAAAGGTGGCCGAGAGGTCCATGAGGATGATGGCAGTCATTTTGCCTCGGTCGAGGAGGGTGCGGATGTCATCTGTGGTGGCGTGGAGGGTTGTCTCGTTGCTGTGGTTGCTTCGGAAGACGATTGGGAGAGGTCCAGGATGTGGTTTGCTTCGATGAATTCGGAAAGTTGGACATTGCTGGCCTTCTCAATGACCTTGGCTGGGAAGGAGAGAAGGCTGGGAAGGAAAGAAGAGAGAGGGGTCCGAAGTTCTTGAGGTCCGTACGGTCGGCATAGAGTTTCTTCAGCAAGGAGTTGATCTCTGTGTGCTTCCAGTCTTCTGGGAAGGTGACAGACTTTATGGAGCAGTTGATGGTGCAGCAGAGTTTGGGGGCCATGGTGGTGCTGGCTCTGCTGAAGATGTGGTGCGAGCAGGGGTCTGAGGGTGAGCTGGAGTGGATGCTCTCCATGATCTTCAGGGTGCCGTCAGCGGTGAGAGGAGTCCACTTGAGTAGGGTCTGTTGGGGTCCGGTGTCGTGGGGTGCGGAGGCTATGGGTGTGGTGGAGGGTTTTGGGTGTCGAGGCTGTTGAAGCTGTCATATATCTCCTTAATCTTGCAGTGGAAGTAGGTGCTGAGGTTGTTTCAGAGGTCTTGGGAGGGTGGGGTGTCTGCTGTCTCTGTGCTGGGTCTGGCGAACTCTTTGACCACTGCGAAAAGTTCTTTACTGTTGAGTGCGTTGGCGTTGATTCTTTCTTGTAGGGCTGTTTTCTTTGTTGTTCAGATAAGGTGGTGGTGTGCATTGACAGTGGTCTTGAAAGGTAAGTGCTCTTCCGCGGTTTTGTTGCTTCTCCATTTCTTCTTGAGCCCTCTACAGGTATGTCTGGACTCATGAAGGGTGGGAGAGAACCAGCTGGCTTTCTTGCAGTGTCGCTTGCTTGGGGCTTTCTTCAGGGGGGCCAGAGTGTCGGCGCAGTCAGAGATCCATTGGTGGAGGTTGTGTGCTGAGGTATTGGCGTCCATGGATATCGGTGGAGGGGTTTTGCTGAGGGTGGTGGTGAGCTATTGTTCGGTGGCCTTGTTCCAACTTCTGCGAGGGTGGGCGTGGTGGTTTACGGTGGGTTTGGTGAAGGAGAAGTGGACGCCGTGGTGGTTGGTCCACAGAAGCTAAGTGTTGTGGCTGAAGGTGATGTTGTCACTGGCGGAGAAGATGGGGTCAAGCGTGTGTCCTGCTGAGTGGGTTGGGGAGGTGACCCATTGTTTGAGTCTGACGGTGGGGAGGTTCTCCAACAGGGACAAGGTGTTTTTTTCATTGGCGTTGTCCAGGTGGAAGTTGAGGTCGTCAAGGAGGATGTAGTCCATTGATGTGAGAGTGTGGGGTGTGATGAAGTTGATTATGGAGTCGCTGAAGGGTGGGCAGGGTCTGGGGGTCTGTAGATGAGGGTGCCATGAATGGTGGTGTTCGGGTTGGTCTGCATCTGGAAGTGGAGGTGGTCCATGTTGGTCGAGTGGTAGTCCACGTGGGTGGTGATGCAGAGGGTGCTTTTGTGTACGATGGCAATGCCTCCCCCCTGGTTTGTTGATGCTGTCCTTGTGAATCAATCAATCAATCAATCAGGAATTTTATAAAGCGCGCTACTCACCCGTGAGGGTCTCAATGAATGATCTTCTAGCCTTCCGGGATGGCCGTGGCGATGTCAGGTGTGGAGGTGGAGTTCATCTAGGTTTCCATGAGGAAGGCGATGTTGGGGTCGACGGAGTCAAGCAGGTCCCAGATCTCCACGGCGTGTTTGTGAAGGGAGCGAGTGTTGAGCAGGATGCAGTTGAGGCGGATGAGTCCGGTGTTTGCGGTGGCAAGCGAAGGTTCAGCTTCAGTTCTGGCAGGAAAAAGGGCCCAGAGGTGTCCGTCGGCAATGCCTGGTGGCAGGCGGTATGGAGTCCGGTGTTGAGGGTGTGGCGGGTGCTGGCGTTGTAGCAGTGAATGGTCTGAGAACCAGGGTCTGTGGCGCTGGCCATGGTCGAGGCACAGATGGGCACAGGCAGGCTTGCATGAGGGGGAGGGCTGCACAGCTGGGAAGCGGGAAAGCGGCGCAGGAGGGGGTTGTGCCACAGGGGTTGAGCAGAAGCAAGGTAACAGCAAGAAAAGGCATGAAAGTGCAAAGTGTAGAACGAGAAAGAAAGTGACAGAAAGGCAGAAAAAGATGAAAAATGAAGATGAGCAAAAAGGAAACAATAAAGAAAAAAATGAAAGAAAAACGGAAAGAAAAATAAAGTCAGAAGCAGAGAGACAGAGGGCAGAGCAGCAGCATAGAAGAGAAGCTCCCCACTAGATCACCAGGGAGGACTTTAAACAAGTGGACCCGCAAGGGTCAGGGGCAGCAGCTACCAGGCGGAACAGTGCGTGGAACAGAGCAGTTCACTGACAAGGCTGTTAAATCCAGAGTAATGCAACACTATGCAAATTGTTGTGTGGCATTATTCTGCCCCATGGAGGAATTCCATGGATGATGCGTGGGTGCTTGTGGATTTTGACACATTCCTAGATTTACTATAAGTGTTAGAATGCCCCAAAACTTTTATTCCTCCCCAGGTGATGCATAACAAGGAGAACTATGTATATTTCTTCTTGTTGTTTTCTCTATCTATGTGTGCTGCATTCTAAAGCACACATAAAAAGAGGAAAATGCCTCAGGGGATTGTTTTTGTGCAGGAAGGTGCCCCTTCCCGTACAAAAACAATCCTGCTAACAACGCAGGTACCCTTGCACTGTGGTGCAAGAGTGCTTGCGTTGGCGCTAGGCAGCACATTGTGCGCCATATGCTGGGAAAAAGGAATGCGTCGTACAATGGGGCTTATTTACAAGCCCATTGAGCTGCCAGTGCGTCACTTTTGATATGGGAAAAAGTGCATGTACATAAGCCCCAATGCTTTAAATATGGCGCATTCCTGCCCTTTCCCTATCACGCAGCGTGCTGCGCCCCTCGGCTGAAATCTGATAATTAATGGACAGAATCTTGCCACAGTTGCAGCGTTAACTGTTATTGAGCTTTCGTAGTTTTGAATGTATTGACTTATGCATATATAGTTTGAACCTTCTGTGTTGTTATTTTGCTCAATACATCCTGTTTCAGGTGAAAAGTGCTCCTCTACCTATGTAGTGGGGTATATGTATATGCATCATCTCTCAATTTTTTTCATACAAAGTAAACCGAAAGGTAGACGTTTTCTCAATGCTAAGTTTCCACCAGTGCCGGGAACTTTCAAAAGTATTAGATCAGGAATTTCACAATTATGATGGTTGAACAATGTATATGCATTTTGAATCCAGAATTTCGGACTTATATTCCCATTGTACTTCATCTGTTACACTCATGATGGGAAGAAAACTAGCTGTTGCATGAAACCGGGTTTGCCATATTTGAAGAAAAGGATACAGGGGCTGTGGAAAAAATTTGAAGGATTTCTCATATTTTTCCTACATGATGCAAATCAGTCAGTTGGCAGGTTTAGCATTCCGTAGAACTGCTTTCATAAATATCTTGTAAAGAAAGTAAACTGCTTAAATCATCACAGAACGAATAATAAATGCCAGGTAGTACTAGGAGAAAACACTTGATATGGAATGAAGGACATCATTTGCCCAGACCTCAGTCCCTATGAATTAAAATCGCAGTGTCACTGAAAACAGCAAGATATGGGTTCGTGCGCGCACTTAGAATTCATGTTTTAATTTAAAATGCACTGCAAGGCTCGATAGAGTAGTGTTATCCAGCACAGCATGGCTGCAATGAAAGGCTCATACCTGAGTGAAATGAATATTCACCAGAGAGATAAAAGCGTTCCAACAGCATCCGCTAAAAGTTTGAAGTGGATGTTAGTGATCAGGGTAAACTTACTGAAATTGAGGGCAGCCAAAAAACTAAAAAAAAAATTCAATAGCTAAAAACATTCTCATGTACCTTCCTGTCATCGAATATAATTTAAAAATGTAGCCTGCAGGAAAACACATTAATATTACAACTCACAAAAAGATTTCAGAGGCAAGCATGTCTTTAAAGCTAAAACCATTGCACATATGATCGTATACTGCCATCTGCCGGGCATTTGCAGGAGTGCATAACAGCTTTCGTACGTAATTGGAAAAAACAATGGTATTCGGTGCTATGTACCCGTATTTACTTTTTTTTCACGCAGATTATGGACTAAGAAGCAGGCATTCCGGAGAATATTTACAAGCCCTTTGTGCTGCTGATAAATCACTTTTTTCCCATATTAAAAGTAACACACCGGCTGCGCAAAGGGCTTGTAAATATACCCCTCCTTCTTTCATGTGCTATCTTCTACGTCTGTTTGGACTGCCCCTCCAACAAAGCTTGTTAATAGGTGACTTTGGCTACAAATTTTGCAACCAAAGTTAACAGAAGTCAAACGTAAGTGATGCTTTTATTTAAGTCACAGAATCGTTTTACTAACAATTAATGAGCAAAGAATGCGCTGTTTTCACAGCGAGTCTTTCCGATAAGAACGGCAACGATTTCTCTACCGTCAACATAATACTGCCTTTGTTGTTCTTAGGGGCAGATTTACAAGCCCCTTGCGCCAGTATTGCGTCACTTTTAACATGGGAAAAGTGACGCAAAAGTGGCGCTTTTGTATGAAAACTATCTTTTCATTTTTTAAAATGTTGACGAGGAGTGCGCCTTTGTAGGATGCTGTGTCAACTACTGGTAGATACAGCTAGTACAAGGTTACCATTTATAAAATTAAACACATAGGCCCAGATTAACAAAGTTTTTGCTCTTGGTTTGAGTCACAAAAGTGACATAAATCTGCACAAAATGTTTTTGCGCTGATAAGTTGCCTGAAATCAACGTCAAGCAACGCAAAACACTGCTTTGTGTTACTGTGCGTCATGGGGGTGTTCCAAATGAAACCACTTATGGTTTTTGACACTAAACCCTCCCTATTAACGATAGTATGTATAGCAAACAGTTTCTCAACATGTGTTATTTAGAAGGCATTTTTACTTACAGAGAAGCATGCACAAAAGAGTTGCAAAGGGGAGGGAAACAAGGAGACAAAAACCCAGGGGCGGCTCCTACGCTATGGCTGAGGAGCGTAGCCCCACTACTTTTCGCAGTGCGAGAGCCAAAACATAAAATGGTAATAACTTTTAGTTATTACCAGTTTATGGTTGCTTTGTGGGTGGTGGGCGGATCTGCTCGGCTCTCCGAGCAGGGCAGGAGAGGAGTGGTTTGCCCACTCCTGAGTGTGCAGAAGACAGTTTGGTTGGCCCTCTGGGAACGCCCAAACCAGACATGTGCACTTTGCCCTTCTCCATGCAGGCTGCATTGCAGCCTGCATGGAGAACATGCACACCCCTCTAGCCCCTGGATGAGAGCCGTGTCACAGCACTCTAGAAGAATCACAACGCTGCATGCAGTGTTGTGATTGGCTTAGGGGAGGGAGCCTGGCTGCCTGCTTCCTCTTCCTATCAGAGGCAGGAGAGCAGGAGAGCAGGAGAGCAGGAGAGCAGGAGCAGTGAAGACACGGGGCCCAGTGGAAAAGTAAGTAACATTTTTGGGGAATTATGCCCCCATGCAACCCCCCTCCTCGCGCCTCCGTGAAGGAAGTGACTCGCTTGGGGCCACCCGGGTCAACTCAGACCACCTCTCAGCCTTCCATACCAAATAAAGAGTCTGAAGAACAGTGGAGCATATACCAATAATTCTTTTATTCAGATACACTCAGAGTGGAGCCCCGTCGGCACAGTCTCGAAGAGTAGTACAGAGGGAACTGAAATCAACAAGAATAGAGATACATTATGTACATTTCATAGCCGGGCAAAAACACGCCCACAGTGGAATTTTCCAGGCAGATGCAGCTGGACAGTGAAATACAAAAAAAAATAGGTTTCGGTTCTCGTATCTCACACAACCTAACACAATCCAAGATCGTTTCACACCGCGCCCGCCACCAGACAAGTGGGAGAGGGCCTCTATCTAGTGAGAAAGGTATGCGTTATTATGTACAGTCTATTCATTACTGAGGCAAAACTTCAACATTTCAGAAACAAAACTTAACAGAGGCTTTTCTCGGAAACAGTACAAGATTAGTTTCAATCATCATTCAAAATGGCGTCTGAACAGAAAATGGTGCAGCCAATGCTAACTTATATAGGGCACCGCGTAAGCAGTCTCGGGTCTATTCTAACAGACCATCCTTTTAGCATGAGCTAAAACATTTTCAACTATGGCAAAAAGAACAGAATTGCAAGCGATAACAGAATATCAAATGGGGGTACAGTTATGAACACTCCATACCATCAACATCAGAAAGTGAAACAGCAAGGAGGGATGAATTCTCGAATATTCCTTCATCAATATTCGTCAAATCATCAACATTTTTCTGAAGCATTATAGCAGCATTTGTGTTGTGAATTGATATTTTCTTTTTGGGTGTAAAAACAGTGGTACAATAGGAACTACAAAAAGGAAGACACTGAACGAGTACACAACAGAGCATCAATACCACAATAAGATAAATCACTTTTTCAAGTATCCAGCCTCAGCTACCGAAAAGGGACTAACTCCAATTCCCACTCTCCATTCCTTTGACATTTTCAAGAATATCTAAAATGTGTTTGGTAATATTCTTTTCCATATTCTTGATCCCGACCACACCCTGATCACCAACTACCGCACATACACCACCACTCGAGGCTAGAATAAAATCCACCGCATATCTAGTCTGTTCCGAATATATCCGCATATTTTCCAACTGAGTGGTGATGTTGCGCAAAGCTGCCACTGTAGTATTAGATAGAATTTGCAGCTTACATCCAAAATATTCTCTTGCCTTTTCACTCCTGGCCATGGAAGTACCACCCAATGTGAAAATAGAAGAAAGGATGTATCCAAAGGTGATACCATTATTAAAATTATTGACCTCTATATCGGTCACTCCCTCACAGAATTCTTTTGTTAGTGTCCTTTTAACCCATCTTTTGTTAGGCTTGGCATATTTACAGGGCACACCCAAAGGCAATACCATTCAAAGAGCTACATCGTCTGTACCATTATAGACATTGGAATAAGTCCCATTAGACAAGAAGAAAAACCCTGGGTGTGCATAAATCAGCCCCTCATAATCTACTGCAGAATACCAGGAATTCATTCCAAAAGAACTTGGATCCTCTTTATTCACTAAGGGGACCATTTGTTTGTACAACACTATTCCTGAACAATTTATATACAATGAAGTATCCGTACTGTTCACAATAGGACAACAAGCAGGGTAATAAACGGCCCCTCGAGGAACTGACAATTCCTTGTAATGCCATCCCACTATTGTTACGTTCTGTTTTTCCATATAAAAATTATCGCAATATATATTGTTATCACAACCCGGATAACCCACTCCCCATTGCTTTCTATGGTACAGACATGACCCCGGTTAACCAAAACCAAACACTCCTTTCACTTCTGTAAATTGAGGTGGTCGAGTATATGTGTAATTTAACAGTGACAATGGATATGCAGTCCACAGACTGGTGACAGATTGGGTGGGGTAACAAGCGGTCCCTTCGACAAAGAACCTGTTATGTGTTTCCAAGAATACATTACTCGGGACAGTTCTTTTATTTCGTATCGGGGAAATGACCATACCCTTACTGCGTAAAGACACGCTTTGAGCATCTTCCAAAACCCATGATACCCTACACAATATTATTATCATCAGAATCAAAAGAACAAAGCACATTATTTTACTTTTCCTTGACCACATCATATTATGTTGTGTAGTAACCATTGGCTGCTCCTCCTCAGCAATCTTTCTGCCAAAAGGATGCATAATGAATTCAAAAGAAGGAAAATGCAAAAAATATAAAGTTCCAGTGTCTGTTAGAGCCTTACTGGCGCAGACTTCTATAGGCCATCAATAAGTTGGCTCTCTTGAGCACCGGCGTTGGAGCTTGCTCTGTCCTAAGCTCTTCTCCTAATCTATCCCACGTCGATAAAGGTTGTATATCATCAAAGTATACTTTGTTTTTTCCTGACTAATGTTCAAACAACAAAGGCAAAACAAACACAGAATTTTCACTCCTTTCAATTATTCGTTGGTACTGTTACTCAGTACTACCTATCTTGTACAGTCCATCCCTAATCTATTTTCTCCTTAGACCCAGTAGCCCTCAGCCGAGGATGCAAATTGTACTTGACAGCCCCAGGCACTGCATGATCAATGAACATAGGCTCCTGAATAGCTCATATTTCTGGTGGGACCGCCTCGTTCAAAACATCATCGTTCTCCTTGTCTGTTTGTGTCCAGGTCAATTTAGCATCACTAAAGGGGGCAAACCTGGGCACTCTCTCACATTCAGTGTCACCAATACCCTCCTTCACCCATTGGTCATATGGCAACGGTAAAGGAATCCTCCGACAGTGTGTGGCATGCACCCAGTTATTTCGACCAGCAACCTTTACAGCCGTCCATGTCACGAACAGAACTTGCTCAGGGCCTTTCCAGCCGTGCTCCAGACTTTTCTTCCTCTGGAAATTTCTGACCAGGACGTAATCACCAGGTTGAATGTCGTGGCCGAACCCCTCTGGTATAGAAGGTAATGATTCCCGTACCTGTTGGTGAATAGAACGTAAACTTTCTGTCAATTGCCCAAGAGAATCAAGCAACACAGGATATTCAGTATCAGAATATTTACAAGGACGTGGGACACCCCAAACACGACCTCATAAGGTGACAAGCATGTTCTATAATGAGCTGTAGTTCTTGTTGACAAAAGAGCTAACGGTAGAGCATCTGGCCATTTTAACCCTGTCGTCTCCTGGATTTTTGCCAATTTCAATTTGAGAGTACCATTGTACTTCTCAACCAAACCCACTGACTGTGGATGATTAGCAGCATGAACTTTCTGTTCAATGTGTAAACCTTCACAAATCAATGTAATCACTTTCCCATAAAAATGAGACCCGTTGTCACTCCAGATAATTCGGGGCAAACCGAATCGAGGAAAGTATCCTTTAAGGAGTACTTTCGCAGTTGTAATGGCCGTATTGTCCATAGTGAGGTAAGCCTCAACCCATTTGCTGAATGCACATATGACCACTAAAACATATTTAAGATTATTACATCTTTCTAGTTCAATGAAATCCGTTTGGAGGACTTCAAACAGGAAAGTGGGTAGTGCAAAATTACCAGGTGGGGTAGGGGTACCTTTCCCTGGATTCAGTTTCATACAATTCATGCAATGTTTCACCAGATGCGCAGCTGTGTTAGAGATTATGCCAAACAGGGGCTAACAATTTACAAATGCCTTTCGCACTAATATGGGCTGGACCATGGGCCATAGTAACCACAGGAAGTACATATGCATCGGGCAATATCCATTTCTGTTCTCCAGATTTATCAATCCAACATCCTTCCTCATTTAACTGTGCTGTACTCTCCTACCATTTTGCTAATTCCTCTTTTGTGGCTTCACTTTGTATCTCCTTTACACTTCCAACAATATTTTCAAACATAGCAACCTCAGGAACCCACCTAGCTGGACCTGCAGCAAACATGCACTTCATTTTACGTCGGGCCGTCTCCTTGGCTACCTGATCTGCAAATGCATTTCCTCTACCTACGTCATCAGTAACCTTTCTATGAGCACTACACTTAGTTAGTGGCAATTTCTTGGGGAGCGTTAAAGTGGACAAAAGCCACAATATAAGGTGCCCATGTTGGATTTTGGTACCATGAGAGGTAAGGAATCCTCTCTGCCCACAGTCGCCCAAAGTTATGCGTGACCCCGAATGCATACTGGCTGTCTGTATAGATATTGACTCAAATCACAAGCTCGGATAAGGGCAGCAAGCTCAGCGGCTTGAGCCGACTGATAGGGGACCCGTGAGGTCTCTACCACCGTCCACAACGTAGTAATAGCATAAGCTGCAGTGGTAGTGCCATCTGGTAATTTAAAACAGGAGCCATCAACATATAGTTCTCCTTGGGGGTCAGATAAGGGAACATCAGTCAGGTCTACCCGTCCTTTCGTCTCTTCTTCCGTCCGGAAAATGCAGTCATGCTTGTCAACTGCATCATTCTCAGAAGGGAGGGGTAGTAACGTGGCTGGGTTCAGAGTGGCACATCTTTTGATCGTTGCTTAGCAAATAATCTCAATTCATAACCAGCAAGACGTGCACTGGTGAGGTGCTGTGTCTTTGTCTTATTCAAAAGTGTATCCACAGCATGGGGTACCATAACTGTGATTCTGTATCGAATGTGTGTCCAGCCGATTGCCTGATTGAAGTGGCCACAGCTGCAACCGCTCTCAGACAGCTCGGAAGGGCCCTAGCAACAGGGTCCAGCACAGCAGAAAAATAAGCACAAGGCCTCTGTTTATCCCCAAATTTCTGTGATGAGACAGAAAGTGCGCAACTAGCCATCTCATGAACGTAAAGCACAACCGGTTTCCTATAGTTAGGTGTGCCAAGCACCGGAGCCGAGCAAAGCGCAGTTTTTAATTGCTCAAAAGATCTCTGACATTCTGGCGTCCAAGGCAAAGGCTCATGCACTGCTTTCATTGTTAATGCATGCAAAGGTTTGATTAGTAAAGAATAATTTGGGATCCACTGGCGAAAGTAGGAAGTAATACCTATATAAGAGCGTACATCTTTTTGACTTTGCGGAATGGGAATTTTAATAATGGTACTAATGTGCTCAGGGGTCAACCTTCTACCCTCCTTCGACAGTAGGTGACTTAAATAAGTAACCTCCTGTCAACAATACTGAAATTTTGAAAGAGAGACCTTATGTCCATGATGCACCAAATGCAGCAACAATTTCACTGTACTGTCCATGCAACCTTGTTCAGTATCAGAAGCTATTAACAGGTCATTGACATACTGCACCAATACATTACCTGGAGAAAGCGATGGTGAATCCAACTGATTGTTTAATGCTTGACTATAAATACTAGGGCTCTCCATATAGCCTTGAGAACCACGTACAGGCGTATCAGCATCCAAAAACATCAGAGGATGAATAACCGCAGGAGGAGGAGTGGTAGGACTAGTAGGTAGAACTGTAGTCAATGGTTGCACCGAAGAAGAAAGAACAGAAGGCACAAGAGTAGGGGCAGTGGATGTAATAGAGGTCACAGTCATCAAGGATGGTGAGGGGAGAGAAAGAATAGGGGGTGCGGTAACCGGAGCTGTGGGTATAACAGTCGTAGATACAGGGGCAGCTTCAGCGGACAAGACAGGTTGCTGTGTCTGTAAAGGAACAACAGGGTATATCCTCTGCAGGGCATAAGGAGGCGGGGGTCGAGTATCTAACAACTCCTCTACAAGGTATCATCGTCCTCTTTGGACACATAGGACTTGTCAATATGCAACAGAAATCTCCTATCCTCACATTCTATTCCTGTCTCCTGTTTTTCTCTATCATACGCCATAGCTTTCTGTGTAAGAGTCTGCATCCTCCCTTTCCGTGCATCTTTCTCCATTTTTAACCGCCTTTTCTTAGCCTCCTTCTGCCAAGTTCGAAGAGAGTCAAACATCAACTGTCTACTTCGTCTCTTCAAACAAATGTTCCTGTAAAAAGCCAATCTTCTGTTCATCTGAACTGCAACTCGGCATTGTCCCTCGTATATTTGTGCCATAATGTGCTAAACACAATAGGGCCAAGAACATGTTTCACATACATATCAAAATTAGGGCTGCCTTCAGGAGGCGCAGGCTGAGCTTCTTTCAACTGAGCATCTGCAGAACAACAACAACGACAACACAAACTCCAAAGTTTACTGATGCCAGGCATTGCAGAGAAAAAAACAAAATCATGATTGTTACCTGGCAAAGTATTTGCAAACACTTTTCATCAAGACAGTCCTTAGACCGTAAGACGTTCAAATTACAATGGTACCATACCCAAATAGAACCAAAACAAACTCACCTGATATCAGTAGTACAAACAAACCAGTTCTCCACTGCCGACTCCTCAGACCAAACAGTCAGATCAAGGGTTTCGCTGTTCAGGACTCCAGTCGGGATGACCACTGGGCGAGGAACCATCCGGCGGGACAGAAGGAGCAGCTGCGAGTAACAGAAACTCTTCGTGCAGGGATCCCTGAGCCGTCAGTCCGACCAGACAATGTCCTCGTCCTCCCCCCCGTCTGCGGAAAGGGAATGGATCAATCACCCCAAGGAGTCCCTGTTTGGATGCCAACTGAAGGAAGTGACCCGCTTCGGTCCACCCGGGTCACCTCGGACCACCTCTCAGCCTTCCATACCAAATGAAGAGTCGGAAGAACAGTGGAGAATATACCAATAATTGTTTTATTCAGATACACTCAGAGTGGAGCCCCATCTGCACAGTCTCGAAGAGTGGTACAGAGGGAACCGAAATCAACAAGCATAGAGATGCATTATGTACATTTCATAGCCGGGCAAAAATACGCCCACAGTGGAATTTTCTAGGGAGATGCAGCTGGACAGCGAAATACAAAGAAAATAGGTTTCGGTTCTCGTATCTCACACAACCTAACACAATCCAAGGTCATTTCACCCTACGCCCACCACCAGACAAGTGGGAGAGGGCCTCTATCTAGTGAGAAAGGTATGCGTCTTTATGTACAGTCTATTCATTACCGAGGCAAAACATAACAGAGGCTTTTCTCGGAAACGGTACAAGACTAGTTTCAATCATCATTCAAAAGGGTGTCTGAACAGAAAATGGTGCCGCGAATGCTAACTTACATAGGGCATCACGTAAGCAGTCTCGGGTCTATTCTAACACCCGCGCCCGCCCCCCCCCCCACTCGCGGGTCATGCCGGCTGTTTCTGCAAAAACCACCTATATCCAGTAAAAGCAAACACTTGGGGGGATATTCACAAGAACGTGTGCTAAACATCTCCAAAATATGTTAATGCAACTTTACACATCGCAGCCTATCCCGGGAAAACAACCCTATGTTAACGTGGAATTAACAACACGGCGGTACCATGCGATAGTCTCCCAAACCGCGGCCAATGTCCGCGATACAACCACCTCGACGGAGATAAAAACACAAACCCCAAAGCAAAAAAACGTGCGATGAGCCCATTCGCAATGAGGAAAGCAGCGCAAGGCCTGCGACACATATACGGCATGCGGGAATAAGCACAACAAAAGCAGGGAAAAGAAAAACAAACCAAACAGAAAACAGTGAAGCACAATGGAGGCAGTCGGAGCTAGCACACAACCCCACAAGCACCATTGGCAACAAAACATTCTACATGGCAGGCCATCGTGGACAAGGTGAATGCAGCCCGAGAGCGGAGGAGGACAATGGCAGAAAACCAGAACAGCTGGAATGATGAGAAACGCACAAACACGCCAACAACCACAAGGCAGCAATGCACACCAGAGGTGGGAGTCCAGCGCCACACCAGGAGCTGGATGACATGGAGGAAATGGTGTCCACCACATCAGTCTGGAGATGGTGGCACGAGTCGGGGACCGGAAACTGCTCAAAATTAACAGACACTACAGCAACAGGGAGAGGAACGACCAGGGACTGGGGGGACGGGGGGAGATTGGCACAATGGCACACATGCACAAGTAAGCACAGCACAACTGCAGACAAACCATGCTCAAGAGGAACAACACCAACCAAGAGCACAAGTCACACAACTCGGCAATATCACACCACTGAACAAGCACAGAAGTGAAAACCACACTGCCTGAAAGGGAGAAGGGTGAGCCAAATCAGAGCCGAAGGGACATCTCACACACAATGCAGCACACACACATAGGAAGCAGAGCACCTCAACATCCAACACAATGTGGTACAAACACCAACATCAGCACAACCGAACACAGGACACAAGTGCACCCGCTTGTGGCCGGGAAATGGCCATACGCATCTGGCAAAGCACGAAACAGGGACATGATAATGCACAAGTACCAACCCACAGCCCTGATGGGGCAGCAATGCATGTAAGGCAGGGACCCAGATAGGCCGTGACACACACATTGGCATACAAATAAACACTCAACACAGTTGGAGACAAGTGAACGTGCGGAAACTTTATCAACAATTGCGTATCAGTACGGCCAAGGGAAGTGCCACGACATGCAGACCAATGCAGCAGCATGTCTGAATGAGGAACATTGGAAAGCACCCATGTCCACCCCGGGGGAGTCCATCACCAACACAAGTCATTGCCAACCCGCGTATGTTGTCCGCGCATGGACCAGGAGTCCAGGCCAATGCAGCCATGTCCACTGTCTCCCAGGGACATGTGACCAGATCCCAAACAATCAACCAGGTGTCGGGACACGTGCAATGGGTCACATGCAGTCCTGGCTACAGTTACCTTGTCACTCGTCCATGAACGCGAGTGCAGCAGCGTAGGCCAACATTTCCAATGCGAGATCGTTGTCCACCACATCTGACATGTTGGCGACGTAACCCATCAGCTGTCCTGGACAGATGTGCTCACTCCAACCCTTGGACCCAATATGCACGAAAGCCCAATCAGGAAGCGGCTCAATGTGGTCACTGCACACGACGACTCCTGCAATCTCCCAGGTCCAATCCCCAGCATGCATGCCAAACATCCAGGCATGCCATAAACGGGCATCACAGTGACACTCCTGGTCGTGTTCTAACAGGGGGCGCACACACACATCGAAATACAGGTCAGCTACAGTCACGTTGGAGAGGCAGACATCCATGGACCACTCGAATATGCACGAGTGACAGTGCAACACAGGCTGAACGCAGGTGACGTTGGCAAGGCCGAAGCTCAGCCTGTAACTGATCCGCAGCACTGCCAATGGCAGTGCCCCCAGTACATGCAGCAGACGTGCACGGTACAGGTCCACGTGACTGGAGTAGAGCATGTGTCCAGGATGGTCTGCCATTGCGTCAGTGGCTCTGCTTGAAGCGGCACTGTGAGGACCTGCACCAGTCCTGTGGATAAAACGCCACCGCTCGGAGAAATGAGCAGTGTCTGTGTGCAACGGGTGCAGGCCTGGGGTGTGGTGGGAGTACGAGTGAAGGCCATTTCACGCACGCAAACTACGACCAACGACTTCTGCGTGTGGGATGTGTACACGTTGGCCTCATGTCTGGCAGTGCGTAGTGTGGGAGTCGCCTGGAAATGCTATCCTATGTGTCACGGGGTGCTGGGCACATGCAAGTCACATCTAGGAGCTGCAGATATGCTACCGCCAGATAGTGCAGACAAAGGACCATTCATCCCTACAGTAACTACACCATCTGCATGCATCCAGGAGATGCACAGAGGCCTGCCGTGGGTGTGGTGGGATGTCTGCGACCCTGGGAATCATGGATGATACGCCCAGCACGTGGCACATGTGCGGCCTCACTGTGTGTTATGTTGCCTCACAGCTGCTCCACCCTCCCACGAGCTCCCACATTTGTGTGCCCTGCGTGGTTGTATCACGTGCACTCCTACGGCACACCATTGAGATGCCTGTCCGCGCATGTCCAGCGGCATGCCACCAACACCGTGACGCTGGCCTTTGAAGGTGTGCGGCCAAGTGAGTGTAGGCCAATGGTCCGGACAGGGCGGACACAATTGTACAGTCCATAGCTGGCTGTGATCACGCCTCGAATGAGGCTAGGCAACTGACTCATGCAGCCGCAGGACCAATACACATAACACTTGGCATGCATGTGCCAAGACTCCGAGCGGTCTTGCGCTCCTACATTTCCCCGTCCGTGCGGGCCCGCCCTCCTGGTGCATGCTACATTGCAACATCATCTACTGTGGCCCTGGTGGCGACAACACCCCAACACAGAGACACACTTACCGCACATCCTGCCCAAGGCCAGGTCCGAGCCACGCCCTGCTCCCCCTGCTGATGCAGCACGCCCCTGCACTAAACTGACGTACGCCGGACCAGCATGCGCCGCTTGTGCATGCAGGGGGGGACGGGCAAAGCTACATGTCCAAGGTCACTGCCAACGCTGAGGTGACATGGTATCGTTCGCTGAGGATAGCACACTGTGATGTTGCAGTGCCATGCCCATCATGCTGACACAATGACCACACGGACACACTTGCTCAGATGGTGTGAATGGCTACGAGCACGTGCGCCCGGCCACATTTATTAGCAGGCACACATATCGAGTGACACCTGTGTTGGTTGTGTGTGGGGTGTGTGCACACCAGCCGGCAAGGGCTGCCTGATGCAGTCAGAAATCGACAACAGTGTACATTGTAAAGGACACAACCATTCAACCGTAAAGGACCCATGACCTGAGCTGTACAGAGTTAGTGGCCCCGGATGCACAGCGTCCTGCACGGGCCTACCGCCAAGGGCCGCTGACTTGCGGTGCACTGGGGCAGGGTCACGAGGGCAGAGCAGGTTCTCGCAGATGACTAGAGGGTTGTCGCGGAGTGTCTCGGTGGACAGTGGAAGGTGTACCCCCAGGACATGATGCCGAGGGCAGAACCACGCAGAAACAGTCACCATGGTGGAGATGAGTGGAGCAAACACATGTCGGACACCAAGTCCGTCCCAGCCAGATGATGATGCAGACAACCCCCAGGCCATGGACTCAGACGACACCAAAGTTTAACCAGAGAGTGCCCATGAGTCATTGCGCACAGAGTTAGTGACACCTGTGCTGATAGGGGATGCCACCTGCGATGAGGCGTGTCCAATGGTGTTGACTCCTCCATATCTTACCCAGGACACAGTTCCACATGTGTGGCCTACTGGACCGCAGTGCAGGCCTGAGGCAGCGGCCAGCAGGGGCCATTCACTGAGTGTCGCCGGGTTAGGTTGGATGGTCCCACCGGCCTGCGTAGTTCAGGTTCAGTGGCACCACGGGACGCGGACTTGCGTTGCACAGGGTTAGTGGCACCAGGTCAGTTGTTGCTAGTGTTCGGTCACCTCCATAACGAGGATCCGGCTTTCATCCGGACTGAACCGCATCTTCCTCTTACTCCTCTCCGTGCGGTCCCTGGTATGGACTCTGCCATCCATGAATCACGACTAAGTGCTGGATGTGGGGCCTACTGGACCGCAGTGTAGGCCGGGGGCAGCGGTCAGCACGGGCCCACAGACATGTGTCGTGTGCTTGTGATGCATTCGTTTGCTTCTCTGATAGCAGGGAGTTTAGTGATATCACCCCTGCAGTAGACATCTGGTCACTGCCATTCATGACTCAGGACACAGTTCCACATGTGGGACCCACTGGGCCGCTGTGTAGGCCTGTGCCCTCATCCACGTGTCGCCGGCTTGCATTGAACAGGGTTAGTGGCACCACGTGTCGCCGGCTTGCGTTGAACAGGGTTAGTGGCACCACGTGTCGCTGGCTTGCATTGAACAGGGTTAGTGGCACCACGTGTCGCCGGCCTGCGATGTGGAATTATGCCTCACTGATCGAAGGGAGTCTGGTGCTGTGGCCGCTGCCACGGACTTGGGGTCACTGCCATTCATTACTCAGGACACAGTTCCACATGTGGGAGCCACTTGGCCGAGGAGGACGCCGGTGGAGTATGTAAATGTAAAAGGAGTACTGTGGGCCTGCACCGTGGAGGCCAGGGAGGTGCTGCGGAGGCTGCAAAGGTCGCGGGCCTGGGGCCTGGAGCTTGCACCGGCATGTGGTGGGCCCTCTTCGACATACGCCGGTGTCGGCAGGTGAGCAGAGCCTCGTTGGTGCACTGGTGCAGGCATGACAGGTCGGGGGCCCAGCGGCCCGGGGTGCAGCAGGCGCACAGGGACGCAGGCCCCACCGCGCTCAGCGCCGGACTCGTGGCGGGCTGAGAGGCGCCGCCCTGGCAGACGCATTGTCCATTCCGAATGAGGACCATGCCCAATCAATCAATCAATCAGGGAATTGTAAGCACGCTACTCACCCGTGAGGGTCTCAAGGTGCTGAGGGGGGGGTCCGCAGATCTGTTTAGCCGAAGAGCCAGGTCTTGAGGGTCTTCCTGAAGGTGTTCAGGGAGGGGGCGCGTCTGATGTCTGCCGGTAGCTCGTTCCAGGTCTTGGCTGCAATGTGAGAGAAGGATCTACCGCCTGCTCTGGCTCTGTGAATGCGCGGGGTTTCGGCCAGTGCGAGGTTGGAAGATCGGAGGTTTCTTTTGGGTACGTGGAAGTTGATTCTGTCATTGAGGTATTTGGGTCCGTTGTTGTGTAGGCATTTGTAGGCGTGAGTGAGGATTTTGAAAGTTACTCTTTTCTCCACGGGGAGCCAGTGGAGACTTCGTAGGTGTTGGCTGATGTGTTCGTGTCGGGGGATGCCGAGGACGAGTCTGGCGGCGGTGTTCTGTACTGTCTGGAGTTTGCGGAGTAGGGACTTGTTGATGCCGGCGTAGAGTGCGTTTCCATATTCCAGTCTGCTGGTGATGAGTGCGTGGGTGACTGCCTTCCTTGACTCAGGGGGGATCCACTTGAAGGTCTTGCGGAGGATGCGGAGGGTGTTGAAGCAGCTGGAGGTGACGGCGTTGACCTGTCGGTTCATGGAGAGTGATGAGTCGAGTACGATGCCGAGGTTCTTGGCGTGGTCTGAGGTGGTAGGTGGGCTTCCGAGGGCGGTCGGCCACCAGGTGCTGTCCCATGCAGAAGGGGTGGTACCGAGGACGAGGACTTCTGTCTTCTCGGCGTTGAGCTTCAGGCAGCTGTTGGTCATCCAGACTGCGACGTCTTGCATTCCTTTCTGGAAGTTGAGTTTGGCAGTGGTGGGGTCTTTGGTGAGGGAGAGGATGAGCTGGGTGTCGTCGGCGTAGGATACGATGTTGAGGCCGTGTTGTCGGACGATGGCTGCGAGGGGGGCCATGTAAATGTTGAAGAGGGTGGGGCTCAGTGATGAACCTTGTGGGACTCCGCAGGTGATTTTCGTGGGGTCGGAGAGGAAGGGTGGGAGTCTGATCCTTTGGCTTCTTCCGGTGAGGAATGATCGGATCCAGTCCAGGGCTGTTCCTTGTATGCCTGCGTCGTGTAGTCTGACGACTAGTGTGCGATGGGAGACGGTGTCGAAGGCCGCTGATAGGTCGAGTAGGATGAGGGCTGCGGAGTGGCCTTGGTCCAGGAGGGTGCGGATGTCGTCTGTGGCGGTGAGTAGGGCGGTCTCTGTGCTGTGGTTGCTTCGGAATCTGGATTGGGACGGGTCGAGGACGGCGTTTTCTTCAATGAATCGTGTCAGTTTCCTGTTGACTGTTTTCTCTGCAACTTTGGCTGCGAAGGGGAGGAGCGAGATGGGCCGATAGTTCTTGAGGTCGGTGGGGTCAGCTGTGGGCTTCTTGAGCAGGGGTCTGACTTCTGCGCGCTTCCAGTCGTCTGGGAAGGTGCCTGTTTTGAAGGTGGTGTTGATGGTGCGTTGTAGTTCGGGTGCGATGGCGGCCACGGCTCTGTGGTAGATGTGAGGGGGGCAGGGGTCGGTGGGGGCCCCCGAGTGGATGCTTTTCATGGTTGAGGCAGTGTCTTCGGCTGTGATCGGTGTCCAGTTGGAGATGGTGGGCTGGCTGGTGTTTCTGGGGGGCGGGGGGCCATCTGTGGCGCCTGGTGGATGGTCGATGAAGTTGTCGTAGAGGTTTTTGATCTTGAGGTGGAAATAGGTTCCAAGCTTGTCGCAGAGGTCTTGGGATGGGGTGATGTCTGTGGCTTCGCTGCGTGGGTTGGTGAATTCTTGAATGACACTGAAAAGTTCCTTGGAGTTGGTGGAGTTGGCCAGGATTTTGTTGTGGATGAAGTTCCTTTTGGTGGCTCTGATCTGGTTGTGGTAGTCCGTCATGGTGTCCTTGTAGGTGGTGTGGTTTTCGGTTGTCTTGGTGTTTCTCCAGTTCTTCTCCAGGCGTCTGCAGGTGCGTCTGGCTTCTTGGAGAGCAGTTGTGAACCAGGCGGCTTTCCTGGGGCGTTGTCTGTCGGGGTTGCGTAGCGGGGCAAGCTCATCTGCGCAGTTGGAGATCCAGGTGTGGAGTTCTCTGGCTGCGTCGTTTGCGCTGTTTGCGTCGGGTGCCCAGGTGTGGTTGTCTCGGTTGAGGGTGGAGTTAAGTTGCTCATCGGTAACCTTGCTCCAGTTCCTTCATGGTGGGCGTGGGGCTGGTTTGGGTGCTTTGGGTTTGTTGATGGCGAAGTGTACGCAGTGGTGGTCGGTCCATGGCGGCTGCGTTGTGTGGCTGAAATGGACACTGTTTCCTGCCGTGAAGATGGGGTCGAGGGTGTGTCCTGCTCTGTGGGTCGGTGTGTTGACGAGTTGTTTAAGTCCGATGCTGGCGAGGTTGTCACGAAGGATAGTGGAGTTGGGGTCGCTGGGGTTGTCGAGGTGGAAGTTCAGGTCTCCAATGAGTATGTAGTTTGTTGAGGCGATCCCGTGGGGTGCGATGAAGTCGGTGATGGTGGCGGCGAAGGGTGTTCGGGGGCCGGGGGGTCTGTAGACGAGGGTTCCTCGGAGTGTGGCTTTGGGGGTGGTCTGGATCTTGAAGTGCAGGTGTTCGGCGGAGGGGAAGGTTTCGCTGGAGGTGGTGAGGCGGAGGGTGCTCTTGTGGGCGATGGCGAGGCCCCCTCCTGGGTGGTTGGGGCGGTCTTTCCTCTGGATCTTGTATCCGTCTGGGATGGCGGTGCTGATGTCGGGGGCAGAGGATGCATTGGTCCAGGTCTCTGTGAAGAAGGCGATGTCGGGCGAAAGAGAGTCGAGTAGGTTCCAGATTTCCATGGCGTGTTTGTGTACGGAGCGTACATTGAGGAGGATGCATTTTAGGGTGTCGCCGGTGCTGGCGTCGGTGGTGTTGGAGGCCGGGGTGGCGGTGAGGGTCTGGCGGCAGTGGAGGCAGTGGAGGCAGGAGAACTGGCCGTGGGTCGTGTTCGGCGAGGCCTATTGGCATTCTCTAAGTCTTCCAGGGTTGAGTGCAAGGAGGGTGGTGGTGTTGTAGCGATGGGTAGTGGGAGGGCCAGGGTTCCTGGCGCTGGCCGCAGTCGGGTCGCGGACGGGCGCAAACGGGCTTGCCTTTGGCGTGCCTTTGGCGCGCCGGTGGCGCGACCGCGCAGTGGCCGCCATTAAGTAGGGGAGGTGGGAGGGAGGAGAGGGTGGGAGGCGGGAGCAGGGGAATTCCGGGGGGGAATTCCGGGGGGAAATTCCAGAGGGGAAATTCCGGGGGGGAGGGGCCGCAGGGGCAGCAGCGGCAAAAGGCAAAAGGAACAGGCAGGCACGAGAAAATAAAAACAGTGGTGGAATTAGAGCAAGACACAGATGGGCACAATAACAGTGGCACAACAGGGAAAAAAATTAAGAAAAAAGCGTCTGAGAAAGGTTACGGTGGTTGGAGGCAGTCTGGTCCCAGTTGGAGCGGGCAGCAGGCGCAGGAGCGGGCAGCAGCCTCGAACCTCCCAAGGAGGAGGTCGGAGTCTGGAGGCAAGAGACGGCACAGCGGAGCAGTGGGGAGAGAGTGGACCTAGACCGAGGGTCGGAGGTCTTACTCAAGCCCAGTGCAACGGGCTTTTTGTTCACACCCCTCCACAGGCCTGGCGTACGCAGGGCCAACCCACTCCGCCCGCGCATGCAGGGGGGGACGTAACTTGCAACATTTCCGCGTTCTGCCCCACAGCCTTTGGGGACTTGGTAGCGTCCACTGGCCACTACACTCCATGCTCCAGCAGTTGATCTCCACATGGCCATTTCCGTGATTTGCACGCTGTGGTCTGTCCGGCATTTCCACGCCACATCTGGCATTGGGTAGGTTCACATTCCTTAGTCACTTGCCGCTCTCGCACATGCCTGCTCCATGCCTCTCCTCACATCCTGCTATTGTGTGTCTGTGGTGCCATGCCGTGGCTGGGTTGTGGGCATGGCAAGGCCAAGTTCCTAATGGAGTCGTGTTGTCGTGTCTGGTAGGTTGGCATGTTGTGTGGCATGTTGAGTGTAGTTGTGCTGCATGCCCATTGCCAGTGTCGTGAGTTGCATGACTATGGGCTGGAGGTGTGTGGTGTGTTCATTTGGTACTTACCAACAAGCACTGCATTGCCATGGGTGCCATCCTGGGTGCGCTGGGTGATGATGGACTGTTGGGAGATGTTTGAATCAGGCACTCTGCCTGGGGAGTTGGCCATGACATTGTTGAGGGGTCCCGGGTGGTCCACTATTGCCTGCACATTCATGGGATGCGTGTGCTTTCAGTTGTGGTAGTTGTGTGCAGTGTCGGCAGGGGGCACGAGCGGTACATGTGTGCAGTTCACCCTGACACGTGAGAGAATCCAGCTATGGTGTAGGGTCCTTGCTTGGCCTCCAGCTGCTCCTGCACAGTGTGGGTGAAGTGGAGGGGCTGGGGTACCAGGCTGATGTTGGCATCCAGGACAGGTGTGATGCCCTTGTATGGGGCTGGCTGTGTGACTCCTCCGACTCTGGCAGTTGTGGGTTGGATGGTACCAGAGGCGGACATGTGCTGCGCAGCCGGCAGCTTTGTCTGCGGAGGGATGTTGGTTGTCCGCTGTATTGGTACCGTCAGCAGGTGGGGAATGTGGGTCAGGATGCGGGGGTTTGTTGTCCTTTTGGGCCTGTAGTGGGCAATGTCCTCCTCTGGCGTTGGGTCTGGGCGGCAGGTGCGTTTCAGGTGGGTCCGCTGTCTTTGTGTACGCTGCATCTGTGGTGTTCCCGGGGGGGGCGGGACGGGTCCTGGGGGTGGTGGCGGGCCTGGGGGTGGTGGAGGTGGGTGTTGTGTCCCTCATGGGTATCAGAGCTGCATGATCATTGTCTCCATGGCATCTGTGGGTCTTCAGGTGTGGCTCTTGGCTGGGCTCCCTTTCATGCTGCGAGTAGTCGTCCTGCTTAGCACCAGCAAAAGGCAGGTGTTAAATCCCTGGTGCTACAGCGGCTTATCGCCTGTTTTTGGTTCGCATCGCGGATCTGGCCGTTCATTGTGAAAGTGGTGTTGTGGTTTTTTCGTATGTTTTTGCACGGGAGTGCCTACTCTGCATCTCATTAGGGTTAGTTGTTGGTGTCCACCGTGGGGATACATTTTGGGGCAGTTATCTCGGGAATACTGGCGATGTCTGCAGTTTGCACCCGCTTGTGAATGGGGTGTTAAATCTATCTCCACTTTTGATAAGTTAAGGTGGCGATAAATCGGAGATAAGTCCTTGTGAATATGCCCCTTGGAGTGTATTGAGCAGAAAAGGGGAGGGCAAAATGCCGACACTCAGTTACATTAAATGTTCATGTAATCTGTACAGACTTCAGCACAATGGTGCTCGTGAGAAATAAAGTGAGCAGCACAAGTGACAAGTGACAAAATATATACAGCGATAAAATGGCGCAAAAAAACCTATACAAAAGGACTCTTGGTGGTTCCCATACATTAGTACATTTCTTAGGAGTAAAATTAGTTACATAGAACCATAAGGGCAGCACCAAGAATTGCGCAGAAGGTTCGACCCATGAAGACATTTTTGCACTATGGCGCAAAGGTGTGTGCGTGGCACGTGGCGCGGCAGCCTAATTGTGTACCAGTGCTAGGGAGAGAGCAAGATAGTGTCATATCTAGGTAAATATGGCACATCCCAGCTCTCTCCCTGTCATGCAATGCAGCGCAGCAAATTTAAGTGCTGCGCAACATTGGGTGAAAGTTTTGTGAATCTGGGTCATAGTGTATTTTGTTCACTATACTGCAGTTTCTAGACACATCATTTTAAGTAGAAATACTTATAGAAACGATGAAGTGAGCTTCTCACTGCTGTGTTTCATTGTTTATTTACTTATGTTTAAAATCTGTATTTTATTTATTTATTATTTTTAAATAGGTGGTGCTTATTGGCGTCTTTGTGTGGTGTAACAGATGAATATGAGACAAGAGTAGAGACTGCCCAGGAACACACTTGTGGGGCCTTTTCTCAAAGAATGCTGGCCCTTGAGAGGCATTGTCTTCTGTCACAAGCACATACATTTAAATAAAACCTTTTGGACACAAGACACCAGTGCAGTGAGGAAATCCATGACATCCAACGTCTCGTCCTTCTGGGCTCATAACTGACCTGGCAGTAGATGTTTTTTAACCTGCAGCTTCTTAGTAAAAAAGTCTGCGAGACCGATTCACAAATAATTGCCAAAGTAGAGGTGTAGTGTTGTTGCCAAGGGTCTTTCCCCAGGCCAACTTGACCTGAAAGTAACAAGCACATAAAACACAGGTGCATATTCTGAAAGCTGACAGGCATTCGAGCGCCGCACCCAAAAATTATGCTCTGCGCTGCATAACAGGGAAGGAACAGGAGAGTGCCATGTTCATATAGAAATGGCTCTCTCCTCTCCTCTCCCTAGTGCTGATGCTGATTTCCGCTGCGGAGCACCACGCACACACCTTAGTACCATAGCGCTAGCGTGTGCGTGAGTCTAGCAGTTTTGTAAAGGAAGGGTATTCTTCCTGTACAAAACACTATGCTTAGACAAGTGATAAAACTTTTCCTACTTTGTGTGTGTGCTACACAGTGCAGCACACATGCAGTCATAAACGCATGGAGAAATGAAAACATTTCTCTGTTTAATGCCTGCTTTTCAGCTGTGTTAATTTTTGGCGTTAAATCCTTTCTACTGATGTTTGAGAATAGGGTTTAGTGTCAAAAAGCATGGGTGGTATCTCGGGTACGCCCATGTACCACGCATGTAACACCCCCTTGATTCAAAGTAACGCAAAGCAACATTTCATGCTGTTCTACGTTACTATTCCATACAAACCAACACAAATATCAATTTGCCTTGGCTTGTGAATCCCAAAAAAGGTTTAGCGTCGATTTAGTGATACAAAGGTAACCCTAACCTAATACTAAACCTTTGAGAATCCATCTGGGCCACAGAGTGTTAATTTGTGGCTGAAGAGTGAGTGTGTCATATAGAAACAATGAACTCTAGGACTGTGCCACCAGTCATTAGTACACCTGCTGTTAGAGCCTCCTACCATCATGGCTTCAGTGTTGCTGGAGAGCATTCACACTCATCCATTTGGTTACCCCCACGATTAAAAGCACTGCTCAATGGAGTCACGTGACCCTCCAGCCGAATAACCACCAGGGAGGGAATCACCTGCGGATGTCAGCATACTGATAAAAGATCATTCTAAAGGTATGAAGCAGGGTTGGTAAAGGTAGTGCAGCGCAAAGCTGTCCACTCTTTACACATCACAAAATATGATTGAAAGTGTCCACAGAGATTTGTCATGAACGTGCACCTTTCACACGTTTCCTATTTAATTAAATGATTTATGAAATAGTTACACTCAACAGTACTATTTAAGAGTGCATTTATTGTACAATTAGAGAATGTACTCATAAGTATGTTTAACCATATTGATTAAGATGTTTTAATGAAACGTGATTAATGTAAAATTATCCGCTTTTAGAACTAATGTGCTTTCACTGACGAAGAAACCTGACTTCGTTTAACATGTGCTACATTGTCTGTATAACATGCAATCATTTAAAAATTCATTAATAATCATCCTTACATGTGTACAAGACTACTGCAAGTAAAACAATATTTAAATTATAATGTATGCGCTAATGTTACAAGTATGGACATTCAAATGTAGCTCTCAGTCATACTTGCCTTTGAATAGGTTGATAATTTATAGTATGATTGATGCAATGTAACCTAAAATGTATTAAAAAATGTATGCTCGTTTAGGTTAATTTGTGCACCCGCATATTAAATGACCATAATGAAACCTCATGTGGATAGGAGCTTTTGCCTAAGTACCAGAGGCAGTTATAATGTGCCGTCCTCAGCAGTATGGACGTAGGTTGTGGGTTACAACAGTGGCTCAGGAGATATCCTCCTATTTCTTCACATAGGAGTCTGCCTTTCAAGTGTGCGAGCTGAAAGGAGGAGCCAGGACAGAGACAGCCCACCATCCCTTGATGCTGGATGGCTATATAATAAGATTCAAAGTCCAGATCTCCTAGGCCACTGCTTTCAAGCAGGAGATATAGGGTTTCCAAGGTGACCCACCTCCTGCTTGCTCCCCACACCAGTTCTGTCAGCAACATGGCCAATTCTTGGAAATAGTGGCTAGCCAACTGAAGGGGGATATTGGTGAAGATGTACAGGAAAAGGGAAAGTAGCACTATTTGGGCCAGTGCCACTCAGCCCAACACTGAGAAAGGTAGCTTACCCCAAAACTTTACTAATGTTCTAGCTGAGGTCAACACCCTCCCCAGGTTGCCCTGCATAACAGCTTTGAAATCTCTATAGACACATACGCCAATATATCAAAACATGGAGTGCTCTACTGGGAATACTCTAAACAGAGATGCAGTCAAGCAGCCAGCCCCTATCTCTGTCAAATGAAAGAGGCATGATTTATCCACTTTTACCCATATTCCTAAGTGTGTCCCATATTGTTTCAGCTCATTGAGCAGTATCAGAAGGCAATGGAGTAGTCTTATATGAACAGCAGGTTGTCATCCGCATACAGCAACATGAAGTGGGTGTATCCATGTAGGGGGAGCCCAATCAGCTGACCAAGCCTCTGAATATATTGTGCTAGTGGCGTCTTGGACAGGGAAAACAATAGCGGCGAAAAGGGGTAGTCCTGGTGTGTCCTGCATTGCACAGGCCAGGCGTCAGAGTCTCTGTGGCCAGTCCGGACACATGCTGTAGAAGAAGAGTCAAGCAGCTCTATATATTTAAGAATCTTGCCACCAAACCCCATACTACACATTGTTGCCCAGGGAAAGTTCCACTCCAGGGAGTTGAAAGCTTACTATATATTTATGGAGGCCGCCACTTAAGCAGCAGAGTTCAAAGTAACACTGCTTAAAACATGAAACAGTCACCTGCGGTTAGGAACCGTGCTTCGTTAGGGAACAAATCCATACTGGTCTTGATGGACCAAGTGGGGCAAAGCCCAGAGAATGTTATGTACCCAGGACCTCACAATCAAGGTTGAGGAATGAGAGAGGTCAGTCAGAGCCTACTTCCAACGGATCCCAGCTTTCTTTTGACATCATCAGCACAACCGCCTCATTCATGGTCTGGGGCAGGTGACCTTTGGCATATGATGTGTTAGAGAGAGTTAATAGATGAGAGATCAGTTGGTCTTGGAACACCTTATAGAACTCTAGAGGTAGTCCCTTGCTGCTTGTTGTTTTTCTGTAGGAAATTGTATGAGAGCTAACACAAGCTCCTCCGGTGGCAGAGGGAGCTTCAATTTTGCCCTCAGGTCACCTGTCAGCCGAGACTAATTTACCCCCTGCAAATAGCTAGCCAGTGATATCAGAGTCTGTGTATCATGAGTAGTGTGTAAGTTGTGCTAGTGGGTGGCAAAAGCTTAGTTAATGTCTAATAAGGGGTGAATGATGTGGCCACCCAAGTGATGTAAGATTGGCACCCTTGAGTGCAGTGTTGTATCCTGAACCAGTCCGGCCAGCAGACGACCAGTTTTGTCACCCTCAATATGTTTATAATTGGAAAATTCTTGGAAGTCATATAGGGACAGCCTACAGCCTGCCACTCAGTTTTTTATATCTGCGACGTACGTCTGTCAGTCGAGGTACCACCTTGGTCAGGGAGGGCACAACCCTTTCTACTGCCACCATAACTTGCTCAAGTTCATGGAGCTGTGCCTGCAGGGACTGATGGACCCCAAACTTCAATTTGAGACATATCCCTTTGATGTCCCATATCAGAAGATGATCAGAGATACTGCCTGAATTAATGCCAAAATAATGTGTAATCTCACCATGAAGCATGGGGCTGAAAGTTGCATCTAGAAACATATTATTTTATGTTCCATTGGGGTATTTTGGGCACCCCATCATTCCATCAAAAAGTCTTAAGTACTGTTGCAGGGATTCTGCACATACACAGAACTATGCGCAGGAAAACAGGACCTCAGTGAATAGGGGTGTACCAACCTACCACATCAGTACCCAAAGTCCCAAACCGACTAGCTATAGTGTCTCATTCGTTCCCCTCTAAAGATCATGGAGCTACAAATGATTAGACAACCCAGAACACAACACTTCCGACTCTCTCAGGAATCGCGGGAGCAAGACGCACTCTTTCACTCACTCACTCGTACTTGTCCACAATGAGAATAAGCAGAGTCACTGAAATAGTTCAAAATGTTTATTTTAACTATCGTGCTCTACAATACAGTATACGTTCCACTACTAGCAGCAAAATGCATAAACTCAGCACAGTTAGCATTGTTACAATTCCATAGAATACAAAGGGAGAAGTCATTTTATAAAGACTGTGGAAATAAGGGCCTATAGGCCTGACCACCCTCCCCTTGACTAGAAGATGTTTATTTTATAAAAATGATGATCTCTGGGCATTGACAGCAGACCCCATACCTTAAAGCCTGGATGTAAGGTTTACGTCATAGAAACAGCAGAGCTCTTCTCCATGGAACGGCTTTCTCCAAGTGTGTTAAAACAACATGCAACAACGTAATATCAAAGCACGAGTCTTCAGTACTGCAGCTGTGTAGCATGTTATGTCTAGGTGCTAGGGACTGACCAGAACAGAATAACAAGTGGCATTGTTTATCGACCTTGCCTATCGTGTTCAGACTAAACTCAAGGAAAGGCAGAGAATGCGAAAGGCAACCCGTTCTCATGTGAAGGGCACAAACAAAGTCTTGCAAAAACAAAGACATGTAGTAGCGTGCGCAAAAGCAGCATCATGGTAGCGAGGCTCATGCTAACTTAGCAATGTCGATAATGTGCCTAAGAACCATATAACACCCTCTCCCTGGTAAGGCCATAGGACATAGAAAAAGGATCAAAACAGAGTTCACAAGTCAAGCAGAGTTCAAAACTGGTGAAAAAACCAAATTGGAAAAAAATCGAAATTAAAAAAAAATATATATATATTTTTTCAAAGTCGTTAATAGGGCTCATTGAAGGGGAGCTGCCTCCAGGATAACAAAGTTATTATGAAGGAGGTGGTATGTCCATCAAGGTGTATGAACCGAGGAATGCAATTCCCTCCAAAATATCATCCCTATCGTTGGCAAAAAGAGAGATGCCATCCAATTAAGTATGTTGAAGGAACAAACGTGCTCCTCGTAATCAGATGCCTCTAAAAGCATGAGTGGGCAACTCATGTGATATTCGATAAAACTTCGTTGCAGGAAGGTCTGCACAGCCGCACAGACATCCCATTCCGCCAAAACTCCAAGTGCAGCCGCACGCGCCATACGGCCATCCCCAGAACAAGCCTCGTCATGGGCATCTAAGGGACCCATTAACTGGTTAAAATCCGGGACTGAACGTGAGGTATTGGAGAGACATATATCCAGTGCCCAATAGAAGGGACATCACTGACAGTAAAGGACTGGTTGCACGCAAGTGAAATATGGAAAGCGAAAAGTCAATCCATAACTGACGCCAAGCGTGGCTAATGGCAAGCATCCGAAAACTTGTTGCATGCGTTCACGGTACAGCTGCAACTGGCCTGGTCTGTGCAGCACCACAAGTTGAGCAGCCATTGTGCAACAGGAGCAGGAGAAGCAGGATTCCAGTGCCTAACGTCAAAATCAAGGGGAACCCTCCGAAGGCGCTGGAAAAAATAGATAGAATAAACCCGGTATTACTCCAAATATAGTCTGAAAGGAAGACACAAGGCCGGATCCCACACATTTAAAAAAATGTGCAAGGCCTGCGGTGTCAGACGCTGGAAAAAATAGAAAGAATAAACCCGGTATTACTCCAAATATAGTCTGAAAGGAAGACACAAGGCCGGATCCCACACATTTAAAAAAATGTGCAAGGCCTGCGGTGTCAGACGCATTAAATATTTGTTGTATTAGTTCTCCAAAATGCAGTGGGAGGTTGGCGTTCAGAAGGGACTGTATCTCTCCAGAAGTCCTAACCACCTGTAACTGGAAGGTCTCGCAGGCGGAAGTGAGGGCCACCTCTTGTTGGAATAACAGCGCTTTGAGCCTGCTCAACTTGTTGAAATCTGTTTTCAAAGTTGGAATGGAAGGCCAAATTGAGCTATCTAGACTCCCATGCGGGGGCGGAAAAAGCACATTGCTACAACAAGTTACGCGCTGGGAAACCGTTACTAAATACGGGACTCCTGCCCTTAAACCACAGCAGTCTTGGTTGTTCAAAATAAGATAACTGCCATTTGTAAGCAATGAAAAAGCAGGAATCATTGATGGCACTGGAGTCCCTTTTAAAAAACAGGCCAGATTAGGCGCGTAAACGTTACAAGCGCCGTGCAACTTAACGTGTTTACAAACATGGGAATGTCCTACTGTGGAATCGCAGTCCTCCCCTGTTAGGAAAACCTCCTTACCCTCCCTCTGACATCTATAAGTGAAAGGTAGGGACCACAATTCATGTAGAAAAGCACTACCCAGTGGTTCATAATGGCCAATCGGAAAATGTTGCATGCATGATTTGAATTGAAATAGCGAAAAAGGAAGAGAAATAACCCCATGAATTAACCAAACAGCAGAGTCTGTTTACGCTACAGAAAACGGCAAGGGCTCTAATTGTTCAATATGCAATAGTGTGTATGTAGCATCTTTCATGGACATAAACCTTTGTTTATCAGTCAGATTAAAAGGCAAGAATAAAGCAGTGACATTCAAATAATCCCAAGGTACTTTTCCCATTTTAAGAGTAGCAATGTCCAAGCACATTGCATAACAGATCGTAACTGATTTTGACCATGATATAACACAGATACATCACTTTGAACAATATCAATAACAGATGAAACAATATTATCCAACGTATAAATACGTGAGGAAAGTGTGTTTATGCTATTGTGTACTACGGCAAGGACTTAAGTTGGCCTGATAAATTTGGCGCAGACGAAATGCAGCTTCCATCCGCGAAAGTTTCCAAATTTCATTGTAAGCGGCATACATGAATCTTTTTGCTCTCGGAGCCCTGGGTCTCAAGAGAAAATCAGCCAAATTAATGTCATGCGACAGCAGAGAAAGATGTTGCTTCACTGATGTCAGCATAGAATGTTCCAACCATTGTTGGCATAATTTTCCCACCGAGTATGTGATAACCGAATGGGAACTTGGATAACGTGGGTCCGGTCTAGTCTGTGTGAAACCAGGTGTTACATTATAAAAGCGCATTTGACATGCATTTGTATTAGTTTGCCACACCAACCACCCAGAAGAATCAATTTCAGAGACATTGAAGGTGTCATTTCGGAACAAAGCTTGCAATGCCTCAATGGTATAATCTGTATGTGTGCGCCAATTAGCATATTCCGCTAAAGACGGAATAGATGGCCTATTTAAATTTTTGACAGTTGCTAGGCTAAAACAAGTTGTTTAGTACACTGTATTATTTAAAAACAGAATTTGAGCTGGGATCAGGCAGGCATGATGTAAAGCTTCAGTTCCCTGAACCTGCCAAGGCTTTCTGCCCCAGATTGATTTTAAATCAACAGTATCCTTCCAATGATCATAACCCTGCATAGCCAATTTATTTCTAAATAAGTTGGCGTAAATCAATTTTGTGTGGGTCAACATAAATTTAGATTGAGTAGATGATCGAAGTTTAAAATAATAGGATTCCGGATTAGATATATCATAATCTGTAAAGTAAGTGAATTTATCCCTAAATGTTTTAGAACTCCCCTCTACGGGAGTAGGACAATGTTCCCATTGTGTATAATTAAAAACAGGTCTTAACATGTTTGTTTTGTGTAATAAATGATGCCCATAATGCTGATAACAATACTCTGCAAGGAAACTGCAGTCCCTTGCCACAGGTAACCATGGGCTGAACCCCTATGTCACCGCAAAACTGAGATCGGAACACCTCTTGAGACACACTGGGACAGACTTCCACACGATCCCGGGGCCAACACCTCACTCCATGATCACGCCAGAGAACCCCCCTGGTTTAAAAGTGGCTGTTTTGAACACAAGATCTCTACAGAAACACCATTTAGAGATCTTTGCGCTCCTCCAGGAGGGGGATATTGACATACTGGCACTCACAGAAACCTGGATAGGTGACGCATCGTCCCCCGATATTATCGCTGCACTGCCAGGCAACTTTGATGCCTTCTGGCACAATAGGCAAGATAACAGGAGAGGAGGGGGAGTGGCGATTCTTTTCAACACCAGGCTCAGGCCACCAAGATAATAGCAGAGAGCATGGATAAGACGGATATTCTGGGAGTTAAAATCACTTCCAAATCGTCCTGCCTCATCCTCCTGGCAGTCTACCGCCCCCCGGATGCAACCCCTGGTTTCAATGACCACTTTGCCGAGACCATGTCTGACCTCAGTACACGATATCAAAGACTCATGGTGGTTGGAGATTTTAATTTCCACTGGGAGAAGGAACCACGGGAGCTGCAGGCCAAGCAGGTTGACATGGTAATGTCTAATCTGGGGCTCCATCAATTGGTGGATCGCCCCTCTCATATTAAAGGGCACACCCTAGATTTAGTCTGGTCATCCAACCATCTTGACAGGCTAATAAGTATCCAACTGTGTGCCTGGTCTGACCATTCATTAATCTCCTGCTGGGTCCCGTTGGATAGTCCTCCTGCACAACACCCACCTGAGTGGAGGAGAGTGCGGAGCTGGCACAAAATTCAGGCAGACAATCTAGTAGACACACTAAAGAGGCTACCCGCATCCAAATTTGAGGAGGGCAACATTGACATAGAAAGCCAAACCCTTAGTAATACTCTGCAATCAGCCATCGATCAACTAGCACCGGAACGCAGAGAAAGAACTAGACTTAAAGGCAAGGTGGCCCCCTGGTTTAATGAGGTACTCAGGGAAAGTAAACAGAGCCTTCGCAAAGCCGAGAGACGGTGGCGGAAAGCCTACGATCCCACTGAGCTAACTACCTACAAAGCCACACTAACTCTCTATAAAAAATCCATTATAACCAGGAAAGCCGAGTACTAGGAGGCACGCATAACAGACGCTCCAAACAAACAAAAGGAAACTTTTAAGATCCTAAATGAACTCAGTAAAAAGTCTGACGTAAAATCTGCAGCAGCACCCTCAGACTGTAATGCACTACAGACTTTCTTTCTCCAGAAGGTAACAGACATCCTCCTGGAGATTCGAAAAACCCCCATCACCCTGAGCCCCATGGAGCTGTCTACATCCCCGCCCCCTCCTGGCCAGCTCCTCACCAGTCTCCGTCCACTAGACCCAGAATCTCTGACGTCCCTGATAAATAGTACCAAATCTGGCTCCCTGGCCGACCCGTACCCGCCAAGGATTCTTCGGATGGCCCTTCCGGCCCTGGACAGCCAGATTCTCACCCTCCTGAACAACTCTCTGACGACTGGTCAAGTCCCCTCCAACTTGAAGGAGGATAGAGTTATTCCTCTACTAAAGAAACCGGGAGCAGATAAGGCCGAGCTTAAAAATTATAGACCCATCTCTCAGCTCCCGTTCCTGGTGAAGGTTGTGGAGCAACATGTCCTGAAGACAACCTCGGCGTTCCTGGAAGAACACGAGCTACTCCAACCCCGCCAGGCTGGGTTCAGAGCCCACCATAGTACGGAGCTAGTAATGCTATCTGTACTCGACGATCTCAGGATGAAGGCCGATAACAAAGAGTCGAGCGCCCTGATTCTTTTAGATCTTTCTGCGGCGTTCGATACGGTCAGCCACACAACATTACTGACCCGGCTGTCGGACCTGGGCATCCGGGGGCACGCCTATAATTCGTTAGAATCCTTCCTATCAGGACATTCACAGAGGGTCCAACTCGGCGATCAGGTATCGGAAAAGGGCAACATCTTCTACGGTCTCCCCCAGGGCTCCGCACTGTCCCCGCTCCTTTTCAACATATACCTGCAGCCCCTGGTGGCCGCACTAACCAATATGGAATGCTGGGTTTTCAATTACGCGGATGATACCCAGCTCATCCTGAGGATCGATAACTCGGTCCGCGCCCAAGAGTCAGCCCAGAACATCCTCAGGTTCACAATAAACTGGATGACTTCAAACTCCCTAAAAATTAGCCCAGATAAAATCGAAGTCCTAGCAATTCCAGCAAAAAACAACCCATGGAGCGGCTTGTTTTGGCCCCAAGAGCTGGGGGCCTGTCCCAGCCCATCACCAGTGGTAAAAAGCTTGGGAATCAAGATTGACTCCGAGCTCTCCATGACTAACCAAGTCAACTCGGTGGTGGGCACATGCATTGGTCTTCTAAGACAGCTGAGGAAACTGGTTCCACTGCTCTCAGTTTCATCTCTGAAAACCATTGTATCAGCAACTATCGTCTCGCGACTCGACTATGGCAACGCGCTCTATGTCGGTCTCCCCCAGAAACTTACGAATAAGCTACAGGTGGTACAGAATGACGCAGCTAGGCTGATCTTCAGGCTGCCCAGAAGAACTCATGCTACTCCCTTGCTGCGCAAACTGCACTGGCTGCCTGTCAAGCAAAGAGCGAAATTCAAGGGACTCTGCATTGCCCATAAAGCCCTTTATGGACACGCCCCAGGGTACATAAGGGAATGCCTAATCAAATATGTGCCTGGGCGGGTGCTCTGCTCAGCAGAAGCCGCCCAGATGGTCTGCCCGTGGGGTAACTTTGCTTCCAAAGGAGGACGAGCCTTCTCGGTCCTTCTGCCACAACTCTGGAACCAGCTGCCCGACACCCTCCGTAAAGAACATGGTCTGCTTCCCTTCCGGAAACAGCTTAAAACCATTCTTTTCAGGGAAGCACTAGACACGACCTAATCATTCTTAGTACCTTGGAGACTACCCCGCCCTGATGTTGTTTTTCTTCTTCCAAAGCGCTAAGAGACCTGTCGGTGTACATGCTCTATACAAGAACAAAATAACATAACATAACATAAATCCCCATAATTGGCCGAATTTAAATACAAATCTTCAGCATCAAAAGCAGCATAATATTTTAAATCTGAAAACAGTGCATGTACTGCTTTCACATCCCAATCATACGAATGTATGTCCCGTGTTACCACATCTCCTAGAGAGACGCGAAACACGTATGGTACGCGAAGCACCTCCGTCGGGCCGTGGACTTCGTAGGCAACTTTGTCCCAAACGATGCCATCCGGAGTCGGGAATGCTGAAATGTTAACATGAGACTTATCATGTTTCATGATATGGGACAATGTGTGTGGGGGGCCAGAACTCCATCGACCAAGTTCACTGCAGAGCGTTCTGGCAAATAATGACCGTCACAAAACCAATTGACTTGAAGAGAAAAATCAGGACAAGCAGAAACCAAATGTAGGTCCAAGGAGGGAACAGGTAAGTCTTTTTGAGCCAAGAGAAAAAAATATTTAATTTAGTCGGTTTGTCTGCCAAACGGGATGTCGAGGAAGATGAGCCAGAAGAGAGTCTGGCATGATCTCCATAGCAGCCATTCGTAGGTTGATTTATCAGAGGTGGAAGTGTCGGGTCCGCTTGATGTTCTTGAGGACTGTTCGGCACTTCACTGACGGACTCATCTAGATGATATATATACTCGACATCCATGGTAGAAGATAGAGGTCAGACAGGTGAAAGATCAATGATAGTGTCCATCACTCTCTTAGCCCTACGAGGAGCGGTGGAAGATGATGAAGTCAGTGGATCCAATGAAATTGCGGTGCACGCAACTGCAGGTGTGACACTATTCAGAATCGGCCACATGGTGTAGCTTGACATTGTCCACTGAAATATATCTGTTGTCTTTGCGACCAGGTAAAGGAGGTAAAATAACTGTATGAGTACCCTTCAGTCCAAGCACTGGAACCGGTGCACGATAAGAGGGACCAAATTCTTTTTAGTTCTCCAGCCTTTCTCGTACCAGATTTTCGACTTTCCGAAGCCAACCGGCAACTGGAATCAGTAGTGCTGCATCAGTGGAAGAGGGTAAATGTTCAGTTGCATAGCTGTCACGGGTCTTTTGTAGATCCTGTAACACAGTAGAATGATTATCTACTTCAAAGGTTGCGGCTGCCGCCACAACGTCTAGTCCATCAAGGTCTGGCACAAACATTTTAATGCCAAAGAGCATTTCGTATGGGGTCCGCCCACCCAGAGATCGTCTAGGGAGGTTATTAAGTGCACATTGAACCCCATACAAGTGGGCCAGCCAGTTCCTGCCAGTACCTAAGACTCTAGCTGTCAAGGATTGCTTTAAGTCACGGTTCATTCGCTCCACAATTGAATTGCCCTCAGGCCTGTATGGAGACGAAAACTGCACCAGCACCCCCATTGACTTCATCGCATCCTTGTACGCCTTAGAGGCGAACGCTGGACCTTGGTAAGAATGGAAGGCAAACATCCCTACAAAGACACGCAAATCCCTGATAACATTTCGAGCGTCAGCACTGCGTTCTGGCCAAACCCAAAGGAATCTTGTGCACAAATCAACTACAACAAATATATATTTATACGCAGTATCAGAAGAAAGAGGACCGCAGTGATCAAGATAGAATCAGCCAAAAAGTTGATTAGAAATACACAGCTGTGTTTGTGGTGGGCGAGTGACCGTAGACGGCTTGATTTGCTGACAAATGTCACAAGAAAGGACATAATTACGGGTCTGTTTATATAAACCACGCCACTAGTAACGTTGCTGTAAAATAGAGACTGTCGCCAACACACCGGCATGCGCAGATGCTATGCCTTCATTTGCGGCTTTGATCAATGTAGGTCTGCGGTCCATGTTGGGGATCATCCGCTCCCCAATAGAAGGAATCAAAGCATAAGGAACTTGTTCGGGAGTTATATGATAAGAGTATTCCGAAGGGAAACCCCGAGGATAAGCAGTTCCCTCCCTCGTTGCAGCTACAGCTGCCAAAATCTCATTATCTATTTTAGTCTTGGATCTTGTAACTGCTGCTACGGAACACGTGGCTACTGCAGACTTGGCCGCTTGATCAGCCAAAGAATTACCAAGAGCATGTGCTCCCACACGCTGATGGCCAAGAGTATGTATAACATGAATGAGGGGCAGACATTGTTTAAGATCTGCCACTCAAACCCAAAGCGTTTTATGCTTAATTGTGCTGCCTTTGGAATCTCGATAGTCATTTCGAGACCAAAAGAACAAGTTGTCATTAAAAGACTGGACACAGTAATAAGAATCGCACACAATAAGAGTATTCACATTTGGATCAGCAAACTCGAGAGCAAGTACAAGAGTACGCAGCTCCGCCAATTGTGCCGTACAGTCTCCAAGTGCTTGAGTGTGCACAATGGAAGACTTAA
This sequence comes from Calotriton arnoldi, assembly GCA_963921515.1. Taxonomy (NCBI): domain Eukaryota; kingdom Metazoa; phylum Chordata; class Amphibia; order Caudata; family Salamandridae; genus Calotriton; species Calotriton arnoldi. The sequence continues at coordinate 232,048 of CAWUFW010001167.1, forward strand.
ACTCTCCATTAACAATTGAGCCAGCAACAATCGCGCAAGCGGCTGAATAAGCATGTTTGGAACCTGTGGCCAGTTGAGCCGAGCCATCGGTGTAAATGATGCATTTGTACTCATGTAAAGGAAGCAGAGACAAGGGTGGAGGATGAACGAGTTCATACTGTAAAAACCCCTGTGTCTGTGAGGAAGAATCAAAGATAAATGTGACATCAGCCGATGTCAAAGAAGTAGCCCATTGTATCCAACGGGGATGCAGTGCCTTTGAGTTAGGTACACTCGCCTTTGTCACGGCTTCCAAAGCAGGGAAGGGCGTGACCATATGAATGCGTTTTCCTTGTGCCAGTGAGCGTTCTTTTAGAATCGCCATCTGTACTGCCGTCAAGATTTTTTCAACAGTTGAAAAGCGCATTTCAGCAGCAGTGTATAAATGTGATTTGTATGCAATCGGAACTGTGTCTCCCTCATTGAACGTCAAGTAAGTGAAACCCACTGTCCCAGAAACTATACGTATTACCAGGCTTGTGGTGTTGTCGCGTATCAACAAGTAATTAGTTGCAAGCAAGTCAGTTTGCAAAGAATTCAGAAGAGAAGTATGTTTCGGAAGCCAGCTGGCAGAAGAAAAAGTCGGTTGTATCAATGCATAGAGCGGCTTGATACGCTGGGCATAATCGGGAATGTATGTCCTCCCAAAATTCAAAAATCCCAGCAAAGACTGAAGTTTCTTCAGTGTAGAAGGGGGATTGCAATTGTGCACACTTCTCCAAGAAGTGAGGGGCCAAGCCCTTTCCTTCATTATTGAGCTCATAGCCCAAAAAGAGTGCCGCCAAATGGGCGATATGTGACTTTGCAAAATTAAATTTGTATCCATAGTCGGCAAAGGACAAAATAATATTGTCGACTCGGACTAGATGCAGCAGAAGTTCATCGTCCGTCAGATAAATGTCATCAATGTACGAGAACGCATCTGGATCTATGTCGTGCAATAGTGACACGACACGTGCTGCAAATGCCCCGGGGCTATTCTTATACCCCATAGGCAATCGTGTAAATTTTTTCTGAGTCCCGACGGCAGTGAATGCTGTCAAATCACGGCTCTCAGGAGCGAGATTGTGACTATAGAAGCCATTAGAAATATCAAGTGTAGTTTTGTACCTCTCACGAACAAGATTGTTCACCAGTGCAGAGCTGTGAGTGTTCTGCACCGCAAAAGTTCGACAATGACTGTTCAATTCTCGGTAATCCAATACAATCCGATAAGAACCATCAGGTTTTGATACCGTAAAGAGGAGGATTATTCATCGGTGATGTACATGATTCAATCACTGCTTGATACTCCAACTGTGTTAGAATATCACAAACGGAAGCTTTTGCTTCACGTCTGATTGGATATTGCGGTTGTGGCTGAGGCATAGAGCGTAAAGGTATTTCATGAGCCGGTGAATCAACATCCCAACCCACCTGATTACGATACACCGCTGGGGCTAGGGCACAAGCCCACCCTGCAGCCAAAGTCTGGGCATGCTCTTGAGGGACGTAATGCGAAAAACTCAGAAGTATCACGTCTTCTCCCCTAGGAGCTGCCAACACAAAGGGTGGAGGCCAATCTGCCTCCGCCAACAGAATGTCATATGAACACGTCAAATTCTCCCAGAACACTGCTTTTATTGGACGAGGTATATCACCTTCAATTTGAAAAATTATCTCATAGAGCCTATCCGGGGGAGCAACCCGGGTGTCTGCAGTCTCTACTGTAATGAAGGTATCAGTTGCTGTCGCCTCCAGACAGGGACGCAGAGCCTCCCGCACTATGGTAACTTCCGCTGCGCTATCGAGCAGAGTCACTGCCCATGTCCAATCCAGGACTCGCTTTCTCACCGTCTGAGGCATAGCTCGCTGTTAGAGCGGCAACTTTTTTCTACTGAAACGGGGGTCGAAAACGAGGTAGATCCTCTTGTTTTCCTTTGCCTTCAAACTGTCGAGGCTGATCACGTCCCTGTGGCGCAGGTTGACTCTTGCCACGATCTTGGCATTCCCCTCCTCCGACTTGAGAGCCAGAAGTGTCCTGTGAAGAACGAGGAGAACGTTGATCAGGGACCTGAAATCTATCAGGAGACTTTATTTTAGCGCGGTCGTGCAAGTCATAAGTACGCTCAGAAGACTCAGGTGTCGGTGAACCAGCACGCGAACCTTGCTTCTGTTGTTGCTGTCCCTGTTTTTTTATTTTTCCTGTTCTTTTTAGGAAAGAACGGACGTCCATCTTTATCTGTCTGGACTTTCTGTTGAGTTTGAGATTGAGTTTGCATTTGAGTAAAAGGCTTAACTCCCAAACTATTGCGGCCTATGGTCTTATAAGCCTTTGCAATAATTTTTGGTAATTCGCGTAGCTTGTCCACATCAGGGACAGCCTCCAAGCGGTTTGCCACTTGAAAGCTTACTGCATCTACCTTGACATTGGCAAGGATCATATCAGCAACCACGTCGAACACCCCCACCAATCTCATCCCCAGCTCCACAGCCGCTTCCGCTTCATGTTCATCCTGAACACGTTTAATCACTGAGGGGAGCACGGTCATGGAGGGAGTGCTGAAACATTTCGAATATACCGCTGCAAACACCTTGCCCCAGGTGTTACAATCAGCCAACTCGGGAAGCAAGTCTTTAGGCAAACTAATAGTCAAAATCCTGTGTTTATCCACAGGAGAAGTATTTGGAAAAACAGCCTCTAGCTGTCCAGATTTTTCAGCAAGCCAATAAGGTAATTCACCCTTATTCTGTGGATGCTTGCCCATTACTGAATTAACCATAAGGGGACTGATGATCACACCACCAGGTCCCGCAGGTTGCGCAGCAAGGCCAGGTGGACCCACCTGAAAGTTGCGTGACATGAACTGTATAACAGCCCTATGCACACGTATTAAAGAAGGATGTAACACACGCAGTTCTGCAAGCGTCGCCGTTGTCAAATGACGTGGGTGAAGGGTATACCCAGCCAAAACGGGTCACGTGGCCCCATCCATCGATAAAGGACCTAAACAGACCGGCGTTATTGGGGGAGGAATGGCGCCATTAAACCAAATTTGGTGTTGCCAAGCTGTAAGCAGAATCTCAAGAGCCCGATAGGGCTGATAAGCATTAGGAAGGGCCGTAGGCGTATATTCGTGAAACAAGTTATCCGTCCCATCCACCGCAGTAAAGGTGACCCAAGAATAAAACACTTCGAAGCGGTAAGCCGCATCTGCCTCTACTACAAAAATCAGCGCAACACCAGCATTAGGGACTCTATTCTGAGTCAAATAAGCCATGAGTGCTGCCCTATTAGCGGCTGGAATCGGGACCGCCATAACTGATAATAAAGAATAACAACCTAGAGCGCGGCAGCGCAATAATGGGTCATGAACAAAGAGATAAACCTTTTAAAACTTCAAGCTTGAAAGAACCTATTTTTTTATTATTTTTTATTTTTTTTATTTATTGAGGTTTTCATAAATTAACAACCAAAGGTTCATCATCATGTTCATACATTTACAAAGCACAAATGAATGGATCGGTACTTTACATCAAAGGTAGCTCCATGTTGTTTCCGTTTGTGAACACGGGCAATAGTTGAAAAAGAATAACACATCATGTACAATACATATTGAATTATTAGTCATTAGGCTGGGTCAGTAAATAGGAAGCCAACGGACCCCATATGTCACGTGGTTGGGATACACTGGGTAATTCTTCTGCATAACATGTAATTTGGTCTCTGCAATACACCATATCTTGCAGCCAGAGTTTTCGTGTTGGTGCAGGCCTCCCGCCCCAGTGAATAGAGACTCTACGCTTCGCCAACAATAGTGCTATAGCCACCAGTTTTCAATGAATAGCTTTTATCTGTGTAACTTTTCCCAATAAACACATTTGCACCATACATTCTATTGGTTCCCCCACTATTTCTGTCAAGGTTTGCGTAACGTGCACCCAGAACTCACTAACCTTTGGGCAGGACCACGCCAAGTGTTAGAAGTCTGCCTTTGGCGCATTACATCGAACACAGCGGTCAGAGTCTCGCAATCCATATTTATGTAGTTGAGCAGGTGTGTAATGCATCTGATGTAGATATTTAAAGTGAATAATTCTAAGGTTCCCTTTGGCAGTTAACTGCCCAGTTAACTTGCAACATGACTGCCAGTCTTTTAACGTTAATGGCTCCGTGAGAATAGCATTCCATTTTTCTAGCGGTCCTTCCACCTCCGTGGCCTCTTCTATTTGGGAGACATGGTACAGACGTGCGACCAACCTGACTCTGGTTTGCGTAGTGTAGATTAATTGCAGGGCCTCCAACGTTTGTGGTTCCGCTGGAAAACCAGAGTACAACGCACTTACAGCCGCTCTCAATCTGACATAGAGAAAGATCATCATTGTAGTGGCGTGCCCTTCCTCTCTGAACTTTGAGATATCTATGAATATCCCCTCTGGAAATATATCGCTCATTGTGCGTAAACCCGCGTCATGTAAGATCTTAAGTGAGCCTGTCTCAGTCGTCACTGATAGTGCATCATGGTGCAGAAGGGGCATAGCTGGGGCATACAGCGGGAGCTTCTGTGCCCACTTTCCAAGCTCTTTCCATGCATGTACAGTAAACTGCACCAAATCTATCTCCCCTTTATCAAATATTGTACTATTGTTGACAAGTATTGCCTTAAGCGGTATGGGGTGAACCGCACCCGCCTCCACAGCCACATGAGGGGTGAAATCAGAGGCTTGCGGCCAATAATAGGCATAGTGCGCCTGGGCACAGAGATAGTACAATCTGAGATCCGGTGCCGTGAATCCACCCATATCATATGGGAGTGTTAGCTGTTTCCACTTCACTCTCGGCTTCTTCCCTCCCCACATTAACGTGATGAGAAATGCGCGAAGTGTGGCAAAAAAGTGTTGAGTCAGGCGAATGGGGATATTCAAGAATAAATATAAAAATTTCGGTAGCACAATCATCTTGATCAGCGCTATTCTGTCTGCAATAGACAATGGCAATTTTATCCACCTAGCTACTTGGTCTTCACGTCTCGTGATTGCCCTACCATAGTTGGTCTGTATGACCACCTGGGGATCTTTGTCGACCCAGATTCCAAGGTATTTTACTGGGTCTGTGCTCCATTCCAGTGGATACCCGAGCTCCATGCGAGGCGTACTGTCAGTGAGCGGGAGAATAATTGATTTGTCCCAATTAATACCCAGCCCTGAGTGCCATTCAAATCGAATATATTCCCGGATAAGCCGTGTAGGAGAGTAGGATCTGATTCACATGGGTACCCCCACTTTTTGCTGATGCTTCACTGTTTTTCAACTTTAGTCTGGCTGGGGCCCTGCTAATCAGAACCCCAGCCTAGCTGCTTCCTCTCTAAAATTGTTTCCATGTACCTTAGGTACATCTTTGATTGGAATCTGGAGTGCCCTTATAAGTCCCTAGTATATGGTATACTATGTACCCAGGGCATAGGTACCCCAGAGGACCTGCCAGGGGCTGAAGCATGTATTATGCCACCCCTGGAAGGCCAGCCAAAATGACACCACAGGTCTGCTACTGCAGCCTGGGTAAGGTGGTGCATGCACCCCTTACTGTGATATAGGCTACCTATATCACTACAATTGCACACACATATAAACCTATAAGTCACTCCTATGGCAGGCCTTAACAATCCTGAAGGCAGAGTGCTTGGTTTTTGTGTGAGAGGGTGCCCCTGCATGAGCAGAGCCCCTCTGCAGCGTTCGGAGTCCCTCCTCTGATGCTGTTTGTGGTACAGCCTGACCATATACTCTTAAGTGCATTATATCCTCGCGGTACAATGCTAACTTTGGACTGGCTGCACCAAAACATGTCGTGTTTGGTGTCAAACATCTTGGAATACTACCCCCCGCCAATCCTGGCGGCGGGGGTAGCATTCCACCCTTCTAGAGGGAGAGACATGTACACCCCGGGCTACCCGGTAACTTCTTTCCAGAGCCCTGGCATCACAAAATGGATGCCGCTGCCACAGACACGGGTCTGGCCTCCTGCTGCTGACTGAAACTCCGGCAGGGGAGGCCTGGACAATAGGTTTCCTGTCAAAGGGAGGTGTAACCACCTCCCCAGACAGGATAGTATGTATTGGGGCTGGGCGGGAGCACCCTCTAGTGCTTTGAAGTCCTGCACTGGGGGCACATTTGGTGTCCCTGTGCATATGCCAGTTCAAACCGGTTGCAGGGGCTACCTGCCCCTGCTCTAGCGTGAAACTGGACAAAGGGAAATGGGTGTAACCACCCCTCTTCCCTGACACTCCCATAGGTGGGTCCCCAGAGTATTTCCAACCCCCTAACTTTGTATAAGTATGGGACCCCAGTCCTTAGGACTTTAGATATCCCTGGATGAAACTCTGTAACTGAATCCTGGAACTTCGACGCTCTACTCAAGACTAGAGGACTGAAGAATCTAGCTTGGGGTCAAGGAGTGACTCCCCTGCTTGGCAGGCACCAAAGAAGCAATTGTCCGGTCTGCATCGCCGAAGCTCTCGCCGGATGCCAAAGTCTTTGCATCCCCAGAGGTAGATTTCCAGACTTCACCGAGGCTGCCCTGAGTTCCCAGCAAAGCTGAGGCCCATAGCTGTCGTGGGTAACGTGGAACTGTGACCCCTGGACACCAAGCACATTTGCAAGTGCATCCTCTTCCTGGTCTCCCATGAAGTTCTGCTTTGGGCTCCAAGTAGCCCCCACCTCCAGCACTGACTGCACCGAAGATCACTGGCCTCCACTCCACGAGTGTCCTGTGAGCCAGCTCCAAGTGCGTCCACTTGAGGCTCCTTTGTGGTTGCTAGTCCATTGGCTAGTGGGCCCTCCTGAAGGCTACTCTTCTTCTGCTTGAGCTTCCCTGGTTGCTCCAGACGTGCCCTGACTTACCCCTGCTGGGTGAGTCCCTCAGACCTTGCTGGTCTGTACCACCGTCCTTCTTCTATTTCCACGTGACTTGCCGTTGCCAAGGCTTGTTGGGTCCAATCCGGTTGCCGACACCCCAGCAATCGACAGACGTTAAGGGACAGCTCGAATCCAGCTCTTGGTTGTCGTCAATGCCTCCTGGACCTCGTGGCTGAAGAGTCAAGACGACCGTCAACCTACCTGAAGCACCCGACATCGGTGGGCATCTGCTCATCACCTTCCTGGTCACTGGTTAGTGACCCAGACTCTGTCCCCTCTGCTTTCAGGTTCTTCAGATCTTCGATCCACCTTTGGATCCACCCGAACATTTTCGACTTGGTCGCCAGCAGCACTTTGCAGCAGATCGCCATTGAAAACGACGACGAAACCCGACCCCGAAAGGCACCTATGCACCCGGCTTCCCTGGGTGAGGTAACACAAGTATTCCGGTGCTCCCGTGGGTATTGACTCTAGAACAGCCTAGTTCTAAAGGGATTTGCTCCAAGTCCTCCTCTAAGTGTCCTTTTTCTTTAAAACTCCAACCGCGACATTCCCCATAGAAGTCAATGGCGGCTCGCGGCTGTGTTCTCACACTGCACGCGTCCCCCGTGGGTCCCCTGTGTCACTACCTTGGGTGGTTCCTTGAGGGCCAAGCACTTCTACAGGCTCTAGGCCTTGTGTCTAGCTCAGTCGTGGTTCTTGTACCACTTTATTGGTATATGGTTTGGTACGCCCTAGGGCTCAAACGTGTATTTGTGCTATTACTATTGATATTAGACTTGTAACTTATGTATTTCGAACTCTAGCCTCATAAAGAGACTAGAGGGGTGTGTTTAAGACTAAATACATATATTTTAAATATATACCTGGTGTGGTCCTCTTTCATTTGGTCACTCAAGAGATTATAGACTGGTAAAACAAGCAGCTTTACATTCCTTCAAGACTTAGCCTGAAGGCTGCTCTCCATAGCTACCACTAGGATAGCTTTCAATAAAGGTTGTCTTTAACCTATCTCCAATAAGGGGTTGTTTGGACTGGTGCAAGGTGCTCACTATAATTAGTGGACAGCATATACCAGGCCAACTTCTCACATTGGTGTGTAGCGTGTGGGATTCCAGCTTGCTATTGTTTTACCAGATAATCTCAATTGAATTGATCAACTGAAAACCACTAAGGGTACCTTAGGTACATATAAATCAAGCTTAGGATACAGTAAGTTCTACTGAACTTAGAGTTGTGTGTTAAGGGATAGCACACCCTTTCTACAACTCAAGAGAGTTTAGTAGGCCACACTAGAGTAGGTAGTGCATACACCACACCACACTAGTAATGTCTTCACTGCCAGGAACCAGTGAGCTCCTGCCATCCAGATATGACAACCTCACATTCTTGGAATTAAGAGAGTTGTGCAAAGTTAGGAAGTTGAAGACAGGCAAAAGTGCCAACACCCAACGTCTCCTGGAGATGCTTCTGCTAGATGATCTTAGAAGACCCATAAGGTCTGAAAGGGTAGGCAGAGAGGGTGGGGCAGAAGATGAGGGAGGGGCCAGGGATGAAAATGCCCAGGACCTGACCTCTGAAACTGGCCAGGGGGATGACAATGATCCTGACCTGGAAAGTGCAGCTACTCCTGAGGATGAGGAGGAGGCCCAGAATGACCTCCCCTTTGTCCCCCCAGGAAGAGTTGTGAGTGTGCCCAGAAGGTCTAGATCTCCTTCTCAGGAGTCTAACCACTCTGACACCTCAGTAGGGACCTCTGTCTCCTCTCATAGGAGGGAATCCTCTCATGAGAGGAGAAAAAGACTGATTCAGTATGAGCAAGCCCAGCTTGAGCTCAGAAAACAGCAGTTGGCTATAGACAGGGAGTCCCTAGATCTCTATAGACAGAGAAAAAAGATGGGACTAGAGTCCCATGGTGGCAGCAATTGCCCCAGAGATAGGGAAAGGTCTTATGACCATAGAAACCTGAGCAAGATTGTCCCTCCCTACCAGAGTGGGGATGACATCCACAAATGAATAACTGCACTGGAGAGGGCCTGTAAAGTACAGAGGGTCCCTCAGGAGCAGTGGGCAGCACTCTTGTGGCTCTCCTTTGCAGACAAAGGTAGAGATAAGCTCCTCACTGTTAGAGAGGAGGATGCTGACAATTACAAAGTCTTGAAGAGTGCTCTAATTGATGGGTTTGGCCTAACAACTGAACAATACAGGTTAAAGTTCAGAGATACCCAAAAAGCACAGACTCAAGACTGGGTGGACTATGTGGATTGTTCTGCTAAGGCTCTGGAAGGTTGGTTGATGGGCAGTAAGGTATGTGACTTCACAGGATTGTACAATCTTATCATGAGGGAGCAGATTCTTAATAACTGTCAAAATCAGCTGTTGCATCAGTACCTGGTGTACTCTGATCTGACCTCTCCCCAAGAATTGGGAAAGAAGGCAGACAAATGGGTCAGAACCAGGGTGAGGCAGAAGGTACAGAACCAAGGTGGTGACCCTAAGAAGCAAGATTCTAAAAACTCTGATAAGGGTGGGGAGAAGGGTAAAGACCAGAAGTCTTCACAAGGCCCCCAAAAATCTTCTTCAGGTGGGGATTCACAGTCTAACAAGGGAAAAGGCCAAAAGAAACCATGGTGCAAAGTCTGTAAGGAAAAGACACACTGGACCAGTGATTGCACCAAGTCCAAAGACTCTATTCCAGCCCCCACCAATGCCCCTAAGGCACCTGTTCCCCCTAGTGCAGTTACAATTGGTGGTGGGAGTACACAGGCCAAGGGTTTAGTAGGGTTGACCCTGGGTAATGAGGTGAGCTCTGGCCTAGTCAGAGAACTCACTCAGGCTGTCCTAGTCTGTGATGGAGGCATGGATGTGACCTCCTCTATGAGACCCAGTATTCTGGGCAAGTACAGGCAACAGCCATTAATCAATGGAAAAGAGGCTTTGGCATTTAGGGACACAGGGGCGAGTGTCACCATGGTGACACAAGACCTTGTGGATCCTGGGCAGATTATACTTGGTGAGATGTACCAAGTGACCAATGCTAGCAATGTCAGAACAGACCATACTCTGGCAGTTGTTAACTTCTCCTGGGGAGGGGTAACTGGCCTTAAGAAGGTTGTGGTGAGTGCAAACCTACCAGTAGAATGCTTGCTTGGCAATGATCTTGAAACTTCAGCTTGGGCAGAAGTGGAGCTCAGGACCCATGCAGAAATGCTGGGGATCCCTGCAGATGTGTTTGCTGTGACCAGGTCACAGAGCAAAATGTCTAACACTGAACAGGCCTTGGATCCTGGAAAAATGGACCAAGTGCCATCCAAGAGGAGGAGTAGTAGGGTTAAGGCAGTGCCTTCCCCTTGGCTCAGAAGGAAGATCAGTCTCTTGAGGGGGATGATCTCAGTCCTGAAGAAGGAACTGTCCCAGAGGAGCTTGAACCTGACCAGGTTGAGTTCTTGGGGACAGGGGGCCCTTCCAGGGCAGATCTGAGCCAGGAGCAGCAGAGCTGCCCCTCTCTTGAACCCCTCAGACAGCAAGCTGCTGCTGAGGCTGCTGGGAATGCTAGTGGTCCCCATAAAGTGTATTGGGATGATGGACTCTTGTACTCAGAGTGTAGAGACCCCAAGCCTGGTGCCACCAGGAGGTTGGTTATACCTCTGAAGTTCAGGGGCTTCCTATTGACCCTAGCCCATGACATTCCTCTAGCAGGTCACCTGGGCCAGAACAAGACTTGGGACAGACTTGTCCCTCACTTTCACTGGCCCCACATGTCTGAAGACACCAAGGAGTTTTGTCGCTTCCTGTGTAACCTGCCAAGCCAGTGGGAAGGCAGGTGGCACCACAAAGGCCCCCCTGATACCACTACCTGTGGTGGGGGTGCCCTTTGAAAGAGTGGGGATTGATATTGTTGGTCCCATGGATCCCCAAACAGCATCTGGGCACAGGTTTATCCTAGTGGTGGTGGACCATGCCACTAGGTACCCAGAGGCTATTCCCCATAGGACCACTACAGCACCTGTAGTGGCAAGAGCCCTCCTGGGAATTTTCTCAAGAGTGGGCTTCCCTAAGGAGGTTGTATCAGACAGGGATGCAAACTTTATGTCTGGATACTTAAAGGCAATGTGGAAGGAGTGTGGAGTGACTTACAAGTTCACCACACCCTATCACCCACAATGCAATGGTTTAGTTGAGAGATTCAACAAAACCTTAAAGGGCATGATTAAAGGGCTCCCAGAAAAGCTCAGGCGAAGATGGGACATACTCTTGCCCTGCCTTTTGTTTGCATACAGGGAGGTGCCTCAAAGGGGGTTGGCTACAGCCCTTTTGAACTTTTGTTTGGTCACCCTGTCAGGGGTCCATTGTGCTTGGTGAAGGAAGGATGGGAGTTACCTCTCAAGCCCCCAAAGCAAGACATAGTGGACTATGTACTTGGTCTCCGCTCCCGGATGGCTGAGTACATGAAAAAGGCAACTAAAAACCTTGAGGCTAGCCAGGAACTGCAAAAAGCCTGGCATGACCAAAAGGCTGTACTGACTGTTTACCAGCCAGGACAGAAGGTGTGGGTGCTGGAGCCAGTGGCCCCAGCAGCTCTCCAAGACAAATGGAGTGGACCCCATACCATTGTTGAACAGAAGGGTGAGGTTACCTATTTAGTAGACCTAGGAACACCGAGGAGTCCCCACAGGGTGCTCCATGTCAACAGATTGAAACCATATGTGGACAGGGCAGACATGGGCTTGCTCATGGCTACTGATGAGGGACAGGAGGAAGAGAGTGACCCACTCCCTGACCTGCTCTCACAGAACCCTGATGATGGGTCAGTGGATGGTGTAGCCTTGGCAGGGAGCCTCACTGCTCAGCAGCAAACTGATTGCAGACAAGTGCTCAATCAGTACAGACATATGTTCTCTCTGACTCCAAGTCAGACCACCTGGTGCACTCATGAAGTGAACACAAGGAGATGATGGACGGAGTGCTGAACATTGCAAACACTCACCCCCAGTCACAGATCTGGGTTGAATCCATCATCGTTCTTTAGCTCACTCCGCCACCCCAGTTCAGACACAGCCATATGCAAATCAGTCTTGACCCTGTGCCTCATGGGAACAGTCCAGCCCGAACTGCCAAGCCATGTCTTCACTGGACCGAAAACAAGCATCCTGGGACCGGTTTCTGGTTAACAGCTGTCATCAGCCAGGCTAGCTTGAATCCAATGGCAAAGTGAGCAAGGGACCCACGTCTGGGCATACCCTGCCAACTTAGGGCGAACAAAGCAAACACAAGGAAATGATGGACGGAGTGCTGAACATTGCAAACACTCACACCCAGTCACAGATCTGGGTTGAATCCATCATCGTTCTTTAGCTCACTCCGCCACCCCAGTTCAGACACAGCCATATGCAAATCAGTCTTGACCCTGTGCCTCATGGGAACAGTCCAGCCAGAACTGCCAAGCCATGTCTTCACTGGACCGGAAACAAGCATCCTGGGACCGGTTTCTGGCTAACAGCCGTCATCAGCCAGGCTAGCTTGAATCCAGTGGCAAAGTGAGCAAGGGACCCACGTCTGGGCATACCCTGCCAACTTAGGGCGAACAAAGCAAACACAAGGAGATGATGGACGGAGTGCTGAACATTGCAAACACTCACCCCCAGTCACAGATCTGGGTTGAATCCATCATCGTTCTTTAGCTCACTCCGCCACCCCAGTTCAGACACAGCCATATGCAAATCAGTCTTGACCCTGTGCCTCATGGGAACAGTCCAGCCCGAACTGCCAAGCCATGTCTTCACTGGACCGGAAACAAGCATCCTGGGACCGGTTTCTGGCTAACAGCCGTCATCAGTCAGGCTAGCTTGAATCCAGTGGCAAAGTGAGCAAGGGACCCACTTCTGGGCATACCCTGCCAACTTAGGGCGAACAAAGCAAACACAAGGAGATGATGGACGGAGTGCTGAACATTGCAAACACTCACCCCCAGTCACAGATCTGGGTTGAATCCATCATCGTTCTTTAGCTCACTCCGCCACCCCAGTTCAGACACAGCCATATGCAAATCAGTCTTGACCCTGTGCCTCATGGGAGCAGTCCAGCCCGAACTGCCAAGCCATGTCTTCACTGGACCGGAAACAAGCATCCTGGGACCGGTTTCTGGCTAACAGCCGTCATCAGCCAGGCTAGCTTGAATCCAGTGGCAAAGTGAGCAAGGGACCCACGTCTGGGCATACCCTGCCAACTTAGGGCGAACAAAGCAAACACAAGGAGATGATGGACGGAGTGCTAAACATTGCAAACACTCAACCCCAGTCACAGATCTGGGTTGAATCCATCATCGTTCTTTAGCTCACTCCGCCACCCCAGTTCAGACACAGCAATATGCAAATCAGTCTTGACCCTGTGCCTCATGGGAACAGTCCAGCCCGAACTGCCAAGCCATGTCTTCACTGGACCGGAAAAAAGCATCCTGGGACCGGTTTCTGGCTAACAGCCGTCATCAGCCAGGCTAGCTTGAATCCAGTGGCAAAGTGAGCAAGGGACCCACGTCTGGGCATACCCTGCCAACTTAGGGCGAACAAAGCAAACACAAGGAGATGATGGACGGAGTGCTGAACATTGTAAACACTCACCCCCAGTCACAGATCTGGGTTGAATCCATCATCGTTCTTTAGCTCACTCCGCCACCCCAGTTCAGACACAGCCATATGCAAATTAGTTTTGACCCTGTGCCTCATGGGAACAGTCCAGCCCGAACTGCCAAGCCATGTCTTCACTGGACCGGAAACAAGCATCCTGGGACCGGTTTCTGGATAACAGACGTCATCAGCCAGACTAGCTTGAATCCAGTGGCAAAGTGAGCAAGGGACCCACGTCTGGGCATACCCTGCCAACTTAGGGTGTACAAAGCAAACACAAGGAGATGATGGACGGAGTGCTGAACATTGTAAACACCCCCAGTCACAGATCTGCGTTGAATCCATCATCGTTCTTTAGCTCACTCCACCACCCCAGTTCAGACACAGCCATATGCAAATCAGTCTTGACCCTGTGCCTCATGGGAACAGTCCAGCCCGAACTGCCAAGCCATGTCTTCACTGGACCGGAAACAAGCATCCTGGGACCGGTTTCTGGCTAACAGCTGTCATCAGCCATGCTAGATTGAATCCAGTGGCAAAGTGAGCAAGCGACCCACGTCTGGGCATACCCTGCCAACTTAGGGCGAACAAACCAAACACAAGGAGATGATGGACGGAGTGCTGAACATTGCAAACACTCACCCCCAGTCACAGATCTTGGTTGAATCCATCATCGTTCTTTAGCTCACTCCGCCACCCCAGCTCAGACACAGCCATATGCAAATCAGTCTTGACCCTGTGCCTCATGGGAACAGTCCAGCCCGAACTGCCAAGCCATGTCTTTACTGGACCGGAAACAAGCATCCTGGGACCGGTTTCTGGCTAACAGCCGTCATCAGCCAGGCTATCTTGAATCCAGTGGCAAAGTGAGCAAGGGACCCACGTCTGGGCATACCCTGCCAACTTAGGGCGAACAAAGCAAACATAAGGAGATGATGGACGGAGTGCTGAACATTGCAAACACTCACCCCCAGTCACAGATCTGGGTTGAATCCATCATCGTTCTTTAGCTCACTCCGCCACCCCAGTTCAGACACAGCCATATGCAAATCATTCTTCTTCCCTGTGCCTCATGGGAACAGTCCAGCCCGAACTGCCAAGCCATGTCTTCACTGGACCGGAAACAAGCATCCTGGGACTGGTTTCTGGCTAACAGCCATCATCAGCCAGGCTAGCTTGAATCCAGTGGCAAAGTGAGCAAGGGACCCACGTCTGGGTATACCCTGCCAACTTAGGGTGAACAAAGCAAACACAAGGAGATGATGGACGGAGTGCTGAACATTGCAAACACTCACCCCCAGTCACAGATCTGGGTTGAATCCATCATCGTTCTTTAGCTCACTCCGCCACCCCAGTTCAGACACAGCCATATGCAAATCAGTCTTGACCCTGTGCCTCATGGGAACAGTCCAGCCCGAACTGCCAAGCCATGTCTTCACTGGACCGGAAACAAGCATCCTGGGACCGGTTTCTGGCTAACAGCCGTCATCAGCCAGGCTAGCTTGAATCCAGTGGCAAAGTGAGCAAGGGACCAACGTCTGGGCATACCCTGCCAACTTAGGGCGAACAAAGCAAACACAAGGAGATGATGGACGGAGTGCTGAACATTGCAAACACTCACCCCCAGTCACAGATCTGGGTTGAATCCATCATCGTTCTTTAGCTCACTCCGCCACCCCAGTTCAGACACAGCCATATGCAAATCAGTCTTGACCCTGTGCCTCATGGGAACAGTCCAGCCCGTCCATCATCCCCTTTCGTTTTACTATGTTCGCCCTAAGTTGGCAGGGTATGCCCAGACGTGGGTCCCTTGCTCACTTTGCCACTGGATTCAAGATAGCCTGGCTGATGACGGTTGTAAGCCAGAAACCGGTCCCAGGATGCTTGTTTCCAGTCCAGGGAAGACATGGCTTGGCAGTTCGGGCTGGACTGTTCCCATGAGGCACAGGGTCAGACTGATTTGCATATGGCCATGTCTGAACTGGGGTGGCGGAGTGAGCTAAAGAATGATGATGGATTAAACCCAGATCAGTTGACTGGGGTGAGTGCTTGCAATGTTCAACACTCCGTCCATCATCCCCTTTGGTTTTGCTATGTTTGCCCTAAGTTGGCAGGGTATGCCCAGACGTGGGTCCCTTGCTCACTTTGCCACTGGATTCAAGATAGCCTGGCTGATGACGGCTGTAAGCCAGAAACCTGTCCCACGATGCTTGTTTCCGGTCCAGGGAAGACATGGCTTGGCAGTTCGGGCTGGACTGTTCCCATGAGGCACAGGGTCAGACTGATTTGCATATGGCCATGTCTGAACTGCGGTGGCGGAGTGAGCTAAAGAATGATGATGGATTAAACCCAGATCAGTTGACTTGGGGTGAGTGCTTGCAATGTTCAACACTCCGTCCATCATCCCCTTTGGTTTTGCTATGTTCGCCCTAAGTTGGCAGGGTATGCCCAGACGTGGGTCCCTTGCTCACTTTGCCTCTGGATTCAAGATAGCCTGGCTGATGACGGCTGTAAGCCAGAAACCGGTCCCAGGATGCTTGTTTCCGGTCCAGGGAAGACATGGCTTGGCAGTTCGGGCTGGACTGTTCCCATGAGGCACAGGGTCAGACTGATTTGCATATGGCCATGTCTGACCTGGGGTGGCGGAGTGAGCTAAAGAATGATGATGGATTAAACCCAGATCAGTTGACTAGGGGTGAGTGCTTGCAATGTTCAACACTCCGCCCGTCATCCCCTTTGGTTTTGCTATGTTCGCCCTACGTTGGCAGGGTATGCCCAGACGTGGGTCCCTTGCTCACTTTGCCACTGGATTCAAGGTAGCCTGGCTGATGACGGCTGTAAGCCAAAAACCGGTCCCAGGACGCTTGTTTCCGGTCCAGGGAAGACATGGCTTGGCAGTTCGGGCTGGACTGTTCCCCTGAGGCACAGGGTCAGACTGATTTGCATATGGCCATGTCTGAACTGGGGTGGCGGAGTGAGCTAAAGAATGATGATGGATTAAACCCAGATCAGTTGACTGGGGGTGAGAGCTTGCAATGTTCAACACTCCGTCCATCATCCCCTTTGGTTTTGCTATGCACTCATGAAGTGGACACTGGGGACAGCCTGCCTATTAAAAATAAGATTTATAGTCAACCTGACCATGTCAGGGACTGTATCAGGACAGAAGTCCAGAAAATGTTGGATTTGGGAGTTATTGAACCCTCAGATAGCCCTTGGGCTAGTCCAGTGGTCCTTGTGCCAAAACCTCACACCAATGGTGGGAAAAGAGAGATGAGGTTTTGTGTGGACTACAGGGGTCTCAATGCAGTCACTAGGACTGATGCCCATCCAATACCTAGGGCAGATGAGCTAATAGACACTTTGGCCTCAGCCAAGTATCTAAGCACATTTGACCTGACAGCTGGCTACTGGCAGATCAGACTAGCTGATGATGCAAAGCCAAAAACAGCATTCTCAACCCCTAGTGGACATTATCAATTTGTGTTAATGCCCTTTGGTCTGAAGAATGCACCTGCCACTTTTCAGAGGTTGGTGAATACAGTCCTTACAGGTCTGGAGGCCTACAGTGCAGCATATCTAGATGATATTGCTGTCTTTAGCTCCACCTGGGAGGATCACCTGGTCCACCTCAGAAATGTTTTGGAGGCCCTGCAAAAGGCAGGCCTCACTATCAAGGCCACCAAGTGCCAGATACGGCAGAGTCAGGTTGTGTACCTGGGCCACCTTGTGGGTGGAGGCCAGGTTCAACCACTGCAGAGCAAAATCCAGACCATCATGGACTGGGTTGCTCCAATCACCCAGACTCAGGTGAGAGCCTTCTTAGGCCTGACTGGGTACTATAGGAGATTTGTCAAGGGGTATGGATCAATAGTGACACCCCTGAATGACTTAACTTCCAAGAAAATTCCCAAAAAGGTTCAGTGGACAGCTAGCTGTCAAAAGGCATTTGATGACCTGAAGCAGGCCATGTGCACTGCTCCCATTCTCCAGAGTCCTGATTACTCCAAGAAGTTCATTGTCCAAACAGATGCATCTGAATTGGGGGTAGGGGCTGTACTGTCACAATTGAATGATGAAGGTCAGGATCAGCCAGTAGCTTTTATTAGCAGAAGGCTGACCCCTAGAGAGAAACGTTGGTCAGCCATAGAGAGGGAGGCCTTTGCTGTGGTTTGGGCTCTGAAGAAGTTGAGGCCATACTTGTTTGGTACTCACTTCCTTGTTCAAACAGACCACAAGCCCCTCCTATGGCTAAAACAAATGAAGGGTGAAAACCCCAAACTGCTTAGGTGGTCCATTTCCCTACAGGGGATGGACTTTACAGTGGAACATAGACCTGGGAGTAACCATGCCAATGCAGATGGACTCTCTAGGTATTTCCACTTAGAACATGAAGACTCAACTGGTCAAGGTTAGTTTAATGTCCCTGCGTTTGGGGGTTGTGTAGGAGAGTAGGATCTGCTTCACATGGGTACCCCCACTTTTTGCTGATGCTTCACTGTTTTACAACTTTAGTCTGGCTGGAGCCCTGCTAATCAGAACCCCAGCCTAGCTGCTTCCTCTCTAAAATGGTTTCCATTTACCTTAGGTACATCTTTGATTGGAATCTGGAGTGCCCTTATAAGTCCCTAGTATATTGTATACTATGTACCCAGGGCATAGGTACCCCAGAGGCCTGCCAGGGGCTGAAGCATGTATTATGCCACCCCTGGAAGGCCAGCCAAAATGACACCACAGGTCTGCTACTGCAGCCTGGGTAAGGTGGTGCATGCACCTCTTACTGTGATATAGGCTACCTATATCACTACAATTGCACACACATATAAACCTATAAGTCACTCCTATGGCAGGCCTTAACAATCCTGAAGGCAGAGTGCTTGGTTTTTGTGTGAGAGGGTGCCCCTGCATGAGCAGAGCCCCTCTGCAGCGTTCGGAGTCCCTCCTCTGATGCTGTTTGTGGTACAGCCTGACCATATACTCTTAAGTGCATTATATCCTCGCGGTACAATGCTAACTTTGGACTGGCTGCACCAAAACATGTCGTGTTTGGTGTCAAACATCTTGGAATACTACCCCCCGCCAATCCTGGCGGCGGGGGTAGCATCTCACCCTTCTAGAGGGAGAGACATGTACACCCCTGGTTACCCGGTAACTTCTTTCCAGAGCCCTGGCATCACAAAATGGATGCTGCTGCCACAGACACGGGTCTGCCTCCTGCTGCTGACTGAAACTCCGGCAGGGGAGGCCTGGACAATAGGTTTCCTGTCGAAGGGAGGTGTAACCACCTCCCCAGACAGGATAGTGTGTATTGGGGCTGGGCGGGAACACCCTCTGGTGCCTTGAAGTCCTGCACTGGGGGCACATTTGGTGTCCCTATGCATATGCCAGTTCAAACCGGTTGCAGGGGCTACCTGCCCCTGCTCTGGCGCGAAACTGGACAAAGGGAAATGGTTGTAACCACCCCTCTTCCCTGATCCTCCCATAGGTGGGTCCCCAGAGTATGTCCAACCCCCTAACTTTGTATAAGTATGGGACCCCAGTCCTTAGGACTTTAGATATCCCTGGACGAAACTCTGTAACTGAATCCTGGAACTTCGACGCTCTACTCAAGACTAGAGGACTGAAGAATCTCCCTTGGGGTCAATGAGTGACTCCCCTGCTTGGCAGGCACCAAAGAAGCAATTGTCCGGTCTGCATCGCTGAAGCTCCTGCCAGACGCCGAAGTCTTTGAATCCCCAGAGGTAGATTTCCATACTTCCCCGAGGCTGCCCTGAGTCCCCAGCAAAGCTGAGGCCTGTAGCTGTCATGGGTAACGTGGAACCATGACCCCTGGACACCGAGCACATTTGCAAGTGCATCCTCTTCTTGGTCTCCCACGAAGTTGTGCTTTGGGCTCCAAGTATCCCCCGCCTCCAACACCAACTGCACTGAAGATCACTGGCCTCCACTCTACGAGTGTCCTGTGAGCCAGCTCCAAGTGCGTCCACTTGAGGCTCCTTCGCGGTTGCTAGTCTGTTGGCTAGTGGGCCCTCCTGAAGGCTACTCTTCTTCTGCTTGGGCTTCCCTGGTTGCTCCAGACGTGCCCTGACTTACCCTCGCTGGGTGAGTCCCTCAGACCTTGCTGGTCTGTACCACCGTCCTTCTTCTATTTCCACGTGACTTGCCGTTGCCAAGGCTTGTTTGGTTCAATCCGGTCGCCGACACCCCAGCAATCGACAAACATTGTGGTACAGCTCGAATCCAGCTCCTGGTTGTCGTCGACACCTCCTGGACCTCGTGGCTGAAGAGTCAAGATGACCGTCAACCTACCTGAAGCACCCGACATCGGTGGGCATCTGCTCATCGCCTTCCTGGTCACTGGCTAGTGACCCAGACTCTATCCCCTCTGCTTCCAGGTTCTTCAGATCTTCTATCCACCTTTGGATCCACCCGAACACTTTCGACTTGGTCGCCAGCAGCACTTTGCAGCAGATCGCCATTGAAAACGACGACGAAACCCGACCCCGAAAGGCACCTATGCACCCGGCTTCCCTGGGTGAGGTAACACGAGTACTCCGATGCTCCCGTGGGTATTGACTCTAGAACAGCCTAATTCTAAAGGGGTTTGCTCCAAGTCCTCCTCTAAGTGTCCTTTTTCTTTAAAACTCCAACCGCGACATTCCCCATAGAAGTCAACGGCGGCTCGCGGCTGTGTTTTCACACTGCACGCGTCCCCCGTGGGTCCCCTGTGTCACTACCTTGGGTGGTTCCTTGAGGGCCAAGCACTTCTACAGGCTCTAGGCCTTGTGTCTAGCTCAGTTGTGGTTCTTATACCACTTTATTGGTATATGGTTTGGTACGCCCCTAGGGCTCAAATGTGTATTTGTGCTATTACTATTGATATTCGACTTGTAACTTATGTAGCTTCGAACTCTAGCCTCATAAAGAGACTAGAGGGGTGTGTTTAAGACTAAATACATATATTTTAAATATATACCTGGTGTGGTCCTCTTTCATTTGGTCACTCAAGAGATTATAGACTGGTAAAACAAGCTGCTTTACATTCCTTCAAGACTTAGCCTGAAGGCTGCTCTCCATAGCTACCACTAGGATAGCTTTCAATAAAGGTTGTCTTTAACCTATCTCCAATAAGGGGTTGTTTGGACTGGTGCAAGGTGCCCACTATAATTAGTGGACAGCATATACCAGGCCAACTTCTCACAAGCCGTTCCAGATATGTGTCAGGCTCTCGAACGTATAAGACCATGTCATCGGCATACATTGATACCGCAAGGGGCCGTTGGTAGAAGCGCAGTGCTGCCGGGGCATATCTTTGACGCAAAATGCATGCTAATGGTTCCAGTACTACAGCGAACAGAAGGGGCGACAATGGGCAACCTTGCCTGGTGCCACGCTGTATCGGGAAGGAGTCAGATGTCTGCCCATTTATGCGCACCCGTGCCACTAGGTCCGTGTATAATAGTTTGATCCAGTTTGTATAAATAAAGGGTACCCCCATGTGGTGCAGGACCGCAAACATGTATTTCCACTCGATGGATTCGAATGCCTTAGCAGTGTCCAGCAGGTCCGCCACCGCTGGCAATGTAGGCTCCAGTATATGCGGGACGGTAAATAGCGTTCGCTGATTATGCGATGTAGAGCAAGTTGGTACAAATCAAGACTGGTCTGGAAGGACCATCACTGGAAGGAGGAGTCGCAGTCTGGTGGCTAACACTTTCGCCAAAATTATGGCATCGGTGTTAATGAGAGATAGCGGTCTGTATGATCCGCATCGGTCAGGTTCCTTCCCTGGTTTCAGTAACGTTATTATCAGCGCCGCGAAGCGTGGGTGGAAGTTGTTGCGAGTCATAGGCCTCCATATACATCTCATGGAGATACGGCGCCAACAGATCAATATACTCCTTGTAAAATTCTGCAGGCAGGCCATCCGTGCCTGTAGCTTTCCCATTAGGTGACGCCATGATAGCCTCCTGAATTTCATCAAGTGTTATTGGATGCATTAAAAAATCTTGTTGCCTGCGCGATAGCCACACTAATGCTATATCCTCTAGATATTGCTCTATCTCCCCCACACTCGTTGATTGCCTATTGGTGTATAGCTCTTGATAATACTGCACAAAGGAGTCTAGTATACCCGGTGTGTCATATCGAGTAGTACCATCATCTGTGACCGCCTTGACAATATGGGATTTGGCCCAGGGCTCGGCAATTCTGTTCGCCAATGCTTTCCCAGGCCTGCCTCCCTCCCCATAGTACCTAGCTTTCCATCTACGCGGCTTGTGCCGCACTTCCTGTTCTGCTACCTCATTATATTCTGTAACCTTTGTTCTAATACCTACCAGTGTCGCCGTGTCTGCTGTAAGTTCATAGTCTCGTTCAAGGGTACCCAACTCCTGTTCAAGTCGTCGCATAGTGCCTCTCAAGGACTTGAGTACACCTGCTTGGATTCCTATGCAGACTCCGCTTATCATCACTTTAAACGCTTCCCAAATCGCCCCCATGCTCTGCACGGAGCCTACATTATTACTAAAGTAGTCTGCTATTGCTTCGTTTAATGCCTCTCGAAACACCGGTTCCAGCAATGAAGTCGAATGGAAACGCCACTGAAATTGGGATGGCGTATGTGTAGGTACAGCCATGCATAATAACACTGGGGAGTGATCTGATAGTGTCTTAGGCAGGTGCCGGACTGTAGTGGTCCATGTATTCACATCCTGCGTGGCCAGCCAAAAGTCAAGCCGTGACCATGATCGGTGAACATAAGAGTGACAAGTACCCTCCCGCCTTCCAGGGTGCCGCAGCTGCCAGATATCCAGCAGACCTAAATCCCTCATGCCATCTAGTACAGATATAGCAGCTTTTTTGTGTGCGGTCTCCGTGGAGGTCATCCTATCTTCACCGGGCACTAGCACAACATTAAAGTCACCACCACAAATGAGCGCAGCTGGGGACAATGTATGGATCTTGCTCCATAGCATTTCATAAAAGCCAGGGTCATCTACTTTAGGGCCATAGACATTGACAATAGTCATCAGTGTACCACATAATGTACCTTGCGCTATTATATAGCGTCCTTGGTCGTCTGCATCTACATGTAGGAGATCAAAAGGCACAGCTTTTCTAATTAATATCATAACCCCCCTATCATAGGAAGAGTAAGAAGATGCCAAGCCACACCAGCCCATCTAGTAGCAATTGCCCCTGCTGTATGTGTAGCGAGGTGAGTCTCTTGTAATAGAGCCAACTGAATATTATGCCGATCTAAGTAGGCCAATACTTGCAGTGTTTTTTTGGGGCTATTCAAACCACGTACATTCCACGTTACCCATGTGATGAGATTGTCACTATTACCTGTCATTTGCTACGCTTTCGCTGTCTAATGTATCAGCACACGGACCTGTGCCTTCCAAGTTTTGACCTACCAGTCTACACAAATGTACTCTGCGTCTCAAGCATGTGCAATAATGAAGTTCCCCAACTATGCCCCCCACCCACTTCAGCATCCCAATTATGCTAAGGAATCCTATTAAGAACATAAAAACATATGCATGCAACATCATGCCTCTCCTCGTAAGAAATAAACACCTAACACAGTGTTCTAATAGAGCTTGAAATGAACTTGGGGTATACCCTCAAAAGGGGACACTAGTGGCCGTCCAAACCCCATGATGTAACAAGGGGGGGTCGGGGCAGTGATAAGAACCCCCCATCCAACAGATCCCCAACAGAGTTTCTAGCAAGGAGTTACAGTCTATGTTCATTGATGCACCCAGAGAGTACCCACAAGCTTTAGTAGTAATTGTCCAAATTATTGTCATAGTATCCTTCTATTCGCACTATAGGGCAAGTCCATCATGCTATTAAAGGAGCATGGGCATTATCCCTCTATTGCAGTATCCATATTTAATGCCAGTTAGTGCCATATGGGCTTTTTCCTCTTTGTCCATCTAGTCTGTGAGACAAATAGGTCCGTAAAGTCTCTGGCATCTAACCAACAAAATTTGCGTTACCATCTATTCACAACCCCAGAGTGCAGTTCATTTAGACCCATTATCACAACACGGCCAGTTAGGCGCAGCATTTCAAACATAGCTACTGAGGATATTTTAGCCTCCGTGGTACATGCCGCAACCTAATCCTTACATTAGAGAACAAAAGGACTGTTCAGGAAGACAGCAACATCAGCCAGCAATATCCCCATCTGCAACAGACAACAATGATATGGACATTACCAGAATCAGCGCTTCGTCCTGCAGAGTTCATCAGTCATCATTGTCCACATCGTCACCTGCTGTTCGTGAGGACCCCTGTCGCTCCACCTGGCACACAAACTGCATAGCGTCCTTTGGTGACGTAAAAATCTTAGCTTTTCCTTGGTGTTGTATCTGCAAACGCGCCGGGTACAGCATAGCATACTGGATCTTCAGCGCCTGCAGCTTTTTCTTTGCCGGATGAAACTCTTCTTGCTGCACCGTGGCCGTGAAGTCGGGGAACAATGCAACCTGCACTCCTTGGTACGTTGTTGAGCCCTTCTCTCTTGCCAGGCATAACGCGGAGTCACGATCGCGATAATTTAGAAGCCTAGCTACAATAGGGCACGGCGGGGCGGCAGGCACTGGTTTTGGTGCCAAGGATCAATGCGCTCTCTCCACGACCAACATATTGGAGAAGTGTTCCGCACCCAGCATTTCCTTTAACATGGCTTCAACGTATAGCTCCATTTTGCCCGTGTTGGTGGTTTCAGGCACTCCCGTGATACGAAGGTTGTTGCGCCGGGATCGGGCTTCAAGGTCTTCGATTTTTTGCCTAGATGACTGCCAAGAGCTTTTCCATTTGTGTGCATGACTCACTGATGACCCCCACCTGGTCCTCTGCAGTGGAAATGCGTTGTTCCGCCTCCGTGATGCGTGAGCCATGTCTGTCAAGCTTCGCCGCCATACTGTCCATGCGCAGATTGAGGTTGTCTATTTTACTGTCGATCGCCTGCAGGCTGTGCTGCATAGCAAGCATCATGCGTTCCAATTTACTACTGGTACTGGGCTCCAGTTCAGGTTCAATGTCTGATGCAGCCGGCGTGCGAGATTTAGTGAGGCGCTTAGATTCAAATGAGAGCTTGGGTTGGTGCTTGTCCGGTTTACCCATTTTCCCGCGGTCAGAGCTATCAATCCTATTGGTGGGAATCTCAGGGGCGTAGACACACTATCGTTAGCACTAGTACCAGTACACACCCCACTTAGAGCAATGGACTGTGTCATTCACTATTTGCCCAGCAGCATGGACTTCGCAACACCGGGTCCAGTCAGCAGCGTATATAGCAGTGGAGTTAATCCCTCCGCACAGTGTCGCTGCCCCGCCGCGCAACCCACAACGTCGTTTTTAAGGCAGCGGTCCACAATCAAGCAGGGCTGTGCTTCTCCTCAGTGTTAGTGAAGCACCAGCACAGGCCACTATCCAGCAGCCTCCCCAGCGGCCCGCACCGGTACCAACAGCTCAAAGGTGGACGTCTGAGCAAGCACGCGTGCCTAGCATGACATGCATTCCAACATCGTAATGCGATCCCTGCAGTGACATATGCTTTAAAGTAACTTCAGGCAAGGACTGGCCTGCGCTGCACAGGGTCGCCGAGTTCGTCGCGGCAGCTCGCCCTGTCCTCCCAGCGCAGTACCCCACCTCCATACACGTGTAATGGCTGCCAGGGATTCAAAAATGGCGGCTGCAGTCTCAATCCCTAGACCCGGCAGGGGTCAGCAGCCCATCATTACTACTTTGCACCGCAGCAACATTTGCAAATCCTGCAGGGCACCACAGACCAGCATCACTTCAATGAGGGCAGTTGGAGACGATTGCTTCAGCCCTTGCCCAGATGCCCGCCGCTCCCGCAACACACCATCTCCAGTCACACAAAGCATTTATTTCAGAGGGAGCTTGGCGCACATGCCATCCGGCGGCCACAGCACCGTTCAGTAGAGCGCAAATGCAGTCATTAGAAAGTTGTGGTCTCGCTGCCGCAACTAGACCGGCTACGTGCCAACCCAAGCAGCGCAGGCCGCCATACCTTTCGGTAGTGCACACAAGTGGACGTCACCAGCACGTTCCGTGAGCATCATCACTGCATGGGTGCCATCAGGGCGAAGCCGCACAGGCAGCAACAGCCTCGTCACAGCATTTCAGGGCAGCCACACCGCCGGCCCCAGCGCACCCACCATGCTGCGTCACCGGATGCCAGTCATCCCGCGGCTGCGCTCCCAATGCTGCCGGAGGCTTCGCTTTATTTCCTTCACTCGCCTTGCCAGTACACGATGCCCCGCTGACTGCTGCGCCCAGACCGCCAGTCTGTGTGTGTGTTGCAGGTGCGCATCAGTCTCTTTCAGCAAGTATACGCCGCAGCCTCAGCTCGGGGGAGCCGCCATGTTGTGTCCGCTTCACCCTTCGTGAAATCCGGACATAGAGCGCACAGAGGGCAGCGCCACTTACAAAATCGAAGTCCCCGTGTGCAGGGGAATCAAGTTCATATCTTTTCTCCGCTGGATGGAGAGGATTGTGCAGGATTTTTGTCGGATTGAAGCCCCGACCAGCAGAGCAGCACTAAAGTGCGGCCATCTTGCGTCGGGCTCTCTAGCGCCCCCCTAGCTTGAATAGCTCAGGAATTGCGGGAGCAAGACGTACTCTTTCGCTCACTCACTCGTACTTGTCCACAATGAGAATAAGCAGTCACTGAAATAGTTCAAAATGTTTATTTTAACTATTGTGCTCTACAATACAGTATACATGCCACTACTAGCAGCAAAATGCATAAACTCAGCACAGTTAGCATCGTTACAATTCCATAGAATACAAAGAGAGAAGTCATTTTATAAAGACTGTGGAAATAAGGGCCTATAGGTCTGACCACCCTCCCCTTGACTAGAAAAAGTTTATTTTATAAAAAAGGACGATCTCTGGGCTTTGACAGCAGACCCCATACCTTAAAGCCTGGATGTAAGGTTTACATCATAGGAACAGCAGAGCTCTTCTCCATGGAACAGCTTTCTCCAAGTGTGTTAAAACAACATGCAACAACGTAATATCAAAGCACAAGTCTTCAGTACTGCAGCTGTGTAGCATGTTATGTCTAGGTGCTAGGAACTGACCAGAACAGAATATCAAGTGGCATTGTTTATCGACCTTGCCTATCGTGTTCAGACTAAACTCCTGGAAAGGCAGAGAACGCGAAAGGCAACCCGATCTCATGTGAAGGGCACAAACAAAGTCTTGCAAAAACAAAGTCATGTAGTAGCGTGCGCAAAAGTAGCATAATGGCAGCGAAGCTCATGCTAACTGAGCAATGTCGATAATGTGCCTAAGAACCATATAACAGTACAGGGCAGTTATCCTAGAAACACTTAAGTATTCCACTACTAGGATGCAAGATAGGAGATCAAGAGTAGAAAAGAATAGGTCTATACAAGTGTGAAGCATGTGCAATGGTGAATATTATAAAGATGTTCAAGTCAGTGGGTTGCGAGCCTTCTAGCAGTCTACTAGATCCCATCCTCTGGCCCATTGAGATATTCCCTCTGCTGCTTTTCGGACCGGGGTGCCATGGATCTACGGATGTGATCTATCCAATACAACATCCAAAATAACCTTAACATTTTCCCACCAGGTCCAGGAAAACCAACTGCCCCCAATTCACTACATAGAGGTTCAAGATGTGTGCCGCCTTATCATGCAGCCTGCCATATAAGCATACATATCATCCCTCTTTGTCCACCTTGTCATCTGTAACTTAGTAGGAAGCCCCAGGTATCACTCAGATTGCCACCCCTCCAGCGCATGCCAAGAAGGCTGTCCTGTTTACATGGGCCCAACATCTACTGTGAAACTGAACACCTTCTTGTGATGTGAGATGTGTCTCTTGAAGGAGTGCAACATGTACATTGCATAGCCAGAGGTATGCATGTATAGCATGTTATTTGGAGGGTCTACCGAGACCGCAAATATTTCTGGTCATGAATGTGTAAGTGTTAATGCAGTCTAGTCCCTGTGAAATCCCAGGTCTCTGCCCATGCTACGTCCCTTTTGCAGGCCGTTTATGCCTCACCCTAGAGGCATCCCCTATGACAGTAGTTGCGTCTGCAATGTAGTGTCATAGAGGGGGCAGGGGGGGCGACAGCCCAAAGGTAATTAAGTGAATCAGATAAGCAGTAGTTGGTTGATCACAAACAGAATGATAACAAACCCAAATGTTGACCTCTCCTACAGGGCTGAGGGTGGAACTGCCCGAAGACCAAACACAACAAAACTAACTGTCTGCCCATCACACACACAACACAGAGTACATCAGGGACATCCTAAACCATTATGGTTGTGTCCAATGTTCTGGGCCCAACAAGGGAGAGAGGAGGGCACCTCTGCAGGCAGCAGTCATCATAGCCCCATGGGGATGTGCATTCTTTCTGTATCAGCGGTTATCTGCCAATCGTGGCATAACATGAGGCAGCTCATGGTCTGTGAGATGAGTTCTGTCAC
Source organism: Calotriton arnoldi (assembly GCA_963921515.1). NCBI lineage: Eukaryota > Metazoa > Chordata > Amphibia > Caudata > Salamandridae > Calotriton > Calotriton arnoldi. Next base: position 260,112 of record CAWUFW010001167.1, read on the forward strand.
TAGAGACTGTGTCTTCTTCACTGAGGCCACTGCTATGTTCTTTGGCAACCCCAGCAGAGATGTTTTGGGCCATCATGACTACAATGGCAGTGGCATCATCCCTTTCCTTAGCAGCCTGTAGTGGAAAGGCCCTGTCCTACTACCGAGGCAACCCTGTACTTTCGGGGTGGATGACTCAGGTTCAACTCTCAAAGGGGGGCCCCACTAGCACCTTCACCACCATCCAGTGACAGAACTCTTTGGGATCCATGAAAAACAAGCACTTGCATCCACAATCAACTTCAGAAGAGCTCAAAGCAACAACCTATATGGTATGGCAAGTCGACGAAGCTGAGCTTTGATTGCATTAAAGGATTTTTGCTGCTTTTAGATCCTGCTGTGCAGTCTGGAAAGCCTATCACTCTGGGACTCCCAATGGGCCTCTGCCCTGTCTCTCTTGCTTTCTAAAGAACAATGTCATGCTCTTTAAATTGAAGCGTGTTTACTGTGAGGATTCTGGAGTGTTTGACCAGTTTGGGCAGTTGATTTGAGATTCTGTGCACACGTTCAACTGCAAACATTTTGTGAGACTGTTAGAAGTGGGGGTCTCTAATAAACAATGGTTTGCACGTTTGTCCAAATAGGGACTCTTCCTTCTGTCTTGTGGCTCATGGCCTCTTGGCGGGTCTGGCCACGTTACTGCAGGCCTGGCTGCCATGATGACTCTTGCGCACGTTATTATTGGATGTTGTTCTTTCGCCCTCTGTTATTGCCAAGTAATTCTACAACAGTCTGCATATTCTGTTACTCACCTTTTCTCCTGTTCCCTTTTGGGCTCAGTCTGAACAACAGTTACAAGGTCGAATAACAACTCCCTGGTTCCTACTGATTTGGCCCGTCCCTCGCACCTAGACATAACACTTGTACAGCTGCCATTGAGGAAATAGGGTGCTTTTAATAATGCGATCGCTTGTTCTAAGATAGCACTTGGAGACGACCTTTCCAGAGAGAAGAGCTGTGATTGTTTGCTGATGTAGTTTTGCATCAAGAGACTGAGGTATGGGGGTTCGCTAGTCAAAGCCCAAAGGTCTTCTATTATTATAATAAACTGGCTTCCAGCACGGGGAGGGTGGTAATGTTAGTTAGACATATATCCACTGCTTTATGAGATGCTTTCCCCGTTCGTATTCTATGGAGTAGTAACTATGCTGATTATATTGTTCTTATGTATTATGCTACTAGTACTGACACGTGTACTGTATCTTAGAGCACGTAAGTTGAAATAAATATTTTGAACTACACAGTGTCTCTTCTTACGCATGTTGTGAACAGGTACGAGAGTGACGAAAGAGTGTTCTTGCCTCTGCGAGTCCTGAGAGAGATACCGTGTTCTGGGTTGTCTAATCATTGGTACATTAGTGCTAATGGGACGCTAAGGCTAGTTGGGTTGGGGTTTTGGGTGCTAAGGTTTATGGTTGGCTCACCACTATATTCCGAGGTCCTATTATCCTGTGCATAGCTCTGTATGTGCAGAAACCCTATGACATGGCGCCCAACGTGAGGCGGCTTACTTGCGAGACGCTTGAGTAGTACTTGTGCTTGTCCACAAACCCCTCACGTACGCTTCCGGAAGCGTGTGTGACGGCGATACCTCCTATATTATAGATTTTACAGGTTCTTTCAAGCTTGAAGTTATTAAAAGGATTCTTAGAAAAAAAACCTTTTGTGCTGCCTTGTGTAAGATTGTTGAAAAGTCACGTTCGGAATGGCGGGTATAGACATAGCGGCGCATAGCCGCACAGCACTCCGTGACCACTTACGGATATATGGAGTGCCAGACGCGGGAGTTGACCTAGTCTTTGTGGTTCAAGCCGACCCGGCTTTCCACTTTGAAGTGTTCTACTCTTGGATCACTTTTCCAGCGTTGGATGCGAACGATAATCTGTTCCATGCATATGAACCCACCGCTGTTCCTGCTGTCTATAGACCTTATACTAATCTTGAAGTACCGCTCACGGCTTGGCAACACCGTGTTTGGTTTAATGGCGCCCTCCCACAACCGACTACCACGGTTCATTTAGGCCCCTTATCTATAGCGGGGGCCACTTGGCCTGTTTTGGCCGGGTACACCCCACATCCGCTTTACATGACAATACCAGTCGCGGAACTGCGCACTATGTATGCGGCCTTGGTGCAGGTGCATCGAGCGTTAGTGCGATATGTTACAGGCAGCATCCATGGAGCCGCTCCTGGAGTGCCTGGCCAACCAGCTGCTGCAGGCGGAGTAACCATAAGTCCTGTCATGGTGAATTCTGTGATGGGCAAACGGCCACAAAATAAGGATGATTTTCCTTATTGGCTTGCAGAAAAGTTTGATCAGTTGGAGGCAGTTTTTCCACATACAACTCCAGTGGATAAACATCGTATTTTGACGATTAGTTTGCCAAAAGACTTAATTCCCGAGTTGACAGCATGTGACAACTGGGGTAGAGTATTCGCAGCAGTATATTCTAAATGTTTTGGTACGCCTTCCATGACAGTTCTCCCCTCTGTAATTAAAAAAGTACAGGATGAACACGGCCCTGAAGCGGCTGTGGAATTAGGGATGAGACTAGTGGGAGTGTTTGAAGTAGTAGCTGAACTGATCCTTGCAAATGTCAAGGGCGATGCAGTGAACTTTCAAGTAGCGAACGCTTTGGCTTTGTTGGACAAGCCTCGCGAATTACCGAAAATTATTACCCAGGCTTACAAAACTATTGGTAGAAACAGCCTGGGTAACAAGCCTTTTGCAAAACAGCAAACACAATCGCAACCACAACAGCAACAAACCAAATCTCAATCCGAGAAGGATGAGAAACCAGTCTTCACTAAAAAGAGCTGGAGGCTGAAAAAACAGGGTAAGCAACAGACAAAGCCGGGATCGCGAGGCGCATCCCCGGTTTCAGTTTCTTCTGAACGTACTTATGATTTACGCGATAGAGCGAGAATTAAGTCTCCGGATAGGTTTCAGATCCCTGATACGCATTCTCCTCGTTCTTTACAGGCACAGACTTCGTCACAGGCCGGTGGAGGAGACCGCCAGGATAGAGGAAGGGCCCGTGAGGCCCCACAGGGACGAGACCAGCCTCGACAACAAGTCAGAGGAAAAGAAGAAGACGCTCAACGTTTCGACCCCAATTTCAGAAGAAGAAAGTTGCCGCTGTAACAGCGAAATATGCCACAGACGGTGAGAACGAGACTCCTGAATTGGACGTGGGCAGTAACCCTCCTAGACAGCGCCGCGGAAGTAACCATAGTGCGGGAGGCGCTACGTCCTCATATGGAGGCGACAGCAACTGAAACATTCATTACTGTTGAAACAGCAGACACCAGAGTGGCACCCCCTGACAGACTATTTAATATAGTCCTCCAAATTGAAGGTGATATACAGCGTGTAATTAAAGGGATTTTTTGGGAAAATCTGACCTCTTCATATGATATTTTATTGGCAGAGGCGGATTGGCCACCCCCATTCGTACTTACTGCGCGTAAAGGGGAGGAGGTAATCCTTCCGAGCTTTTCTAGACATGTCCCAAAAGACAAAGCAAAGGCTCTTGCAGCAGAATGGGCTGTGTCCCTGGCTCCAGCGTTATTCCGCAATCACGTGGGTTGGGACGAAGAATCTCCCCCCCATGAAATACCTTTGCGATCATTGCCACAGCCACAACCCCAATATCCCATAAAACGTGAAGCAAAAGGCCCAGTTTCCGAAATTCTGACACAGTTGGAATATCAGGGAGTAATTGAACCCTGCGTATCACCTATGAACAATCCCCTTTTCGCGGTTTCTAAACCCGATGGATCGTACCGTTTAGTATTGGATTACCGGCATTTGAACTCTCATTGTCGGACCTTTGCGGTGCAAAATACCCATAGTTCTGCGCTTGTAGACAGTCTTGTTCGTAAAAATACAAAACGACTCTTGATCTTTCAAATGGATTCTACACGCACAACTTAGCCCCGGAGAGTGGCCAATGGTGTGCCTTTACTTCCGGTGGTAAAATGTTCAAATTCAGGCGTCTTCCTATGGGGTACAAAAATAGTCCAGGAGTGTTTGCCGCTCGTGTTGTCTCTTTGTTAGACGGCATAGATCCAGACGCCTGTTCGTATGTGGATGACATTTATCTAACAGACGATGAATTGTTTCCGCATCTGACCCGAGTGGACCGCATTATTCTTGAATTTGCGGTTCAGGGATACAAAATTAACTTTGCCAAATCCCATATTGCTGAATTTACCGTTTTGTTCTTGGGCTATGAGCTCAACAATGAAGGTAAGGGTTTAGCCCCCCATTTTCTGGAGAAATGTGCACTTCTGTGTCCTCCTACTAATCTGAAGAAGCTTCAGTCTTTGCTGGGTTTTCTGAACTTCGGACGTACATACATTCCCGAATATGCCCAGCGTATCAAGCCACTGTATGCCTTGATACAGCCTACCTTTTCGAAGTCTTCTTGGCTTCCGGAGCATACCTCCATTCTGCAATCTCTGCAGACAGACCTTCTTGAGTCTAAATACCTTTTGACGCGTGATAACCACACAAACTTGGTGATTAGAATCATTCCAGGGGCAGTGGGTTTCACGTATTTAACCTTTAATGAAGGTGACACAGTACCTATCGCATACAAGTCACATCTATACACCTCTGCAGAAATGCGGTTCTCATCTGTGGAGAAAGTGCTAACAGCAGTGCAAATGGCGATCCTGAAGGAGCGCGCACTGGCCCAGGGAAAACGCATTCTGGTGGTGACACCCTATCCTGCCCTAGAGGCAGTGACTAAAGCAAGTGTTCCGAACTCTAAAGCTTTGCACCCCCGTTGGATTCAATGGGCAACATCTTTGACGTCTCCGGATGTCACTTTCATTTTCGACTCTTCTCTTCAGACTCAGGAGTTTTTACAGTATGAATTTATTCATCCTCCTCCTTTGTCCTTATTGCCGCTTGAGGATTACGACTGTGTGATCTACACCGATGGCTCGGCACAACCGGCCACGGGGTCCAAGCATGCTTATTCAGCCGCATGTGCTATTGTTGCAGGTACGTTTGTGAACGGAAAGTTCAAATCCACTGTGGTGCATACGCAGGCACTCGGGGATAGTACCGCACAATTGGCCGAGTTGCGTGCTTTGGTGCTTGCACTTGAGTTCGTAAATCCTGATGTGACCACTTTAATCGTGTGCGATTCTTACTACTGTGTTCAATCATACAATGACAATCTGTTCTTTTGGTCGCAAAACGACTATAGAGACGCTAAAGGCAACACAATCAAGCATAAAATGCTTTGGGTTAGGGTGGCAGATTTACAAAGACGTCTGCCACTCACACAGGTGGTTCACACCCTAGGCCATCAACGAGTGGGCGCACACGCTATTGGTAACAGTCTGGCAGATGAAGCTGCCAGATCAGCAGTACTCACGTGTTCAGTAGCAGCAGTTACTAGATCCATGTCTAAAATAGACACTGATATCTTGGCAGCTATTGCTGCAACAAAAGAAGGAGTGAATTACCCTAGAGGTTTCCCTTCTAAATATTCTTACCAGATAGGTCCCGATCAGGCTCCTTATGTAACAATACCTAACGTTGGGGTTCGGCTGATCCCCAACGCGGACCGCAGACTTTCCTTGATGGCAGCAGCACACGAAGGCATGGCTTCGGCACACGCTGGTGTGTCTGCGACAATTTCCATCTTGCAGCAGCGTTACTGGTGGCGTGGTTTATACAAAGATACACGTACTTATGTGCTTTCCTGTGACGTTTGTCAACAGATCAAGCCTTCAACAGTTACAAGACCACCGCAGACCTCGCTTGCAATTTCGAACAGACCCTTTGGGTGTGTTTACTTGGATCACTGCGGTCCATTTTCATCAGACACTGCCTATAAATATATCTTAGTGGCAGTGGACTCGTGCACACGGTTCATCTGGGTCTGGCCACAACGGAGTGCTGACGCACGAAATGTCATTAGGGATTTGCGAGTCTTTGTGGGAATTTTTGCATGCGGCACCTTCCATTCTGACCAAGGTCCGGCGTTTGCCTCTAAGGCTTACAAGGACGCAATGGGCTCCTTAGGGGTGCGGGTGAAATTTTCGTCTCCGTATAGGCCTGAGGGCAACTCTATCGTTGAACGAATGAACCGTGACTTAAAGCAATCCTTGACAGCTAGAGTTATAGGTACTGGCAGGAACTGGCTGGCCCACTTGTATACTGTTCAACATGCACTTAATAATCTCCCTAGAAGGCCTCTGGGTGGGCGGACCCCTTACGAAATGCTCTTTGGCATACGAATGTTTGTGCCTGACCTTGATGGTCTAGACATGGCGGCGCAATCCGCCAAGTTTGATGTAGATAATCATTCTACTATGTTACAGGACTTACAAGAAGCCCGAGACAAACTAGCAATTGCACATTTGCCTTCAGCCACAGACCCTGCTTTGCAGATTCCGGTTGCCGGCTGGCTTCCGAAGATTGGCGACCTGGTACGAGAGAAAGTGGAGAACAAAAAGAATTTGGCCCCTCTTTTCGTGCACCGGTTCCAGTACTGGGCTTGAAGGGAACACGTACAGTCATCCTACCACCGCTTCCCGGTCGCAAGGAAAACAGATACATCTCAGTGGAAAATGTCAAGCTACAACATCTGGCCGATCTTAAATAGTGTCACACCAGCGGTCTCTTGTCCTGCCATTTATCGGACAAGCGTTCGAGGTACGCCTGCACGAACAATTAATGACGTTACCATGGAGATGGTTGATTTGCCTGAAAATATATTTGAACCCCCTGCATCACCCTGCATAGACGAGGACGAATATACTTATCCCGCCACAGAGTCGGTGGCACACCAGCCAACAACGCCACTGAGCCCGACACGTTATTCTTTTGACTCGGAATCCAATTCATCACAAGTACCGTCCAAGTTTAGTCTTTTTGTATCGTGGTTTAGAGACAATTTTTTGATTCCACCTTGGACATACATTTGGATGGTACTTTTCTTGGTTTTTTTGTTCATGTCCATTGGCTTTGTCACAGTGTTTTTTCTACTCATCAATGGCTACTATTTACCTGAACGCTCTCCTGTGAACAGTGTTGCTGGAACTTTGGCTCCACATTCCTCTTCACACATCATGAAGCGTGACCACACATTTGTGAACATTTCAGCGTTTCCAGTTGCTGATGGCATAGTATGGGATGCGGTAAACTTTCAAATACATGGCCCGACAGAAATTATTAATGTACCAAATGTCCTTCGAGTCTCGATGGGTGATGTAGTAAAAGTAATATTCATTCTGATGATTGGGATGTGCATGCAGTTGAAGCATTGTTTGCTGATTTAAAATATTATGCTTCTTTTAATGCTGAAGACTTGTATATGAATTCTGCGAATTATGCCGATTTGTATTGTTACCAACATTGGGGAAATCATTTTCTCCACAAGCCAAGTGCACTACGTAGCCCTGCTACTTACACCCAATGGGAACACTGCCCAAACCCCGTACTAGGTAGTTCCCAAACTCTTCGAAATAAATTCACCTATTTTACTGATTTTAATCGATCGAACCCTGGGTCATATTATTTTAAATTAAAAACTCCATTGACTCAGAAAATAATGTTGACCCACACTAAATTATTATATTCGGGTTCCTTTTTGAGCGCCTTGGCGGTGGGTGGTTATGAATATTGGAAAGACACAGTGGATTTAAAATCAATTTGGGGTTCGAAGCCATGGCAGGTGCAAGGCACTGAGGCCTTGCACCGCGCTTGCCTTATCCCAGCCCAAATTCTATTTCTAAATGCTTCCATTTATCAGACCACGTGTTGGGGGTTGGCTACCGTTAAACAACTAAATGCGCCAACCATCCCATCCTTGTCGAGTCTTCCAAATGATAGTTTGCATTTTAATATGTCCCTTATGGAGTTACAGGCTCAGTTTCAGAACAATTCCTTTAACGTTTCTGCACTGATACAGTCACCCTGGTTGGCATGGCCCATATCATCTAATGCATGCCAACTGCGTTTTCATGGCACAGTTCCTGGCTACATACAGGACAAGCCTGATCCAAGATTTACTGAAACTCGTACTGTGACCACGTATTCGGTTGGTAAATTATGTAAACAATGGTTACAACATTCGTCCTTAGACTCTGTTAAGAACCATTTATCCCTCCTATCAGGCACTATTGACTTATCTGACTTTATCTTGGGACCTCGTGGTCCCCGACCGAAGAGATTCATTTATGAGGCATATAATGAGCTCTGGAAACTGTCACAAATGGAAGCTGCTTCCCGTCTTAGGGAAATAGACCAAGCCAATTTGGAAAAGGTGCTTGCTGTTGTTGACAATAGTATAAATACCCTGTCTTCCCGCATTTACACATTAGACAATATTGTATCCTCTGTTGTTGATATTGTACAAGATGATGTCTCTATGTTGTATCATGGTCAGAATCAGTTGCGCTCAGTGATGCAGTTTGCATGGACTTTGCAAACTCTTAAGTTGGGTAAAGTTCCTTGGAATTTGTTAAACACCACTGCCCTCTTTCTGCCTTTTAATTTGACTGACAAACAGCAGTTCATGTCCATGAAAGATGCATCCTACACTTTGTTACATATTGAAAAAGTGGATCCTTTACCGTTCTCTGTAGCAGAACTAGATTCTGCGGTGTGGCTAGTTCATGGGGTTATAGCTTTACCTTTTTCCCTATTTGAGTTCAGTTTGTGCATGAAGCATTATCCTGTGGGCCGTTTCCAGCCTTTGGGTGGTGCTTTCCTGCATGAACTTTGGTCCTTGCCTTTCATGTATAAATGCCTTAGAGATGGCAAGGAAGTATTTCTCACGGGGAGTCTTGTGATTCAACTGTGGGTCATTCGCTTATTTGTAAACATATTAAATTGCACGGGGCTTGTAGCGTTTCAGTTCCAAATCTTGCATGTGTCCTGAAGGGTATTCCTGCTCCGGCTATTTCTCCTACTTTTACTTTGCTTACCAACGGTAGCTATTTGCTTTTAAATAACAAAAATTGTTGTGGCCTGCAGGCCGGCATTCCGTATATTGTTACAGTCTCGCACAGAGTTGTCTGCTGCAAGAATGTGCTTTTTCCTCCCCTCACGACATCGTTGATAGCTCTATTTGGCCTTCCATTCCTACCATGGAGGCAGATTTCAATAAGTTGAGCAGAATAAAGGCCCTATTATTGAATGAGGAGGTTATGCTCACATCCGCCCGGGAGACATTCAATCTCCAGGTGGCGAGCACCCACAGTGAAATACAGGCCCTTTTGAACACTGACCTCCCCAACATTTTGGGGAGTTAATTCATCGTATTTTTAACGCATCAAACACTGAGGGTCTGGTGCACTTTTTTAAGGTTGTGGGGTCTGGCCTCGTGTCCACCTTTCAAACTATTTTCGGTGTGATACCGGCATTCATTCATTCTATTTTTTCTAGCGTCTTTGGTGGATTCCCATTAATCCTTGCTTTGGCGGCCGGTGTCTTGCTGTTGGTCTGTTTTCTGCGCAATGGCTGCACTCCACTGGGCCCTTCTCGATCCCGAACGCCTCCAGCTGCTCCGTGAGCGACTTCTGGTTGGCTTCGATGTTCTGCCCTTGGCAACTATCAGTGTGTCCTACACCCTTTCCTTTCGCTTTGCGTATTTCACTTGCGTGCAACCCGTGATGTCTTGCATCCGCTGTCCGTTTACATGGACCATGGATTATTGCCTCTCCAATTCGTCATTGTCGGTCCCGGATTTTGTTCCGTTGGTGGGTCCCTTAGAGGCCCATGAACGGGACTGTTCCGCTGCTGGCTTTATGATGCGTGCGGCTGCACTGGGGATTTTGGCACAATGGGATATCTGGGCGGCTGCTCAGAACCTCCTACAACAAAGTTATATTGAATATCACGCAAGCTGTCCCGCATTGCTTTTGGATGCTCCATACTCTGAAGAACATTCCTGCAGCTTTGACCTGTTGGACTGGATGGCGTCTACGTTTTTGACGACTCCAATGATGTCCTTTTGGACGGTATAGCGTTTTTCTGCTCTTCCACGTTTTTGGATTGATTGACTTGCCCTTGGTTGTCAGTAGGCCGCCTCAATTCTGCTCAGGTGTTGGAACTCTGTCTTCATTTTCGTTTTGGCCGATGGACTGTCCAGGGGAGGGTGTCTTGTGGCTCATGGCCTCTTGGCGGGTCTGGCCACGTTACCGCAGGCCTGGCTGCCATGATGACTCTTGCGCACGTTATTATTGGATGTTGTTCTTTCGCCCTCTGTTATTGCCAAGTAATTCTACAACAGTCTGCATATTCTGTTACTCACCTTTTCTCCTGTTCCCTTTTGCGCTCAGTCTGAACAACAGTTACAAGGTCGAATAACAACTCCCTGGTTCCTACTGATTTGGCCCGTCCCTCGCACCTAGACATAACACTTGTACAGCTGCCATTGAGGAAATAGGGTGCTTTTAATAATGCGATCGCTTGTTCTAAGATAGCACTTGGAGACGACCTTTCCAGAGAGAAGAGCTGTGATTGTTTGCTGATGTAGTTTTGCATCAAGAGACTGAGGTATGGGGTTCGCTAGTCAAAGCCCAAAGGTCTTCTATTATTATAATAAACTGGCTTCCAGCACGGGGAGGGTGGTAATGTTAGTTAGACATATATCCACTGCTTTATGAGATGCTTTCCCCGTTCGTATTCTATGGAGTAGTAACTATGCTGATTATATTGTTCTTATGTATTATGCTACTAGTACTGACACGTGTACTGTATCTTAGAGCACGTAAGTTGAAATAAATATTTTGAACTACACAGTGTCTCTTCTTACGCATGTTGTGGACAGGTACGAGAGTGACGAAAGAGTGTTCTTGCCTCTGCGAGTCCTGAGAGAGATACCATGTTCTGGGTCGTCTAATCATTGGTACATTAGTGCTAATGGGACGCTAAGGCTAGTTGGGTTGGGGTTTTGGGTGCTAAGGTTTATGGTTGGCTCACCACTATATTCCGAGGTCCTATTATCCTGTGCATAGCTCTGTATGTGCAGAAACCCTATGACACTTCAAGTCAGGATAAGGGGGATACACTACTGAAAAAAAACCCTGCTCACCCCCTTGGTAGCTTGGCACGAGCAGTCAGGCTTATCTCAGAGGCAGTGTGTGAAGCATTTGCACATAACATACAGTAATACAGTGAAAACACTACAAAAGGACACAACACCAGTTTTAGAAAAATAACCACTATTTATCTGTGCAAACAAGACCAAAATGATAAAAGACCAACATACAGTAATGAAAAATATGCACTTTGCAAGAATGACTTTAAAATGCAGTTCCTTAAAGCCGGTAGCTCTGTCCAGGGCTACCAAGGTGCTGAGAACAACAGAATCCAACAGTTCTGCCGGACCGCGTCGGTGCAGACTAGCATCATTGTCAGCAGGCTCGTAAACAGTACCTTTGGTTCCGGCCAACTGCATTGGTGCAGGCCAGTCATGGCAAATGTCGCGGTTGCGACGTGAAGCGTAGCGGTGTGGTGTGCGGTGACATTAAATAGCGGTGCAGGCAGCAACTTGGTGACGGTCGTCCAGCGGCGTTGATGAGACCAGGGCTGCGGTGCGAAACGGGGTGGTACTCATTGCGGTGCTGACAGGTCATGGTGCAAGCGGGGGAAACAACCATTACATCGCATGCGTTTCAATGCATGCGATTACAACACAGTTGTTACAACGACTGCGTTGTTACATCGCAGTACATTACAACGCAAGTCGTTACATTGACTTGCCGTAGGGGGCGTGCTAACCTAAGGAATAGTATAATTTACTATTGCAACACCTTCCCCACTGTTGCGCACACTGGAGTTGGAATAGTAAATTATACTATTCCTAAGTCCAGCGGGCCCCCTACAGCAAGTCGATGTAACGACTTGCATTGTAATGTACTGCGATGTAACAACGCGGTCGTTGTAACGACCGCTTTGTAATCACATGCATTGTAAACTCATGCGATGTAAGGTGCTATATTCTGCAAGCGGCAGTGCTGGATGATGGGAGCCAGCGTCAGTCTGCCCAGACTGCGGTGTGGGACAAGGTGGTTCGTCGTGTGACTTACGAGTGGTGCCCCCAAACCACGGTGCAGTCACTGGTGTTGTGGTCAGTGGGCAGTGATGCCGTCGGTGAGACCAGGGCGGCGGAGTGACGCGATGCGGATTGCGGTGCCCACTGGTTCGTGTGCAAGCAGATGCTCAGTGGGGGTGGCGGTCATTGTCGTCAGTGATACCAGGGTTGCGGTGCGAAGTGCCGCAGTGCCTTCTGTGGTGCCTTCCGGTCACGGGCCAGAAGCGGTGACGGTGTCGGCTGCTTTCCAGGGTTCCAGAGGCGGTAGCCAGAGGTAAGTGAAGTCTTTGCTGTCCCTGAGACTTCGTGAACAGGAAGCAAGCTCCATTTAAAGCCCTTGGTGATACTCAGCGACAAGTGAAGAAGCTTATGTCCAGTGCTTTCACTGTCTGAGGCAGAAGCAGCAACTGCAGGCCAACCCAGCAAAGCAACGACACAGCAAATCAATCAATCAATCAGGCATTTGTTGAGTGCGACTACTCACCCGTAAGGGTCTTAAGGCGCTGGGGGGGGGTTTGGCAGGTTCCAGTCCATCAAGGGGGGGGGGTCTGTCGAAGAGCCAGCTTTTGAGGTGTCTTGCGAAGATGGGGAGCGATGTTGTCTGTCTGAGGTGGAGCGGAAGGGCGTTCCAGGCTCTGGCCGCGAGGAAGGAGAAGGAGCGGCCTCCCGATCTGGTCTTTCTGGTGCGGGGGACCACGGCGTAGGAGAGCTGGACTGATCGTAGGGTCCTCTGGGGTGCGTGGAATTTGAGTCGGCTGTTCAGGTATGCTGGTCCGGTGTCATGGAGGGCCTTGTGAGCATGGGTGAGCATCTTGAAGGTGACTCTAGCTTCGATGGGGAGCCAGTGGAGTGTGCGCAGGTGCTGGGAGATGTGGCAGTGTCTTGGCAGGTCGAGGACCAGTCTTGCGGAGGCGTTCTGGATGTTCTGTAGCTTGCGGGTGAGGTTTTTGTTTATTCCGGCATAGAGTGCGTTTCCGTAGTTGAGTCTGCTGGTGACCAGGGCGTGAGTGACGGTCTTTCTGTGTTCAAGGGGGATCAATTTGAAGGTCTTACGTAGGAGGCGGAGGGTGTGGAAGCAGGAGGACGAGACCGAGTTGATCTGGTGGTCCATTTTGAGCTCGGAGTCCAGGATGATTCCCAGGTTGCGTGCTTGGTCAGTGGGGGTGGGCGGGCTTCCGAGGGTGGGGGGCCACCAGGTGTCATTCGAGGCATCGGGGTTTGGGCCCATGATGAGTACTTCTGTTTTGTTGGTGTTTAGTTGTAGGCAGCTGTTTTTCATCCATTTGTGCCGGCTTCCATGCCTTCTCGAAAGTTGTGTCTGGCGGTATTGGGTTCGTTGAATAGGGAGAGTATGAGTTGGGTGTCGTCTGCGTATGACACAATGTTGAGTCCGTAGGTTCTGACGATGGGGGTGAGCGGAGCCATGTAGACGTTGAAGAGCGTAGGGCTGAGGGAGGACCCCTGGGGGACTCCGCAGATGGTTGGTGTAGGGTCCGAGAGGAAAGGGGGAGTCTGACCCGCTGCGTTCTGTCAGAGAGGAAGAAGCAGATCCAGTTGAGGGCCTTGTCTTGGATCCCTGAGTCATGGAGTCTGCGTATTAGGGTGCGGTGAGAGACTGTGTCGAACTCCGCTGAGAGGTCGAGTAGGATGAGGGCTGCTGTTTCTCCTTTGTCCAGTAGGGTGCGGATGTCGTCTGTTGCGGCGAGGAGGGCGGTTTCCGTACTGTGGTTTTTTCTGAAGCCGGATTGGGAGGAGTCGAGGATGTTGTGCTCTTCGATGAATGTGGCGAGTTGGCTGTTAATGGCTTTCTCGATGACTTTCGCTGGGAACAGGAGCAGGGAGATAGGTCTGTACTTTTTGAGGTTGGTGGGGTCCGCTGAGGGTTTCTTCAGGAGGGGGTTGACCTCGGAGTGTTTCCAGTCATCGGGGAACGAGGTGGCTTCCAGGGAGCGGTTGATGGTGTGGCAGAGCATGAGTGCGATGGTGTCGGCGGGTCTGTTGAAAATGTGGTGGGGGCAGGGGTCCGTGGGGGCCCCGGAGTGGATTGACTTTATTGTCTTCAGTGTGTCTTCGGTGGTGAGGGCTATCCAGTTGTCGATCGCTGGCTTCAGGGTGTCGGGGGTGGTTGATGAGGGTTCAGTGTGTTGGTTGTCTTCGTCGAAGTTGTCGTAGATGCTCTTGATTTTGTGGTGGAAAAAGGTGCTGAGTTTGTTGCAGAGGTCTTGTGAGGGAGGGATGTCGGTGGACTTGCTGGTGGATTGGGCGAACTCCTTGATGATGTTGAAGAGTTCTTTGCTGTTGTGTGCGTGAGTGGAGATTCTGTCTTCAATCGCTTTTTTCCTCATTTTTCTGATGAGTTGGTGGTAGGCGTTGGTGGCGGCTCTGAAGTTGTTGTGGGCTTCTGTGGATTTGGTGTTCCTCCAGGCCTTTTCGAGGCGGCGGCAAGTGCGTCTGGACTCTCGAAGTTCAGTGGTAAACCATCTGGCTTTCTTGGCGTGGGTGTTGTTGTTTTTCTTGAGGGGGGCTATGGTGTTGGCGTTGTCGGAGATCCATCTGTGCAGGGTTCGGGCTGCGGTGTTGGGGTCGTCGTTTTCCGTGATGGTTGGGGTGGAGTTGCTGAGTGATGAGGTTAGCTGGTCGTCGGTGATTCTGGTCCAGTTTCTTCATGGGAGCAGGTGCTGGTGTCTGTGGATGGTGGGTGTTCTGAAGGTGAAGGACGCATCGATGGTCAGTCCATGGGAGTTCGGTGGTGTGGCTGAAGGTGATGGACAGGGCAGTACTCCTCCTGACAGTTCTTCCAGCTGTTTTTCTTGGCAGGTTCCTTGATCCAAGTGAGTTCTAAAGTTCTGGGGTCTGGGCCCCAATATTTATACTCATTTTCTCTTTGTTCTTTTGGGCAGAGAGTATCTGTGCTCAGCCCGAACCAGTTATGTCCTCTCTGGTCCAGCTTCCTGGCAAGAGGTAGAGACAGCATTGTCCAAGGCAGACCAGGCCTTTTCTGGTGCAAGGAAATCTCCTCCCACTATTGTAAATGCAGCTCAGGTCCATGCAGCCCAGCCCTGACTCACCCAGAAAAAGGCAGAAGACACCTCGACACCCCCGGTGGCTGTCTGAAGAGAATGCACGTCCCCAGCCCCTGTCACTCCAAAGCCAGACAGTCAATCCTCACCCAGCAAAGGCAGACAGGATGGCTAAGCAAGAAAATACCTACTTTATTAAAAGTGTTATTTTCAAACACAGAGCATAAAAATCATTGTTACTAAAAGATGCATTTCTACATTCTGAGTACAGGCATACTAGACTCCATTTCTCTATCTTGTCCCAATGAGAAGATATACTCATAAGATATTTTTCACTATCAGGACATGTCACCCATACCAGTACATGTCCTACCTTTCACAAACACTGCACCCTGCCCATGGTGGTACCTTGGGCCTACCTAAGGGGTGCCTGACATGTAAGGAAAGGGAAGGTTTAAGTCCTGGCAAATGGGTGCACTTGCCCAGGGCAACATGGCAGTTGCAACTGCGTGCACAGACAGTACAGTGATAGGTCTGAGACACCTTTTGAAGGGCTGCTCGTGTGGGTGGCACAATCAGTGATGCAGGGTCACTAGCCGCATTTGATTTACAGGCCCTGGCACCTAAGTGCACTTTACTAGGGACTTACCAGTAAATCAAATATGCCAACCATGGAAAAACCAATCCATAACACAATTCACAATGGGAGCACTTGCACTTTAACACTGTACAGCAGTGAGAGAGTTCACAGAAAAACTAAACCAGCACAAACAGAGTCAAAACCAGGAGATCAAAAAGCAAAAAGACAGGGGAGACACACCAAAAGATGCCAGGTCTAACAGAGACCCTCTGTCCCTAGAGCCATTTTGATTCAGTCCTCTATAATGGCCACCGGGTTTTCCTCTTTGTTGCCTTCTGGAATTCCGACAAAGTGCAGGTTGTTTTGAAGTGATTGTCCTCTTCCCTATGTTCAAGGTATCATACCCTGTTGGAGAGTTCTGCAGTCACAGCTGTCAGTGCCAGGACTTCTGGCGAGAGTTCAGCTATGATAGATTCAGTTTTTCTAACCATGTTGGTCAGCTTGTTCGGATAAACACGCACCAGCATGAGGACGAGCTTCACCGACGTTGCTTTGGTTTCCATGATGGCTTGCAGGATAGTATCCAAATTTTACATCCCTTGTGACTGGGGGAATCTGTCCAGAGGAGGATCATGGGTGTCTCGGGCACTGGTTGAGGCAGCAGGGGATGGTGGGCACATGCTCATATAGGCAGACTTCAGTCGTACCAAGACAGTGCACAGAAGAGAGCTCACAGCAAAAAGAACGAGTTGAGAGAGGGGTTGATAAGGCCTTTGCTTTGAAGAGGAAGCTTTTCATTTTGATTCTAAATAGAATGAAGACTCTTAATAAAATAGTGTTGTGCATGGGGAGACAAAACCTGAAGAAAAGATTAGTGAATAGAAGTAACTGTTGTACAGTTTTTAGTGGAGAATGAATACATACTTCTTGTACAGAGCCTTTCTTTAATGAAGAAAGCTATCGCTAGGTTAACAGATTAGTTCATGCTATTGATTAAAGAGGATGATGTTATGAAATTAAGATTGGTAGTCCTATAGCAAAAGAGGTGATGGTACCTAGAAATGCAGATTAAGTTATTTCAGAAGAGGTACAGGGAAGGGGTAGTCAGGGTCCTGCATGCAAATGGAATTGTAGTAGCGTTTCTAGTATTAGACAGCAATCCATTGATGTATTAAGAAAATTCTTTTGTATCTTTCCACAGAGAAGTTTAAAACACAAATTAGGTTATACCACTCAACAATGCAAACTTTTGTTAGGAGGGTGTATTATGTGAAAACTCCTGCTTTATGTTTAGGAGAAATTAATAGAGCACTTTTGCATGGTAGTCTGGCAGACGTAGAAAAGGTTTGTGGTGATGTACAGTTTTGTTTCTTTGGTTCTGAGCAGGATTCTAGGGAAAATGAAGAGTTGTTAAGAGGAGGAGTTGCAGAACAAGATGCATTTCAGTTGATAGTTTTAAAGAAGAGATTAAAAATGTAACATAGTGTTGTCTAAAAACCAGAGTATGTTTGTATATGTTGTTGATGCACTTACTAGAAGATTTAAACACAGACTGTTGACTTATATTTAAAAAGTGAAAAAGTAAATAATGATAACTGGCAAAAGTTATCTGTGTATTTATTTGTAGAGGGACGGTTTGACTTGTCTATACGGGAAGTTATATGTAAGTAGTGTTACAATAAATTAGAAGATAATAAAATGAACAACACATAGATATTAGATACCCATTTTGTAAGATAATAAAATGCCTGCTAATGTGGAAAAACTATGAAGGGCAAAAAATAAAAAAAACATCAACATTTATTATTCTTGCAGCACTTCGAAGGACCGTTATGGACTGCTCTCCAGCACTCACTACAACTCCACAATCCATGCAGAATGATGCCATCAGGGAAAACTGTGGAGCAGAATCTTGTAGTTGAGATTGGACTTTTGAATGGACTCTATGCTTCGGTTTTGTTGTGCTGCTATTGAAGTCGAGGGTCTTTCAGCTTTGCGCTGGCTTCTTGCTGCTCACTATGAACTTATCTTATGAAATGTGCAAAAAATATAAAAGGGGAAAAAAATTACAATGTGGGATTTTTGGCAGCATTGCGAATAGCTGTAACACACTGCTCACCAGCTCTTATAACAACACTACAGTCCATGCAATACATGGCCATTCTTGTAAACTCTGGAGCCATATCTGTTGTTGTAGTCTGTACCTCTGAAGGGACTTTCTGGCCGGTAATTGTTGCTGCTGCCACTGAGGTAGATGGTCCTCCAGCTTCCCTCTGCTTGATCGGCAGTTGGAGACATTTTCAATGATACGCTATAAGATGATATAACATAAACGTCGTCCCTCTGGTTCTTCTCATTCCACTTTATTTTTGTGTAAATAGTTTTAAAAAGTTAAATACCAGCACAATTTTTTAAATCAGTTTGGATGACAATCCTTAGTTTAGTGTTTGGTAGTTATGTTCTATTTGTTAGTTTTGATGTTGGAAGTTCTTTTTTGAAACTGTTCTTTTTTATAAATGTGTTGTTAAAATAAAGTTATACCAATATGTTACTAAACAGCTAGACTCAAACTTTGTGTAAAATATGTCTATTTATCTGTTTTAGACTTTGTCAATTGTATTCATTGTGACCTCCGGTGTTGCTGTGAAGAAGAAGGAAAATGCATTTTTGATTTAGTTATTTCGACAAATGAATACAAAGGTGAAAGTTATATTAGTATCTTACTAAATAGCTAAACTATCATGTCATCAGTGATGTCATTTGAGATATCATCAGTGATATCATCAGTGATGTCACTGACCATGTCATAAGTGATGTAATATGTGAGGTCATAAGCAGTGCATATATATTACCTACTGGTTGTCCCCCAGTAGGTAGGTAGTTACAGGTAGGACCATGTTTTCATAGAAAAAGCATTTTTGACTAGGCTATACCTTTGGCACTGTTTGACGAATCTTAACGAAATTTTCAAAAAAAGTGTGAAGTTGGGTTTTGTAGTGCATGGAAAGTTTCAGGGTGATCCGTCAAGCGGGAATGAGAAAAAGAGCAGTCAAGAAAAGTGTGTTTCCCATGTTAATTTCCATAGAGATTTTAGACACGCCTACAGCCCGAACCGCTACATGGAATTACACCAAATTTGGCAAGAAGGTAGCTTTTGGTCCAGAAAGCACACTTTTTGCTATTTGGTCTAAATCCGTTCAGTAACATTCAAGATAATAAAGGAAATCCAAATTTGGATATCTAGGGCCATGAAGCCTTTACAAATAATCACAAGCTTGTGCAGAGATCTGCAGAGCTCTGATTGGCTGCCAACACTTCAACCAGAAAGTGTTGGCAGCCATTTTGGAACTCAGCTTCAGCTACGTCCCCCCAAAAAATGCACAAAAAAAGAAAAGGTGACTGGGTACTAATATCCTAACCCTCTAGCCCAGATACGGCAAAAAGCATTTTTTTATGATTCATGGCGATGTTCATGAATATCTGCGAATTTAGCTGTGAGTTAAAAAAAAAACAACAATCTAGGCTCCTGCGCTTGGTATTAATGAAGCCCCCGGGTGGGCCAGGTCTCCGGGGCATGCATATTTTTATAAACATAATCAAAGGTGGTGCATGTTGCCCTCCTTCAAGGGCATTTTTATGCCCTAAGGACCATCTCAAAACATGGGGCTACTTATACTGATAGGGGGGGCCGCGTGGCACTGCCACCTTCCCGGGGCTTTTGAAAAAAGGAGTGGGGCACACATACCCCCCCATGGCTTTCAGAAGCCCTGGGGACCACCATCTCTTTGGGGCAAAATCTAAAATTTAAATATATAGGGATGCTGCCCAGCCTCCCTCCCGGGCCAAATACAGCCCGGGGACTACCCCCTCTGAGGGGCTGGCCCTGTGCAAAAAAAAATAAAGGAGGGGTGCGCCGCAGCCCTCATCATTGTGCCATTATTGGCCCTTGGGATCACCACCCCCCAGGGCCGACTCCTGCTATGTCTATGAGTGCCCATCCCCAGAAGAAGTTTGCTTTTGCTTGACACGAGATGAGAGCTCCCGCCAAGCGAGAGCAAAAATAACTCTGCTTCTAGCAAGCGGGAGCTGTCAAACTGTTCTTGCTTGATGGAAGGAGAGTTTTCATCAGTTTCCCTGCCCGCTGTCATGCAGGCAGGGATTCTAGCAGCTCTTACGTGCGGGAGCAATGCTGGCTCCTGCCGCAGGCAGGAAGCAGGTTGGGACAGGGGGGCCTTGAGGCTCCCCCACGGTCCCCATAATTGCACACTGGGTGCCATGGGTGGACTGCAGTAGACCCAGCCCACCCAGGGCTATGAATTATGGCCAGGCCCCGGTGAATGGGACCCCAGGACCTAAATCGGCCTGGGAAGGCAGGGCTGCGCGGCCACCCACATCCATGGAATTATGGTTGGGCACTGAGGGATGGGTTTCCTGCGGCCCCCCATCCCCCACTAAGTTTTAGCCTGTCCCCAGGGATGGAGTCAGGGCCAAGCGGCACCCCTCCCCTTCAATAAGTGTGTGCAAGTATGTCTCCTCTTGTATTCCACATTTAAAAATGATCTGAAATCCTTAATGGAGGTGACAGCATTGTTAATCTATTAGAGCACAATTTGAACTGGGGTGACTGTGATGAGTGATTTATTTCTCGTTGTCTCCTGGTGAGAGCAGAGTTCATGATTCTCCATTTTAATTATCCTGAGTATGCAAATACCCACACTCATCTCCAAGCCCTACATGTTTGGCCCCGCCCCATTTTCCTTAGTAGTATGCAAAGGTCTTCCTGCCTTATCCCACTTTGACGGACAGCTTAGCAAAAGGTCCTCGAGCACGTTTCCTGCAGATTTTGGTGATGTGTTATTGATGCAGAGGAATACAAGGACATCTCCACCAAAAAAGATGCACTTACATCATTTAGCTAAGGGAAAGCACCCCTTTTTGGTAATGATTCACCTCTTAGTAGTCTCATTGTCTTCTCTTGAAGAGGATTCATGTTATCACATATTTGTGGATGAAGACGCTCGAGGAACAATCACATTGCCGACATTATATGCACACAAGGTCACTGTAGACATTACCCTGTGGACCTTTACACAACTATTGTGTAGAATATGCACGAGATATTTACCCAACTAGGTTGCACTTGCTAATTAACCAAATGAAAGTACTCCAGTTGGGTAGACATTTTCAGCAAAACGTGGGACTCTTCTTGAAAAAAATGAGGTTTGATTCTGGCTATGGTGCTGATTTCACAGAAATTAAACCTCAACAGAAGCACTTACCAATATAAACACAGCATATGCCCCAGTTGAACCTCCACTTCAGTAAAGCAGAAATTATCCTAACTTCTTGGGCTTGGCGAAGGAAAAGCAAGTGTATTTCCTCTCGTATTCCACGTTGAAAAACTATATGAAATACTTAATGGAGGTGAATTCATCGTTGATCAATTGGAGCACAATCTGGTGCGTAGTGACTGTGATGAGTGGTTGCTTTCTTGTCATCTCCTGGTGACAGCAGAGTCCATGGTTCTCCCTTTTAAATACCCTAAGTGTGCAAATGCCCAAAATGCATTGCACCACTCACACAACCACTCACATATGTACACAAGCACTCACACTCTCAGACCCACACAGGCACTCACACACCCACTCCCAGACCCAAATAGGCACTCACACACCCACTCAGACACTCATACTGGCACTCACAGACCCACACTGGCACTCACAGACCTACTCACAGACACACCCTCCCACTCACAGACCCACACAGATACCCACACACCCATTCACACACTCACACAGCCACTCACACACCCACTCTCAAAGGTGACAGGTTACAGTTAGGATTAAAAAGTTTTAAAAATGTAGAAATTCACTGAAAAAACTAAAGGTTACAGGGACAATATAGTTAGCCTCAGATTTCACTCATACAAAACCATTAAAATTCAGCAGTTATAGTTACCTGAGCCAACTATAACTAACAACCCCGCAATTAACTGCTTATGACCTCACATATTACACCACTCATGACATGGTTAGTGACATCATTGATGACATCACTGATGACATCTCAGATGAGATCACTGATGCATAATCCAGTGAGTGAAAGTGTTTCATAAATGTTTCTGAAACTTAAATATATATAGTAAGCCACTGCATAAGTTAAATTAAAATTCTTTCTAAACTAGTTATGAGTGATACCGTTTCTAACATATGTCATCTGAGTGGTGTAAAATAAATGCATTAGAATAATATACCTTTGGCTTGATTTCACAGGTATTCACAAATAGTAATATAAAACTTTACAAATATTGATATAAACGGTTACAATTTGAAAAAATATACTTACGGGAAAAACAAAAAAACAATTAAAAATTATTTAGCAATTAAAAACAATGAAAATATATGCATATAAAACATTTCATATCCTCCCACCCTACAAAGCCAGAAACATACACAAATATTCAAAATGATGCCCAACAAATAAAAAAAAGACATACCTAATAATTTAGTCCATCAATTAGAATTTAAAACAAAGATTTACTAATCAAAACAAATTGTATAAATAGTTTATCATGAAAATTATTCACATACATAATAGTGTAATTAATCACTTAAAAAAATAAACAATATATGAAGAAATTATAAAAATTTAAAACATAAATTAAAACACTCCCATCCTATTCACTACTAGCCCAACAATTTACCACTTTACGTTCTTTTTATTTGACAAAACAGCAAAAAGCTCAGCACTACAGATAGCAATTTGACAACAATCAGGTACATCACAGGTGCTCATTACAATTAGCGTATCAGCCCAAGGCATTCCAACATTATTATAATTCCCCCCCCACCCCCACATCCAGTGAGCCCTACAGCCTCTCCTCCTTCCGGCGTAACTCAACAGTGGGAGATAAGCATATTTCGCCCTGATATGTATTCCAGGCCGCCCACTTACGGTCCCATTTTTTAGGGCATCCCCTGTTTTTAAAGACGTCTTTCTCTGCTATCATGGCCCTGTCCATATCGATTACCCATCTGTTTATCAATGGTGGTTCCCCGACTCCCCATTTCTGTGCTATATTCCGTTTGGCTAGGGCCCGCCCCAATGAAAGCCAGGATTGTTCAGTATGGGTTAGGTTGGTGGCTTCCCATATATTTAATAGGCAGAGTTTCAAGGAGGCATTTCGTTTTTCCTTCTAGACGTAACCGCAGCCCAGCATGTTTGGACGACCGGACATCCCCACAACGTGTGGAGAAAGGTTCCCTCTTGGGAACATTTTCGGAGGCAATATATGACTGTCCTCCTCCCCATCTTAACCAGGGTTCTCACGTCCAGGTAGACTCTATGTAGAATTTTGTGTTGGACCAATTTGAGTCTCATGGGGATGGCAATTTCCCAGGGGGAGGCCAGTGCGTCCCGCTAGTCTTCATCCTCTATGTCTCCCACATCCACCTCCCATTGCTGCCTAAGGCGTGTCAACAAATCCGGTCGATTATTAATTAGCTTCTTATATGTTAACGATATGGCCTTCTTAGGCATAGGATCTAATAGTAATCTATCTTCTAGAGGGGATGCTTCGGGTAGGGGGTCCCCCTCAGGTATCGCTGTTTTCAGGGCGTGACTGATCTGCAGGTATCTGAATGTTTCAGAAGGCGCCAATTGATATTCTTTCTGTAGATCTGGAAATGATATCAGCCCCTTTTTGGTCTACATGTCTCCCACAACTGAGATGCCTATTACCATTTGATGAAAAATTCTAAAAAAATCCAAATAATAAAAAAATATACTCTACTAAATAGTCACAATAATTACATATAAAGTAATACTAACTTACAGCACAAAAACTAAAATAATTAAAAAGCTATATCATTGACATTAATATTAAATGAAGAGAGACTAAAATCTGAAAAAAACAATATTCTTAGCTGTGATATTATGGCACAGGATATTCTTGTCATCACAATGTTTTTGAAACAATGTTTGTGTCCAACATCACTTTTGGAAACAATATCACCATTGCACCCCATTCTTAATGAATGTTTCCTTACAAGCACACCCTGCAAAGTCTCTCCTATTCACATATAAATGGATGCATTTTTACTCTAGCGCCAGCATGGAGTGTTATCTGTGTGGGAGGGTGACACAAGGAGATTGAGAATGGGGACTCCTGAACTTGTCTACCTGTTTTGCACACTGGAGGCACTGTACCAGATTCCCGCTAACACTCTACAGCTGGTTCAAAGAGTGGCTGGATAATGTAGATTTTCCACAGCCTGATGAGCAGAAAATCTGGATTTTATTAAGGACACGGAGGCTAAGATTATGCAATCTCCTTTTATTGCCAGCTCACACAGCAGCAACAATTAAAAAGAATTTAGAACTTTGAAAACATTCTATTCATCTATATAGTCCAGCAACAGGCAGCCATCTTCCTTCTTTTTTGCGCTGCGAACGAGATCAACTTCAAGATCAAACAAATTCCTGATGAAAGTATCCAGAAGAACAAAGGTACGCGAAAATCCAAATCCAAACCACGTTACTCTGAAAGAAAGTATAAAATAAGTTAGACTACCCGGGCGGGTATCAGTGGTGGGATAATCTTAGCCTCCGTGTCTTTAATAAAATCCAGATTTTCTGCTCATCAGGCTGAGGAAAATCTACATTTTATGGCACGACACGGAGGCCAATATTATGCAAGTTCAAAGTGCATTCAATACATTATCAATCACATTAGACATAGGTTTAAAAAAGCAACTTTTGAACATGCTCTCGTTGGACCAATCGACCGCTCTTAAAATGTCCTGTAAACCTCCTCCCAAGATGAAAGCTTTGGAGGCTGAGGCACCTCTAAGCGAATGAGCTCCAAAAATAAAGCTGTCCACACCCCCTTCATTCATAACATCTTTCACCCATCTAGCTAAAGTAGGGGGGGAAACGACTTTGTGATGCTTTTTATGAGAGATTAATAGTTGTGCGACGCGGTTTCTCAGATTAACAGTTCTCCTTTCATATTCTTTCAAGCATAGCACTACACACAGTCTTGGGTTTCCTGAGAAATAAGGGTAGCAAATTGTTGAAGAAAGAGTCTTAGTTCTTCTTTTAATATAGAAACATACTCCCTCAGGTTGGTATGCCTTGCTGGTGACATCTAAAGCTCTAACATCAGATGTACGTCTAAAAGAAACCAGACATAGGAGGGTTGTGAGTTTGTAAGAAAGTTTTTTAAGCGACAAATATTGATTATCACCCCAGTTTTGTAATACTTGTAGGATCAGTTTAACATCCCAAAGAGAGGTGTACTTAGGTATGGGTGGTTTAAGGACCATAATGCTTCTCATAATCTTCTTTGTTAAAGCGTTCTGGCCGACAGGTAGTCCATCTATCAAGCAATGAACGGCAGAAATGGCTGATCTATAGACATTTACCATCCTATAAGACAATCCTGACTCAAATAGTTCTGTTAGATAATTTATTACATGGACTACATCAGTTGAAATGGGATTGATACCCCATTGAACACACCAACAAATCCATTTATTCCATGCCAGTCTATATGCCTTTCTCGTGCCAGATGACCATGACTCAGATATGTGTCTGAAAGCATCTTGTGAAAGGCCAGGGATTTCCCATTGTCTCCGGAAATCTTCCATGCCATCAGAGTGAGAGAGCTTTCCTCTATTAGAGAATGGATCTCCCCTCGAGGGCCTAGAACAAGGGTCTCGAAATTCAGTATTAGTAAGGGGAAGTCTACTGACATTTCCAGAATTATCGAGAACCATGCTTGGGATCTCCAAAGTGGAGTTATCAATACTACAGTTTCCTTGAATCTGTGTGTTTGTAGGAGGAACCTGGGTAGCATGACAAATGGCGGGAAGGCATATGGCCTTAGACCTCTCCAGTCCTGTAGGAAGGCGTCTACCCCAGCAGCTTTTGGGTCTGGTTTCCAGCTGAAAAACTGTGTCAGTTGAGTATTCAATCTGTCTGCAAAGAGATCTATGTTGAAAGGACCCCATATGTGTTGGATATGTAGGAATATCTCCCTGTTCAGTCTCCAGTTGCTGGAGTCTCTGAAGTTCCTGGAGAACCAGTCTGCTACTCCATTGCTCAAACCAGGAATGTGTTGTGTTACAACTGAAATTCCTTTGCTCAAACAATAACCCCAAAAGTCCTTTGCTAGGTCCGCTAGGTCTTTGGAATGTGGTCCTCCCATCTTGCTCACATATTGGACTGCTGAAATGTTGTCCATGCAAAGCATTACACAACATTTCATCCTTTCTTGTATGAAACTGCGGACTGCAAAGGAGCCCGCTAAGAGTTCCAAGCAGTTGATGTGCATGTTCCTCTCTTGGTCTGACCAACGTCCCCCTGTAGAAGAACTTCCGCATTGTGCTCCCCAACCCTCTAGGCTTGCATCTGAGTCTATCACCATTTCGGGTTCCTCCCCGAAGATTGCCCTCCCGTTCCAGGCTTTTGCGTTCTTGAGCCACCATTCTAGTTCCTCCCTTGAGTCCTGATCTAGGGACAGAGTTTGAGAGTATGAGTGATTTTTGCGAAGGCATCTCTTTTTTAGTCTTTGGAGGGCTCGATAGTAGAGTGGGCCCGGGAATATAGGTTGGATGGTTGAGGATAGGAGACCCAGGATTCTTGCTAAACTCTTTAGTGTAATAATCTTTTCTGATAAGACCTTTTTTATTTCCTTGCATAACTTCTTTAGCTTCTCTTTGGGTAAGCGAAGTTCTGTGTGAAGGGTGTCTACGATGAACCCCAGGAACTGAGTGTCTTGTGCTGGAGTTAGGCATGATTTTATTAGGTTTATTACAAATCCTAGTTTCTCCAAGATCTCTATTGCCCACTGAGTATGTAGGGATACAATGTCCTTGGACTGACCCATTATTAGGATGTCTTCTAGGTATATTATTAACCTTACGCCTTTTGCCCTGAGCCAGGCTGCTACCGGGCTGAGTACTTTTGTGAAGCACCAAGGTGCTGAGGATAGTCCGAACGGGAGACTGGACAACTCCCAGACTTTGTTTAGCCATGTGAAGCGGAGGTATTTTTGATGCGGAAGCCAGATGGGGATAGTAAGGTAAGCGTCCTTGAGATCTAATCTCGTTAACCAATCCCCTTTCCTTAGGATGTCTCTTAACAGATATATCCCCTCCATTTTGAAGTGTTGGTAGACCACCCAATAGTTTAAATCTTTGAGGTTTATGACTGGCCTCATCTCTTTGTTCTTTTTCTCCACCAGGAAGATGTTGCTGATAAAGCCAACCCGTGGATCCAGTGCCTCTCTGATGGCACCTTTGGCTAATAGGTCTTGTACCGCCTTTGTTATCAATTTTGAGTGCTCTTGTGAAAAGCTGATTTCCCTTGGGATTCTGTCTTGAAAGGGTGTGTCTGTGAATTCTATTCGGTATCCCCTGACCGTTTGTAATACCCAAGGGTCTTGTGCCACTAAGTTCCAGTTCCCACAGAACTGGGCTAGTCTCCCTCCCACCTTTATAGGGGAATCTGAAAGGTCTTTCATATGACCTACCTGATGAGAAGTTTTTCTGTCTTCTGTCACCTCTGGTGTTTCTGAAGCGCCCTCATTGTCTTTGGGGGTAGAAGTTAGAATAGGAGCCATAAGCTTGATGGAAGGACCTATTGCCTCGTGCCATAAAGGGTCTTGAGGAAGGTATACCCCGGCCGGGGAACTGACCCCTTGTTCGCCCGGCCCTTCCAAAAACTCTGTCGTGAAACACCTTCCTTATCTCCTTTTGAGATTTCTGTATAGAGCTGAAAATGCCCACTTATTTTGCCATCTCTTTTATAAAGTCATCGCCAAAAAGTTGGCCCTGGGAAGAAGGTCCCCCTTATCTATTGGCAAGCTCTATCAATTTGGGGTCGAGCTTCAAGAGGATGCTTTTTCTTCTTTCGTTTGAAAGAGCAGTGTTTGCGTTCCCAAGGAGGTAAACAGCTCTCTGCGCCCACTCTCGTAGTTCTTTTGGGTCGACCTGAGTTTCGCTCAGGTAAGCCGTCTCGGCCATCTCAAAGATTTTGGTGAGGGGGCCAGGAATGTCCAGGAGTCTGTCCTGGCAGGACTTTAGGCCTCTATCTAGGCCTCTTCTAGGGTCTTTTCCGCCTTGTTGATGAATGAGACGACCTTTGGGTCGAGTTCGGGTGTTACAGTTATCTTGTCGGGCAGGGATGGCCGAGGGCATTCGGATCGTAAACGAGACCTCACTTCCTTAGGGATCTCCCTTCTCAACCAGAAGGTAATATATTCAGCCACATGATGAGAGGGGGTCCATTCAGGTGACAGAGGATGTTTTATAAGGAGGGGATCAAACATATTGTCCCCAAGTGGGTCAAGAATCCCCATCTTAGACCCAGAGGCCTTTGATGCCTCATCAGATGTTCCTTTTATAGTCGTGGGCGAGTCCTCGAAATCAGAGTCGAACTCTGAAGAGCAGGACAATTCCAGTTCTGGCTCATATGTCTGGTCGTCGTCAGACTCACTGGATATACGGACAACCGGGCCTCTTTCATGCCCATCCACAGTGTCGAACACACTGACTCCATCACCGGCGTCATCCGGTAAACCCTCGATGACCCCTTTAGATTCCTTAGACTTTTTATGAGGGTGGTCACCTGATGGCCTTTTTTTCTGGGATTTATCAGACCAGGAAGAGCATCCAGGTTCGTCACTTGCATGGGTATTCGAAAGGGTTTCTAATCTCTTATTGATGGTGTCATCCAGCGACCCCATCAATTTCCGTGCAGCTCTATTTACTAATTCCTCTAATTTCCCCTCAACTAAGGAATCTAACTGCTCCCCAGACATTTTTTTTTTTTAAAGATCTATATGAAACAAATAATGTAAAAGGTTCCCTTTGTGAGTAAGGGTTAAAAAATAAAATATATGGGCGTATTATTGCTTATTCGGGATGGGTTTAATTAAATAATTGGCCAGCAGGGGGTAACTTGAGTTAACCGGTGCTCTGCTTCGTTGCAACCGTCATTTTGAAATGAGAGAAACGATGTGGTGGTGTTCTTGTGGAGGATACAAGGGCCTTTCCTCTAATTCTTGGAACGAGGCTTGACTTCCTTGTTTTGTTTAATGGACTCGATAAATGCTCCCGGTGCGGTCGCGTTTGGCCGCACCGGGATAGATATATGGGTTTTAGTGCCCCCCCTAGGAGCAAGGCTATGAGGAGGAAGCCTCTGTTTGCGGTAAGCTTTTTTTTTTTTTTTAAATCAGTTACGGGCTCGCGTATGGACCGGCAGCAGTGCAGCCGCTCGCATGAGCCCCATTGAAGCAGAGAGACAGAGCGCGTGGGGTTGCGTTGATGCAAGCGAGGCCCCGGCGCGTCATTTGAATCTGGGGCCGCTTGGCGGTGACAGGGGAGAATTTTGTGGTCTGTGAGAGACCTAAGGAAGGAGTCTCGGGTTGCGAGACAAGGGGAATTAAGTTTATATGCGTGTTAAGGGGGGGAGCCCACAGGGTAAAGTAAGCGCAAAGGTGTTAGCACCTTAAAAGGCTATTAATTAGCATCTTGCAGGCATATGTCAACAAAAACATGACAAAAATGATCTAAATATATATATAAATACATATATAGTCAAATATAGCACATTAAGGACAGCCATGGGGGTAATTTTAGGAGAGAAAATAAAGGTTACTTATCTTGTGAGCAGCAGCAATAAAAGAAGGAATATGGCTGCCTGTTGCTGGACTATATAGATGAATAGAATGGGTTAAATGTACTCTTCAATCGTGTGTTTCACAAAATACTTACTTTACAACTGTCCACCAAGGACCCCCTCACCGCCAAAACCAACCTTCACGAAGGAATGAAAGCCGTCACCGAGTGGATGAAGATCAGCTGCCTGAAGCTGAACTCAGACAAGACGAAAGTCCTCATCCTCGGCTCCACTCCCTCGGCGTGGGACGACTCCTGGTGGCCGACCGCACTGGGAGCAGCACCAACACCCACCGACCACGCACGCAACCTAGGGTTCATCCTCGACTCAACACTCTCCATGACCAAGCAAGTCAACGCCGTCTCGTCCTCCTGCTTCAACACCCTCCGCATGCTCCGCAAGATCTACAGGTGGATCACCACCGAAACAAGAAGAACGGTCACCCAGGCCCTCGTCAGCAGGAGGCTAGACTACGGTAACGCCCTCTACGCAGCAGCCTCAGCCAAACTCCTGAAACGACTACAACGCATACAGAACGCCTCCGCACGCCTGATCCTCGACTTCCCTCACCACAGCCACATCACACCCCACCTAAAAGACCTGCATTGGCTGCCTGTCAACAAGAGGATCACCTTCAAGCTCCTCACCTATGCACACAAAGCACTCCACAACACCGGACCGACATACCTCAACAGACGACTCACCTTCTACACCCCGAACTGCCAGCTCCGCTCCGCCGACCTCGCCCTCGCCACCGTCCCCCGCATCCAAAGAGCGAACACCGGCGGCAGATCGTTCTCCCACCTCGCCGCCAAAACCTGGGACACCCTCCACATCCTCCTACGGCAGACCCAGGACCTACTCACCTTCAGGAGGCTACTCAAGACCTGGCTATTCGAGCAGTAGCAGCACCCCTCCCCTCAGCGCCTTGAGATCCTCATGGGTGAGTAGTGCGCTTTACAAATGTTATGATTGATTGATTGATTGACCCACCACCTACATCACATTTCAGTTATAAAACTTAAATGATTTTGTGCAGACAAAAACTATGCTGCCTTTTGGCTAAATCTGCGCTATATAAATACCATATACATATACATACTAGATATAGTAAACATTCCTTTCTACTAAAGTAGCCACTGTCATACAAGATTATGAAATACTGCAATATCATCAAGCAAAATGATATACATTGTGCGTGACACAATAATTATCCCTAAACCACTAAAGCTTCTGGAATGCTTATCATTAAATTACCTTTAGTAATGTGTATACACATGGGGGCTCATTATGATGTTGGGCGGAAAGCCTCCGCCCGACACCGTCTCAGATTCGGGGCTGACCGACATGCGGTCGGTGTTTCTGACTGCCAGATTATGATGTGATCGAACACTGTTCGGTCAGATTCCCATTGTTTCCTATAGGAGCTCATGTTACGCCCAAGAACAGGTGATAACACATGCTCCTATGGGGAAATGGGTGTATGTGTAAAACTCTGCACCCTGTCGCAGGCACCCCATGGTACCTTAGGTACCCCCTCGGCTAGCAACCGTAGGCCCCCAAAGTCACTTTCTGACAGCCTTCCCGTGTCGGATAGGCCAACGTGGAAAAGCTGTTGGAAAGCGACATCATAATCCCAACGTCGGAAACGCCATCCATAGGGGGTTATGGTGCAGTTCCAATGGACAGGAACACTCTGCGAGTCAGTCAGAACTGAGTTGGAATGATTGGCCGGTTTACATTCCGACCGCAAACATCGTAATCGGGCGGTCGGACTATAAACTGACCGAGTCGGTCAGAAGGGCTCTGACACGGTCGCAAAGAGTCCAACTGTCGGGCGGAGGCTTTCTGCCTGACATCGGAATGAGCCCCATGGTGTTAGAGATAAGTGTTATGGACTCCATTAAAAAGGATGAGTGGGTGGTTGTCAGTCTGCACATACAGGGGCCCTGATTACCTTCTGTGACATAGCTATGCACCTCTTAGCCAGCATAAATTTTAGTTCCATTAGTTACCTGTTTTTTACTACCAGAATTTAACTATAGCCAGCACATATGTGGTGTAGCCTCTCTGTAGTATTGCTGCAACTTTCTTACTAATACATGTACATTATCAATAGAATCTGGCACTACATTAGATTCTGAACTTGGAGCTGGGAAACTGAGAATTTGGTGGGAAGGAAGCTCTGGCAGTTCGTAGAAGAGCTCCTATCCTGCCAAATTCATAGTTTTCCCCTATTTTAGATGAAGAATAGAGATGGAGAAATAGCTATATTTTTAACAGCTGAGTCTCAACTGACTCCACCATCTGAAATCCTTAACCTGGCTGCCCGTCCAACACAGGACCTCTAAATCACAGTGGCATTAGAGCCACACTGTTCAGATTAGGCTACCACTAGTGATTTTCCCTGTCTGAGTCAGTCAGATGAGGCAAGGCAGACCTGGATAGGGAAAACAGACAATGGTCCTGATGCACAAGGAGAAAATTGTTATTTTTATTTTACTACAAAAAAAATTCCCACCTTCGGGATGCACAGTACTGCCATAAGCACACTCATAAACGTGATTGCTGCCAGGCAAGTGAGTATCCCTAATCATAACAGGTGGTTTACTTCAACCCTGCAGGCCAATGGTCTTCCTGCTAAGGTCTAAATCACCTTGCTAGTTGCTTTTTCAGAATCATAAAACTAGCAATCGAGCACAGCAGAATGCTGTGACCAAGATGGATCCCTCAAGTGAAGTAATTAGGCAGCCAAACTTAAGATTTGCGGTTTATGACCAAAAGACTGAGGGAGCAAACTTGATAATGGTAAAATCAAGGCCTCATCAATGCTGGACACACTTGGCTGCCTTTTCCTGCTTTTGTGTGTTGTGTTGGGCCTTTTTTTAAAATCAAAATTCCTTATTAGGGCAAGTTTAGGAGTATCGATTTAGAAGAGCTCAACAAGGATGAAAAGTAGATACATCTTCCTTATGTATTATTAACTGGTCCTGGTTAATTGATGTGTGTGAAGTGAATCTATGAAACTGTTTTGATTCCGAGTAAGTAGAAGTATCTGAGTAAAATTGTTCCTTCTTCAGGACAACATAATTGCGGATCCAGAACTAAGCTGCAAATCAATAAAGAATGTGATCACAACCAAAACTCACCCCACCATGAAAAGGGTGGGGGACATGCATGTAAGAGAGCCCTAGCATCGCCATCTGACGTATCTGGGCCTGGGGGTGTATGCAGGGGGGAACATGTTGTGCCCCCCTGGAATTGCACCTTTGTTCCTGCACAGTGTGGCACCCTCATGGCGGCAGTATGCTGGTGAAGCTATCCCATGAGCCTAACGCACCGTCCACTGTGAGACTGCCTCCACACCGTCCACCAGCTCTGGATTAAATTCATATTCCTGCAGGCAGGCTTACCTCAGGTTTGGCGTTCTTCCTGGGACTGCCAAACCCGTAATAAGGCCCTATGTGAACTCTCTCAGAAAATGTACAATATTTTCCAACCTGCAAAGACATGTATTCTTAAATTGAGTCAATGTGTCCATTTACGACTAAGGCCCAGATTTTGATTTAGGCGGGTGAGATAACTGCATTTAAATTTCTTCCCTCTATTCTCTGTTGGTAGGTTTTACATACTAATTTTTTCTTGGAGTGGAAGAACCATACCCAATTTTTTGAGCCTGTAATTCTAGTCAGAAAAATAGATTGAGGCTTTGGCTGCAGCAGAATCCAAGTCTCATTCCCTATTTTTTCGGATGGAGGAGCATTTTAAGGAAGGAGGAGCATACAATGTACATATTTGCCAGAGTTACCTATAACTCATCCATATACTGTACCCCTATTAATGTACAGCACTTATAAATGTCATATACTTTTAAACATATTTACATTAATGAGTATATTTTTTAATTGATGTCCAACATACCAACAAAACAAATGTTTGTAATGTACAGGAAACCTGTAAAGTCCTGTATTTCATTCAAAGGATAGCATATCAGTGATCCTAATCCATTTTGTTATTTGTTGCATCACATTTTAATTCTGTTTCTCCCACTTGGCAATTCTCTTACTAATTACAATAGCTGAAATGTTATTTGATATGCTTGTAATGGCTGACCATATAGACATCTTTAGCTACTGGCAATTTCTCATTGTTTGTTCTTATTTTCCTTATATATTACAAAACAACATATATACATAATGCAAGGGCATCTGAATGAGTAGATACCATACATGAGATCTCAGGTCATACAATTTTCAACTTCATTTTTTTGTATGGATGCTATTAAACATTCCCTTTCAAATAAAAGTTACACTTTGCGCAGTTTAGAAAAGGTCATATCCCTAATTTTCTCATATGCAATGTAGGCTATTGCACTAGATTAGGTTTTCTGCTTTAATTAATAATAATTGCAATGCTTTGCTTCTTCTGAAGATGAATATTGATATATCAAAATCCTTTTCAGTGCTTCATCTGTCTCTGTTAGTTCAGAATTTGTTAGCATTGATTTTTTTTCACTCATAATACTTTGCAGCCTGTATTTTAGGCAAAATATCCATGTCTGCAGGTATGTTTTTCTTAGTATTGTATTAGTTCTTATATGGTAAAATTCAATAAAAATAATAATTATCTTCTTGCCACCGTAAATAACTGCAGTAGCGAATCCTATGAATCAACTGTGTTAAAAAGGTACCTTCACCCTCGTGAACTTATAGACAATATGATTCTGTCTGTTATTCTTCATTCCTTCTGAATGGAATATATTTGTGTAGAGAATTGCTTAGCCCAACTGGAAGATAAAGAATTGTGATTCTAATTTCCCTGTGAAATCTGTAGTGTTTTTTACACATCTGATGATACCTTTAACTAATGGTTTCATAAAACAGTCAACATGGTCCTCTAAAGATTGTGGAAATTCGTTTTCTCTGACTCTTATTGGTTTGAATGTTATTTTTAATGAGTACGTATGTATCTTCAGTAATATGCATATGACTAGAATTGTACATATGTCTTTTATTAAATCCATTTAGTATTTTTCATAATGCATCCTTCATCAAGTGATTTGTGAATTAGTGGAATCATTCAGTAATTTGGAACATGCCAAAATATCCTGTACATGTTCACTGACTTTATTATAATATATTCCGGCATCCAGGATTAACAGAGCAATCAATTTGTCAGCCATTTTCATAGGCCATATTTATATAACATTTGTTCTTTAACTACAAATGAGTTTGTTGCATAAACATCAAACATTTGATTTGCTGCAGTTTCAATGCAATCCAAAACAGTTTTACAAAAATGTATAGTGTTTTGTTGACCAATGGTGGTGCAAAATATGATTTTGATCATCATATTATAATTCCTTTCTTGTTCTATTCAGAACTTTGAAGGTTTTAAGACATAGGGGCCGATTGCGATTACCTGCATTCGGAGCCTTCAGGGTCGCCTCGTAATGGGCTGCACGGTTTCCTTTCTGACTGCCTCATTATGACGGAGGCGGTCGGAAAGGAAACCGGCTGGTCATTCCGGCTGGCTTCCATCGGGCTCGGAGAGCCCGTCTGCCAGTTGGAAACCAGCTAGTAATCTCAAGGGCAGGCCTTTCTGCCCTTCAGATTACAATGGACGTTTCCGACATGGCTTAAATGCCGGTCTGTCCGACATGGAAACCATGTGGGAAAGAGTGTTTTGGGGCCCTCAGCAAGGGGGCACCTATGGTGCCCCTGTTGATCCCTGCACCTTGTGGCAGGCACCTTGAGGTGCCTGCCCCGGGGTGCAGGGTTGAACCGTACCTCCCATTTCACTATGGGAGCATGCATTACGTCCGGTTTACGGCCTTAATGCATGCTCACATAGATAGGAATGCGACCGAACAGTGTTCGGTCACATCCTAATGAGGTGGTCGGGACCGCCGTCCGGGTGTCGGTCGGTCCTAGGACCGAGTCGGTGTCGGGAGGAAAGAATTCCGCCCGACATCGAAATCAGGCCCATAATGTTTGCACAAACCTGCGAGAACCGACTTTGTTTTTAATTCAATGTACACATGAGTAAATCCCTCATCTATTACTTGTTTGTTCAAATTAATTTATTTGTATTTAAAATTGTTCATAAACATATATTTTTGTTGCGATATAACTATTATTTGCCTCCTTGATTCAGTCCTGTTTTAATTTTTTAGAATTGGCAAAGCTAATTTGTCTTCCTATTTGTATTTTACAAGGCAGACCTATTGATTTTGCCAGTAGGTTTTGCCACTGCTTTTCAATATCGGAAAAAAGAGAAAAAATTGGTTGTTGCTGACAGCATAGGAAAAAAGCGATACGATATAAATGAGTAGATATATGCGTCCTCACACATTCACACGTATGCATCTAGGTGCTATGGCACCTCGAGCATAACTATCAATCAATCAATCAGGGTTGGTAAAGTGCAGCTACTCACCTGCAAGGGTCTCAAGGTGCTGGGGGGGGGGAGAAAGAGGCGGCTCCGTTGAGTGCTGGGGTCATCCGAAGAGCCAGGTCTCAAGGTACTTCCTGAACTGGAGCAGTGTATGGATTTGCCAGAGGTGGAGGGGAGGTCGTTTCAGGCCTTGGCTGCAAGGTAGGAGAGGGACTTTTCTCCCGTTCTGGTCTTGGAGATGCGTGGGATGGTGGCCAGAGAGAGGTCAGCTGATATAAGGTGTCTCTTGGGTGCGTGGAAGGAGATGCGGTTGTTTAGGTATGCTGGTCCGATATTGTGGAGGGCCTTGTAATACACACAGCAACACGATTGTGCACACATATGTCATGATCTTATGGCCTTTATGTTTTGTTTTTAATTTGCTGTTCCAAGATGGCGGAGGGCAATCGTGGAGCAGTAAATTTAAAAAAATGTGCAAAATAACAATGTATACATACACCAACATGATTTTCCATACATATGTCATGATCTTATGGCCTTTATGTTTAATTTTTAATTTACTGTTCCAAGATTGCGGATGGCAATCTTGGAGCAGTAAATTAAAACAAAATGCACAAAATCTCATGAAAAACAAAGTAGAGGGCTGATAGCAAATTGCATGTGGGAGGTCCCCCAAAAAAGATTAAAAAATGAAAAAACTCAATAAGGAAGGTCATGGGAACAACAAAAGAGTGGGTGGGTATAGGGGGAGGAATTGAATTCTACTGTAGCGCTAGAAGCAGTGACACAGGTGCAGCTTGCAAAAGAGCAAGCATTATAAAATGTAAACATTCTGCTCAGGGAGGTTGGGGAATGTAATGGTAAAGCTGTTGGCAGGGGACAACATGAAGACCAGGGTGATTTGAACTGAGAGGCAGCACATGAGGGAGACAACATGAAACATGGAGTGCTAAAAGAAAAATATAAACATAATTCCCTAAATGTAAGAGTGGCCCACCTTATGCCAATTGGCACTGATCCCCACTCATCATGGGAACAGTCATTCCTGAATCACCAGGTGAGACCCATAAGACCCCATATCAGTTCCAGCCTTGTTAAGCCTCATCAGGGAGGTGTAGCTTCAATCTTGTGGCTCAGAGAGCATGTCAGGCCATACCCTTTGGCACATAGGATGTAGACAAACCCACAAATGATGATGATCATCTGGTGAGTCTAGATGAACTATTCTCATAGGGAGCAGAGTCAGTACTGATTTGGATAAGCTGGCCTCTGTTTAGAGTGGTACAATGTGCAAAACAATATTGGTTGGAATGCTGCCCAGAGTGATTGCCAGTAGTTTCGAATATTTGAAAGATTTCCTCCCACCACATTTTGTGTCTTTGTTTCTGTATCGCTTTGAGAA
Source organism: Calotriton arnoldi (assembly GCA_963921515.1). Taxonomy (NCBI): domain Eukaryota; kingdom Metazoa; phylum Chordata; class Amphibia; order Caudata; family Salamandridae; genus Calotriton; species Calotriton arnoldi. The sequence goes on from CAWUFW010001167.1 coordinate 297,303, forward strand.
ATTCATAGGCCCTTGTTACGAGTTTGGAAGCATGGTATCCACTGGGGCACTACTATGCAAGATCATCCTAAATTAGTGAGTGCAAAAATACTTATCCTGCTTTTACTGCATGCATGTCCATGCGTGGTAAAACCACGGATCCTCCAGACAGGGGTCATGAACGTACACACGGCCCTGCTGCTGCCTCTCCCCCACTAACAGCAAGGACTATGTTCCCACAGACATGTTACAGCTTGCCAAGACATTCAATGCCTTTCCCACCTCCAGTCCTCGACCGTGACCTGCATCAGCCCCCTAGTTTATATTTATCACCTGTCCAAAGCAGTATATAAATTGGACTAGGGGAATAGTCCCCGGAATCAGAGAGAATGGCAATTTTTACCTGGTATTATTCAGTCTGTTTTGTAATTCCTTATTATAGGGTTTATAGCTTGTACTTTACATAATTAAGTGAGGGGATAGAGGCTGGAATCTGAGATTCTGACACCTGAATGTCCCTACACATAAATCCAGCCAACTCATACTGAGGAACTGAATGTCAAGAATTTGAACTTAGGGGCTGATCACGATGTCGAGCGGAAAGCCTCCTCCCAACAGTCGGATTCTCCTCGACCGTGTTGGAGCCCTTCCGACCGACTCGGTCAGTTTACAATCCGCCCGACCGATTACAATGTTACCGGTCGGAAGGTAAACCGCGCAGTCTTTCGGAATTGGTTCCGACAGGCTCTTGGAGGATTCGTGTCAGTTGGAACCGCATCATACACCCCTATGGACAGCATTCCGGCCTGTCAGACACGAAAAGGCAGTTGGAAAGTGACCAGTGTCCCACTTCATCCTGTGGCTTCCGGTTGGGGGCTAAAGGGGTACCTAAGGGACCCCCCTGTAAAACCTGCACTGTGTGGCAGGCACCGTGGGGTGCCCGTGACAGGGTGCAGGGTTTTCCACACACAGCCCATTTCCCCATAGGAGCCTGTGTTACGGATGGTTGTCAGGCAGAACACAAGCTCCCATAGGAAACAATGGGAATCCGACCGAACAGTGTTCAGTCGCATCGTAATCGGGCGGGCGGAACCGCTGACCGCGAGTCGGTCGGTCCCGATTCCGAGTCGGTGTCGGGTGGAAAGTTTCCGCCCAAAATCGTAATCGGCCCCTTAGTGTTTCCTAGGAGACAAGACAGCTCTCCGGACTGTTTTGCATTGATTAAATCTTCGAAGTTTCAGATGCATTTTATTGGCAGGATTTTGGAGTCTCTGAAGATTGTCGATCAAATTTGTGTGATCTGTATTGATCATGTTACCACAATCTATGCATTCCATGAGCAATGAACTTCTTGGATCAAAGCAATGAATAATTTAAAGGAGTGGTAGAATATTCAGTAGCATAGAAACATATGCCCTTAAATGTGACATTGATTTGTGGAATGAAATAAAGATCCAACTAAAACTTGATTCTCATCTTTATGGCTTTTAGGAAGGCAGAAGGAATGAGCTGTAGGCTAGTAGGCAATGTGAAAGAGATCCTAAATTATTCTTTGAACATGGTCAGTGGAATCTTGTGATTAACAGTCTTGTAGGCTATTGAGAGGTCAAGAAAAATCAAGGCAGATTGCTGCTCCTCATCAAGAGGTATGAGTAATTCTTCTCTGATGTTTGCCAGGATGATTCTCTTTCAAAACCATGACTGAACCTTTTTTGATACCTATGTGCTGTTCCACGCACTGTTGAAGTTGGCCTGTAACAATTGCTTTAAGAATGGTATGGCAGAAATTAGATGATCCATACCCAGCGAGGAATTAATCAAGGTAATCATGTCAGAGGTCATGGAGTAGATGACTTTCTTCATTGCATGATGCAGGACAAGGTTCTAGTGTCAAGATAAATGCTTAGGTATTATGGGTCAACTTCACTAAGTCCCACTTTGGAATAAGATTGAAGTTGGTGAAGGATGATTTCAATGTATTTGGTTTAATAGGTATTAAACTGATAGTTGATTATTTATTATTGCATTACAGATCGTGATGATTTTTATTAGCTAAATTGCAACAGGTCTTCTATTTTAGAATACTGCACTGTTCAGTACTGGTTGAAGTTATGACAGCAAAATATTGTGAAAGAATTGCATACATGAAGGTTACACAGCAGCATATGTGTATGTGTGCAGCAACAGTTGCCACTCTCTTATGTTTTTATTTGTACTGGCAGACACTTCTAAAATATGACTGACAGCATGCAGATGTGACAATGATAAGAAGGCCTTTTGGTAGCCATGAACCCTGCTATCATCATTGCATGATATTATAGTATCTAAGTCATCATCTGTCAAAAAAAGTGCAATACTTGGTGGAAGTGGCAGATTCCAGATTGAGGGTTTAAAAATATGTGTTGATTCTATTAACTCAAAGATACTACATCACAGGACAATAAATAAAGGTGGTCTCTTAACTACAAATGAATAACCCCTTGTAATCCACTCGGTTCTGCTGCAGCACTTTATAAATATGCAATCATCATCACCACTAGTTAATTATGGCAAGAATTTTATAATTTTCCATATGTATACATTTTGTAAGGGCCCAGTTAAATTGTATTTGTGTCGGTGGGATCCTATTAATAATTGGCATTTTGCAGTACGATTGTTACACAAAAAAGCCCTGAAATTATGTAAAGTCCTGTAATTGAGACTTTTTTAAATACAAATCCTATCGCTGCAGCATGGCAAAAATGTGAATGAACCAAACATGAGCAGCTGCTGTTCTCATCACACAGCAATTTGAGCTATTCTTTAGCATAAAATATGTCCTTTCGCCAAATATGTATGAAAGGAAGCATTCCATGCTAAAGTCAACCTTTCACATAATTGTGCATACTTTTTTGACCAGTTAAAATAAATACCAGTAAGTAAAATACATGAATTTCACCCAAGTCTACCTTTTATGACATTGTATTTTCAGTGTTGTGAGGCGTTAATGTCCCACTATACTGAAACCATACACGCCGTTGTTTTACAACAGCATACATAGGTTATTATTGTAAGAAAAGAGCTCTTTTTGCATTATCATCACCCTCAATATTTTGACTGATGCTGCTGTTTTTCAATTCTGTTGAACTGTGCCTTGGTAAGTAGGCCCCAGTGCATGTGATCTAGTCCCCAACATATGTGGATGATTGGCTATTCCCTGATTGGCACATTTAACCTACCAGTAAGTTCCTAGTATATGGTACTCTGTGTACCCAAAGCCTCTAAGTTAAATGTCACTGGTAGACTGCAGCACCTAGGGTGCCACCACTCAAGTTACCAAGTAAAGCATATATTCAGGCCTGCTCCTGCAGCCTGAGTGTACAGTTTTACAATCACAAATGTATGCCAGGCCTAAACCTTCCTTTTTAATACTGGCAAGTCACCCTTAAGGCAGGTTCTATATACCCATAAGGCAGGGTGCATGATATTTAAAAAGTGGAACATATGTTCTTAAGTTTTACATGTCCTGGCAGTGAAAAATCTCCACAGTTGCTTTACTCTGGTCAGGGTGGCTCTCACCAGGTTACATTATAATGCATAACTTCAGTTTGGGAATATCTAGAACCATAATTCAAGCACTCAAATTAATAAGACTTTAAAATCCAATCTAATGGCCGAGCCAGATTTTAAATTATTATTTTGAAATGCCACTTTTAGAAATTGACATTTTCTTGCCTAATGCCTATAGTGGCCTTTTCAGAGTTAATCCCCAACTCAGCGACCCCAACTCCACCGCCCTCCTGGACAACCTCGCCAACATCGGACTGAAACAGCTCCTACCACCCCTACCCACAAGGCAGGACACACCCTCGACCCCATTTTCGCAGGAGGTACCAACATCCACTTCAGCGACACCACGCAATCCCCTGGACGGACCACCACTGCGTACACTTCTCTTTTGACAAAGTCACTGCTCACAAACCCACACCATGCCCTCCACGAAGGAACTGGAGCAAGGTCACCGAGGAGCACCTCAACTTCACCCTCAACCACGACCCCCCTCCCACCTCGACCGACGTCAACTCTGCAGCAAACGAACTACACAGATGGATCACCAACTGTGCAGACAAGCTCGTCCCCCTCTGCAACCCCGACAGACGGCGCCCCATGAAGGCCACCTGGTTCACCACTGACCTCCGAGAATCCAGACACACCTGCAGACGTCTCGAGAAATTATGGAGAAACAGAAAAGCCTCGGAAGATCGGACCACCTACAAGAACGCCATGACGGAATACCACCAACGCATCAGATCCACCAAAAGGACCTTCATCCAGAACAAAATCCTCGCCAACTCCAGCAACTTGAAGGAACTCTTCAGCATCATCCAGGAATTCACCAAACCCCCCAACAAAGCCTCGGACGTCACACCCTCCCAGGACCTCTGCATCAAACTCAGCTCCTACTGCCATCTGAAAATCAAGTCCCTCTACGGCAACTTCAACAAACAGACACCAGACACCGAAGCCACTACTTCCTCCAGCAATGCCAGCCAGCCTACCATCTCCACCTGGACCCCGGTCACCACCGAATACACTGCCACGACCATGAAGAGCATTCACTCAGGAGTTCCCATGCACCCCTGCCCACCGCTCATTTTCCACAGAGCTGCCGCCGCCATAGCACCCGAACTACGACCCACCATCAATGCCACCTTCGAATCTGGCACATTCCCCGACGTCTAGAAACACGCAGAAGTCATGCCCCTCCTCAAGAAGCCCTCTTTAGACCTGACGGACCTTAAAAACTACCGACCCATCTCTCTCCTAGCCTTCGCAGCAAAAGTCACTGAGAAGATCGTCAACATCCAGCTAATGAACTTCATCGAAGACAACTCCATCCTCGACCCTTCCCAATCCGGATTCCGCAGCCACCCTCCTCGCCACCACAGATGACATCCGCACTCTCCTTGACCAGGACCACACCATGGCCCTCATCCTACTAGACCTCTCTGCAGCCTTCAACACCATCTCCCACCACACTCTCACCACCAGACTCCATGACGCAGGCATACTGGGAACCGCCCTCAACTGGATCCACTCCTTCCTCACCAGCCGAACCCAAAGAATCAGACTCCCGCCCTTCCTCTCTGAACCCACATAGATCAACTGCGGAGTACTCCAAGGATCATCGCTCAACCCCACACTCTTCAACATCTACCTAGCTCCCCTCGCCTCCATCCTCAGACATCATGGACTCAGCATAGTATCCTACGCCAATGACACCCAGCTCATCCTCTCCCTCACAAAGGATCCCCACACCACCAGACTCAGCTTCCAGGAAGAAATGAAAGACATTGTATCCTGGATGAGCAGCAGCTGTCTGAAGCTCAGCTCGGAGAAGAGAAAGTCCTCGCCCTCGGACCCACCCCCTCAGCATGGGACAACACCTGGTGGCCCACCGCCCTCGGAAACCCCCCACTCCCAAGGACCACGCCCGGAACCTCGACTCCTCCCTCACCATGACCTGACAGATCAACGCCGTCGCCTCCACTTGCTTCAACACCCTGCGCATCCTATGCAAGACCTTCAAATGGATCCCCCCGAATCCAGAAAGACTGTCACCCACGCACTCATAACAAGCAGACTGGACTACGGAAATGCCCTCTATGCCGGAATCAACAATTCCCTGCTCCGCAAACTCCAGACCATCCAGAACACCGTGGCCAGACTCGTCCTCAGCATACCACGACATGAACACATCACCCAGCACCTACGAGACCTCCACTGGCTCCCCGTCGAGAAGAGAGTAAACCCTCAAGCTACTCACTCAATCAATCAATCAATCAGGGAATTGTGAAGCGCACTACTCACCCGTGAGGGTCTCAAGGCGTTGGGGTGTGCAGCTCCGAGTTAGCCGAAAAGCCAGGTCTTGAGGCTTTTCCTGAAAGTGTGCAGAGTGAGGGAGCATCTGATGTTGACTGGGAGCTCATTCCAGGCCTTGGCTGCGACGTAGGAGAAGGCTCTTCTACCTGCTCTGGTTCTGCGTATGCACTGGGTTTCTTCTAGGGAAAGGTCTGCAGAGCGGAGGGTTCTTTTGGGTACGTGGAAGGAGGCTCTTTCGTTGAGGCATTTGGGTCCGGTGTTGTGGAGAGATTTGTAGGCATGGGAGAGCTGGGGACAACCCCCCAGGAAAATATGTAATTGTATGTAGGGTTGGCCCCGGGAACATTTTCTCTTTTGGATGGGGAGTTTCTCTCATGCAAAAGTTCATGCCAGGCATAACAGTGGACCCTTGGATACCTCATTCAGAACACTGCTGCATCTGTGGAAGGCAGATGGACTATACCTGCTGAACCCCTTTTGGACTTCAGAAAGAGGACTGTACCTACTGAAACCTAGGGAGAGAACCCCAAGAGCTGGCCCTGATTGCACTTCAATCCAAGACAAAAGAGTGGACTCCAAGAGTTAGTTGGCTCACCTATTGTTAAGCTACAAGGGTGCAAAATACTTTAAAAAAAACACCTTCCTAAAGATCCCAACTGGCTATTTTCAATTGAACTTTCCCTGGGCACTGGTGGCAGCTTCCAATGGCGTGAGTCCTAACCCCCAAGTGGTGTCCCTAAGGCTCTGGGGCCCTTGGATAAGTGGCAGAGAGTACTTATCATTCCTCATCCTAAAAGATTGGACTTGGAAAAAATTTTGCACGCATTTTTGCAGAAAGAACAAGAGGGGATGACCAGACTGCTGCAGAGCCACAGCCACTGACGTTGCACTGTCAGTCAGACTCAACTTAGTGGTTTGCCCTGCTGATAAGATCATGAGTTTCTAAGTCTAAATGTAGAAATCATCACCAAGCAAAGGCACCAAAACTATCTAGCCAGCGAGGGACTTCCTTGGGCGTGATTTTGAATTTCTCCCACTCTGAGCTTACCGAACCAAAAGTCAATGGCTTCACTGGGATTTTGTTAGAAAACTATCAGGCTTCGTGGAACCCATCTCAACCACTTTCTACTGCGTAGGTCCTCTGACCATTTTCAACTTGTATTCCAGAGACTAAGCACCTGATTTAGATTTTGGCGGATCTGGTCCTTCCTTCAATTTTCAGTCGGTTTATCCGTCCTCCTACTAGGCGGTCCGCCTGCTCAATTTAGATGCGGTGGGTCTATATATGATAGTCCATCCAAATTCCACTCTCTCTACCAGAATTTTCCTCCCACGTCGATGGCATCATAGGCAAAAGCAGCTGTTGGAGGGACTTCAGACAATATTTCCACCTGGCCAATTAACACGTGCCTTCCAGTCAACATAACTATGGCAGGTAAACCTCCACACCTGAGTTGGTGGTTTCCAAGTGATGTAATGTATTTTTATTTATTTAAGAGATTTGTAGCGTGCCTGGTTACTCCAAGGAGTGTCCCCGCGCTAGACAGTAGCACCATGTCGTTGTCAGACAGAGTCAGAAATGGTTAAGGCCAGACTAGTTCTACTAACTCTGCCTAAAGAGCCAAGTTTTACAATTTTTATGGAACATCCCCTCTGAAGGTTCGAGTCTCAAGTTCAATGGCATTGAGGTGCACAGCTTGGCTGCCGTAGTCCAACAGATCTGCCCCAGTCGCATTCTGTGCACTCTAGATATCACTGTCAGATCTGCTTCACAGGATCTAAGATGTCTGGAGGGGATATAGGCTTTAATCATGGGAAAGAGATAGGTTGGACCCCTCCGATTCAGTATCATATGCGTAAAACAGAGTGCCTTGAAAGAGACTCTGTGCTTGATGGGGAGCCAGTGTAGTTCAGCAAGACCCGAATTAATGTCAAGCCATTTCGGAATTCTTAATAGCATCCTGGCTGCTGCATTTTGTACTCTTTGGTGATCCCCGAATAGAGCACATTACAATAGTCAAGTTGAGACATCAAAAGAGCTTGTATTAACTTCTTTTTAGCTGAGTCCGGTATAAGCCCCATCATCCCCTTTTGTATCGCTTTGGTCGCCCTAAGTTGGCGGGGGTATGCCCAGACGTGGGTCCCTTGCTCACTTTGCCACTGGATTCAAGCAAGCCTGGCTGATGATGGCTGAAATGCCAGAAACCGGTCCTAGGATGCTTGTTTCCGGTCCAGGGAAGACATGGCTTGGCAGTTCGGGCTGGACTGTTCCCATGAGGCACAGGGTCAGACTGATTTGCATATGGCCATGTCTGAACTGGGGTGGTGGAGTGAGCTAAAGAATGATGATGGATTAAACCCAGATCAGTTGACTGGGGGTGAGTGTTTGATTGGCTCAAACGTTCCGTCCATCATCCCCTTTTGTATCGCTTTGGTCGCCCTAAGTTGGCGGGGGTATGCCCAGACGTGGGTCCCTTGCTCACTTTGCCACTGGATTCAAGCAAGCCTGGCTGATGATGGCTGAAATGCCAGAAACCGGTCCTAGGATGCTTGTTTCCGGTCCAGGAAGACATGGCTTGGCAGTTCGGGCTGGACTGTTCCCATGAGGCACAGGGTCAGACTGATTTGCATATGGCCATGTCTGAACTGGGGTGGTGGAGTGAGCTAAAGAATGATGATGGATTAAACCCAGATCAGTTGACTGGGGGTGAGTGTTTGATTGGCTCAAACGTTCCGTCCATCATCCCCTTTTGTATCGCTTTGGTCGCCCTAAGTTGGCGGGGGTATGCCCAGACGTGGGTCCCTTGCTCACTTTGCCACTGGATTCAAGCAAGCCTGGCTGATGATGGCTGAAATGCCAGAAACCGGTCCTAGGATGCTTGTTTCCGGTCCAGGGAAGACATGGCTTGGCAGTTCGGGCTGGACTGTTCCCATGAGGCACAGGGTCAGACTGATTTGCATATGGCCATGTCTGAACTGGGGTGGTGGAGTGAGCTAAAGAATGATGATGGATTAAACCCAGATCAGTTGACTGGGGGTGAGTGTTTGATTGGCTCAAACGTTCCGTCCATCATCCCCTTTTGTATCGCTAGAATCTTCCTCAACAGGCTCAACACTCCAAAAAAGTGCCCACCATGGCCTTGATCTGGTTCTGAAATAAGAAATGTGCATCAAAAATGATGCCCACATTTTTCACTTTGGGTTTAGGGATTAGAGTGGGGCCCAGTTCACAAGGCTACCATGCGGAGGGCCAGATTGAAGGTTGTTTCCTGAACACCATGACCTCTGTCTTGTCTGCATTTGATTTTAGACAGCTGTCATGCATCCATGCCGCAAGGTCACCCAGAGAAGATTTAAAATTTGCTGTGGGACTGTCATCATCTTGTGCCAGTGCAATGATTAGCTGGCTGTCGTCAGCATTCAACACCATTCTCACGACATGGCGCTCAATTACGTCTGCCAGGGGGTGGAGGTACAGGTTGAAAATAGTAGGACTCAATCCTGAACTCTGTGGTACTCCCTGCTGAAGGGGGATAATATCAGAGGTGTATGGCTTCTAGAGCACCTGAAAAGAGAGCTTGAGAAGGAAATCTGCAAGCCAATCAAAAGCTCTCCCTCCTATCCCCTGTGCCCACAGCCGTTCCAGTAGTACAGCGTGCAAGACTGTATCAAATGCTGCACTTAGGTCGAGCATGATAAGTCATCTGCCACTCTTTGTAGCGTCTCAGAGGCTAGAAGCAGGGCAGATTCCATACTATACTGTGGCCTAAATCCTGATTGTGTCTCATGAAGGAGACTGTTCTCACCAATGAACTTCATTAGTTGAAAGTTAATTTGCTTTTCAGCCATTTTTGCCAAGAAAAGAAGCAGGGAAATTGGATGGAAAAGCCCCGGTTTTGAAGGGTCCAGTGATGGTTTTTTAAGGGGAGGAATCACCATAGTGTGCTTCCACTCAGCTGGGAGTTGACCAGCTACAAATGGCAGATTGAGCACAGTACATAGTATAGGAGCAAGGGCAATAAGCCCACACTCCAGAATAGCCGGGGGCACAGGGTCTAATGGAGAGCCAGATTTGATATTGGCAGCTAGAGAGCAGACGTTTTCCACAGAGATGCTCTTAATCATAAAGGAAACTCCTGGAGAAGGATAAGAAGTCATTTTCGGTGTAGAGAAACTTACCTTTCTTTCTTTTTCCACTTCCCTTTCCATCATAAACCCGATTGTCCAAGTCCGTCCTTTGCTCCTGCTGCTACTTGACCACAAAACAAATCAACCCCGTTGTCACCGAAATCAAAAGTAAGCTTCTTTTTTACTTGTTTTCTTTTGAATGGTCTGTTTACATTTGTCCTGGACTCATGCATTTTTTTTATTTCTCTCACAAGCATTTTTTTTCTAATGTGTAATGCATGTTTTTGTTTAAGAAATTTAAAGAAACACACTTGTATTAACTTTTATGGATTTATTTTTTCAAATTTAGTGCAAGCTTCCATCATGATAATGGACACTTACACAAAACTTGACTTTAACCAAAATTCATAATGTGTTTATACAGGTGTGTTTAATTATTTTCCATAAACTATCAAATTATAAACATATGCATTACACATTTTTTTGAATAATTTAAGTTTAACATAATTCAGTAATTGCACTAGACAAGATAAAATGTTTTTTCAAAAATAAATGTAAAATCAATGTTAGTTCTAAACTTAAATCATATTTTTATTTATTTATGTAAAACTTTTCCTCGTCTAGTGCATTTTCTGTATTTTATAAAATGTATTTCTTTTTTTTAATGTGTAACACACCTGTATTAACACTTAGAAATAAAAATGTCACTAGTTTTTTTGATGTACGTGTCCATTATAATAATGAATGCTTGCACCAAAATTGTAATGTCCATTACACTTTTTTTATCTAATGTTTGGACTTTACAAATATGTCATTTAAAACATCTTTTGTATTTTCTGTTATAAATGTGAGTAAGAATATGTATTTCACATTTTCATCATTAACAGTTTTAATATTCAAAGGATTGTAAATGAATAATAATGTTAGGACAAACTTTGAAACATTTAAATTTTTTATTTATAATTGAGACAATTCTCTTGTGAACTTTTTTCAATAAAAAAAATTAAGACAAAAAGGGTTTTCCACATCAACACCATGTGGCTTTGTTGCCCATAACTTGCCTCCTAAACATAGTCTAACGGGTAACCTCCCCAGGAAGGGGCATCTATTGGGCACAGAGCAGGCACCTCAAGGATTTTTCTTGGGAGAGTGGGGTTTAGGTTTGGTTGGGGTCAAGGACAGATAAGAGGTGAATTCAGAAGAAGGAGTTATGTTATGGATATTTGTAGAGCGCATGGCTACCCGAAGGCGTCCCAGCGCTAGCCGAGAGAGAGGCAGGTCACGACAGCCTATTAGGAGGGGTTTTGAAAAAAACAAGTTTTCTGAAGTTTACGGAATGGAAGGAGATTTGGTTCCGATCGGAGGGGGAGGGGGAGCGTGTTCCAGAGCTTAGCAGAGGTAAAGCGGAAGGAGCGACCACCACTTCTCATCCTGTTCATTTTAGGGGCGGCAGCTAGGTAAAGACTGGATGAACGAAGGAGTCTATTAGGGTGGTAAGGGGAGACGATGGCTTGAAGGATGGGGGGGCCTTTCTTCCAGAAAGATTTGTGGGCAATACATAGAGACTTGAATTTTATTCTGTACGCAACCGGGAGCCAGTGCAGGGTTTTCAGAGCAGGCCTTGCGGAGTGGCTGTTGGGAATCATAAAAAGCATCCATGCTGCACAATTCTGGATGTCTTGCAGTTTGTTTGTGGTAGCCCTAGGAGCTCCTAAATACAGGAGTAAGGATAGTAGGCATGATAGAGGACTGGGTTTTGGAGGTAGAGGGAACTGAAGTGGGTGATGTGCTTATTTTTGCTTGTGTTTGTATGTTTGGCAGCTGCGTGTGAGTCTGTTGTTTAGATGTGTTTTTTGACTGGTGTTTTATAGTCTGGTGAGTGTGTGCATTTGCTTTAGCTTGGTGTTGTTTTGTGTGTAGGTGTGCTTTTGTGTGAGTGTGTTAGTTTTGATGAGTATATTGTTGTGGTTGCGGTGCTTGTGGGTGTAGTGTTGATTGTGGAAGGTGTGGTGGTGATTGTGGTGGTTGTAGGTGTGGTGGTGGTCGTGGGTGTTGTGCTTATGGTACTTGTGGGTGTAGTTTCAATAGTGTGTGTTTGTGTGTTTTTTTGTGTTTGTTTGTGTCTTTATGTGTGTGTGTGATTATGCTGCATGTGTCTGTCAGTGGGTGCCTGCAAAGAAATGAGTGTGCTTGGGATTGCGGTAGGAGTTTGGATTTTGGGTTGAGGAAGGGACCTGAGTTGGGGCAGAAGGTTGGACTGGTCGGGAGGGTGGGGTGAGGGAGGAGGTTGCTATTTTGGCAAGCAATCTCTGCACATCAGACATTGAACTGTGAATGGCATGCAGAAATGCAACCATGTGTTGTATTTGGCAGATTAGCCCCTGGATGCCATTCACTATCGCAGTCTGGCTTACAGAGATGCTGCATAATAGGTCAATATTTTCTCACTCAGTGCAGTTGGAGTGACAGGAGCAGGGGATGAGGTGCAAAACACATTAGCCACAGCTAAATTAAAAGCAAAAATGACATTTAGGTTTAGTGACACATTCAAAAGTATAACTTACCAGTCTACACTCCACCAGGGACTCCTGTCAAGCCTTCAAGATGTAGGATCTGCAAGACCTTCTCCTCCCAGGGATATCGTTGTAAGGGGGGGGGGCTGGGAGAACCACCAACAGTCCTCTGGGCTTCCAGGTAATGCTGCTAGGCCAGGGAACATACTTTCTCCTGCAGGTCATTCCACCTCTTCCCAATTTCATCCTGTGTGTGCTGGTCACTTGCTACAGCATCCACTCTGTCAACTATTCTGTCCTCATTTGCCTTTTCTGACCTATAGTTGTATTTTGTACTTGGGTTCCAAACAATTGTGGCTCTACTCTAATAATTTCATCCGCCATGACTGACAATTCTCCCTCAGTAAAACGGGGATTTGTCCTGCCTGCAATTTTCAAATAATATACTTAAATAAATTTGATAGCCCACAAGAAAAAAAAAGAAAAAATGAACAAAAAAAAAGGGAAAGCAAAAAAAAAAAAACGACTTTACTGAAAACGTTTTCGTGAACAATGTTCTGCTGCAGTGAAATGACAAAGGATCGTGGTCTGAAATGGATTGTGTTTTATAGTGTGGTATGCAGGTGAAAACAATTAGCCAAAACACATCAGGTGTGTGGTGCTAACATCCATCCAAAAGCCACAGAAGTAGTGCAATGTTGAACATTGCCCATGACGGAATACCTCCATCAGGAATCCACTGCTAGGACAATGCCAGCACAGCTGAGACATCCAAATAGGCTCGGTGCAATCCTGCCACCCTGACAGAGGAGCCTGCTGCGTCGACGGAGGTGAGCCGCTTACACAATAGAAAACACTCTGCCAACACGGACAGTAGATGAGCCAGCCCACATCTAAATAGGGTGGGCAGGAATCCGTTAGCTTCACTGAGTACTTGTAAACACCACCACCGAGGGACGACGGCTGTCCGGTCAAGATCTAAATCAGGCCCTAAGTCAGAGGGTAAAACTTTCCATTAGACCGAACCTGGTACCTGTATCCAAACCTCGCTCCATCGTACTCAACCTCAACTTTTGACCTGGTTTGGTGTGACCAGATATCCACAGTTGTCTCTTTTCGCTGCTAGAAATATTTCCATTTTTTGGAAAAGCTTAACTTTTGTTCTCTACATTTAATTGTTGTTGTTTTGGTGTCTATTTGATCTTTACATTTTTTCTATTGTTATAAATTGGAGTGGGATTATTATTGTGCTGTGTTATTTTCTTTTTTTATCTGTTTTGTTATTAATACATTCTTCACACATTTCTACCAGGTTAAGCCTGTCTGCTCTGAGCTACAGCTAACAAGGGCTTAGCTCAGGTTTAAATAATTGAGGCCTAACTGGAACTGGTCAGGAATAGTGCCATTATTAAATGAGGAGGACTACCACCCCATCAACTAATAATCCACTTTCTCACAACTATGGGGCTCAGAACAATGCCAGTCGGACGAGCGTCCGACTGCTATCCCCACAGGCAGGGGACCGTCCAACAAGATGTCGGCGGTCCCACCGCCCAATTTACAATGTGCCCACCAGGCTGGCAGGTGGAAAAGTGCCCAATAATACTGCAACTTGCGCTGAAGCCCTGGAAAAGGGCTGCAGAACAAGCAGCAGTATTTTTGAGCACTTTGGGGCAGATTTACAAGAACTGGCGCATCTCTGCATATTTGCAGAGATGCGCCAGTTCATTTGCGTGACAGAAAAATAGCCTTGCGCCACTATGGATGCACTACATTTACAATGCAGCGCACCGTGGCGCATGGACAGACAGATGCGTGACGCATCTTTTGTCGAAAAAGCAACGCATTGCTGGAGTCGTGTCGTAAGCACGACGCAACTCCAGCAATGGTCAGGAATGCCTATTCCGACCATGCTGCGTCACTCCTTACGCCTGCTTCAAGCCTGCTTCAAGCAGGCGCAAGGTTTTGACACAGTGGTGTTGTAAAAGTCACTCAGTGAAATCTTGTAGATTTCACTGAGTCACTTTTACGAGGCTTCCTTGTGACGGAACGCCCACCCTGCATACATTATACCTGACGCAGGTATAATGTAGCTCAAGGCTTTACAACGTGACGTATCTCCCTAGATGTGTCACGTTGTAAATATGTCGCATCGTGGCACATTCTTTACGACGCCGCTGCATCACATAAGTGACACAACGGCGGCGTAAAGTTAGCGCAAGGGGCTTGTAAATCTGCCCCTTTGTGCACATTTATGCACTGTGTGCCAGGCACCATGTGGTGCCTGGCACACAGTGCATGAATGTGTATGGGGGCACTACATGTGCCCCCAGGGCCACATTACAGTGACCTACAAGGGACAGGAGCCCTGCTTGGGGCCCCTAAAGTCCCTTTCCGGGTACCTTTTCATAACAGTGGGACCACCATGAACAGGCGTCGGAAAGGGAGAACCTAATACTGATGGCAGTGCCTAAGCAGGCACTGCCTCCATTCAGGATCATGATTCTGACTGCCACCCCGTTGGGAACAGTAGATCCCGTAGGAGGCTGCAGTCCATCCCCCAACAGTCAAGGGTTTAACCACTTGCATCGTAATGCGGCGGTAGGCCCCAAGGGCTGTTTTTCTGTGGAACCACCACTGACAGCCTGTCGGTGGCGGTCCCACCGGCACCGTAATGATGCCAAAAATTTCCAATAAGGTAACCTAATACATACAATAAATATATTCTCAATATTAGATATGCCCTTTTGATGTAATTTTTCACTTAATATTGGAAAACTAATTCTTCTAAACTCACCCTCATCACTTAAAGGTAATCTCATACAAACACATTCAGATCATCTACACCTGGTTTAATACATATTCTATCACACGACACATCAGAATATTTAGTTTAGATCATGATCATCTCTTCATGCATGCTGGCAAGTATTACCTGAAGAAAGGCTTTTTCTGTTCCTGTCTTGCAAAATAATTTAAGACATTTGTCTTGAAATGATTATCATAAAGAATATATTAGAGGAACAGGTGCTCACTCAATAATTTGGGCTGTTTGACAACAGTAACAGTTGCTGCTGCACTCCATGCTCAACCTATTTAGGTAGATAGCTTCTTCTGCTCAACTCAGCTCTTTCTACCCCCTATATTCTCAGGAGCACTATTTTAATCTCAATTCAACCTCTTATTTAATGGCTTACCTTTCTCTTCTTATGTTTTGTCCTGACTATGGAGCATAGCATCTTTATTTTCTTTTGTCTGGAAAACTTATATCCTTGAAGTTTCTATCTGAAGCGGCCTAACCACTCCGCTTGTTTTAAAGACCCTTCTTAATTATCTATTGGGAGTAGGTCAAAACCTCTACCCAAACCTGGCAATGGTCTGGTCCAACACAGACTTAATTTACATAAAAATATGTCAAACCACATTAATACAGATGCTCCCTATCTGTCCCCCTCAGAAATTACCTCATTCAGAATCAACCACCCACCTGACGTATCCAAAAATGGAGCAAACAAATTCAAACACAACATACTAAAGAGCATCTGGAAACTCATATCTGACTCCTATTTTTGTGGGGCTCACCTGAGGTTTCCACAGAGGCGAAATGGAAGGAACAGATGTGAATCCCAACTTCCCTCACCCGCCTCCTTCGCCCAACAATGTCAATGCAAAAGAGGAGCATGTGGGGAAGAGGGGAAAACAAAACAAGGAAAGTGAGAAGGAGTAGAATCCACTGGTCTGTCCGGAGTGGTGTTGCACGTATTTCCTAATAGGCAAAATTAAAAAAGGTAAGTACAATCCTTGAACCATGAGAGGACTACATAGAAAAATGAGACCAAAGGTAGGAATATACCTGTGGAATGTTCTGCTGGTAGGATAAGGAAGACATGAACAACTAGGACTTGACAGCTCATACAGTGATGTCTAAAAGGTAAAACATATGCAAATCTTACTCTTTAGGACTGCAGAAGTTAAGCATGAAACAATGATAAGTGTGAAACATACCAACCTTAACGGTGACAACCATCTGAGTTCATTAAACCCCCCAAAAAAACGTTAATATCCTGAAGAACTAGGGAAAAAACCCAAAAACCTATTTTCCCGTCAGGATAAAAAGGAAACAAAAGAAATGGTGCACAAAAATGGTGCTGGGTCAGGCTAGGTATTTTGACTAAGCTACACATATTTAAGGAACTAATGGGGCATATTAGCAAGACCCACGTTAAAATTATCGCCGTTTTAGCGGCAGGAAACTGCCACTAAAACGGCGATAATGGGCTTGCTAATATGCGTTATGGAATTCCAATAGAAGCCCAGGTTAGATGTGCAGGACATCTAACCTGGGCTTCTATTGGAATTCCATAACGCATATTAGCAAGCCCATTATCGCCGTTTTAGCGGCAGTTTCCTGCCGCTAAAACGGCGATAATAACGTGGGTCTTGCTAATATGCCCCTAATATCTTTCTCTTATTTTACAGCATAAGAGACGAAGCAAGAATCCATACTGCTGTAAAAAGGCAGAATCAGATATGTATCATGTTTCTACGCTTAAGCGATATAATAAATCTAATATTTAGAGAAGAAAACAATGGTTCTTTAAATTCTTCTCTTCATTTTTATCTCCTTCCCAGGTACTGGAAAAAACAGCTTAGAGGAAGACGGAATGGAAGGAGAAGCAACTAAGCTGATCGGCGAGGGAACGCCAACAATGCAGCGAGCCCCGGAAGAGGAGCGATACCCCGGAAGACAAAAGCACAGAAGACGTCGGAATGAGAACACGATGGACGTTTCAGCACTTCGACGCCGATGCAGGGATTACTGAGTCACTGAGGGAGGCTAGGCAGGGGTCCGAGACAGAACGCGAAGCGCGTTTCCATTGTAGACCACCCACTTTAGTAGTTCTCATGCGCCACCTTCGCCAGCTGATTTGTGTCTGCCAGCGAGGCGTGCGCTCGAGACTGTGGGTGGGGGAATCAGTGATGTCGCGGGTGGGGCGGCCCGACAATTTTTGCCTATTAAATGGAGCCATTAAGACCAATCTGATCTTCCACGTGGAATGCACAGCAAAATGGAGGAATGCGTTTTACTCCATCAAGGCAGTCATCTTCACACAGAACATCCCCTATGGTCTCAAGCTCATAAT
This sequence comes from Calotriton arnoldi, assembly GCA_963921515.1. NCBI lineage: Eukaryota > Metazoa > Chordata > Amphibia > Caudata > Salamandridae > Calotriton > Calotriton arnoldi. The sequence continues at coordinate 314,929 of CAWUFW010001167.1, forward strand.
ATTATCCTCACCCTCACTCAAAGTGAAAGCTACCATCTCAATTTATAAAAATGGCAACATCATTATCCAAGCAATGGACAATGACCTGTAAGAATTTGACTCACTTTTTAGTGACCTAAAAAGGCAAGTAGCAGCTCCAGCTAAATGTACTGGTTACCCATCTCATACTCCATCTCCCAACCATTACTCTAAACTGACCAATTCTGCCGTAAGAATCACACCCAACAATAGCCCAGCAGTCTACACAGCCCCCATTCACTCCAGCTAGACCCTTCTACAATCATCCATCTACGCCCGAGGAGCAACTCAACAACAGGAAGTGGGCCACTGCTGAAGAACCCCCCTAGACAAAGAGCAGGGGATAGAAGCAAAAAAGCAGACAAATTCCGTAAATTCACAAACACTCACACAGAACTATATTGTAATTTGTCAGTGCCCAACACACAAAATCCCCAAAAACCAATTCAATGACAACTTGCTACTACTCAGGAAAGACATAGAATGGGTCAATGAGAAAGTCATCACTCTTCTACTCACACTAGAGAAGATGTACACACCCACCACCAAGTGCACCAACTCCCCATCTAGCAGAAAACATATCTATAACAGCAGGCTCATTACTCCCTGAGAAAACAAGCTTCACCGGCCTAGACAAACAAATAATCACCTCTCAGTAGAACTCTGCTACTGTACTATCAGGCCGCACAGAAAACTTCCATTGACATTACATCCAACATACTAATCGTCAAGACTTTCAACTACAAAAACCAAAGACACAACCCTCTACAAGTCAATGACAACCTGATCCTGATCGCAAGCAACGAACACAACATCCACCATAGTAACTCTCAAAACAGTAACTAACCTGAAATGCATGCTGCACAATTGCAGATCAGCTGCTAAACATTCAACTGATATAGCAGATGTGATCTTAGTGCATGATCTGAACGTTCTCTTCCTAAATGAATTGTGACTCAACCCAACAGCAGCTCCAATACTGCCATCCTATGTCTAGACCGACATTGAAGCAGGGGGGAGGTCTACCTATAATTTACAAGAATTCCCTTACCTTAAACTCATGCTCACTAGAAGATATATCATTGCTTGAACTCTTGGGATCTGAAATCATGCTTAAAAAGAAACTTCGTGTAAAACCACTCCTTTTATACCTTCCACCAGGTATCAACACAGTCTTCCTGGAGCAACTTATGGAAAGGATAACAATCAATGTTACATCACTCTCTAATACAATATTAATAGTTGATTTCAACCTACATTGGAACAATGACAAAGTCTCCAAGGTGATTGCACTCAGTAACCTGCTCCAGGACCTCAACAGGATTCAAGCATGAAATGGACTAACTCCACAACAAAGGTGCCACACTTGAGCTCATCATTTCTGGACCGGGATTAGTTAACATGCTAGACATCACCCCAACTGACTGACCTTACCACCATCAAATTCTTTTCCAAATATCCACACAAGAAACTCAAATCAATGGTCAAACAAGAAGGGAAAAAATGTGGATGAGGGACTACAGCAGCGTAAACAGATCAGAACTGGTGGGCCTATGCCAAACCTACTTATAACTAAGACTGGGCGTAAATCTCCGCTCCTCTCGCAGAGTTTTGGCAACTCTGCGTTCTGCGTAGAACGCGGAGTTGCCTGTATACTCAGCGATCCAGAATGGAGCAGAGTTTTTCTTGTGTTGGCATGCCCAAAATGCATGTTTGCGTGCGCGGGAGCGACTTACTGGGTGCCCGCAATCGCCGCCGAGATTTCTGCGCTGTTAGCAAGCGCCACAAAATGTTCTAAGCGCCTACATGGTCCCGCGAGAGTTTGTGGTCACCAACACATCATTCACGCGTGCCAGCAGAGTTCCGGCGGGGGGTTTGTGATGAGCGCGATGCTGAATCTGGAGAAGGTTCTCTCCCCAAGCAGCATCAAAACCTTCTCGAAATGACGATTTGGAGTAAAAAAAACTCCTCAAATTGACATTTGGCTATAGTTTTTTTGTGTAAGGAGTCCTTTTTCTTTTTTTACTTTTTTTTCAAGAGGAAGGAAGTGACCTAGAGTCTCCAACTTGCTGATCCTGTTCAGCAGGCTGCTCCCAGTGCTTTGTCCATCTCCTGGTCACTTTTCATTTGGATTTGGAGCTGGAAGGATCACTCTTTGTTTCTGCTGCATAATATATCATTGGATTTGTGGACTTTGAATTTGAGATTTCACAAGTAAGTTGGAAAACTGGTGTTGTTTGTTTGATTGGGGCCATGCAACTGAATTTATTTGTACTTTTCATCGATTTTTTAAATTTATTGTGGTGGGTGTCATTTAGTTTTATCAGGGGCCTAATTATTTCTTTGAAAGAAATGATTTAGTCTTGTATAAAGGAAAAGTGTTGCACAGTTCATTACATTTTCTCCAAATTTTGAAATCAATTTGCAATATTGATTTAATTCTCTATGTAGTCCAGTAGTCTGCCAAAAGGCTTTTTCAACCAGTAGGGCCAGAGCTACTCATGGGTGCCTGAAACAACTGTTTCTGTGGTGTCTGTTGAATTTAAACATCACTTAGGCCATTGATGGCATTAGATTGAAATGCAAAATGTGTTTTTTTTGTGGTATTTGACTTTTTTTCATGTGTGTTAATGCCTTTGTTGGATGTGTGCGGTTGTAACTTGCAAACGTTTTTAGCCCTGTAAATTTTCATTTTTGGCATTGTTGCATTAAAGATGTGTTGTTTAGCATGCCTCCTTTGTCTGGCCAGTGTGTGAGTCTGTTTGCATTGCACTAATAGGCCAGCATTTGCCTTGGTTCCCAATGTGGCCAGGGGCCATTTTGTAAAGTCTGTGTTCATTGGCCTGCTTGTGTTCATTGTTTTCCAGGCCTCCTGCTTGTTGTTGTGACCATGTGGCTGGCAGCCATTTTGTGAAGGCAGTCAGTGTGCGTTTGCCATAGGTTTGCATGTCTGCCCTTTGTTCCTCTTGGCCTATTGCTTCTTGTTATGGCCTGGCTATGTGGCTGGCAGCAATTTTGTGAAGGCAGCCAGTGTGCTTTCGCCATAGGCCTGCATGTCTTCCCTTTGTTCCCCTTGGTCTATTGCTTCTTGTTGTGGCGTGGCCATGTGGCTGGAGGTCATTTTGTGAAGGCAGCCAGTGTGCGTTTGCCATAGGCCTGCTCTTCTTTTCTTTGTTCTCAAATGCCTTCTTCTTGCTTGTTGTTGTTGTTGATGATGATTATGTGACACTGGCTGGCAGACATTTTGTGTGTTCAGCCAGTGTGCCCCTTTGCCATATGCCTGCATGGATGGTTGACCAATGAGATAATAGCAGCTTAATAAATTAATAATTAGACACTTGAGGGTGATTTAAATTTTATACTTATGTATAATTTATTTATTTTAATGTTTTTATTTATTTATTTTTTGTATATTTAAAAAAACATTTATTATAATTTTTTAATTTTTCCAATTTGTATTGTTTTTTTTTTATATTTTCAATTTTTTTTATATTTATTCCATTTTTTTAGAGTTTATTTTATTTTTTCAATTTTTATTTTCATTTTTGTTTTCAGTTTCTTAAGTAACATGATTTGGCATCAATGAACCATTAGCCCCATGTCTGCTATATGACGTGCACATCCCACATGATGCACAATGCACATAAAGCAAACCATTACATCTGTATTTTGTTGTTGTTCTTCTTTCCTATCCTTCCTGAGTGTACTGTGCAGCACACAATGAAAGTTTATATTGTTGTCAAAGTCTCACAAATGGTTGCACTGTATTGTTAATTTTTTTAATAACTGTGGTAACAAGTGTGACCACACACACTAAATGATATTATATTTGTTGGTACTAGATTGTTTCCTTAAGAAATATCCATGGATTGCTCTCAATTGAACCTTCTTATAACAATTTGCTTGTTCACGTTTGAAAATGGACAGTAGATGACTTTCAGGAAGACTATCATAAGATGACAATGGATTCTTTAGAAAGAGCTCAGAAAAACGCTTGAAAATCCCTCAGCTCGCATACATATTAATAGATGATTACAGGTGAATTCGGCAACAGAAACATATGTCTCAAAGCCTACAAATGCTGCCTTGTACATAAGGCTCCTTTACACTCATCACTTAGCATGAAAGGGGAGTGAAATGGGTGTTGCTGTGGGCGTTCCATCGCAACACCCATTGCTTTTTACGCTACCCCAGATTTACAAGGAGGTTGTTAGACCTGGCATCCTTGGCGTGGGTCTCCCTTCCATTTTTTCGTAATGCCTCCACTGTTGCCGATATGTTTTTGCTGGACTAGATGCTCATGGGCACTTTGCCGCTGCTAATCAGTGCCAAAGTGCAAGTGCTCCCTATCGTTAATTGATGTATGTATTAGTGACTCCATGGTTGGATGATTGGTTTACTTGTCAGTCCCTAGTACCGTGCACTGAGTGTGCCCAGGGCTTGTAAATCCAATGCTGCTGGTGGGCTTGCAGCACGGGTTGTGCCACCCACAGAAGCAGCTTGTAAAGTGTGTCTCAGGCCTGCCATTGCAGAGCCTGCGTGCAGCCTAGGGCTGCCATGTCGACTTGGTGAGTGCACCCACTTACCAGTCCCTAAACCTTCCCTTTACTGCATGTTGGTCACCCCTAAAGTAGGCCCTAGGGCAGGGTGCATTGTAAGTATAAGGTAGGACATGCCCTGGTGTGTGTGGCATGTCCTAATAGTGAATTACAGCCATTTTCGTTTTTCACTATTGCAAGGCTACCTGCTCCCCATAGGCCAGAATGGGCAGACTGACTATTACACCTTATAGTCAGAACTGACCCAGGGAACATGGTAGAAAAACGAATTTAGTATGCCTGAACTCAGGATGATAAAATACATCTTTTAGTGAAGTTGGTTTTAACATTCTGTGTTTGAAAATACCACTTTTAGAAAGTGGGTATTTTCTTGCCTAACTATCCAAGCCTGCCTCTGCTAGGTTGTGTATTCCTTGTCTGGAGATTGAGTGACAGGGGCTGGGGGTGGCTACAGGAGACAGGGTGAGTCAGCACAGGGCTGAATAGAAAGATCTGCATCCAGAGTGGAGGGAGGAGTTGCACCTGGGTCTGAATAGGGCTGTGCCTGCCTTCCACAATGCTGGCTCCACCTCCTGCCGGGCGGCTGAGCACTCTGCCCCACATTCTGAAAGGAAAGAAGGAGTCAGAAAAACAAAGTGCTCCAGGACTGACCAGAACTGGTTTTGGACTAGGCAGAGGCCTCTCTGCCTCCAGAGAACAAAGAGAATCAGGGTATAAGAGGGGCACCCAGACCCCAGGAAGATTAGATCACTTTTGGGAACAAGAAGAAACCTTTGCTGAGGAGCGGAACCAAGAAGAAACTGAGGAGAGACTATCCCTAAGCCTGAAGTGCTGCTTGGGGGATTGGCCTGCAGTGGTTTGCCTGACTGCCAAAGAAAGGAGAAAGGAACTTTTGCTTTGCTGTGACTTTCATCAACTTGTGAAGGATCTCCAAGGGCTTGGAAGAGAGCTTGCCCCCTGACCGAAGTCCCAGGACCATTGGACTTCACCCCCTTTGTGAATTGCTGCTGGAAACTCTGTTTCAGTGGCTACAGAGGTAGGGAGCTGTGACCGACTCTCACGACCGACTCGGTGTCCTGTAAGCACCGCATCGAAGCACTGTCTCGCCCTGCAACGCACGGCCCTGGTCTCACCGACTCCGTCAACGAGCCGCTGCCTGCACCGCATCGAGGGACAACGCGTCCTGCAACGCTCGCTACGCCGAATCGAACTGGTCCGACCGACACGGTCACTGCTGCTGAGTTCGAGTCCTGTGACCGCACCGGAGTTGGGCACCGCTCGCACGCTTTGCGACGCACCGCCCGACTCACACCGCTGTCCGGACTGATCGACGCCAGCTCCTGAATCCGGCTCCGTCGCCGCACCGCAACCTGCCAGCACCGCATCGAAGCACCGTCTCGCCCTGCAACGCACGGCCCTGGTCTCACCGACTCCGTCTCGACGACGTCAACGAGCCGCTGCCTGCACCGCATCGAGGGACAACGCGTCCTGCAACACTTCCATTTCTGCATCGCGACCGCGATGAACAGCCATCCGGCTCGCACGCCCGTGCCTGCCGCTTCAAGTAAAAGGTACTGTGACCGAGTCTGTCTACGCTGTGTTGGCCCATCTCGACGCGGTCAGCTGGATTTGTTAGACTCTGTTTGTTCTCGACATCGCCGTAGCCGGAGGAGGCTACCGACTCGCACAGAACCTTGAATTAAGCCTTTTTGATCAGAACTAAGTATTCTTAACAGTATTGTGGATTATTTTTGTCGTTTATGGTCTTGTGATAAATCTATATAAAGTATACCTATTTTTATAAATATATAACCTGTGTGGTGTCCATTTGTAGTGTTGTCACTTGATTACTGTATGTGTTCACAAATGCTTTACACACTGCCTCTGAACTAAGCCTGTCTGCTCGTGCCAAGCTACCAAGAGGGTGAGCAGGGGTTATTTCAGGAGTGTACCTACTTTCCCTGACTAGACTCAAGGGTCCCTATTTGGACAAAGGTACATACCTCTGCCAACTAGAGACCCCCAAATCTAACATTGGTGGTCAGCGGTGAGGATTCTGGACTTGCATTTGTGACTCATGTACAGTGATTGGTGAACACTACTTAGTGAGTGCAGACCAAAACGCAACCACATACTTTTATAGCATTTTTTCTGGGATTTCCTATTTTTGCAAATGCCAAGTTCAGTCACTATGGAGAAACCAGCATCAGTAGCCTCTGTTGAGTGTGATTGGGAAGAAGAGAGGCTAGAATGCTACACCCTCAAGCAGCTCAGGCAATTCTGCAAAAAGTTTAAAGTGTCCATGACCGGGCTCTCCAGGAAGGAGGACCTCCAAAAGGCGCTGAGGGCCTGGGTCGAATCAAGGAGTGCCCCTGTGGAGGGGGCTGAGAATGCAGAAGGGCAGCTGGAGGGGCTATTGGGTCTAGGGGCTAGAAGACCACCTTCCCCAGTAGGTAGCAGTGTTTCTGCCAGAGGACTGTCTCCAGAGGAGTTGGAGGACAGGAAAGAGAGTAGGATGCACGAAATGGAGCTGACCAAGCTCAAGCTGAATGGGCAGTTAGAATTCGAAATGCAAACTAGGAAATTAGCCCTAGAGGAAAAGAAAATGCAGTTTGAACATGAGAAAGTTTTGAGGGAGTTGGAATTGAAGGCCAAAAGCTTAGAGATTACTCCCTCTGGTGGCAGTGTACCGCCTATGCCTGTTGAAGCTAGGGTGTATATTCCAAAAGATGTGGTTAAGGAATTTTTTTTAAATGATGACATAGGGCAGTGGTTCAAAGCCTATGAGGTAGCCATGTCTTCCCACCGGGTCCCTGAGAAGGATTGGGGAGCGGGGTTGTGGGGACGGTTCCTCAGTGAAGGGCGGGATACCTTGTTGGATTTGCCCTCTGAAGTCTATAATTCGTACAGCCACATGAAGGATGCCTTAATGACTAGGTATGGTTTGACCCCTGAGCTTTATAGGCAAAGGTTCAGGAACTGTAGTAAGATTGAAAGCAGTACCTGGGTAGAATATGTGACCTTCTTTTGCAGAGCCTTGGATGGTTGGGTGAAGGGTAGCAAAGCGAATGATTTTCAGGCGCTCTTTGATTTGATTGCCTGGGAGCACTTGTCCAGTAATTGTTTTCCTGAGCTACGCCAGCACCTGATTGATAGTAAGCTGACTAACCCTAGGCAGCTTGCTGAGGAGGCGGACCGCTGGGTGAGTACCCGGGTCCACAAGGGTCACGTGGGAGACTCCGCCAAGGGTGGGCAGGGTCCCCAGCAGAAGAGTGGGGGGGACAAGGGTAAACAGAGGGAGTTCCATAAAGGGCCCCAAAGTAAACCCCAAGGGAACCAAGGGAAAGGTTCCCAGCCTCCCCTGAGAAGAAGCCAGTGGCCCTGACAGGCCCCCTGTTCACCAGGGACCACTGGTATGTTACAAGTGTGGCGCCCCTGGCCACAAGGCAAACGATCCTCGTTGCCCTTTGCATGGAAAACCAGCACCCACTAGTGCAGTCCCCCGGCAGTTGGCTAGTGTAGCCCTGGGGGAGGAGTTGGGTGCCCAAGGTGGGGGGATCCCACAGTGTTTTCCCTTGTCTCATTAGGAGACTCTGAGATGGTCCCTAGGACCCCGCTGCCTGAGAACACTAAGAAATACAGGCAGTGGGTGACCATCAATGGCCATAGGGTGGAGGCTCTGAGAGACACAGGAGCCAGCGTGACAGCTGTCAAGTGTCACCTGGTGTCTAAGGAGCAGGTGATCCCTGATGCATTCTATCCGGTTGTTGCCGCTGACAACACAGAGAGTCACTGCAAGGTGGCTCAGGTTCCCTTTGAGGGGGGGGGTCTCGGGTACTCTTCAAGTAGCTGTGAGGCCAGCCATGCCTGTTGACTGTTTGTTAAGGAACGATTTGGAGAGCTCACCTTGGGCTAAGGTGGAACGGAGTGCGCATTTAGAAATGTTGGGCTTGCCTGATTGGGCATGTGTGACCAGCCGGTCAATGGCATCAAAAGGTGTTCAAGAGGACCTGGAGCCTGAGAGGGAGGCCCAGCTGCCTGCCGGAGAGAGAGAAGGCAGGGGGCGCGGGAAACCGGCCCCCGAAGTTCCCACGGTCCAGGAGGAGGCAGACCCTGAGGGGGATGCCCTGGAGCCTACAGGGGAACAGGTAGCTGAACTGGGGGACCTACCTGAGCTGACCCATTGGCAGCAAGAAGGAGGACCCTCCAGGGAAGAGTTCTGCGAGGAGCAGAACACATGCCCTTCTCTCGTGGGTCTGAGGCAACAGGCCACAGACCAGGCAGCAGGTGATCAGTCTGGATCACATTGGGTTTACTGGGAGAATGGTCTCCTGTATTCAGAGCCTAAGGTTGCTGAGCCTGGGTCAGCCCGTGTGCTGGTGGTACCCCAGCGCTTCAGAGCCTTCCTACTGGGGTTGGCTCATGATGTACCGTTAGCAGGACATCTGGGGCAGGACAAGACCTTTGACAGGCTTGTTACCCATTTCTATTGGCCCCAGATGCGCAGGAGTGCCGCCACTCACTGCAGGACATGCCAGACTTGCCAGGCAAGTGGAAAGAGTGGGAGGAAGCACAAGGCTCCTCTCCAGCCATTCCCTGTGGTCAGCACCCCCTTTGAACGGGTGGGTATTGACATTGTGGGGCCACTGGACCCCAAGACAGCCATGGGCAACAGGTTTATCCTGGTCTTGGTGGACCATGCCACCCGGTACCCTGAAGCCATCCCTCTGAGGACAGTGACGGCCCCCGTGGTGGGACGGGCACTGATGGGAATTTTCTCACGCGTGGGATTCCCTCAAGAGGTGGTGTCTGACAGAGGTACCAACTTCGTGTCCAAGTACATGAAATCCCTATGGCAGGAGTGCGGTGTAACTTACAAGTTCACCACTCCTTACCACCCTCAAGGAAATGGGCTGGTTGAGAGATTCAACCGGACCCTCAAGGGCATGATTATGGGCCTGGAAGAACCCATGAGGCGTAAATGGGACGTCCTCTTACCATGCCTGTTGTTTGCATACCGGGAGGTGCCACAGAAGTCTCTAGGGTTCAGTCCCTTTGAGCTCCTCTATGGACACCCGGTGCGAGGACCTCTGAGTTTGGTCAAGGAAGGCTGGGAGCAATCTCCCAGGAAACCTCCCCAGGATGTATACAGTTACATGCTGGCCTTCAGGAACCAGACTAGGCATTTCAGAGAACTTGCTGAGGCAAATCTGGAAGCCAGCCAGGAGGAGATGAAGCGGTGGTACGACCAGAATGCCACTCTGGTAGAGCTTCAGCCTGGTCAGAAAGTGTGGGTCATGGCCCCTGTGGAGCCTTGTGCGCTCCAGGACAGGTGGACCGGCCCCTTTACGGTGGAGGAGCGCAAGAGTCCAGTTACCTATTTGGTGGACTTGCAGTCTCCCAGGAACCCCTTGCGGGTCCTGCATGTGAACCGCCTGAAGCCCCACTTGGAGAGGTCCCAAGTGGGCATGCTCTTAGCTACAGATGATGGAATGGAGGAGGAGACCGAGCCTCTTCCTGACCTCCTGTCAGCCCGAGAGCAAGATGGATCAGTGGAGGAGTAAACCTCTCTACCTCCCTGACACCTGAGCAGCAGGGTGACTGTCGCCAGATGTTGGGACAGTTCCCTGACCTGTTCTCCCTGGTTCCCAGTGTCACTCATTGGTGCGTCCATGATGTGGACACTGGGGACAGTCTTCCTGTGAAGCACGAGGCTTACAGGGTGACTGACAGGGTCAGAGCCTGCATCAAGGAGGAGGTCTCCAAGATGTTTGCGCTAGGGGTGATTGAGTCCTCTAACAGCCCTTGGGCCAGCCCAGTGGTCTTGGTTCCAAAGGCTGCCGCGCTCTGGTGCCACACCAGAACTCCGGTTCTGTGTGGACTACAGGGGACTCAATTCCATCACCAGGACTGACGCCCACCCCATCCCCAGAGCTGATGAGCTCATAGATCGGTTAGGGGCTGCGCGGTACCTCAGCACGTTTGACTTAACGTCTGGGTACTGGCAGATCGCCTTGACTGATGGGGCAAAGAGAGGTCAGCATTCTCCACACCAGATGGGCACTACCAGATCCGGGTGATGCCCTTTGGGATGAAGAATGCCCCTGCCACCTTTCAGAGGTTGGTCAACCAGGTGTTGGTTGGACTGGAGGATTTCAGTGCCGCCTACCTGGATGACATCGCAGTGTTCAGTGCCAGTTGGGAAGAACATCTGCGCCACCTCTGGGAAGTGTTGATGGCGCTGCGGAGGGCAGGCCTCACAATCAAGGCGAGTAAGTGCCAGATTGGGCAGGGTTCTGTGGTGTCCTTGGGACACCAGGTTGGGAGCGGCCAGGTGGCGCTCCTCCAACCGAAAATTTATACCATTCTGGCTTGGGAGCCCCCCAAGACCCAGACAGAGGTGAGAGCCTTCCTAGGACTCACCGGGTATTACCGGAGATTCGTCAAGGGGTATGGCAGCATTGTTGCCCCCTTGACAGAGCTGACTTCCAAGAAGCAGCCCAGGAAAGTGATTTGGACTGACGCCTGTCAAAAGCTTTTGACACCTTGAAGACTGCCATGTGCACGGCGCCTGTGCTCCAGGCACCCAACTTCTCCAATGAGTTCATTGTTCAAACCGATGCTTCAGAGCATGGTGTAGGGGCTGTTCTATCACAGATCAATGAGGAGGGCCTAGACCAACCTGTAGCCTTCATCAGTAGGAGGTTACTTCCCGGGAACAGAGATGGAGTGCTATTGAGCGGGAGGCATTTGCTGTGGTCTGGGCACTGAAGAAGCTGAGACCATACCTGTTTGGGACTCACTTCCGGGTTCAGACAGACCACAGGCCCCTCAGATGGTTGATGCAGATGAGGGGTGAGAATCCAAAGCTGTTGAGGTGGTCCATTTCCCTACAGGGGATGGACTTTACGGTGGAACACCGCCCTGGTACAGAACACACCAATGCTGATGGACTGTCCAGATTTTTCCGCTTTAGCGATGAGAACTCCCTAGGGGTAGGATAGTTCTCCCCACATTTCAGCTGGAGGGGACACGTGTTAGACCTGGCATCCTTGGCGTGGGTCTCCCTTCCATTTTTTCGTAATGCCTCCACTGTTGCCGATATGTTTTTGCTGGACTAGATGCTCATGGGCACTTTGCCGCTGCTAATCAGTGCCAAAGTGCAAGTGCTCCCTATCGTTAATTGATGTATGTATTAGTGACTCCATGGTTGGATGATTGGTTTACTTGTCAGTCCCTAGTACCGTGCACTGAGTGTGCCCAGGGCTTGTAAATCCAATGCTGCTGGTGGGCTTGCAGCACGGGTTGTGCCACCCACAGAAGCAGCTTGTAAAGTGTGTCTCAGGCCTGCCATTGCAGAGCCTGCGTGCAGCCTAGGGCTGCCATGTCGACTTGGTGAGTGCACCCACTTACCAGTCCCTAAACCTTCCCTTTACTGCATGTTGGTCACCCCTAAAGTAGGCCCTAGGGCAGGGTGCATTGTAAGTATAAGGTAGGACATGCCCTGGTGTGTGTGGCATGTCCTAATAGTGAATTACAGCCATTTTCGTTTTTCACTATTGCAAGGCTACCTGCTCCCCATAGGCCAGAATGGGCAGACTGACTATTACACCTTCTAGTCAGAACTGACCCAGGGAACATGGTAGAAAAACGAATTTAGTATGCCTGAACTCAGGATGATAAAATACATCTTTTAGTGAAGTTGGTTTTAACATTGTGGGGTCGATTCCGATTCGGGCTGGAAATTTCTCCGACCGAGCCGGACCCGGAGAGATTTCCGACCGAATCGGTCCCGTGCAGTCCGACCGAACGAGTACGATGCGTCCGTATGTTATCGGACTCGAGTCGGTCGGACTCCCATTGATGTCAATGGGAGCCGGTCGTACAACGCGTACGCGGGCTCCCATTGACTCAATGGGTGCGAGTCGGACAAGGGCGCCCCTACAGCGGGTACGCGGCGAAGCGATTCGCGCCGTACACGCACAGGTAGGGGGACCCATGGGTCCCCCCTGTGTGCGACTCGCGCGGCTACGCGTACAGGGGGTCCGACACGGACCCCCAAAGTACGGCTCCGACAGCTCTTACGAGCCGGTGTGCGCGGCTCGGTCGGACTGCTCGCGGCGCGCATCGTACTTACCCGGCCGGGAAACGTCTCCATTGCGCGGTGCGAGTCCAGTCCGAGCGAGTCGGTCGGAGCGGTTCGAGCCGGGAGCGAGTCGGTCGGAGCGGTCGGGACGCCCGGACGAGTCGGTCGGCGATTTCGCATCGTACTCGCTCGGCCGGACCCGCGTACGGTTCGGTCGGGAAACAGGGCTCCGAATCGGATCCGGTAAAGCCGAATCCGATTCGGAGCCCTACCGGCCGAGATCGGAATCGGCCCCTCTGTGTTTGAAAATACCACTTTTAGAAAGTGGGTATTTTCTTGCCTAACTATCCAAGCCTGCCTCTGCTAGGTTGTGTATTCCTTGTCTGGAGATTGAGTGACAGGGGCTGGGGGTGGCTACAGGAGACAGGGTGAGTCAGCACAGGGCTGAATAGAAAGATCTGCATCCAGAGTGGAGGGAGGAGTTGCACCTGGGTCTGAATAGGGCTGTGCCTGCCTTCCACAATGCTGGCTCCACCTCCTGCCGGGCGGCTGAGCACTCTGCCCCACATTCTGAAAGGAAAGAAGGAGTCAGAAAAACAAAGTGCTCCAGGACTGACCAGAACTGGTTTTGGACTAGGCACAGGCCTCTCTGCCTCCAGAGAACAAAGAGAATCAGGGTATAAGAGGGGCACCCAGACCCCAGGAAGATTAGATCACTTTTGGGAACAAGAAGAAACCTTTGCTGAGGAGCGGAACCAAGAAGAAACTGAGGAGAGACTATCCCTAAGCCTGAAGTGCTGCTTGGGGGATTGGCCTGCAGTGGTTTGCCTGACTGCCAAAGAAAGGAGAAAGGAACTTTTGCTTTGCTGTGACTTTCATCAACTTGTGAAGGATCTCCAAGGGCTTGGAAGAGAGCTTGCCCCCTGACCGAAGTCCCAGGACCATTGGACTTCACCCCCTTTGTGAATTGCTGCTGGAAACTCTGTTTCAGTGGCTACAGAGGTAGGGAGCTGTGACCGACTCTCACGACCGACTCGGTGTCCTGTAAGCACCGCATCGAAGCACCGTCTCGCCCTGCAACGCACGGCCCTGGTCTCACCGACTCCGTCAACGAGCCGCTGCCTGCACCGCATCGAGGGACAACGCGTCCTGCAACGCTTTGCTACGCCGAATCGAACTGGTCCGACCGACACGGTCACTGCTGCTGAGTTCGAGTCCTGTGACCGCACCGGAGTTGGGCACCGCTCGCACGCTTTGCGACGCACCGCCCGACTCGCACCGCTGTCCGGACTGATCGACGCCAGCTCCTGAATCCGGCTCCGTCGCCGCACCGCAACCTGCCAGCACCTCATCGAAGCACCGTCTCGCCCTGCAACGCACGGCCCTGGTCTCACCGACTCCGTCTCGCCGACGTCAACGAGCCGCTGCCTGCACCGCATCGAGGGACAACGCGTCCTGCAACGCTTCCATTTCTGCATCGCGACCGCGACGAATAGCCATCTGGCTCGCACGCCCATGCCTGCCGCTTCAAGTAAAAGGTACTGTGACCGAGTCTGTCTACGCTGTGTTGGCCCGTCTCGACGCGGTCAGCTGGATTTGTTAGACTCTGTTTGTTCTCGACATCGCCGTAGCCGGAGGAGGCTACCGACTCGCACAGAACCTTGAATTAAGCCTTTTTGATCAGAACTAAGTATTCTTAACAGTATTGTGGATTATTTTTGTCTTTTATGGTCTTGTGATAAATCTATATAAAGTATACCTATTTTTATAAATATATAACCTGTGTGGTGTCCATTTGTAGTGTTGTCACTTGATTACTGTATGTGTTCACAAATGCTTTACACACTGCCTCTGAAGTAAGCCTGTCTGCTCGTGCCAAGCTACCAAGAGGGTGAGCAGGGGTTATTTCAGGAGTGTACCTACTTTCCCTGACTAGACTCAAGGGTCCCTATTTGGACAAAGGTACATACCTCTGCCAACTAGAGACCCCCAAATCTAACAGAGGTGTAAATCTGATGCAGCGCCCAAAGCTAACACCATTCAAGAGCAGGTGTTAGAATGGTGAAACAAGGAGAAATACTTTTATTTCTCTTCGTTTTTGCTTTTTCTATGTGTGCTGCATATGCAGCACACATAGAAAGAGCAAAATGCCATTAATGTTTGTTTATGTGCAGGAAGGTGTCCCTTAAAAAATTATTAAATAATGATGATTTGCTTCTTATGTGTGTGGTGCATTCTGCAGCACACATAGAGTAATAAATCACCATTAGTGATTGTTTATGTGCAGGAAGTGACACCGTCCTGCACATAACCAATCATTCCCTGCAATGCAGGCACGCTTGCACTATGGTGCAAGTGTGCTTGCATTGGTTCTAGGCAGCTAAATTTAACTCCAGTGCTAGGAAAAACATAAAGGTGCACTGTATTCTAGTGAATGCGGCGCATCCCTGAATTTTGAAAATGTCGTAGCGCAGCACTGACAAATTTGGCGCAGCTACGCGCTCTGACATTTTCTCGTAAATATGCTCCGAAGAGCGAAAAAGAAAAGCAATGTAGATGGATCTTTCTTACATTAGTAGCACTTCAGTTTGTGTGGAGTATACTAATGTAGAAAATATTATCATATGTGCTGACTACATTAATTACTTACATTATACAGTGGACAACTTTTGATGGGCTAAGATGTAAGTTCCATCAGAAATTCATTTTCGGGAACTCAATTTAAATACATCCAATTATAAAGTCTTAATGAGACTACTACATTTTAATGTCCTCTTTAATGAACGGTAAAATACATTTCGGAAAAAACTGAACAGCTTACTTTGCCCTAAGGTCTCCAGGGATTCATGCAGTTAATTGTTGAAAGCAAAAAAACAGATGTTCACAACTTAATTTATTTAATGTTGCCTTTAAACAAGTCGAGCAACATACTCAAAATGATTTTCCACAAACTAATAAGCTGACGAAAACATGCTGATTATTGTATACCATTTGAAACCTTTCTTATTAATATAAGCTAAAACAAATTCTACAAAGACAGTTGAGGAATAAATCTGGATCTCCAGCAATCTGGTTTGTCAGATTTTATACATGTCGACAAAATTATACTGGTATAAATTATCTGACCATGCAATATAAAGATTAGTTGCATGATTTATTATCGAAGTGAAATACAAGACTGGGCTGTGTGTTTGCATAGAAATGCAAAAAGTGCAGGGTTCTGGGAATAGGAGTAGAGTATCTAAAAGTCGGACTTGTGCAACAATTGTGAATAGGTTTATTGTAAGGCCAACAGGTCAGTATTTCAATGTCAGTACCAGCAATTAAACTGTTGAGGCCAATGTCAGTGTCATATCCAAATAGGCAGAGCATCCTCCTCCGTAACTTGGCTATTAGAAATACCTGATGTTAACTACCTATTGACCTACATTCCATCTGTCCACTAATCATTTTGGTAAAGGGTACTTTCGTGGGTGGTTCGATGTAAATTGTTTAACTGCCTCAGCTTGAGTTGTTTATTAATACACAGGGGTGTAGCTTGATCATTTAGATTTGGGGAGTGTGAGCCCCAGATTTCCCAACGGTTACCTTGGTATATCTTGTTAAAACACATTATCTGAGAAGCAGGACATTAGGGGTGCTTAAGGTACCGGGGAAAGAGAGAGGAGGTGGAATTGTTAGGGGCACTTAAAACACAAAATCTTTCAAACTAAACAACTTTTTTAAGGCCTTCAGAACAGTAATGAGAGAGAGTGTGTGTGTGTTTGTTTATGTCAGTGTGGGCATGTAGAAATTCCAGGTAAAATCTGCAAGACACTTCATCATACCCGACTGAAAACCCTTGTACCCAATTACTTACTACAGAACAAACTTTTTAGGGGGGTGTAACACCCCAAACACCCCTCCCGAAGCTAGGCCCCTGTTAATACATACTTTGTTTAGAGTAGGTCAGAAGCTAAATTTCACTCTCATTCTCAATCCTCTCCTAAAGCCAGCCTACAATAGCATGGCTTCCACCTGTTGCAGCGTAAGTGTGGTAAACATTTTATTATGTGATTACTTTCCTTTACTACTCTAACCGTACTGGGCCCTTTACAATTAAATGATCTGAAGCACTTCCATTTACCACAGAGGCAATGATCCTCTGATGAATCTTTCTCTGCCAATAGGAAGAGTATGAATTAGGGTAACCAAACACCACGTTAACTTTCCAATGAGGACCATTAATTGACAGCAAACTCACAAATCTGAGATCAGATTTAGGTAAACCACTCTTAGAAGCATGCTGTGGAAATAAAGGATAGCAAAACGAAGACCCAACCTCCTGAAGAAGTTAAGTCGAATTACGATTATGCAGACAAAAAGCTCAGCAACAGCAATGCAGAACAAAAGAAGTAACACGTGATGTTCTGTCAGAGCTCTCTGTTTCTCCCTACAACACTTTCACTTTAAGTCATTAGTAAACAACAGAGTTTGAATGGAAGAACCAACAGGACTCAATAATAGACTCAGACAGATATTTGATCAATTTGGTTATTGTATTAAAGATTCAAAGTTCATTGTCACGAGCAATCTCTTGAGAATTTCAGTTAAGAATATCACAGCTTGTATAACAGTGCCAAATTTAAGCAGGCTTTATCTGATGGTTTTTATCAGAATCAGTTTACAAAGTTACAGAGTCCCACCACCATTAAGGTAGAAGGATGATTTGCTGTCTAGCAGCTCAAATCCTATGAAGAAGGGTAAAGGGTTCAAATGTAAAGTCCATTAGCAGAAACAAGGAAATAGAAGAATGAAAAATGGAAATGGTTCAGCAAAAAAGGTTCAGTCCATCAGGAACTGAATGTAGCATCAGCCAGGCAGTTCAAAGGTAAGAGGAAAGTACATAAAAACACGGGGAAAAGGAAAGTATGGCGTTGCCCCTCCTTTGGGATTTCTTCTTTTATAAAGTCTCTAGCAATTTCCAGTTCAAATGTCACCTTGGACACTTGCAACAGTGAAATGGTTTCCCATTCTAGTCATGAGAAACGAAAGATTGAGAGTCCACATAGGCCTAGTATCGGTAAAAAAGATACAAGTAATTATCGTATAGCAATTGCTGAAACTCTGTTCCCACAGGAGTATTTCACTGTGAACGTTTGCTAGAAATGGGTTTTCTGGTTGGCTAGGGTATGCATCTAAACCAGGCAGAATCCACGACTCTAGTCAGGAAAAGAGGATTACATTCCTAAAATAACCCCTGCTCACCACCTTGGTAGCTTGGCACAAGCAGTCCGGCTTATCTCAGGATCAATGTGTAAAGCATTTGCATATAACAAACAGTAATACAGTGAAAACACTACAAAAGGACACCACACCAGTTTTCGAAATATATCCAATATTTATCTATGCAAAACAAGACCCAAAATGATTAAATTCCAAAATACAGTGATCCAAATACCAATAAAGTAAAAATAGACTTTATATACAGTTCCTTGAAGTTGATAGCTCCATCCGGGGCTATCACGGCGTCATGAGCAAACAAATCCAACAGTTCTGGCTGACCACAGTGTCGCGGGCCAGCACGGTGACCAGTAAAACAGAACCTTTGGAGATGCAGGGCATCGGACCTTGCGGTGAGTGGTTCCAGGAGTTGGTGCAGGATTCATCGGGTCCTTGAAGTCACATGCGTTGCAGGTCGAACTCCTTGAAATTGAAGTCAGGTGCGCCCACAGGTCGCGGTGCAGGCTGTTGCATCGGTTGATGATCTGGAGTCGATGGTGCTGGCGTCGGTGAGCCAAGGCTGCAATGTGGGCGGTGCGGTGCGTCAAGTAACCTACGAGCAGTGCCCCCAAACCACAGTCCAGGCAGTGGCGTAGAAGTCAGCTTGGAGCGTCATCATCGCTGAGACCATAGCTGCAGTGGGAAGCGGGACGGTGCTCTGTGGTCTCCACCAGCGGTGTCCAGTGGTCACGTGCAGGCAGCGGCATTGGTGATGGCATTGCATCATCGTCGGGGATACCAAGGCAGTGGTGTGAAGCGAGGCAGTGTGGAGAGCGGTACACACAGGTCACAGTGAAAGCAGCGGCTCGGTGGCGTGTCGGACGGCGTCGTCGGTGAGACCAGGACTGCGGTGCCAAGTGCAGCATTGCCCTCTGCGATACCTTCAGGTCACAGAGCCGGCAGCGGCATCGTTGACAGTGTCAGGTTACCTTTTTCCTCTGTGGCAGCTGAAACATCCAGTTCCAGAAGCCGGTACCCAGAGATGTTGAAGTCTTTTATTTCCCCGAGACTTCCAACAGGAGGCAAGCTCTACATCAAGCCCTTGGAGATACTTAGAATGCAGAAAGAACAGTCCAGTCTTTTCCCTGCCCTTGACAGAAGCAGCAACTGCAGGCCAACTCAGCAAAGGACACAGCAAAGTGGTAGTCTCTCCTCACAGCTCTTCCAGCTCTTCTTCCTGGAAGTTTCCTTAGTCCAGCAGTAATCTAAAGTTCTGGGGTCAGGGCCTCAATATTTATACCACATTTTCCTTTGAAGTTGGTACAAAGTTCCTCTGGCACACATAAACCAGTTCAGCCTGGCTCAGGCCAGGTTCACCACAGGAGGTGGAGACAGCTTTGGGAGAGCCAGCCACAGTCCATTCTGTTGCAAGCGACAACTCTTCCCACCACTCTAAATGCAGCCAGGTCTATTCAGCCTGGCTATGAGTCACCCAACACAATGTAAAAATCGACTTTACTAAAAGATTCAGTTCCCACTGGCAAGCTATGTTGGTAAAGTATCAGCAAGCAGCTCCCATGTTAACATGTGGAAGGGATGGCTTTTCAAGAGTGAAAACGAAATACACAGTATTTCACTATTAGGACATGCAACACACACCAGTACATGTCCTACCTTTCACATACACTGCACACTGCACCCTGCCCATGGGGGTATCTTGGGCCTACCTGAGGGGTGTCTTACATGTAAGAAAAGGGAAGGTTAGGGCCTGGCAACTGCATCCACTTGCCAGGTCGACATGGCAGTAAAAACTGCATGCAGACACATCAGTGTCAGGTCTGAGAACACTTTGAAAGGCTACTTGTGTGGGTGGCACAATCAGTGCTGCAGGCCCACTAGCAGCATTTGATTTACAGGCCCTGGGCACACATGTGCACATTACTAGGGACTTAGTAGTAAATCAAATAAGCCAATCATGGAAACACCAATCCATAAACACAATTTACATGGAGAGCATATGCACTGTAGCACTGACTAGAAGTGGTAAAGTGCCCAGAGTCCTAACCAACAAAAACATAGGTCACAAATAGGAGGCCAAAAAGCAAAACGTCTGGGTGTGAACCCACTGCAATAGCCAAGTCTAACACAGTTCAAGAAACATTCAGGAATGTTGGGGTGTAGACATGTACAGGACAAATAAAGCAAAATTTCACAAATGGAAAATTAACCATTGTATTAGGTCAGGGGAAAGGTCAGCACTAGAAATCAAAGCATTTCGAAAAGGCCTTTAAGTTAGCATCACACGTTTAAATTAAATGAGCTCTAAACCAACATCAAATATAATGTAATTAAATCAATTCAAATAAAACATATATAGAAGTTTGATAAATAATTATTAAATGAAAATAGCTAACATTACAAATACTCTACTACCACAAATGTTCTCAACATTCACATCACACAATTAATTTTTCATTTTTCAAAAACTGTAGATGCTCTAGTATTACTATGCGAAATTTCAAGATTGTGTCATGTTTCTGTTTTTGCACCAACTTTTCTAAATGGTGCTTTAGCAACAGAGAGCATTAGAAACCCTAGGCCACTTTAAAGCAAACTTAGGGTGCTTCTACTACACTTGTCTCATTTTCATATGTCACTGTGTCTAAAGTGTGTAAAGTGTATTTACAGCTCTTCTGTGAGGAAGGGGGTCCGAGCCCTCCGTTGTATGGTCTCCCCCTCCATCTTTCTCTGCGCCCAGGAAGGGTGCCCATGCTTGTAGAAACTGATTGGATTGGTCTGGTAGGTTATAAATGACTCGTTTGTGTGAGGCAGTGTGGATAATAGCCACCAGCCAGGTCTCCTGTGATGGTGGTGTCTATGACCTCCATTGTCGTAGGATACATATTTTAACTATGGCCATTGTCGTGGTGGAAGAGACGGCGTTGCAGTTTTGACATCTGTGGCAAATGCCGTAAGTCAAGTAAAAGAATAGCAGAGGGGGTGAATGACAGGTGCAGGGGCATAGAGGCGCCCAGGACCTGGCCTACATAGGACCAGAAGGATTGTATCAATGGGCATTCACAGATGATATATGTTGTGTCACAGAATGTATTCGTGCATCTCCAGCGTCCTGCATGCGGAAGTAGGCCCGCTCTGTTCAGTTTCATTGGTGTCCAGTGACAGTCATGTAGGGTTTTAAAAAGGCAGTCATGCCTCCCTAGTGCCTCTGTCCAAGGCTTCTAGGGCGTTCGCCCACTCGTCCCCCTCATAAGAAACTGATGGTCGGGTTTGCCATCTGGCACAGAGAGCTTGTGATAGGGGATGTGAGAAAAGGTGAGAGGAGAGTACACCATATAGTCCAGACATCACCCCTTTGTGTTTTCCCCATGTGAGGAGATATGTCACCACTGGTGAGGCTGACAAGGACCAGGGGTGCAGACCTAGGCATTTCATCAAACAGTGCTGCAATTGAATGAGTCACCACTCCTCCCTTATCTGTGCAAACGATTTGAAGTCTCCATTATGGAGGTGCTGATCGAGAGTGTCTATACCCGCTGCCTTCCATTGGGGCCAGGATATTCTCTGCCCATTGATGCATATGCTGGCATTCCCCCATAGTGGGGCTTTCTTGTGAAGTCTTGCGTTCGACCCCAGCAAGTGATGTGCTCGTTGCCAGGCCTTGTGTATAGGAAATAGTACCGGGTGGTTGGGGTCCTGCTGGCATGTCCCTGTCCCATATAAAGCAGACAGGGCTATGTCTGCAGATAGTAGATGCCATTCAACTTGCACGATTGCGGAGAGTCTGGCAACATATACGCCAGCTGGGAGAGCTGAAGGGCAAAGACAGAGTGCTCTATAGACGGAAGACTCAGTCCTCCGCTGGTACGACGGGCCTGAAATTTTGATCCAGTTCATCCCTTTTGAAGTGCCGATTTTTCCATTTGATTATGTCTTCTTCATATGCTTCAATTATCCTTTTCAAAATGTTATAATTTCTTTCATGGTAATAGTGCCCATGTCTTCTTGATACTTTTCGTGCTCCTCTTGTGCAATATCAGTGAGCTGCTGAATCATGGTAGTGGATGCTTCTCACAAGTTGTCTTCCAATTATTGAATTTTGCTCATTCCAGTTCTTTCCACAGGAGGAACGATCAGAATTCGGAGGTCTCTCCAAATAGATCTGCCTTTTGGTGTTTCTTCAGTGATAATCCTTCCTACCAATTTGTGGTTTCTTTTTTAAAAGATTCTTCCAGGGCTTGATAGGTTGATATTGCTGATGATGGATTGGCTTGTTCTGACTTGTTGTACCTATGCTGAAGAGACTGAATACCTCTGTTCTTGTCTGTGTATAAATTTTGCCATATGTAAAGAGATTAAATTATGGATTGCAAATGTGATAATTTAATTGCTGTGATGGCATTCAGCGTCTGTGAGAAGTCTTTTCATGTGATTGCTAGGCCCTGCTGATTCCATGCCACTAACATTGCCTTTGTATATCTTCTGTGCTCATTATACTATTATATATCAGTGAGAAATGAGTAGGACCTACTACTCCACAGAGAGACAGATTATTAATGAAAAACTTTCCCATAGATCAAAAAAGATGGATTTACAGGTTTAATTTAATAAAGGTGCAATTAATGTTTTATTTTCATGTTGATGACATCATTGTTATTGAACAGCAACACATACTTCAACCCATAAAGGTGCACAGGCCTAGGGTTTTTTCAAAGGTGTAACAGATATTGCGCATGCAACATATTAAATCAAAGATCATAATTAAGAATACTTAATGGGCATGAAAAGAAGTTCACACAGGTGTAGTGCTGAACTTACTACTGTTTCTTTTTTGGAAGTAGTAACTTATACTCATGCATTTGTCTGCTCCCCTTTTCAGGAGGTGGAAATGTGTAAGTCTACACTTTTAATTAACTTCACACTCAGATTTTGTGAATAGTCAAAAGTAGTAAAGTTATTACAAAATGTAACAGTAAGTTACACCTGTAAATTACCCACAAGAGTAAGTTACCTTTGTGGTTAGCCCCGTGAATGTGGCAAAAGATAACATCTTTTGAGAGTTGTAATCATAAACATTACCAATGCTTGTTGAAAGACAGAATAGTAGGCTGCTGAAGCACAGGATAGCACTCACGAAGAGCAATTTGTTTTGCAAAATGCCCAGAATTGTTCTGATGATCAGATTCACCATGTGCTGCTGCGAGCACCATTCTCAGTGAAAGCACACCGTCCAACTATCCCAGCACCTCCACTCAATGTGCCTCCCTGCCAAGAATATTCCATGTCTCTGCTAATGCCCAGCATGTGGCAACCCAGTTGTGAATACATAGACATTATTGAGAAAATATAGTAAACAATGGCAGTTTACTGGAACAAACTACCATCTATCTTGATTTCCACCTTCTCCCAAACATCCTTACACTGCTATCATATTGCAGAGATAGCGCAGACTTTATTACTAAAATTGCAGGAATACCTTGGCAACCCAGTTTTAATTTTGTCACCTTAGATGTAGTATCCCTCTATACATGCATTGACCATGGTTTGGGCATAAAGGCATATAAAGACTTCATTAGGGATAAGCCGATACACAGATTTTATCACTCTATGATGCAATTGGACATGCTACGCTTTGCCTTGAAAACACTTCTTTGTATTTAATGATGTGTGGTACAGCCAACTAATAAGGACTGCTATGGGAAGTTGCCTTGCTCTAAGTTACGCTTATATGTTTATGGGTTGGTGGGAGGAGCAGTATGAATGAACAGAGGAAAATGAGAGATGGACTAACCATATTATTTTTTGGGCTCAGTACATAGATTACTTATTTCTGATCTGGGAGGGACCTGTATTTGAATTGCATGATTTTTTTGACACACATTGGACAGAACAATTTGAACTTGACTTTCACACACAAAATTCACGACACTGAGATGGATTTCTTAGACGAATCTGTCAGAATACTAGAAGGACGCATTGAAACCAGGTTATTTTGCAAGGAGACTGCTGGCGACAGCATCCTCCATGCTACTCACAACTCAGAGAAATTGAAGTGGAGTATCCCCTATGGGGAACTTCTAGGGGTAAAAAGAGCATGTAGGACCACACAGAGCTTCAATGATGAGGAATGTCGAATGCCATCCAGATTTAGAGCCAGGGGATATCCCTATAAGCGCTTGAAACAGGCTAGCGATAAGGCAGCATCAACATTGAGAGAACATCTTCTAACCCACAAAAAGAGAGAACAAGAGGATCCACATACGGTCAGGATGATCACAAATTCCAACAGTGATTCAGGTGGCTAAAACATTTGCATTTGATCAAAAATCTGTGACCCTGTCATTGGCAAAGTTATATCACCCCATCCTGCTGTGACTTATCATAAGGCAAAATCTCTGAGGGATCTCCTTGTTCACAGTTATACCATTGCTTCCATTGACAGAAGGGGTTGGCTAACAGAACAGATGGGCTTTTTTAAATGTGGTAACTGCAAAGACTGCGCAGTAGTTAGAACAGAAGAGAATACACATTACCCATGGGGCAAACACGCTGTATAGGTAAATTCATTACATGTGGCAATGACTATGTGGTATATGTGATTGTTTGTCCATGTGGATATCAATATGTTGGGAGTACCATCTGCCCTGGAAAGAAAAGGGTGGTATTGGAACATTACAGGGCAATCAAAAACATGGATATAAACTATCCGATAGCAAGATATTGAGCAATGGTCCATAACCATAATGCTGACTTTTTGTGTTATTTTGGCATTGACAGGATACCACAGAATGTGCATGGAGACAGGGAGAAGAAACTTAGGGGCATATTTACAAGCCCTACCGCCACCACAGCGTCACTTTCAGAGACATTGTGATAGCGATAGAGGCATTGCCTTATTTACAAGGAAGCGTTAAGCCCCTTAACGTGACTTAACTCTGCCTTGTAAATAAGGCACCCTTTCACGCTGTGTTTAGAGTGAAAGGCGAGGGCAATGGGTGTTGCGGTGGGCGTTTCACCGCAAAACCCATTGATTTTGACTCTGCCCCCTATTTACAAAGGAGGCGTAAATAGGAGGCAGCGCCAAAATTAAGACCAGGGAAAACCTGGTCTTAAACAGGCGAAACAAGGAGAAATGCTTTATTTCTCCTCGTTTTTGCTGTTTCCATGTGTGCTGCCTTGTGCAGCACACAAAGAAAAAGAAAATAGCCTATGATTGTTTATATGCAGGAAGGTCCCCCTTCCGGGACATAAACAATCATTTTAAAAAAAATGCTATTTTGAAACTTCAATGTGTGCTGCATTAAGCAGCACACATAGAAGTTAAAAACGGCATTTGAAGATTGTTTATGTGCAGGAAGGTGGACCTTCCTGCACATAAACAATCTTCCCCTCAACACAGACACCCTTGCACTATGGTACAAGGGTGCCTACGTTAGCGCTAGGTAGTTTAATTTAGTGCCAACGCAAGGGGAAATGCAGGGCTGCAATATAATCTAGTAAATATGGTGCAGCCCTGCGTTTCAAAAGTGACGAAGCATGTCATTAGCATTCTTGGTTTAACAACGCGATTCACCACTTTACTGTAAATATGCCCCTTAGATTACTGGAGTCAGAATATATCATCCAGCTTGGGAGTAAATCCCCGGGAGGCCTCAATGAGGATGAAGAGCTTCATGTCCACATCGGCTGATGGGACATAGGATAAGTTGATGACTGCATTTCTTCCTATCCTCTTGAATGAGATTTTAGTCTACAGTTCCCTTTCCCTCCTTCCACCAAATGAGATCTGAAAGTGTGCTGAGTCTCAACATCTGTGAGCTTTTTGCATATCATTCAATCAGGTTTTGTTAATACATCTGTCATCAGAGAGTATAATACTGATGGGGCATACATGTGATAAGAAAATTGAGAAGCCCTGAGATAGTTTGTTTTATTTCACACATGGTGAAGGTATAAACTTTATTCTTTAAATAGAGGGTCTAAGTCTAGATGTATTCTAGCTTGTGTTTTGGATTTGATTTTGTTATGTTCATTTTCAGTTTTTTTCCTCACTGCCCCAAAAACTTTTGCGCCAAATAATCTGCTAGAAATTTCAGAGATAGCGATCATCTAATTGTAGAGAGCTATCATGCAGATGGATTACTATTCAGCCACTTGGCTGAACCATAATAGCAATTATTTTATTTTATTTTGCCACTTAGCTTCAGTTTATTGAACATGTTTGCATATGCTCTGTAACATGCATTGGTACAATCTCAATCTGGCGTTTTTATCTTCATACAGATTACGCAAATATTCTTTACTGCTACATTACTACATTGAAAATATGGATTTTTCTAAATTGTCATGAAAAATGCATCTGAGAGTTATCAAAATATTTTGGGCAAAGTCGAGGAACATGATGTAATGGAAATGTTTTCTTTATGTCTATTCCTTCTCATAAACTCTTGATTTTAAAGGTGATTAGGAACTATTTTGCTGTGCAGCTGACCGTGACACTGCCCGAGTGAGGGTGAAACGCGTTGCCGCAATCAACCCTTTAAAAATAAAAAACTGCGGAGTGCGAGTTTACTGGAATGTTACGCTACTGTCCCAGTGTCTGCTTGAACACACACACACACAAATATATATATATATATATATATATATATATATATATATATATATATATATATATATATTCATTACTTACTGGCGGTAGCCAGTAGGTAGTTAAAGTTAGGCCCTCGTTTCCATTGGAAAAGCATTTTTTAACTTGCCTATAACTTTGGCTTCGTTTGACAAATCTTCATGAAATTTTCCCAAAAAGGTGTCAAGGTAGATTGTGGTTGTCGTGGAAAGTTTGGGGGTGATACGTGCAGTGGGGACCGGGAATTAGGGGAGCAAAATAAGGGTGCGTTTGTAATGTTAATTCCCATAGGAACATGTAGCCACAGCTACAGCCCAAACTGCTGAATGGACTTACACAAAATTTGGCAGGGAAGTAGATGTTGGTTCAAGGAAGTGCTTGTTGCTTATTTTGTGTAAATCCATTCAGTAGTTGTTGAGAAATGTAAGTTTGAATTTATAGTGATATCTCTGGCTGAGGATATTTTGCAGTGGTTTCGTGATTAATCGCGAATGCACACGCCAACGGGAAGGCTCTTATCGGCTGGACAGAACCTGAACAGAAAGTTGTGTCCACCATTTTATTGCTCGGGATCGATTGCCATGGCTGAACATTTCTGAAAAAAGCTAACGTAAGGGGTCAGAGTAGAGGTACTCTGACCCCATGTTTGAGGTATGAAGGTGTTAGTGTCACAAGTTATGTGTCCAAAATAAAAAATTTTAATCGCACAACCACCAGTTCGACCCACCATGTATGATCACGGGGACATCGCAAATATCAACATCATCGCAAATATTGTTCGAAATATAAAAAAATATATTAGAGAATTATTAATAGGCATTGCTATAGAGATATTGAGATTTTGATAAATGTTTTTTTATAGAGTTATTTATATAATGAGTTATCTACTCTGATGGTTAGAATTAATTACATAGTTATAATTTTTTAGTGTGGTGGTAACTAATAAATTCCTGCTTTTGCTTTCCTCTTTCGCGACATAACCCCAGGGTTCACGACGACCAACGTCATCGCGATCTCCGGCCTCCCGTGAAAACGGAAAATAGGTTTTAGAGATGGTTGTTCTAGAAATACACAAAAAAACATGAGTTTGAAGTGTACAGCAATAAACCACTGGTGTGTAAAATACTGTAGGATGTGTGAATATATGTGTTTTCACTTTATGGAAAAGGCGCAACCGCTGTGGTTAACGGTGACGTCACAACGTCCCGAATAACCACAAAAATGGAAAAAGGTCTGAAAGATGGTTTTTAAAGAAACTTAGTACAAAAATATGAGTTTAAACATGGAAGAAGTATGTAAATAGTAATATGTGAAGGGCAATGTTAAGAATGTTCAGATTGGATTTTTTTACATATTATTTTTGGATGTGTTGGTGGTCAATGAATGTCTGCTTTTGTTTTCTGTTTTCACAACGTGTGTGTGTGGATCACGATTACCAACATCATTGTGGTCTCTGGAGTCACTGTGGAAAGATAACCTAGGTTTTAGCGATGGTTTTTATAGAAACTCTCTACTAAAACATGACTTTAGAGAATACTGTAAGAAAACCCTAGTGTGTAAAATAATGTAGAATGTGTGAATATATGTGTTTTACATTTACGGTAAAGGCGCGACTGTCGCAGTTAATGGTGCCGTTGCGACGTCCCAAATAACCGCAAAAACGGAAAATAGGTCTGAAAGATGGAGTTTAAACATGTTTTTAAAGAAGTATGTATATAGTAATATGTGTAGTGTAATCTTCTGAATAGATTTTTTACATATTACTTTTGGATGTGTTGGTGGTCATTGAATGTCTGCTTTTGTTTTCCGTTTTCACGACGTGTCCGCAGGGATTGTGACGTCATCACGAATAAAAAAATATAAAGAAAAAAACAATCTTTATTAATCCACTGAAGAAAATACAAGCTTATAAAAATACCTCTCATGGAGGCATTTTAGATAGAAAATACAATTTAAAAACCTTAAAAATATAATAAAAAATGATAGGTTACATGGACGTTATAGTTGGGAAATTGAATTTGAAAACCTTAGAAATTCACTGAAAAAACCAAAGGTTACAGGGACGTTATAGTGAGGATTTGGCATTTTAATTTTAAAAACCTTAGAAATTCGCTGAAAAAAACAAATGTTAGAGGGGCGTTATAGTTTGGAGATAGATTTAAATAAACCTTAGAAAGTCAGTGGAAAAACCAAAGGTTACAGGGACGTTATAGTTAAGATGATAGTATATCTCATCCCCCCACAATGCACTGCTTATGACCTCACATATTACATCACTCATGACATGGTCAGTGACATCACTGATGACATCTCAAATGACATCACTGATGACATCATCCACAGAATCTCTGGTGCACCCACTCACACCCCAATATAAACTTTCATAAACCCACTCCAACTTCCACACTACCATTCTCAAATCCATTGACACAACCATACCAGTATGTACACAACCACTCATTGATTCATAGGTCTACACACACATCCACTCAGTCACCCATACAGCCACTCATACACCAACTCACTCACTAATACAGCCCCTGATATATCCACTGATATACCCATACAGCCACTCACACACTCTCAGTGACCCATAGAGCTACTCACACACATACACACTCACCCATAGAATCACACAACCACTTACTCACCTATACAGTTTTGCACACACCAACTTCCTATCCTCTTGAATGAGATTTTAGTCTACAGTTCCCTTTCCCTCCTTCCGCCAAATGAGATCTGAAAGTGTGCTAAGTCTCAACATCTGTGAGCTTTTTGTATATCATTCAATCAGGTTTTGTTAATACATCCGTCATCAGAGAGTATAATACTGATGGGGCATACATGTGATAAGAAAGTTGAGAAGCCCTGAGATAGTTTGTTTCATTTCACACATGGTGAAGGTATAAACTGTATACTTTAAATAGAGGGTCTAAGTCTAGATGTATTCTTGCTTGTGTTTTGGATTTGATTTTGTTATGTTCATTTTCAGTTTTTTTCCTCACTGCCCCAAAAACGTTTGTGCCAAATAATCTGCTCGAAATTTCAGAGATAGCGATCATTTAATTGTAGAGAGCTATGATGCAGATGGATTGCTATTCAGCCACTTGGCTGAACCATAATAGCAATTATTAAATTTTATTTGGCCACTTGGCGCAATGTTATGCTACTGCCCCAGTGTCTGCTTGAACACACACACACAAATATAAAGTAAGTAATGAATAAATATTATATATATATGTGAGCCACTATGGCGTTATGCATGATCTCTGTACTAGTATGCATCTGTATTGACAAAAGCATACCTGTGTGCATAGATATATATCTATCAATTACGCTATTTCTTCATTTAACAGGCACTATGTTGCAATATATAAAGTCAGGGTTCTAACTCGTTCTGGTTTTTTTGTACATGGGAACCCTCTGTATTACCAGTATGCACTGTATCATTATTAATTAGACCATCTATGCATGTACCTACATTCGGACATTGTGAATGTATAACTCTTCCACTATGGCTGCCATATGTATTTTAAAGTACCCACGTATTATTTTTTATGTGAAGTTTTTTTCATTCATTTTTTCATTAATATGCGTAGATGGGTACTACTACGTAGCTACATAGAAATTGTCATCATATGATGAGTACAAATCATATAACCGACTGAGATCATTCTAAACAATTATGTTTTTTCAGTCATGTTTTCAATGAACTGTACTGTTCCAAAATGGCCGCCATAGTAACATTGTGATGTTTAACATGCGCTTTTGTCCGTTTTCTATGGCTAAATGTGAGTATGTATTGGAACACTTCCTGTTCACCCTTTGTGTGACCAAGACAGCGAGTCTGTCAAAACGCGTTACCTGGTGTAATAAACTCCGCTTTGGGACTATCTGAGAGCGCAGAAATTTCTCTTGATTTATGTGGTATTGTTTGTCCCTTGGCTCCGCCGACTTTCCGCGCCACCTACTCAGGGCCAGGGACCCTGGTAGGAGCATCTTTGTGTGCTATATATATATATATATATATATATATATATATACCTATATCTATATATATCTATATATATATAGATATATATATATATATTCATTACTTACTGGCAGTCGCCAGTATGTAGTTAACGTTAGGACCTAGTTTCCATAGGAAAAGCATTTTTTAACTTGCCTATAACTTTGGCTTCGTTTGAAAAATCTTCATGAAATGTTCCCAAAAAAGTGTCAAGGTAGGTTCTGGTTGTTGTGGAAAGTTTAGGGGTGATACGTGCAGTGGGGACAGAGAATTAGGGGAGCGAAATAAGGATGCGTTTGTAATGTTAATTCCCATGGGAACATTTAGCCACAGCTAGAGCCCAAACCGCTGAATAGACTTACACGAAATTTGGCTGATAGGTAGATGTTGGTTCAAGGAAGTGCTTGTTGCTTATTTGGTGTAAATCCGTTCAGTAGTTGTTGAGAAATGTAAGTTTAAATATACAGTGATATCTCTGGCTGAGGATATTTTGCAGTGGTTTCGTGATTAATCGCGAATGCACACTCCAACGGGAAGGTTCTTATCGGCTGGACAGAACCTGAACAGAAAGTTGTGTCCACCATTTTATTGCTCGGAAACGATTGCCGGGACTGAAAATTTCTGAAAAAAGCTAACGTAAGGGGTCAGAGTAGAGGTACTCTGACCCCATGTTTGAGGAATGGAGGTGTTAGTGACACAAGTTATGTGTCCAAAATTGATTTTTTTTAATCGCGCGACCACCAGTTCGGCCCTCCATGTATGATCACGGGGACATCGCAAATATCAACGTCATCGCGAATATTGTTGGAAATATAAAAAAATGTATTAAAGAATTATTAATAGGCATTCCTATAGACATATTGAGATTTTGATAAATGTTTTTTTTTTATATAATGAGTTATCTACTCTGATGGTTAGAATTAATTATATAGTTATAATTTTTTAGTGTGGTGGTAACTAATAAATTCTTGCTTTTGCTTTTCTCTTTCGCGACGTAACCCCAGGGTTCACTTCGACCAACGTCATTGCGATCTCCGGCCTCCCGTGAAAACGGAAATTAGGTTTTAGAGATGGTTGTTCTAGAAATACACTAGAAAAACATGAGTTTGAAGTGTACAGCAATAAACCACTGGTGTGTAAAATACTGTAGTATGTGTGAATATATGTGTTTTCACTTTATGGAAAAGGCACAACCGCCGTGGTTAACGGTGATGTCATGATGTCCCGAATAACCACAAAAATGGAAAAAGGTCTGAAAGATGGTTTTTAAAGAAACTTAGTACAAAAATATGAGTTTAAACATGCTTTGAAAGAAGTATGTAAATAGTAATATGTGTAGGGCAATGTTAAGAATGTTCATATTGGATTTTTTTACATATTATTTTTGGATCTGTTGGTGGTCAATGAATGTCTGCTTTTGTTTTCTGTTTTCACGACGTGTATGTAGGGATCACGATTACCAACATCATCGCAGCCTCTGGAGTCACTGCGGAAAGATAACATAGGTTTTAGCGATGGTTTTTATAGAAGCTCTCTACTAAAACATGACTTTAGAGAATACTGTAAGAAAACCCTAGTGTGTAAAATACTGTAGAATGTGTGAATATATGTGTTTTACATTTACAGTAAAGGCGCGACTGTTGCTGTTAATGGTGCCATTGCGACGTCCCAAATAACCACAACACCGGAAAATAGGTCTGAAAGATGGAGTTTAAACATGTTTTTAAAGAAGTATGTATATAGTAATATGTGTAGGGTAATCTTCTGAATCTATTTTGTTACATATTACTGTTGGATGTGTTGGTGGTCATTGAATGTCTGCTTTTGTTTTCCGTTTTCACGATGTGTCCGCAGGGATTGTGACGTCATCACGAATATAAAAAATATAAAGAAAAATACAATCTTTATTAATCCACTGAAGAAAATACAAGCTTATAAAAATACCTCTCATTGAGGCATTTTAGATAGAAAATACAATTTAAAAACCTTAAAAATACAATAAAAAATGATAGGTTACATGGACTTTATAGTTGGGAAATTGAATTTGAAAAACCTTAGAAATTCACTGAAAAAAACAAAGGTTACAGGGACGTTATAGTGAGGATTTGGCATTTTAATTTTAAAAACCTTAGAGATTCACTGGAAAAAACAAATGTTAGAGGGGCGTTATAGTTAGGAAACAGATTTAAATAAACCTTAGAAAGTCAGTGGAAAAACCAAAGGTTACAGGGACGTTATAGTTAGGATGATACTATATCTCACGCCCCCACAATGCACTGCTTATGACCTCACATATTACATCACTCATGACATGGTCAGTGATATCACTGATGACATCTCAAATGACATCACTGATGACATCATCCACAGAATCTCTGGTGCACCAACTCACACCCCAATATAACCTTACATAAACCCACTCCAACTTCCACACTACCATCCTCAAAACCATTGACACAACCATACCAGTATGTACACAACCACTCACTGATTCATAGGTCTATACACACATCCACTCAGTCACCCATACAGCCACTCATACACCAACTCACTCACTAATACAGCCCCTGATATATCCACTGATATACCCTTACAGCCACTCACACACTCTCAGTGACCCATAGAGCTACTCACACACCTGCACACTCACCCATAGAATCACACAGCGACTTACTCACCTATACAGTTATGCACACACCAACTCACGTATTCATACAGATACTAACACATACTCACTCACCTATACAGTCACTGACACAAGTACACACTCACCCGAA
The DNA here is from genome assembly GCA_963921515.1 of Calotriton arnoldi. Taxonomy (NCBI): domain Eukaryota; kingdom Metazoa; phylum Chordata; class Amphibia; order Caudata; family Salamandridae; genus Calotriton; species Calotriton arnoldi. Next base: position 348,230 of record CAWUFW010001167.1, read on the forward strand.
CAGCCACTCTGACAATCACTCACTCACACATACAGTCACTTATATACTCCAACACTCACCTATACTGCCTTTCACATATGCAGTTACTCACTCATATACCACTGGCACATCCATTAACTCACCGACACAGCCATACATACACTCAGTCATGTATACAGCCCTTCTCTTACACACTCACTAGCTCATCCATGCAGGCACTCACACACTTTTTCACCCACCCACACAGACACTCATACACCCATACAGGTACTCAGACAACCAATCACTCACTCATACAGAAACTCACATACCCATTCACACACCCATACAGCCACTTAGACACCAACTGACAGACACGCTCCCACTAAATCATCCACACAGGCACACATACACCCACTGATTCATCAATACATCTTGGTGTATATATATTTAACACTCATAAACTGTTTAGAAACACTCACAGTCACCGGATGATGTCATCAGTGAATTAATTTGAGATGTCATCAGTGATGTCATCAATGATGTCACTGACCATGTCATGAGTGATGTAATATGTGAGGTCATAAGCAGTGTATTGCGGGGGTGTGAGTTATAGTTAGCTCAGCTACCTATAACTGCTGAATTTTTCTGGTTTTGTATTAGTGAAATGTCAGCCTAACTATAAAGTCGCAGTAACCTTTGGTTTTATATATGTTGGCTGGTGGGAGGAGCACGTCCTCAGGACCCACCATAAAACTATGTATAATGCCCATGTACTCCAGTGGTGGAGGTTTATTGACGATATCTGTGTGGTGTGGAGGGGGTCAGTAGAATCTGCAGAGGCTTTTGTTAGGGCCATTAACATCAATGACCAGAATTTAAACTTCACGGCAACTATCAGTGCAGAGAGTGTGCAATTTTTGGATGTACAATTAACAGTATGTGATGGAGTGATTCAAGCAAAATTGCACAGAAAGGCTACCGCTGGTAATTCCATTTTACACGTGACCAGCTCCCATCCCAGCCACCTAATTCGTAGCATCCCCTATGGGGAATTTCTTCGGATCCGTCGGATCTGTAGTTCCCCATCTGATTTGGAAACTTGCCAAAATGAAGCCTTACAGAGGTTCCTGTCACGGGGTTACAAACGATCCAATCTGTTATCAGCACTCAATAAGGCCAAAAGTCTGAGTAGGCAGGAATGTGTCCAGGGCAAATTTAACACCATCACCCTTGGCCACAGTCCCACTAGACGATCGAAAGAGGATTCAGATTCCATGAGACTAATAACCACGTATAGCAGGCAAGCTACGCAGATTAGACGTATCATCTATACCCACTGGCCGATAGTATTGACAGACCTGACTCTATCGCAACATCTGCCACAGTTACCTGCTTTAACATTTAGACGTGCACCCTCTATGAGGGATGCACTTGTCAAAAGCAGCCCAGAGACCAGTATGTCTACCTCGTGGTTATCGCACAGAACAGGATTCTACAAATGTAGTTCTTGTCGGGCCTGTAAATTTGGGGTTAACACCAAGGAGTACACAATTGCATTTAACACTAGACCAGTTAAAATCCAAGGTCATTATACTTGTCGCACTGAGTATGCAGTTTACGTATTGGAATGTACCTGTTCTCTCAAATACGTGGGAAGCACTAAGCTTCAAGTATATAACAGGATTCTTCAACATCTGCGTGCAGTTGTCAATTCCGACCCTTTTACCCAGTTGCCCGACATCTCAAACTGGTACATAATAACAACCTCAATGATGTGAAATACTTTGTTATAGGGTCAGTGGCCAAATCGATTCCTGGTGGTAATAGAGATAAACAACTCCGCCAATTGGAATCTCATTTCATACTCCAACTTGACACCAGAATGCCCAACGGGTTGAATACAGGGGAGGACCTGTACAATTTTCTGTAAACTGTGTTACTGTTAACAACCTCATTCTTTGCTGAATCTAAATATATTGTATTCTCCTATGATGTCTGTTTTTTATATGCATTTTTCTAACTGCATTATATGAAATGAATTCACACTGTCACTTGTGTTTGCAGTATAGTTTTAATAGTGTTATGGCACTTGCCTTTTATTCAGGATTATGAGGCCTTTCTAAAGCGGCTTCACTTTCATGATTTTTTATGATGAACTTAATGATTGCACACATTTTTGCTATTTTGCACCTAGTAAACACTAGCACTTTTGCACTTGCACTTTTTTAGGGAATTGTGCAATATTATTGCAGGATGAAATGTTTACAGACATGTTTTATGATGTTTTTAAGATCCATCTATGATCAGAGGGTTTCTCAGACATATTGCTTCTACTCATGTGTTTATTTATTTCTGGCATTTATTCACCTATTAGTGGTATGATTTATTCAGATTCAGGATATTCATCATAAATTTTACTAATGCCTTAAAACATTTATTTTGTTGTAGATAGCATGTCTAACTATTTACATCCCCTCTCGGTTTTATATTAGTCACTGTACTTTTATATTATGATGTTATACCATTCACATGTATTAGTCTGTCATCCAGCTTTATTGCCTAGGGGTGTGTTCACATTTAAATGGTGTGGTTTGATTTAGTAGTTAAATGTACGGGTCCCACCTACGTGTCATGTGATCAAGACTGTGGAAACGCGGTCGAAACGCGTCAAGGCTGGGTACTGACCCATTCAGGACTAGAATGCTGCTGAATTTTATTTTCTCAGAATAAAAGCACTTTATCTTCAAGAAACGATCTGTGGTCCATACCTGTTTTCCGTGTGAAGGTGGAGCAGGAGTGCTATTTCATTGAAATCGTCGGAAACGGCTGTCTCCGACACTGCGGACCCTCTCTCTGCATTGAGGCAGAACGGCGAACAGCCACCATCGCGGAAGCGAAGTCTGTCTAACCCGGAAGGAGTATTGTCCGAGTCTGCCCCCCGCAACTGTAATCCAGGAAGGCTGGTGATCGGTGAACCAAGGAAGTAAACGGCGGCACCTGAGGAGTCGGAGGACACCAGGGAACCGAGCGTTGCTCCCACCGGTAAGCTGACATAAGCGCCTAAACAGACTGTTGCGGGTAGAGAGATTATATTGTTTAATTCGAGTGCTTGCTAACACGGTGAAAGAACCACTGTGTCATTTCAACGAGCATTACCAGCATTCAACATGTCTATAGCCGACACGCTGCGGGAACTTGAAGCTGCGGCTGAAGCCCTGTTCCTGAATCTACCTGAGGTAGACGATGCACCGAGTGGCAGTAACAGTGGTAAAATTGTGAATAATGATGTGAAAACACTACTCAGAAGTTTAGAAAAATTATTAAAAACAGAACTTTCCAAGTGGTGGGAGAAGAAATCCCTGGAAAAATATAGAGATGTCAACCGCATACCTCGCGGGTTAAGAGTGTTGATAGCTCCAACATTCGAGAATCCTAATCCCGCAATGCTTCAGGAGTGGGCTGCCAACAATTTGGAAGCGTCTATGAACATGGTGCGGATTTTAATTAAGTACGCTGAGATCGATAGAGCGGCTATCCTCAAAGAGATTGACAAGGTTAACGGCCTTCTCGAGACACATGAACAAAAAGAACAAATTATAAAAGGTCGTCAAGAAATCGAAGCAAGACTGAAGAAAGTAGAAGCGACCATTAAAGAGAGGAAAATATACAAATTTGCCCGAGATAAAAGAGACTATGAGTCTGGTAGGGTCTTTACTTTTTCGAAAAAATTCGATACCATCAAGAGGCAAGCTTTAGCCACAAAAATGACAGCTATTTCAACAACACCCCAAGTAATGGCTTCCCCTTCCAATTTGGAGGCTAGTTCAATACCGAGTAGCAGCGAATCTGAAGATAACAGCGATACTAATACAGGGGCCTCATTGGCATCAGCCAATAATTTCAATCCAGGAGAAGAACTCAATTTTTTACGGCAAGATCGCTGTCAAACTCTCTGACCATGCAACACAACAACAAAACAAGGAGACAGAGAAACAGGCGCAGGAGGGAAAGGCGGAAACTACACAGGAACCAACAGAGGCAGGGACACCAGATCCAAGAAATGAGTGTAATATCATCAGACATTTATAATACTGTCATCAATCTTTCTGCCACCACTCTAACTAAAGCGGAAAACCAACTATTATCTTTGGGCCTTTCATTTTGTCCATCCACTAATTTCAAGTACAATCAATCCAGGGTGAACGTTTTTAAGTTCATCCGGAAATTGAAACTTCTCAAATTTTACCAACTAAAAGGCACGTCCAACAACACTGCAAATACAAGGCCTGCCAATACATGTGATTCCAACTTACAAGTATCGGACATCAATACATTGAGAGTCTTACAATCCTTGGCCAATGATGATTCAGTTGTTGCGCCCTCCACACAAGTTGAACTTGACACTATAGGTATCGACTGCACTAGAACTATTGAGACTCCATTTCGGCCTAGCTCCAAGTTCATTCCTTTAATGCCCAAGGATGCAGTCGATGTTTTCAGTGATTGTGTTACAGAGGAACTCAAGAAGCTTAATAGAGCCACGATGTGCAAAGCTCGCCGTAAAAAACATTTGGAAGTTCAATACACCAATCTTGTACGTAAGCTCAGGGATGACAACGAGCTTATTATCAATCAAGCCGACACAAGGGGCAACATAGTGCTCTGGCCCAGGGAACTTTATATGGAGGAAGCTATGCGCCATTTGAACGATACAGCCTGCTATAGTATGGCTTCATTTCAAGATCTGAGACAAGTCAAGGACAAGATTTTTAAAGATCTCGCTCAATGAAAATGGGTTGGGCTTCTGAGCAAAAATGAATTTAACTTTTTTTAAAATGAGTACCCCATCACCCCTGTTATATATTTCATTCCCAAAGTACACAAAAACGTTAAGCCTGTCCCAGGGAGACCTATTATCTCTGCACAGAAAAGTCTCCTTGAACCAATTTCCAAATTTGTGGATTTTTTCCTCCCGGACCCCGTTACACAGTTACCCTCATTTATCAAAGACACTGGGCATTTTCTTCAAAAACTACAAACCATCAAATGGGACTCTGACTACCTGCTTATTGCCATGGACATAACGTCCTTATATACTAGCATTCACCATAGGGACGGTTTACAGGCAATCAAATACTTCTTGGAACAGCGCAGTATTCATCTGTATGATCAAAATATGATGATTTTAAACATGATTGAATTATGTCTCATGAATAATTATTTTTTATTCAACAGAGAAGTGTATCATCAACTCCGAGGAGTGGCTAAGGGGGCGTGTTTCTCCCCCAGCTATGCGTGTCTTCACGTTGGCTGGTGGGAGGAGCACGTCCACAGAACCCACCATAAAACTATGTATAATGCCCATGTACTCCAGTGGTGGAGGTTTATTGACAATATCTGTGTGGTGTGGAGGGGGTCAGTAGAATCTGCAGAGGCTTTTGTTAGGGCCATTAACAACAATGACCAGAATTTAAACTTCACAGCAACTATCAGTGCAGAGAGTCTGCAATTTTTGGATGTACAATTAACAGTATGTGATGGAGTGATTCAAACAAAATTGCACAGAAAGGCTACCGCTGGTAATTCCATTTTTCACGCGACCAGCTCCCATCCCAGCCACCTAATTCATAGCATCCCCTATGGGGAATTTCTTCGGATCCGTCGGATCTGTAGTTCCCCATCTGATTTGGAAACTTGCCAAAATGAAGCCTTACAGAGGTTCCTGTCACTGGGTTACAAACGATCCAACCTGTTATCAGCACACAATAAGGCCAATAGTCTGAGTAGGCAGGAATGTCTCCAGGGCAAATCTAACACCATCACCCTTGGCCACAGTCCCACTAGGCGATCGAAAGAGGATTCAGATTCCATGAGACTAATAACCACGTATAGTAGGCAAGCTTCGCAGATTAGACGTATCATCTATACCCACTGGCCGATAGTATTGACAGACCTGACTCTATCACAACATCTGCCACAGTTACCTGCTTTAACATTTAGACATGCACCCTCTATGAGGGATGCACTTGTCCAAAGCAGCCCAGAACCAGTATGTCTACCTCGTGGTTATCGCACAGAACAGGATTCTACAAATGTAGTTCCTGTCGGGCCTGTACATTTGGGGTTAACACCAAGGAGTACACAATTGCATTTAACACTAGACCAGTTAAAATCCAAGGTCATTATACTTGTCGCACTGAGTATGCAGTTTACGTATTGGAATGTACCTGTTGTCTCAAATACGTGGGAAGCACTAAGCTTCAAGTATATAATAGGATTCTTCAACATCTGCGTGCAGTTGTCAATTCCGACCCCTCTTACCCAGTTGCCCGACATCTCAAACTGGTACATAATAACAACCTCAATGATCTGAAATACTTTGTTATAGGGTCAGTGGCCAAATCGATTCGTGGTGGTAATAGAGATAAACAACTCCGCCAATTGGAATTTCATTTCATACTCCAACTTGACACCAGAATGCCCAACGGGTTAAATACAGGGAGGACCTGTACAATTTTCTGTAAACTGTGTTACTGTTAACAACCTCCTTCTTTGCTGAATCTAAATATATTGTATTCTCCTATGATGTCTGTTTTTTATATGCATTTTTCTAATTGCATTTTATGAAATGAATTCACACTGTCACTTGTGTTTGCAGTATAGTTTTAATAGTGTTATGGCACTTGCCTTTTATTCAGGATTATGAGGCCTTTCTAAAGCGGCTTCGCTTTCATGATTTTTTATGATGAACTTAATGATTGCACACATTTTTGCTATTTTGCACTTAGTAACACTAGCACTTTTGCACTTGCACTTTTTTAGGGAATTGTGCAATATTATTGCAGGATGAAATGTTTACAGACATGTTTTATGATGTTTTTAAGATCCATCTATGATCAGAGGGTTTCTCAGACATATTGCTTCTACTCATGTGTTTATTTATTTCTGGCATTTATTCACCTATTAGTGGTATGATTTATTCAGATTCAGGATATTCATCATAAATTTTACTAATGCCTTAAAACATTTATTTTGTTGTAGATAGCATGTCTAACTATTTACATTCCCTCTCGGTTTTATATTAGTCACTGTACTTTTATATTATGATGTCATACCATTCACATGTATTAGTCTGTCATCCAGCTTTATTGCCTAGGGGTGTGTTCACATTTAAATGGTGTGGTTTGATTTAGTATTTAAATGTACGGTCCCGCCTACGTGTCATGTGATCAAGACCGTGGAAACGCGGTCGAAACGTGTCAAGGCTGGGTACTGACCCATTCAGGACTAGAATGCTGCTGAATTTTATTTGCTCAGAATAAAAACACTTTATCTTCAACAAACGATCTGTGGTCCGTACCTGTTTTCCGTGTGAAGGTGGAGCAGGAGTGCTATTTCATATATATATATATATATATATATATATATATATATATATATATATATATATATATATATATATATATATATATATATATATATTTTTTTTTTTTTTTGCAATCAAAGATATGCCGCACTCAGGATTCTTTGGTATGATTTATTTTAAACAAACAGACCCAGTCTGTTAGTCATTCCTGGTTTTATTTGCTCAGAATAAAAGCACTTTATCTTCAACAAACGATCTGTGGTCCGTACCTGTTTTCCATGTGAAGGTGGAGCAGGATTGCTATTTCATATATATATATATATATATATATATATATATATATATATATATATATATATATATATATATATATATATTTATTTTGCAACCAAAGATATGCCGCACTCAGGATTCTTTGGTATGATTTATTTTAAAACAAACAGACCCAGTCTGTTAGTCATACCTGGTATGACTAACAGACTGGGTCTGTTTGTTTAAAATAAGTCATACCAAAGAATCCTGAGTGCGGCGTATCTTTGGTTGCAACATTAATTAAGGCCAAGGATTCGGCCACACGCCAGCACCTGCTGATGAGCGCTCTGGCTGGGAATCCCATTGCGTGTATATATATATATATATATATATATATATATATATATATATCGCAACAGTTTGCCCATTAAGGAAAGCCACAAACAGGTAGGTGATATTCGTTTTTATCGTAGAAGCTGCAGCCGAGGAGAAAGCAAGATTCACAAAAGATTTCATCAGCCTGACGCGTTTCATGCTTACAAAACATTTCTTCAGAGGCAGTTCATTAGGTGAAGTGACGCACGAGGCAGTACTTATATCTTCCGAACCATCTGCCTCAGTGGGCGTCGGCTCATGCTGAGCCTGCTGGTTCCTGTAGTGCCTAAATAGCACTCAAGTGAGCTGCTGCACTTCACCAAAGTAAAATTGAAATAAAACCACAGTGGGTGTTGCAAACGTCTTTCTTACACTAGGCTGCACAAATGACCTTCCACACACGACCTCCTGTCCTTAAAGCGCTGGTAGTGAAATACTTCCAACTCGGTCCATTTATATGTGGCAGGGCTTCTCCCACGACCGGGACCAGCCGTAAAACATCAAACGGCAACAGTTTGCCCATGAAGGAAAGCCACAAACAGGTAGGTGATATTCGTTTTATCGTAGAAGCTGCAGCCGAGGAGAAAGCAAGATTCACAAAAGATTTCATCAGCCTGATGCGTTTCATGCTTACACAGCATTTCTTCAGAGTCAGTTCATTAGGTGAAGTGACGCACGAGGCAGGACTTATATCTTCCGAACCATCTGCCTCAGTGGGCGTCGGCTCATGCTGAGCCTGCTGGTTCCTGTAGTGCCTAAATAACACTCAAGTGAGCTGCTGCACTTCACCAAAGTAAAATTGAAATAAAACCACAGTGGGTGTTGCAAACGTCTTTCTTACACTGGGCTGCACAAATGACTTTCCACACACGACCTCCTGTCCTTAAAGCACTGGGGACCGCCACCCCCCAGGGCTTTAAATCAATAATGGTGTAGCGGGGGCACACGGCCCCCCGCTGCCCTGGGGACCGCCACCCCCTTGGGCTTTTTTTTAAATAATTAAACCTGTGTGGGGGGGCTTAAGCCCCCCCACACGCCCCGGGGACCACCACCTCCCCGGGGCACTAAATAGTGAAATTGGGGGTCCGCTATGGACCCCGAGCCCCGGGGACCACTACCCCCGGGGCTTTGAAAATGTTGGGAGGGGGCCGCGCGGCCCCCTCCTGGAGCCTTGATGGCCCTGGGGACCACCATCCCCCAGGGTCGGCTCCTGCAGTGTCCCGGTGTGCCCACCTCGGGACACTGTAGTTTTCTATGGCAGGGCGGGAGCCTCGCGGCTCCTGCCCTGCCATAGCAAACTGCTTTGGTTTTTGGAAGAGAGAGCAGGAAACCTGCTCTCTCTTCCAAAAACCAAAGACGATTGATTTTCCACACGGGGAGCTGCACCTTAGCAGCTCCCAATGTGGAAAAGCAATGCTGGCTCCCGAGGGACGCGGAGAGCCTGCGGGACCGTGGGGGGATTGGGGACCCCCCCACAGTCCCCAACGGAGAGGGCCAGCCCCGGGGGATGGGGTCCCCGGTGCTACAAGTGGCCCGGAAGGGGGGCCACGCGGCCTCCTTCCCCAAAATATAAAGGAAAAAAATAAATATTTTTTTTTTAAAAAGGCTGGCCCCGGGGGATGGGGTCCCCGGGGCCATAAGTGGAAACGCATCCCCCCTCCAAAAGATTTAAAACAAAAAAAAGGACATGCCCCGGGGGATGGGGGCCCGGGGATGGGGTCCCCGGGGCCGATTAAGGCCTCGGGAGGGGGCCACGGGGCTCCCTTCCAAATTTTTTGTTTTAAAAAAAAAAAAATAGGGGCAGGCCCTGGGGATGGGGTCCCCAGGGCCAATAAATTAGAAAAGAAGGGGGCCACACAGCCCCCTTCTTAAAAAATAAAATAATAATAGACCGGCATTGCGCCGGAGGCCACGCCCTCCTTGCAGCACTCTGCAAACGCGCCCGGGCGCGTTTGCAGATGGGAAACGAATTCCCCTTGAATACTGGTGGTCCCTGGGGCCAACTAGCCCACCAGGAACCTCCAGTATGCGCCAGGGGCTGCGTTGCAGAGAGGTGTTCTGAGGCCACGCCCCATTTTACACCTCTCTGCAATGCAGCTCTGTGGCGCTTAATGGAGGTAGCTGGTGGGCTAGTTGCACCCCAGGGACCCTCAGGATTCAAGGGGAGTTAATCCCCGACTTAAAACGCGCCACGGGGCGCGTTTGCACAGTGGTGAAGGGAGGGGGCGGGGCCTGAGGTGACATGTGTGCAAACATGCCCTGTGGCGTGTTTTAAGTTGGGGGATTAAGTCCCCTTGAATCCTGAGGGTCCCTAGGGTCCAACTAGCCCACCAGGTACCTCCAGTAAGTGCCACAGAGCTGTGTTGCAAAGAGGTGTAAAAAGGGGCGTGGCCTCTGACCACCTCTCTGCAACGCAGGCCTGTGGAGCTTACTGGAAGTACCTGGTGGGCTAGTTGGGCCCCAGGGACCCTCAGGATTCAATGTGACCTAATACCCCAACTTAAATCGCACCACAGGGCGCGTTTGCACAGTGGTGAAGGGAGGGGGCGGGGCCTCAGGTGACATGTGTGCAAACACGCCCTGTGGCGTGTTTTAAGTTGGGGAATTAATTCCCCTTGAATCCTGAGGGACCCTGGTTCTCTGAGTATCTGTATGGGTGCCTGAGTGTTTGTGTGGGTGGGGTGTGTGTGACTCTGTGCATAGATGTGTGAGTGGGTGATTCACTGGGTGCATGGTTTCAAGAGTGCATCTGTGATGGACTGTATGGGTGGGTGAGTGTGTGTATGGGTGTGTTAGTGAGTGAATGTATATCTCAGTGGTACATGTGTGAGTAACTACATATGTGAAAGGCAGTATATATGTGTGTTGGAGTATATAAATGGGTATAAGTGAGAGTGTGTGATTGTGAGAGTGGCTGTATGGATGAGTGTGTACTTGTATCAGTGATTGTATAAGAGCGTAAGAATGTGCTAGTATTTGTATGAGTAAGTGAGCTGGTGTGTGTGTTTAACTATATAGGTGACTAAATGGCAGTGTGATTAATTATTTGCATGACTGACTAGGTGTGTGAGTACCTCTATGGATGAGTGACGGTGTGTGAGTGTCTATATAGATGTATGAGTGCATATGATAGTCCTGTACTGAGTGACCATAAGTATGAGTGACTGTACGGGTGAGTGAGTGGATGTGTGTGTAGACCTAAGAATCAGTGAGTGTGTATGTAGTTATTTGTGTTGGAGTGTCTATGGTTTTGACAATGGCAGTCTGTAATTTAGAGTGGGTGTATCAAAAGTTATATTAGGGTGTGAGAAGATGCATCAAATTATCACATGGATGATGTCATCAGTGATGTCATTTGAGATGTCATCAGTGATGTCATCAGTGATGTCACTGACCATGTCATGAGTGATGTAATATGTGACATCATCAGCAGTGCATTATGGGGCGCGAGTTATAGTTAGCTGAACTAACTATAACTGGGAATTTCTATGGCTTTGTACGAGTGAAATGTCCAACTAACTATAACTGTCCCTAAAACCTATGGTTTTTTCAGTGAATATATATATATATATAATATTGAAGCAAAGCAATCCCTTGTGCAGTCCCACACAAACGTGGACACGGACAACGTATATAGCTGGTGCCAAAATTCAAAGATTTATTTCATGGGTGCTGTCTATATATATATATATATATATATATATATATTTTTTTTTTTCACTGAAAAAACACAGGTTACAGGAACGTTACAGTTAGGCTGACATTTCACTCTTACAAAAACAGAGAAATTCAGCTGTTATAGCTAGCTCAGCTAACTATAACTCGTGCCCCCACAATGCACTGCTGATGACGTCACATATTACATCACTCATGACAAGGTCAGTGACATCACTGATGACATCTCAAATGACATCACTGATGACATCATCCAGTGACATCATCCAGTGACTGTGAGTGTTTCTAAAAAGTTTAAGAATGTTATATATATATATGCCAAGGTGTATTGAAGAATGAATGGGTGTATGAGTGTCTGTATGGATGATTCATTGGGTGTGTGAGTGACTGTGTAAGTGAGTGATTATACGTGTCTCAGTGAATGTATGGGTGAGTGACTAATCTGTATGAATGTCTGTATCAGTCTGTCAGTTGGTGTGTAAGTGGCTGCATGGGTTGTGAGTAGGTACATGAGTGTCTATATGGGTTATTGATTAGTTGTCTGGGTGCCTGTGTGGGAGGGTGAGGGTGTGTGTGACTCCCTGCATGGATGTATGAGTGGGTGAATCCCTTGGTGTATGGGTTCATGAGTGCGTCTGTGAGGGACTGTATGAGTAAGTGAGTGTGCATATGGCTGTGTCGGCGAGTGAATAGATGTCTCAGTGGTATATGGGTGAGTAACTGCATATGTGAAAGGCAGTATATGTGAGTGTTGGAGTATATAAGTGACTGTTTTTGTGAGTGAGTGATTGTGAAAGTGGCTGTATGGGTGAGTGTGTGCTTGTGTCAACGATTGTATAGGAGAGTAAGTATTTGTTAGTATCTGTATGAGTAATAAGTGTGTGTGTGTTTCTGTATGGGTGAGTAAGTAGCTGTGTGATTGAGTATTTGGGTGAGTTAGTATGTGTGTGAGTAGCTCTATGGGTGACTGACGGTGTATGAGTGACTGTGTGGGTGTGTGACTGGATATATCACCGCTGTAGTGGTGAGTGACTAGCTGAATGAGTGCCTGTATGGGTGAGTGAGTGGATGTGTATGTAGACCTATGAATCAGTGAGTGGCTATGTACGTACGGATATTGGTGTGTCAATGGTTTCCAGAATGGTAGTCTGAAATTTGGAGTGGGTGTATGAAAGGTTTTATTGGTGTGTGACTAGGTGCATCAGAGACTCTGCGGATGATGTCATCAGTGATGTCATTTGAGATGTCATCAGTGATGTCATCAGTGATGTCACTGACCATGTCATGAGTGATGTAATATGTGACGTCATCAGCAGTGTATAGCTCAGCTAACTATAACGGCTGAATTTCTCTGGTTTTGTACAAGTGAAATGACAGCCTAACTATACATTTCCTGTAACATGTGGTTTTTTCAGTGAATATCTAAGGTTTTTTAAATGCTAATTTCTAACTATAACGTCCCTGAAACCTGTGGTTTTTTCAGTGAATATATATATATATATGATTTTTGATACAATATTTAAGCCACAATACTTAGAACTCAGTTGCCCAGTGCTATTCTATTAACATTACATAACGCTCTGACATCAAATATCCAATGATGTATCCACATACATAAATTTAGCCCAGTGAAACTTGTCCCAGGCCCAGCACTCTCCTTGTGCCAATTTTTTCTCAAATGTTAAGCCAAGGCTTTTCATATGCATGTATGGCTTCAAATGTGCAGTGCAGCCCTTACAAACATGTAGCCTTAAACGTCAAGTGAAGCTTCACCATGTATAAGTAGGTCCCCAAATACCAGATGCATCCCTTTCTCAGTCTCAAATTGCTAGTGCTGGCACTGGCATCAAAGAGTCAATCCAATCTTTGCTTGAGGGTTATATTTGAATTTTGCAGCGTAGCACTTTAATTAAAATAGAATTATTTCAGAGTGAGAACTAGAAAGAGATCCACAAGAGGGGTGCCTACTGTTCCCATATTTATTTGCTCTGGCATTAGAACCTTTGGCTTGCCAACTCTGAACATCCTAAGATAACTGGCTAGTGGAGTCTGGGGACCATAGACAGTTGGTTTGCTTGTATGTGGATTAATCTTCTGCTGTATTTGAAAGGGCTGGTAAAGGCTATGGTGCCCCTGTTAGCAATGTTGGAAAAGTTTGGAGAACTGTTGAGATTTGTATAAATAAACAGAAATCAATCATTTACCCATTCGCTGGCTTGTCTGGCAAGCCAGTACAAAATGTACCGGAATTGGTGGTTCCCTGGGAAGTTGATGCTTTTAAATATATGGGATAATGGTAACGCACTGCGAAACATTGTGGCACACATTGAACAAGCTAAAGCTGATGAAAGGTGTGCATGACTCATTGGACTTTTTGGATCCACTTCCAATTTCAATGACAGGGAGAATAGTGATAGCCAAAATGATAGCACATGTTTCAATGCAATATATGTATATCCCTCAGAAGTGTATTATAGACTTAAGCTCAGGCCCACACACCCTAATATGGGATAGGAAAAGGATTAGAGTTAAGATGGACATTTTAACATGCACATGCGAGTAGGAGGGACTGTGAGGCGCAGACAAGGAGTTCTACTATCTGACAACTGAGCTACAGTTCATAGCAGACTGATTTGATCAACAAGATAGAATAGAAAGAGAGCTACTGAGTTTCTTATTATAAGAGAATGAGTTTATAGAGTGCCTATTCTTGGGAACTGGGAAGTCCTTATGGTGCATTTGCTTGGTGAAAGATAAGATTTTGATTTGGAAGGGATACCGGCTGAGATGGGGCACCCAAATTCCATCCATATACATGCCACCCACCATTGTAGCAACTACCGGAGTTTACATGATTAGAATAAAATAGATAAGGGTATGTCCAAATGGAAGCGGAAGGTGGGTTACACTTGGTGATATATGGGAGATGGGTGCATGGGCTTCGATGGGCATGGCCATGGAAATTATTTTAGGTAGACAAAGGTCAGTTTTTGCAATATCAGACCATACGCTGTGCTGCCGACCAAATTTGGGGGGATCTAATTAATTCTCTTTGTTCTTTGGGCCTTCTGGTTGCAGTAGATCAAGGATGTAGGATTATCATCAGATTTTGCATTGCAGTAAAGGAAGGTACCAGTAAACACCAATTAAGAACATGAATACAATGGGAAACTGTGGTGTAGACTTCACAGACAGACAGCAGTGCTACATTTGGACTCATACGTGAAGTATCAGGCAATGCAATATCTCAGCTATTATATTTTAACTAAATACATAGAACATATATTAGCCCAGTGTTGCTACATAAGATTAATCTCGCGGTGGCTGCAGCCTGCCCTCAATGTGAGATAATAGAGAACACACACTTTCATTTGGTGTGCAGTAGGATAGCAAAGATGCCATAGGCCCTGGTACAAGCAAGAACCATTGCTTCTTTGACTGCTATTGGTTCATTAAAATACAGCCATTATCAGGGTTCAAGGGCCCAGTCAGGGCTCTAAGCCCTGGTATCTCTGCACCTGCTGTAATAATGATAGCCACGCCCCTGTTTGTGTGGGTCTCTCGCTGAATAGTGGAATACTGGTAAAACACAGTGAATAGAAATAAACAACATACATCAATAACAGTACACCTGCTCCCACAGACATGTTATCTTTGATCAGAAAAGAGGCTTCTTAACATGCCTTTCTCAGACTCATGGTCAACCTTGTTACACCATTTGATGCTCCCTAGCTGCAGAATTCCATTGGCTCTGTGTATAGGAATTGAAGAGTTCTGCATCAGACACAGAGTTTAGGAAAGCTAAAAACATGTCCAAGACTCTCCGCAGACGGGATTTGCTACATCAATAAATCTAAATTGCCGATTTTATAGTTTGTTTATAATAGAAAAAAAATAAGATTCAAGGTGCCGTTTTCTTTTTACATCATATGGCACTTTTTGTACGGAACTTATATATTATTAAAGAGTTTCTTCAAATTATGCTCAAGAATATTTGAATGAGGAATTATTTAATGTGGCTGAAATTCATGCGGTAATAGTCTTCGCATCTTGGTGATGATAGGTGAACCATTGGACCATGAATAACCTAACGAACTGGGCAGTTTCTGAAGTTCAAAGCTCTGCCGGATGCCTTCCAACTGGCATACTTAGGTTTAGGATAAGTTTTACATTGGATGAAAACACCCATAACAAAACCACTGACAAAAAATCACTGTTAGTCTATGGCAATTGTCTCCCAATGGCCTAAATAGAGAACATTCCTGTGCACTATTTTTTATATATTACCGACTTGAGAATATGGGCAACGGATGCAATTGCTAAGTATCAGCTGAACAAGAGCAAAATCCCACAATGCAGTGGAAAACCTGATCGTTAGAAAGGGGTAAAATGCAGCTCCATTTCATTTGAAAACTTTTCTACACACCGCCCCCTCCCTTGTCAATAACCAGAAATTATTCCACATCATCTACATCACCCCCATTTTTTTGTTAAATATTTCTTTATTGGCATTTAGTTGTAACTCAACGAAAATTCTCAGTCATGAGTCAGCAAGTATATCAGCACACAAGTGAACATTATGCATACACTAGGATACCAGCAGACAGAGTGAGGACTTCATTCATGAATAAATGATCTTCTTATGTCCACCTCAAAGGCAAGGTGGGTACATAATGTTACGACGTATCTTAGGGTAGTGCCAAGTATGAAAAAATAAAAACAAAACGATATACAACTGTGGTAATAAAACAGTAACACCAGAAGCAGCAAACCAGGACTGCAGGGACAATAGCAGAGGTATGATACTATACATGGGAACACAGGCAAGAATTATGCATGTAGCATGGGAGCGCTGAGGGGTCTAGAGCGCATGACTGCTTGGCACCCCACATACAGGCAGCAGGCACCTTAGGAGCCTCCGAAGGCCACTCATGGGAGCAATATTGGGGGCCGGTCTCAGTCAGCCTATATCGTGTATTCTAGAGCACTGTGGGGCAGATTTACGTTCCCTGGCGCATCCCTGCAAATCAGCAGGGATGCGCCAGGGAAGATGCGTGACGCAAGTTTACCCTTGCGCCACCACAGATGCGCCGCATTTACAATGCGGCGCATCATGGCGCAAGGATAAACAGACGCGTGACGCATCTGTCGGCGGAAGGGTGGCGCAGTACTGGAGTCGTGTCGCAAGTGCGACGTAACTCCAGTACTGCTCAGGGGTGCCCTATACCTAACATGCTGCGTCACTCCTTACGCCTGCTTGAAGCAGGCGTAAGGATTTGACACAGCAGGGACGTAAAAGTGACTCCGTGAAATCTTGTACATTTCACTGCGTCACTTTTACGGGGCTTCCTTGCGCAGGAACGCCCCCCCCTGCGCCAGCACGCCCACATGAAACCTGACGCAGGTTTCATGTGGCGCAGGGCTTTACAACGTGACGCATCTCCCTAGATGTGTCACGTTGTAAATCCCCCGCAGCATGGCGCATGATTTGCGCCGCCGCTGCGTCACAAAAGTGACGCAACGGCGGCGCAAAAGTGGCGTAAGGGGCTTGTAAATCTGCCCCAGTGTGAGAGAATTTAATTGGTCCATTAAATTAAGCACATATGTGACCCAAAACGTGGCAGCACCCTCTCTTCTCCTAAGCTGCAGGTCTCAAGACATGGCGTAAGCTTCAGCCATCGCCCACTTATGTACTATCAGTAGCCAGCATTCGATCAGGGGCAGCTGGACAGCCTTCCACGACATTGCAGTCAAGCTCGTACAGAGGGCCATGGCTGGATCTACTAACTTCATGTAGTGATTGGTTCATTTAGTCTGTTTAGTTATTCATAAGAGTCAGAGCAGGAGGTCAGGTGGCAATTGGACATCTATCACCGCTGATATGTGGTCCATCCCCTGGGTCCAAACAGTGGCCAGTGTCGGGCATCTCCACACCATGTGTATGAAAGTCTCATCAAGGTGGTGACAGCGCTGGCATAGTGAGGCTACACCCGGGAATATTCTATGGAGTCGATGTGGTGTGAAGTACATGTGGTGTAAGTTATTAAATTGAATAAACTTGAGGCGGCATTACAGGAAATGAGCTTTACTGTTCCGTAGCCATCTGTATTGCTTAATTGTCAGTGTTGTCAACGGAGCACGCTGCGCGAGGTGTAGTCTGCATCTGCAGCCTGTAAGATTGCATATAGCATTGTGAGAGCTTTCCTGCCCAAGTCATGTGCTAGGATGCATTGAAGGCCATGTTGATGGGATGGTTCCTCCTGTCCCACCGCCCATGTACCTCTGACCTCCAGGACAAGCACGTTATAGGTACGATACGCCCCAGGACCCAGCCCATATACATCCTACAGCTCCTGGAAGGAGCTCATGACACCATGATTATAAAGGTCACCCATACATGACACCCCCTCCTCCTGCCACCGTAATGGGTCCTGCGCCCCCAGCAAGGCTCTCATACTGGTTGTGCTCCAAAATGGCATTTGAGCGGTGTAGGGTATCAGCTTGCATTTGGGCTGCATATACCTACTCCAGCAGAGCTTGGTGGCACACACCAGTCTGCCGAGATCCCTGGACTGGCCCCCACATCTCCCAGCAATCACTGGATGGTTCTACTCTCTCCCAAGGTGTCACCCACCAGCCATCGCATAGGCTACTATAATTGTGCAATACAGTTTAAGGTCCGGCACCCCTAGACCACTCTCCTTCAATAGACACTGAAACGTCTGTATAGATACCGGTTTGTGGGTCCAGCCCCATACCAAGTCAAAGACGAACCCCAGTAGATCTATAAAGAATGCTTTAGTCAGGACCACCATGTTAGACCTGGCACCATTGGCGTGGGTCTCCCTTCCATTTTTCACTGTTGTCTCCTCTGTTTTACTGGTGTTAGATGCTCTGGGCGCTGTGCCACTGCCATTCAGTGTCACAGCGCGAATGCTCCCTGTGTAAATATGTCTATGTGAATTGGTATATCCCTGATTGGCTTATTTGGTTTACCTGTTAGTCCCTAGTAGTGTGGCCTATGTGTGCCCAGGGCTGGTAAACCAAATGCTGCTGGTGGGCCTGCAGCACTGATGTGTGCCACCCACAGAAGCAGCTTGTAAAGTGTGTCTCAGACCTGCCACTGCAGTGTCTGTGTGCAGTCCAGAACTGCCATCTTGGCTGTGAAGTGCACTCACTTCCCAGCCCCTGAACCTTCCCTTGGCAGCCTGTAAGTCACCCCTATGGTAGGGTGCATTGTATGTGTAAGGTAGGACATGCATTGGTGTATGTAGCATGTCCTGGTAGTGAATTACACCCCATTTCGTTTTTCACTACTGTAAGGCTACCTGTTCCTCATAGGCTAGAATGGGCAGTTTGACTATTACATTCTATAGTCCTAACTGACCCCAGGGACATGGTAGAAAATCGAATTTAGTATGCCTGAGCTCAGAATATTAAAATACATCTTTTAGTGAAGTTTATTTTTATATTCTGTGTTTGAAAATACCACTTTTAGAAAGTAGGTATTTTCTTGCCTAAGCCTTCCAGTGTGCTCTGCCGTTATGTGTATTGGCTGTCTGGTTTTAGAGGGGCAGGACAGGCTGAGTCAGACCTGGGTTGAATAGAGAGATCTGCATTTAGAGTGTGGGGAGGGGTGGCTCCTTGACCTGAATAGGGCTGTGCCTGGCAAGGTGAATGCTGGCTCCACCTCCCACTGTGTGACTGCTAGCAGACCCCTCTTTCTGAAAGGAAGGATGCAGCCTGGTAAACAAAGTGCTCCAGGCCTGAGCAGAACTGGTTCTGGCTAGGTTCAGTGACTGGTAGCTTCTAAGAACAAAGGCTTTTGGGGTATAAATATCTGTGCTCAAACCCCTACTTTTTGTATTGCTTTTGGATCTGGAGAGGAAACTCTGTCCGTGCCACTGGAGGAATCTGCAGGAAGTGACTGTCCCTGTGCTTGTGTGTTGTTTCTTGCACTGGCCTGCAGCAGTGACCACTGGACCTTGAAGAAGAGGAAAAGGAACTCTTGAGAGAACTTTTATTTTTGTTACAAGCAATTACCCAAGGGCTAGGAAAAGAGCTAGCCTCCTGCTGGAGTCTCAGGCACATCAGCCTCCACCACCAACCTCCTGCTTCCTCCCTGCGAGGACTGCTATCTGCTGATGAAGCTCCTGTGAGTTCCAGGGCCTCTAGTTTGCATCAGAGAAGAGAGTGTGGGAAATCGACGCTAACGCATCTTTGCGGGCCGCTGCAGTCGAGAGCGCTGGGAAAATCATCGCGCTACTGCCGCCGAGGGCCCGCAACACGAAACCATCGCTGACGCCCCTTTGCGAGCCGCTGCAGCCGAGACGCGCTGGAAAGATCATCGCGCTGCTGTCGCCGCGCACTCGCAACCCTTAAAGAAATCATCGCTTCGAGACATCGCATTGCGGATGCCGTGCGTCCGCCACTTTGATCGCATCGTACCGAATTTCGTCGCTCCCTCGCGGAGCGTCTTGTCTTCACATCGCAACACGATCGCACAGCGCAACAGGATCGCCGCATCGACTTCTCCACGCGGCAAGAAAGTCATCGAATCGGCGGTCCAGCGTGCAGAAGTTTGTCGCATCGTCTCCGCACGCATCACGCAGATCGGCGCATCATCCTCCCTTGCGGCAAGGATTTCAACGCATCGCCGGCCTCGCGTGTCGAGAATCATCGCTACAGCTTATTTGCGACATTTTGTTGGTTTTGCTACTAAACCCAGGTACTTTGTGAAAGAAAGGGTCGCAGAGACCACTGCTTTGAACTTGAACCTTATTTTTGCAACCTTTGAACTATTTTTGACAGCCCTTCAACAGCTATCCTATTTTTGACAGTATTGTGGCTTTGACAGTTATTGGTCTTGTGATAAATCTGCCTTTATATAAAGATACTTATTTTTTATAACTACTTGTGTGGTGTCCCTGTGTAGTGTTCCTCACTGTGTTACTGTGTATGGTCATAAATGCTTCACACCCTGCCTCTGAGATAAGCCTACCTGCTCGTGCTACGTTACCACAGGGTTGAGCAGGGGTATTAAAGAGGGTAGCCCTCTCACTCTGACTTAGGAAGAAGGGTCCCTACTTGGACAGTGGCCAGCCATTGCCAACTAGAGACCCCCATTTCTAACATTGGTGGTCAGCGGTGAGGATCTGGACTTGCATTTATGATCGCATACAGTAATTATAGTGTACACTACTAGTGAGTGCAGACCATAACGTACCGCATACATTTTTGAGAGTTTTTTTCGGATCCTATATTGTAATTGATATTGCCGGTGATTTTTCACCCGCGCACATTTCTGAGAGTTTTTGGGATCCTATATTGTGATTGATATTGACGGTGATTTTTCACCCGCTTACATTTTTTGAGAAGTTTTCTTCTGTCCTTTATTGATATTGCCAGTTATTTCTACAATGGGCAAGCCCAGATCCAATGCCTCAGAGGATCTCTCCTGGGAAGAAGAGAAAATAGAAACCTACAATGCCAAGCAGCTCAAATATTTTTGCAAGCAATTCACAGTCCCTATCACAGGTCTCACTAGAAGGGAGGAGTATTACAAGGCGCTGAAGGCCTAGCTAGAAGCCAGGGATGCCCCTAAGGATATAGGAGAGCTTGTGGAGGTGGGAGAGAATGCAGGAGAGCAGCAGGGCGATGTAGTAGACTTAGTAGGAGACCCAGCCCTTTCCAACCCGGGCTCTAGTGTGTCCGCTAAGGGTCTGTCCCCAGAAGAGCTGGAGGACAGGGAGAGAGATAGGCGGCATAATATGGAGATGGCTAAGCTTAAAATGGATCGTCACCGGGACCTAGAGAACAAGAAGTTAGAAATTGAGATTATGAGAATGAAGCTTGAGCATGAGAGAGTATTGAGGGAGTTGGAGATTAAAGCTAAGAGCATGGAAATCTCCCCCTCTGGTGGCAGCGTACCTGTAGTGCACCCTGAGAGTAGGGTGTATATACCCAAGGAGGTTATTAAGGATTTCCACAAAAGTGAAGATATTGGGCAATGGTTTGCCGCTTATGAATTAGCCATGGTGTCCCACCGGGTCCCTGAGAAGGATTGGGGAGCGGGGTTGTGGGGATGCTTTGTGAGTGAGGGGAGGGATACCTTGTTGGACCTGCCCCCAGAAAGTAGGATGGTTTATGCCCACATGAAGGAAGCGTTGATGACCCGCTATGGTTTGACCCCTGAGATGTATAGGCAGAGGTTTAGGGTCTGCAAGAAGCTAGAGGGTACCACGTGGGTTGAATATGTGTCTTTTTTTTGCAGAGCCATGGAACGCTGGGTAAAAGGTAGCAAAGTAGAAACTTTTGCGCAGTTCTATGATTTGATTGCATGGGAGCATTTATCTAGTAATTGTTTTCCTGAGCTACGCCAGCACCTAATTGATTGCAAGCTGACTAACCCTAGAAAGCTTGCTGAGGAGGCGGACCGCTGGGTGAGCACCCGGGTCCGCAAGGGTCCAGTGGGAGACGTCGCCAAAGGTGGGCAGGGTCCCCAGCAGAGGAGTGGGGGACAAGGGTCAACAGAGGGAGTTCCACCGAGGGCCCCAAAGTAATCCCCCAGGGAACCAAGCAGTGGTGTCCCAGCCCCCCCAAGAAAGGAGGACCGGGCCCCCAACAGGTAGGCCTGTTCCCAGGGGGCCCCCCACTTATTACAACTGTGGTCAAGTGGGCCACAGATATTTTGATCCCCAGTGCCCCCAACGGGGGGCCAGTGCACACCCCATGCACCACCCCACCAGATTGCTAGTGTAGCCCTGGGAGAGGAGGAGATGGGTGCCCAAGAGGGGTGGGATCCCGTAGAGTTGACCCTTGTCTCATTAGGGGACTTTGAGATGGTCCCCAAGCCTGCACTGCCTGCTAACACTAAAAATACAGGCAGTGGGTGACCATCAATGGCCATAGGGTGGAGGCTCTAAGAGACACAGGGGCCAGTGTAACTGCTGTCAGCTCCCGGTTGGTGTCCAAAGAGCAGGTTGTCCCCCATGCATTCTACCCAGTAGTGTCCGCAGACAACTCAGAGAGCCAATGTGAGGTGGCTCAGGTTCCCTTTGAGTGGGGGGTCTCAGGAACTCTTCAGGTAGCTGTGAGGCCCGCCATGCCTGTAGACTGTCTGCTGGGCAATGATTTAGAGGACTCCCCGTGGGCTACGGTGGAGAGGAAGGCTCACTTAGAGATGTTGGGTCTGCCTGAGTGGGCGTGTGCTACCACTCGGTCCATGGCAGCCAAGGAGGGTGTTAAGAAGGATCTGGAGCCTGAGAGTATGACCCAGATCCCTGCCTTAGAGAGAAGGGGCAGGGGGCGCGGGAAGCCGGCCCCCTTGGTTCCCACGGCCCAGGAAGGAGCAGGCCCTGAAGGGGATGCCCTGGAGCCTACCGGGGAGCAGATCACCGAACTGGGGGACCTGCCTGAGCTGACCCATTGGCAGCAGGAAGGGGGACCCACCAGGGAGGAATTTTGTGAGCAGCAGAGAGTTTGCCCCTCTCTTGAGGGTATGCGGCGACAGGCTGCAGCCCAGGCAGAAGGTGACATGTCTGGTTCACATCTGATTTATTGGGAGAACAGTCTCCTGTATAGCGAGCCTAAGGTTGCTGAGCCAGGGTCAGCCCGTGTGCTGGTGGTACCCGAGGGCTTCAGAACCTTCCTACTGGGGTTGGCTCATGACATTCCATTGGCAGGACATCTGGGACAGACCAAGACCTTTGAGAGGCTGGCCGCCCACTTTTATTGGCCCCAGATGCACAAGAGTTCAGACACTCATTGCAGGACCTGTGAGACTTGCCAGGCAAGTGGGAAGAGTGGGGGGAAGATCCAGGCCCCACTCCAGCCCTTTCCAGTTGTGAGTACCCCATTCGAGCGAGTGGGCATTGACATTGTGGGGCCTCTGGACCCCAAGACAGCCATGGGCAACAGGTTCATCCTGGTCTTGGTGGACCATGCCACCCGGTACCCTGAAGCCATCCCGCTCAGGACAGTGACGGCCCCGTGGTGGGACGTGCACTGATGGGGATTTTCTCCCATGTGGGATTCCCCAGAGAGGTGGTGTCTGACAGGGGGACCAACTTCATCTCCCAGTACATGAAGTCTCTGTGGAAGGAGTGTGGGGTAACGTATAAGTTCCCCACTCCTTACCACCCCCAGGGTAATGGTCTGGTTGAAAGGTTCAACCGGACCTTGAAGGGCATGATCATGGGCCTAGAAGAGCCCCTGAGGCGTAAGTGGGACGTCCTCTTGCCATGCCTGTTGTTTGCCTACCGTGAGGTGCCACAGAAGTCCTTAGGGTTCAGTCCCTTTGAACTCCTCTATGGCCACCCGGTTACAGGACCTCTGAGTCTGGTCAAGGAAGGCTGGGAGCAATCTCCCAGGAAACCTCCCCAAGATGTATTTAGCTACATGTTGGCCTTCAGGAACCAGACTCGGCGTTTCAGAAAGATTGCTGAGGCAAATCTGGAAGCCAGCCAGGAGGAAATGAAACGTTGGCACGACCAGAATGCTACTCTGGTCGAATTTCAACGTGGTCAGAAGGTTTGGGTACTGGCCCCAGTGGAGCCTTGTGCGCTCCAAGATAAGTGGACCGGTCCATTTGAGGTGGTGGAGCGCAAAAGTCCAGTTACCTACTTGGTGGACTTTCAGTCTCCCAGGAACCCCTTGCGGGTCCTGCATGTGAACCGCCTAAAGCCCCACTTTGAGAGGTCTGAAGACCCCATCATCTGTGGCAAGAAGCATGCCCTGGTACCTGGTGTCACTGATTGGTGCGTCCATGAGGTGGATACCGGGGACAGTTCTCCTGTCAAGCACAAGGCTTACAGGGTGACTGACAGGGTCAGGGCTTGCATTAAGGAGGAGGTCTCCAAAATGTTCGCCCTAGGGGTGGTTGAGTCCTCTAGCAGCCCCTGGTCCAGCCCCGTGGTCTTGGTACCAAAAGCTGCGACGCCTGGTGCCACTCCTGAACTTAGGTTCTGTGTGGACTACCGAGGTCTCAATTCGGTCACCAAGACTGACGCGCACCCCATCCCCAGAGCTGATGAGCTCATAGACCGGTTAGGGGCTGCCCGGTACCTCAGCACGTTTGATCTGACGTCTGGGTACTGGCAGATCGCCTTGACTGATGGGGCAAAGGAGAGGTCAGCATTCTCCACACCAGATGGGCACTACCAGTTCCGTGTGATGCCCTTTGGGATGAAGAATGCCCCTGCCACCTTTCAGAGATTGGTCAACCAGGTGTTGGTTGGGCTGGAGGCTTTCAGTGCCGCCTACCTGGATGACATTGCAGTGTTTAGTTCTTCCTGGGAGGACCACTTGCGCCACCTCTGGGAAGTGTTGATGGCGCTGCGCAGAGCAGGCCTCACAATCAAGGCCAGTAAGTGCCAGATTGGGCAGGGTTCTGTGGTGTACTTGGGACACAGGTGGGGAGCGGCCAGGTGGCACCCCTGCAGCCCAAGATTGAAACCATCCTGGCTTGGGAGCCCCCAAGGACCCAGACCCAGGTGAGGGCCTTCTTAGGACTCACGGGTTATTACAGGAGGTTTGTCAAGGGGTATGGCAACATTGTTGCACCCTTGACTGAGCTGAATTCCAAGAAGCGGCCAAAGATTGTGAACTGGACTGACACCTGTCAGAAAGCCTTTAATGCCCTCAAAACTGCTATGTGTACAGCACCCGTACTCCAGGCGCCCAATTTTGCTAAGGAATTTGTTGTCCAGACAGACGCTTCAGAGCATGGGGTGGGGGCCGTTCTGTCACAGATAAATGAGGAGGGACTAGACCAACCTGTAGCCTTCATCAGTAGGAGGTTACTTCCACGGGAACAGAGGTGGAGTGCAATTGAGCGTGAGGCATTTGCTGTGGTCTGGGCACTGAAGAAGCTGAGACCATACCTGTTTGGGACTCACTTCCGGGTTCAGACAGACCACAGGCCCCTCAGATGGTTGATGCAGATGAGGGGTGAGAATCCCAAGTTGTTGAGGTGGTCCATTTCCCTATAGGGTATGGACTTCACGGTGGAACACCGCCCTGGTACAGAACACGCCAATGCTGACGGTCTGTCCAGATTTTTTCGCCTTAGCGATGAGAACTTCCAAGGGGATGGGTAGTTCTCCCCACATTTCAGCTGGAGGGGACGTGTGTTAGACCTGGCACCATTGGCGTGGGTCTCCCTTCCATTTTTCGCTGTTGTCTCCTCTGTTTTACTGGTGTTAGATGCTCTGGGCGCTGTGCCACTGCCATTCAGTGTCACAGCGTGAATGCTCCCTGTGTAAATATGTCTATGTGAATTGGTATATCCCTGATTGGCTTATTTGGTTTACCTGTTAGTCCCTAGTAGTGTGGCCTATGTGTGCCCAGGGCTGGTAAACCAAATGCTGCTGGTGGGCCTGCAGCACTGATGTGTGCCACCCACAGAAGCAGCTTGTAAAGTGTGTCTCAGACCTGCCCATGCAGTGTCTGTGTGCAGTCCAGAACTGCCATCTTGGCTGTGAAGTGCACTCACTTCCCAGCCCCTGAACCTTCCCTTGGCAGCCTGTAAGTCACCCCTATGGTAGGGTGCATTGTATGTGTAAGGTAGGACATGCATTGGTGTATGTAGCATGTCCTGGTAGTGAATTACACCCCATTTCGTTTTTTCACTACTGTAAGGCTACCTGTTCCTCATAGGCTAGAATGGGCAGTTTGACTATTACATTCTATAGTCCTAACTGACCCCAGGGACATGGTAGAAAAACGAATTTAGTATGCCTGAGCTCAGAATATTAAAATACATCTTTTAGTGAAGTTTAATTTTATATTCTGTGTTTGAAAATACCACTTTTAGAAAGTAGGTATTTTCTTGCCTAAGCCTTCCAGTGTGCTCTGCCATTATGTGTATTGGCTGTCTGGTTTTAGAGGGGCAGGACAGGCTGAGTCAGACCTGGGTTGAATAGAGAGATCTGCATTTAGAGTGTGGGGAGGGGTGGCTCCTTGACCTGAATAGGGCTGTGCCTGGCAAGGTGAATGCTGGCTCCACCTCCCACTGTGTGTCTGCTAGCAGACCCCCTCTTTCTGAAAGGAAGGATGCAGCCTGGTAAACAAAGTGCTCCAGGCCTGAGCAGAACTGGTTCTGGCTAGATTCAGTGACTGGTAGCTTCTAAGAACAAAGGCTTTTGGGGTATAAATATCTGTGCTCAAACCCCTACTTTTTGTATTGCTTTTGGATCTGGAGAGGAAACTCTGTCCGTGCCACTGGAGGAATCTGCAGGAAGTGACTGTCCCTGTGCTTGTGTGTTGTTTCTTGCACTGGCCTGCAGCAGTGACCACTTGACCTTGAAGAAGAGGAAAAGGAACTCTTGAGAGAACTTTTATTTTTGTTACAAGCAATTACCCAAGGGCTAGGAAAAGAGCTAGCCTCCTGCTGGAGTCTCAGGCACATCAGACTCCACCACCAACCTCCTGCTTCCTCCCTGCGAGGACTGCTATATGCTGATGAAGCTCCTGTGAGTTCCAGGGCCTCTAGTTTGCATCAGAGAAGAGAGTGTGGGAAATCGACGCTAACGCATCTTTGCGGGCCGCTGCAGTCGAGAGCGCTGGGAAAATCATCGCGCTACTGCCGCCGAGGGCCCGCAACACGAAACCATCGCTGACGCCCCCTTTGCGAGCCGCTGCAGCCGAGACGCGCTGGAAAGATCATCACGCTGCTGTCGCCGCGCACGCGCAACCCTTAAAGAAATCATCGCTTCGAGACATCGCATTGCGGACGCCGTGCGTCCGCTACTTTGATCGCATCGCACCGAATTTCGTCGCTCCCTCGCGGAGCGTCTTGTCTTCGCATCGCAACACGATCGCACAGCGCAACAGGATCGCCGCATCGACTTCTCCCACGCGGCAAGAAAGTCATCGCATCGGCGGTCCAGCGTGCAGAAGTTTGTCGCATCGTCTCCGTACGCATCACGCAGATCGGCACATCATCCTCCCTTGCGGCAAGGATTTCAACGCATCGCCGGCCTCGCGTGCCGAGAATCATCGCTACAGCTTATTTGCGACATTTTGTTGGTTTTGCTACTAAACCCAGGTACTTTGTGAAAGAAAGGGTCGCAGAGACCACTGCTTTGAACTTGAACCTTATTTTTGCAACCTTTGAACTATTTTTGAAAGCCCTTCAACAGCTATCCTATTTTTGATAGTATTGTGGCTTTTACAGTTATTGGTCTTGTGATAAATCTGCCTCTATATAAAGATACTTATTTTTTATAACTACTTGTGTGGTGTCCCTGTGTAGTGTTCCTCACTGTGTTACTGTGTATGGTCATAAATGCTTCACACCCTGCCTCTGAGATAAGCCTACCTGCTCGTGCTACGTTACCATAGGGTTGAGCAGGGGTATTAAAGAGGGTAGCCCTCTCACTCTGACTTAGGAAGAAGGGTCCCTACTTGGACAGTGGCCAGCCATTGCCAACTAGAGACCCCCATTTCTAACACACCAGAATTGCTGCAAAGAAATATAAAAGCTTGGGAAGAAATAAAATCCTGGCTATGGAGGCCTGTCCTATAGGCAACAGGGACCAACGTGCCCAGAAGCACAGGGACTGGTGTACCAATGCCAGAGATCTCCTGTGGTTGCCATCTAGGAGGTCCCGGGCAGTGTGGTACACATTGACACCAGGTATCGAAATGTCTTGTATCGCCAGGATAGTCGGCCAGGCACAGGCTCCTATGCTATGCTATGTGGATTTCTAAAGTGCACGACTACCCGTAGGCTTTCCAGTGCTGGCTAAGAATTAGCGTTGCTTTGGGACAAGTAAAGAAACACAGTGGGACTTTTAATGTGGATATAGCCATGCTTTTATCCTTTTTCTGATCTCTGATTCATTGTTTAGGACTCTCAATTCTATGGGGAGCGTGTTCAACAGTTTGGGGATGAGATATGAAAAGGACCTGTGCATGCTCTACTCTATGTATGGGAAAAACACAGGACTTCCCCAAGTTAACTCAAAGGTCCATCATCCCCCTGAAAAGGTCTAGTAGGTCAAATAGTACAGGTGACATGTGCTCATGGCCAGGTAGAAAGACCAACATGTCATCTGCTTATAAGGAGATGGTGTTCCAAATGGGACTCGCCATTATGCCCCATTCCGGGCCTCTCGCCCACAAGAGTGTAGCCAAGGGTTCCATGGCTAAGGCGAAAATTGAATTATGGGTGACAAGGAACAGCCCTGGTCCATGCCTCTGTCAATCCCAAACTGCCGGGAGATTTGACGACTTTTTCTTACTCTGGCTCTTGGAGCCATGTAGATACCCGGACCCATTCCAGGAACACCGGTCCCATCCCCAGGGCCTCCAGCACTTGTAGCAAATATGACCAACTGAGGGTGTCACATACATTTTCAAAGTCTACAGAGATCACCACTAGAGGGCCTTCTGCCTCTTCAATCATGCCCATAGTGTGTTATAGTAGGTTGCCTGTGGGGGATGAATCCACACTGGTCAGGGTGGACCAGTGTCCGAAGCAATGGAAGTAGCCAATTAGCCAGCACCTTGCTTAAAATCTTATAATCAAGGTTGAGCATTGACAGAGGGTGATAGGAACTCACTTCTCAGGGGTTTCTGCTCAGTTTGGGCAACACCACAGTGAAGGCCTCATGGAGGGAGAGTCTGGCAATATGCCCTATTGGTGTGCCTTTTGGTAAAGTGCCAGCAACTTGGGTGCAAGTGTGGCCATAAAAATTGAATAGTATTCTACCGGAACCCATCCTTTCCTGGCTCTCTTTTGCAGGCCATCTGATGAATCGCTCCCTATATCTTCTTGATTTTTAAGGGGTGTTCCAGTTATTGAAATTGAAGGGGCATCAGGCAGGGAAGAGTAGCTTCCCGAATATTGTTCCGTACCTG
Source organism: Calotriton arnoldi (assembly GCA_963921515.1). Taxonomy (NCBI): domain Eukaryota; kingdom Metazoa; phylum Chordata; class Amphibia; order Caudata; family Salamandridae; genus Calotriton; species Calotriton arnoldi. Next base: position 377,724 of record CAWUFW010001167.1, read on the forward strand.
GTCTGGTTGGGGGTCTAGAGGAGGGGAGTAGAGCACTTCATAGTATTGGACAAAGGTCTCATTAATGTTTGCTTCAGTGTTTGCGATGTCTTCAGCAGAGTTACGAACCACTCCTATGAGGGTCCGAGGCAACGACGATGGCAGTAGCCATGCCAGAGTGCACCCCGTTTGTCATCGTCTGCATGCTGGTGTGCCAAAGAGGACTTATAGTAAATGTTGCTCAGGAGGCGCGTCTTCTCCCCACATTGTTTCGGAAGCTCAATTAGCCATGCACGAGCCTTGTGTACCTGATGTTCCGGGGCATAGTAGGAGTATTACACTTCCCCCAGGTGACCCATCCACCAGTTATCGTGTAGCTGCGCTGCTGTTGTTCACTGTCTAAAATGTCTGGTCACCTGGAGGCCCTCTGTCCCCTGGAGGGGGGGCATCGAGTGGTCAATGTCAGGGTATGTACGCAATTGAAATTCTCTCCTCATATGTTCGGTGCCCAAAAGCAGGGCTGGTCAAAATGTGTGAAGGAAGTCTCACTGTAGCATATTTGATGCATACAGGGAACTTACTGATAGCGGTCGCTCATCCATTGCACCCTCTAATAGCACATAGTGGCTCTCAGGATCTACTATAGGCCTGCTCTTCATGTAGGGCAGCCCCGGAGCAATCCAGATCAGGGTCCCATGGGCATAGGCAGAATTTCCAGTGCTAAACAATTGTCCACTGGAGAACATGTCTAGTTCCGTGGTAGTGAGATGAATATCTTGGAGGCAAGCAATGTGAATATGCCTACTTCTAAAGTATGCATATATTCTGGGTCACCGTATTTGTGTTGCCATGCCTCTGATATTCCAAGTTAGGAAATTGTATGTGGTAGTCATGTATAGTGTGTATCCACTGGGGTCCAGGCTGTTCATCGTGCCTCCACACACCCCACCCCACTCACCATCCTCGTACAGTTTCTGGTGCTATTCAGCTCAAAGGTAATAAAAACATCAGCATAACAATAACTCCCACACACTTGGCTTGGACGCTAACGGGCATCGTGCCACTGAATCCCCAACAGTGCAATAAGGGACAAATACCTGTCCTCGGTCAAACATAGTTACGGAAGTCTCTGGAGGGTCGAGCCAAGAGCTGTACGCCAGAAGAACCTGTTGCAAACTGGTCTTCCTGAGTCCAAATACAATGTTAGTGGAGTATGGGGCACTTAACAGATACACCATGGGAGTGAAGTGAGACCCTCTTCCCCAACCATCATCATCGCAAAGGAGCTCAGTCAAGTGCACTCACCCTCAATGGAATGTTATGGAACTGGTGTCCCTCTTTGGGGTGAGCTTACCAGCCCAAGCATGGAGTACCTATCTAAGGCAACAGAGCTGGGGGCTCCCAGCTCTGACCCCTGGTCTGTATCAGGCAGCAAAACATGGAATCTGTTAACATCATGCAGGCAGACTTGGGGACGGTGGTGGGTTCCCACATCAGACCAACCTAGCCGATCCAAGTAGATCCTGCACCCTCTTGGAGCACAGCCAGGTCCAGGCCTCCTCTGGTAAGGGGAAGAAATGCATTGTGTTAGCATCCACAGCCCTAAGGTTGGTGGGAAAAAGTAGGGCATTATCTGTTCCATGGCATGCAATTGCACCTTGATCGCTCCAAAAGTGCTACGACGTTGTTTGACCTCCGCCACGTAGTCCGGGTATGCTGAGATGGTATTTCTGTTGTATATCCAGGGACCATTAGTACAGAACAGTTGTAACAGGAGGTCCCTGTCCCTGTAGTTGAGCAGGCATGCTATCACAGGACGTTGGGGCGGTCCCAGATAAGGGGGGCAGCCAGGAATGCTATATGCCCTCTCAATGGAAAAAACTTTGGGATCTGATTGGCTAGGATCGTGGTGGTCAACCAATCTTCAAGTAATAGGTCCACGCTGGGCCCTTCGACCCTGTGGGAAGCCCAGGAGATGGATATTATTATGCTAAGAGCACCCTCAGTGTCTTCTGCTCTTGCTTTTGATATCATGTGCCTTGGTCTGTAGGGTTGTCAGTTGAACCTGTACAGATAGCAGGGATGGGCTCACACAAATCAAGGAGGATTCTGCGTCATCTACTCTCATCTACTCTCATCTACTCTCTCCGTCTGGTGTGGTCAGCTTGCAGGAGGTCAGTCTCAATCTGGATTGCCCCCTGTTGTGCCACCCTGGTGGTCTTGGACTCTCGGATAGCTTGTAGCCCCTTCTCAAACATCTCCATATGCTTCTCGAGTGTACATTCCAACTGGCAGATAGGGTCCACCGGAGCTGGGGAGGTCACCAGCATGGTCATGATGGATTTCTGGGGTGAACGCTTGGATGACTTCAAACAGACCATGCCCCAGTCACAGCCTCCCTCAGCGTCTGAGCATCCGTGATGGAGTGGAAGCACTTTCCAGTCAGCGATGATGCTGGGTGGTGCCAGTGGGCACCCAGCAAGACAGTAAGGTGGGGAGGCACCGTAGGTAAGCTGAGGAACAAGAATCAGTCAAAGAGTGCATCCAATGTCCATTCTCATAGCAGCACCAGTTACGAATCTTGACACGGTACAAGAGGAGGGAGAAAAGCACCACCTGGAGGTCAGCATTACAATATCCTGCATGCAAGTAGAACTGATATAGGGACCAGAAATAAAGGAAGGCTGCCATTCAATGTGGCCCAAAACGTACCCCACCAGTGCACCGCCAGGGTTAGGTAAGTAGCGCTAATGTAGAACTTACCGCAATTGCTCAGTCAATAGGAAATCAGCAGTGGCTGCTTCTCATGCACCCAGCACTGCAGCAAGTCAAGTCACTGCGCTAAGTCAGCAGTCCTCCAGGTGCTGTGGAGCATAGCCAATCCACAGCCCTCCAGGGCACTGTTAATGTGCATGTCAAATGGGGCCTGAAAGGGGCCTAGTGGTTGAGGTTCCCCAGCGCCTTGCTCAGAGGGTCAAACATCAAAGAACAGTATGAGTCAAACATCAAAGGAAGGCTCGGCCACGTTCACCAAAGCGGACATGCAACTCCATCACAGTCAGACGCACGGGCTGTAGCAGGGATATCTTGCTTACTGGAATGGGGAATCAAAGCAAGTGCAGCTGCCACTGCCCTCTGGGCAGCTATGCAGCAGTCCCTGATGCGACTCCTCGTCTGTATGGGTGACCAGACAGCACTGCTGATCCCCATCCCGCACAGTCTCCAATCACCTAGCGGGCCCATTCACAGGAGTCTTGATCAGCCTGAAGGAAGTGGCCAGATTAGGGTCACTTTGGTCATTCACGACCACCTCTCAGCCTTCCATACCAAAGGAAGAGTCGGTCAGACAGTAGAGAATACAAACCAATATCTGTTCATTAGATACACTCAGAGTGGAGCCCAGTCTGCCCAGTCGCAAGGAGTGCTGCAGAGGGACTGACATCAGCAAGCATAAAGATACATTATGTACATTTCAGAGCCAATAAAGGCACGCCCACAATGGAATTTTCCAGACAGATGCAGCTGAACGAAGGAGTACAGAGGATAAGTTTGATTCTAAGGCCGGGCACACACTATCTACTACTCAAGGTCGTTTTGCACGTGCCCGCCACTAGACAAGTGGGAGAAGGCCTCTATCTATAGGGAAAGGTATGCGCTAATAAGAACAGTGTATTTATTAGTGAAGCAAAAACCAACCTCAGGGAAGGGAAACTTAACAGAGGCCTTTTCTCGGAAATAGGGAGGAATAAGTTTCGATTATAACTCAAAATGGCGCTGGCATAGAAAATGGTGCCGCGAATGCTAACATACAAAAGAACATTGCACAAACATGAATTTGTATATTCTAACAGACCCTCCTTTTAGCATGAGCTAAACATTTTCTAATATTAACAAAGAGCATATAAATCAATAAAACAAAAGTCATATGTACATTTCTTAAGAGCACTCCATATTGTCAGCATCAGGAAGGGAGACCGTAAGAAGGGAAGAAATCTCGAAAATGCACTCATCTATCTGCGTGATGTCATCTATTTCTTTCTGGATCATAATTGTAGCATTGGTGTCATGAATCGATATTTTCCTCTTAGGAGTGAGAAGGGTGGTGCATTAAGAACAACAGAAGGGAAGGCATTGAACAAGGACACAGCAAGAGACCAAGATCACAATTAAATAAATCACCTTTTCAAGGATCCAACCCCAGCTTCCAAAAAGAGACCAACTCCAGTTCCCACTTTCCATTCCTTTAACATTTTCTAGGATGTCTAAAATATGTTTGGTATTATTCTTTTCCATATTTGTGATCCCAACTACACACTGGTCTCCCACTACCACGCACACACCACCACTCCTAGCTAGGATGAAATCAACTGCATATCTAGTCTGCTTGGAATATATCCGCATACTTTCCAATTGGGTGGTGATGTCACGCAAAGCTGCTACTGTGGAGTTAGACAATATTTGCAGCTTACATCCGAAATATTCTCTAGCTTTCTCACCCCTGGCCATAGCAGTACCACCAAATGTAATTATGAAGGAAAGAATGTTTCCAAAAGTAATACCATTACTATAATTATTGACTTCGAGATCAGTCACCCCTTCACAGAATTCCCTGGTCAATGTCCTTTTAACCCATCTTACATTAGGCTCTGCATGTTTGCAAGGTACACCAAAGGCAGTACCATCCCAAGTGCCACATCATTTGTACCATTACGAATATTGGAATACGTCCCATTAGACAGGAAGAAAAAACCTCGGTGTGCATAAATCGGTCTATCATAATCCACAGCAGAACATCGAGTATTCATTCCGATAGTACTTGGATCGTCTGCTCTTACCAAAGGGGTTGTCTCTTTATACATCACTAATCCAGAACAATTTATGTACAATGACGTGTCAGTACTATTGATAATAGGACAACAAGCAGGATAATAACCAGCTTGCCGGGGATCGTCAATTCTTTGTAACGCCAACCTACCAATGTTATGTTCTGTTTTTCCATTTAGAAATTATCACAATAGGTGATGTTATCACAGCCAGGATAACCGTCCCCCAGTGGTTTTCAATGGTACAGGCATGGTCCTCAATAACCAGATCCAAACACTCCTTTTATCTCTACAAAGTCAGGGGGTTCAGTATATGTATAATTCACTAAAGACAATGGATATGCAGTCCATAAACTAGTGACAAAAAATCTCTTGTGTGTATCTAAAAATATATTACTCTGGGTCATTCTTTTCTGCCGAACCTGAGGCATAACCTTACCCTTGGTACATGATGGAACATCCTGATCCTGATCCCGTTCCAAAACCCATGACACCCCACCCAAGATCAATAGCAACAACATCACAAGAACAGCACATACAACGTTTTTGTTTGTGGACCAAAATACATGTGATAAACAGGGGAATCACTGGCTGCTTTTCTTCAGCAACCATTCTGCCAAACGGATACATGGTGAATGATGGAGAAAATAAGGGGGGGGCAAGGTGCAAAGAAATTCACAAGTTCCCAGTGTCCGTCAGAGCCTCAGTGGTACAGGCTCCTATTGTTCATCAATATGTTGGCGCTCTTGAGCACCGGCAGTGGAGCTTGCTCCGTTCTAAGCTCGTATCCCACGTCGACCAGGATAATATATTCCCAAGGGATACTGGAATCAATCCTGTCCAATGTTCAAACAGTGCACAAAACTCTCATCACCCTAAACTAATTCCGTTGGTACTATAGCAAAGTGCACCCTGACTTACGCAGTCCATCCCTGACTAATCTTTCTTCTCCTTTGGGGCACCGTCCCCTAGCCAAGGGCACAAGTTGTACCTAGTAGCCCCAGACACAGAAGGATCAACAAAAGAGGCTCCTGCATAGCTCGTATTTCCAGAGCAACAGCTGCATTAAGCACATCATCATTTTCCTTTTCCGTTTGCGTCCAGGTCAACTTGGCCTCACTGAAAGGGACAAACCGAGGCACCGTCTCACACTCAGAGTCCCCTACTCCATCCTTCACCCACTGGTCGTAGGGCAGGGGCAAAGGAATCCTGCGACAATGAGTCACATGAACCCATTTCTTATGGCCAGCGACTTTCACTGCGGTACGAGTTGCTAGCAAGACCTGCCCAGGCCCCCTCTTTTCTTCCGCTGAAAATTTCTGATTAAGATGAAGTCGCCAGGCTGAATCTCATGGCCGGGTCCCTCTGGCGTAGGAGGCAGGGAATCCTGGACCTGTTGGTGAATAGAACGTAAACCTTCGGTTAACTGGCCAAGATAATCGATCAGTAATGGATACTCAATATCAGAAAACCGCCGGAGTCGCGGGATGCCCCCAACATTTGCTGGGCGTACAAACACGACCTCATACGGTGACAGTCATGTTCTATAATGCGCCGTCGTTCTTGTTGACAAAAGAGCGAACGGTAAAGCATCTGGCTACTTTAACCTTGTGGTCTCCTGAATTTTTGCCAGTTTGAGCTTGAGAGTACCATTGTACTTCTCAACCAAACCCGCTGACTGTGGATGATTGGCAGCATGGAACATTTGCTTTATGTGTAAACCATCACAAATCAATTGAATCACTTTTGCATTAAAATGACTTCCGTTATCACTCCAGATCAAATGAGGCAAGCCGAAACGAGGAAAGAACTCCTTCAGGAGTACCTTTGCAGTCGTAATGGCTGTATTGTCTTTAGTGGGATAAGCCTCCACCCATTTGCAACCACCAAAACATACTTCAATTTATTGCATCTCTCTAACTCAATGTAATCCATTTGAAGGACCTCAAAAGGGAAAGTAGGGGGTGCAAAATTACCAGGCGGGGTCGGGGTACCCTTTCCAAGATTGTGCATCATGCACACCATACAGTACTTCACTAAGTGTGCAGCTGTGTTGGGGATATTATCATTCTGCCATACAGGGTCTAACAATTTACAAATACCCTTAGCACTAATCTGAGCTGGACCATGAGCCATTGTGACTACAGGAAGCACATATGCATCTGGCAACATCCATCTCTGCTTCCCTGACTTGTCGATCCAACATCCCTCGTCGTTCAATTGTGCAGTACTTTCCTGCCACACCGCCAACTCTTCTATTGCAGCTTCGCTTTGTACCTCTTTTACATTCTCAAGTGTATCCTCAAACATGACAACTTCAGGCACCCACCTAGCCGGACCTGCTACAAACATTCTTTTCATCTTTGTCCGGGCCGTCTCCTTAGCTGTCTGATCTGCAAAGGCATTTCCTTTAACTACATCATAGGTAACCATCGGTAACCTTCTTATGGGCACTACACTTTACTATGGCCAACTTCTTAGGGAGTGTCAAAGCAGATAAAAGTCTCAAGATAAGGTGCCCATGTTGAATTCTGGTACCATGGGAAGTAAGGAACCCTCTCTCTGCTCAGAGTAGCCCAAAATTATGTGCGACCCCGAAAGCGTACTGGCTGTCAGTATAGATGTTGACAACTAATCCCTCACTCAATTCACAAGCTTGAATTAAGGCAGCTAGCTCAGCAGCTTGCGCTGACTGATAAGGAACACGGGACATCTCTACCACCGTACGCAGTGTGTTAATAGCGTAAGCTCCAGTGGTGGTGCCATCTGGTAATTTAAAGCAAGAGCCATCGACATATAGTTCCTCTTGTGGGTCAGATAAGGGAACGTCAGTCAAGTCTACCCATCCTTTTGTCTCCTCTTCCGTCAGGAAGATACAATCATGTTTATCGACTTCATCACTCTCTGGAGGGAGGAGTAGTAACGTGGCTGGATTCAGAGTAGCACATCTTTTAATCATGATATGTTTAGCAAACAATGTCAATTCATAGCCAGTAAGACGTGCACTGGTGAGGTGCTGTGTCTTTGTCTTATTCAGAAGTGTATCCACAGCATGTGAGGTCAGTTTCAAGCACGAGTCCAGCGGATTGTCTGATCGAAGTGGCCACAGCTGCGACCACTTTTAGACAACTCGGGAGGGCTCTCGCGACTGGATCAAGAACACCAGAGAGATAAGCACACAGCCGTTGCTTATCTCCAAATTTTTGTGTTAGGACAGAAAGCGCACAACCAGCCATCTCATGGACGTACAACACAAATGGTTTGTTATAATTAGGGGTGCCAAGTACTGGAGCCGAACAAAGCACAGTTCTCAGTTGCTCAAAAGACTGCTGACATTCAGGTGTCCAAGGCAAAAGCTCATGCACTTCCTTAGTTTTCAATGCAAGCAAGGGCTTGATTAGTAGGGAATAATTAGGTATCCATTGCCGACAGTAGGAAGTGATACCTATAAAAGCGTGCACATCTTTCTGAGTTTGTGGAACGGGCATTTTAACAATGGTACTGATGCGCTCGGGGGTCAACCTCCTACCCTCCTTCGACAGTAGGTGACCTAAATAGATGACCTGCTATTGACAATACTGAAATTTAGAAAGAGAAACCTTATGTCCATGATGAGCCAAATGCAACAGCAATTTAACTGTACTATCTTTGCAACCTTGTTCGGTATCAGAAGCTATAAGGAGATCATCAACATACTGCACCAATACATTACCTGCGGGAAGCGAAAGGGAATCCAACTAACTCTTTAAAGCCTGGCTGTAAATACTTGGACTCTCTTTATAGCCCTGAGGAGCTCGACAGAACCTAAAGCTACTTCCAGCTAGGGTGAACCCAAACAGATATCCGCTATCTAGATGGATAGGAATATTGAAGAATTCATTTTTCAAATCAATGACAGAAAAGCATTTAGCAGTGGATGGAATCATTGTCAAAAGTGTAGTAATGTCTGGGACCACTCGAAACTGGGGAACCACTATTATATTACATTCGCGCAAATCAATCACAAAACGATAAACATCTTCTTGATCATCAGGGGAACCCGAAGGCACCCATTTAATAATCGGAAGAATGGGACTATTACAAATATTCGCAGACGTCTCTTCCACTACTCCTTTCTTGATCAAATCCTGACTAATTTGTAACAGGGCCCGTTCTCCCACCTGAGGTATTTTATACTGAGGAATACGAGGCAAAACAGCATTATCTTTAACCTGATTCGAAACCGGCAGTATATGCAGCAATCCCACATCTGTATCACCCGTCGCCAATAAACTGGATGGTATATCAGCAAATTCAGGAGGAAGAGGGCGAGACAAGCACTGTCTTGTACTCACATTTGGGCCCATCGTCATATAAACACCTTCCGGGGAGCAATAAATAGTAGCATGCAATTTCTTCAACAAGTCCAAACCCATCAAATTTTCACCACAAATAGATGGCAGCAAAAATGGAGAATCTACAGTAAAAGGACCAATAGTCAATGCAAGGGGTCTTGAAATGGGGCTCACAACCGGTACACCTGAAAAACCTACCAAAACATTATTATTGCCAGACAGAGCCACCACAGGGACCATGTTTTGAGAAACAGAAATTTTGTCGCACCTGTGTCCACCAAAAATTCCTTAGTCGAACCTTGTACTTCCGCTGCTACATAAGGACCACGCTGGTCTACAGGTATCGGAACTGGTCACCAACTCTGTCCCTGGCAATCCTAGCTATAAGACATCCCTGTTGCTTCATCCATATCATAATCATCATGGTAGTACTGCCCATCAAAAGGGTCATCAAAATAATTATTATCAGAGCGACCCTGTGAGGCTGCAGTGCTCTGAGCCCTATCAGCACCACCAGCTCCACGACCCCGTCGACGAGAACCTCGTCCTCTAGAAACCGCCACCTTCTGCAAAAGCACTGGACACTCGCTACGCCAGTGACCCTCCTCCTTACAATATGCACATTGATTCAAACCCAAAGGCGTCGTAGTCGGCTGCCTATTAGTGCATGGGAGCTGTCGGGTAGGACGACCACGTCCTCTACCACTCCCTCTAAATGCCTGTTGCAACAACACCTTTGCCTTTAAATACTTGTGCTTTTTCTCTGTCCTCTCTTTCTCCTCATTATCCCGATGTTCATAATATTGAGCCATATTCAAAATAACAGAAGGGGAAGATGTGTACCAGGTACTTTCAGAAGCCTGTAAACGGGTCGCAATTACGGGAAGTAAATTATTAACAAACCTGTTGACAAACAACCGACCACCTCCCTCAATAGACAGATCCTGCCCACTGTAATCCAAAAATGTATCCTCGAACCAAGTGAAGAAATCAGACACACACTCATCATTCTTTTGTCGACAAGCCGTCAACTTATCCCAATCTACTTTCCGCGGCGGAATAAGAGAATGCATATATGTAATAATACGGACTGGCAATGCTAGAATCTCCGCTCGGGGCTTATCACCTGGCTTTCTTTCCTGATCCCATGCTCTAATTTGATCTTATGTACCACCCAACTCCGCAACATGATCTTGAGTATGAACCTGCCTCCAAATATCCACCGGAACAAGAAGACCAAATAACATTTCAATATCAGCAAGAGTCATTACCGTTGAAGAGGCAGCTTCAGTCAACTCCTTATAATAAGCAGTAGGATTTTTCCTAGGGTCGGGAAAATTAGTCTTAAGGGACAGAACCTCACTCCTCTTCCACGGAGTATAAACCCACTGTTCTTGGAAACGAGCCACTACACCTGCTCGAGTAACAGTACCCCGCTTATCCGTTAACTCTGGTATCTCTGGGTTTTATATAGGATGAACATCTTGCATCAGAGACTGAGATACCGGGGTAGGACTCTTTTCATGCAACCTGCCCCTATAAGCCACCAACGTGGTGATATTCCCAAAAACTTGGCCTGGGTCCATACCACTGGCATACAAGCGGTTATATCGAATAAAATTGTGGTGCATCATCCCCAAAATGTTGCTGCCAAAGGCTAATCAATGTAGAGGACATATGTTTAAGAGCAGGCTGCTGTATAAAAGGCTCGTAATCCTTCATCACATCCCAAACATCCTCCACACTATAGATGGGATTACGACCCCACTGCACAGCCTAATTAGCTACTACCTTCTTCTCTTCATCCCCCACCGCAGACCGTACAAAAGGGCCCATACGCTCATTACATTTTGCCAAATCTCTATCCTCGAATCCATGTGTTGGCGTCTCAGCACTCAATAATGCTGAAAAATGAACCATCAAAGATGGAGAAGCAACAGCAACTCCGGGTAGGATAGTCGCAGGCTAGTTCGCCGGGGGAGAGAGAGCTGGAGAAAGGGATGCTGAAACAATAGGTGTACTTGGTGTACTAATAGTCACTGTTGCCACAGACGGTGAAGGCAAAGAAGGAGGAGGAGGAACTGAAGCCACAGCCGTCGAGACGACAGCAGTAGATATAGGGACAGTGGGAACAACTGTAACATGCGGCTGTGACGGCATAGGGACAGTGGTATATATCGTCTGCAGAGCATATGGGGGATGGGGTCAGGTGTCTAACAATTCCTCCACAAAAGTATCAGTTTCTTCCTGAGCCATATACGATTTATCAACATGCAATCGAAATCTCCTATCTTCACATTCAACTCCCTTCTCCTCTTTTTCTTTATCATATGCTACAGCTTTCTGAGTCATCGTCTGCATCTTCCCTTTTCGTACATCTTTTTCCATTTTCAATCGTCTCTACCTACGCTGCTTTCTGCCATTTTCTGAGGGAATCAAACATCGACTGTCTACTTCGTCTTTTAAATGACTGTTCCTGTAAAAACCCAATCTTTTGTTCATCAAAAGTGCCCGTCAGTGGCCACTGCAACTCAGCGTTGTCCCTCGTATATTTGTGCCATAATGTACTAAACATAATAGGGCCAAGACCATGCTTCACGTACATATCAAAATTAGGAGTGCCTTCTGGAGGCGCCGGCTGTGCTTCTTCCAATCGAGCATCTGCAGAACAACAGCGACAGCACAAAGAAAACAGTTTACTGATCCCAGGCATTCTCAAAAAAAAAACAAGTTCACTATTTATGCCTGGCAAAGCAATTGCAAATGCTTTTATACAAAAACAGTCCTCAGACCGTATAAAATTCAAACCAAAAATGGTACCATATCCACAAAGAACCAAAACAAACTCACCTGATATATGTAGGTCAAGCGAACTGATTCTCCACTGCTGACTCTTCAGACAAAACGGTCAGATCCAAGGGTTTCGCCGTTTGGGACTCCAGTCGGGATGACCACTGGGTGAGGCACTGTCCGGCAGGATGGAAGGGGCAGCTGCAAGCAATCAAAGCTCCTCATACAGGGATCCCTGATCCGTCAGTCCGACCCGACGATGGCCTCGACCTCCCCCCCCGTCCGCGGAAGGGGATGGGTCACTCACCCGAAGGAGTCCCTGTTCGGGCGCCAACTGAAGGAAGTGGCCCGATTAGGGTCACTCAGGTCATTCACGACCACCTCTCAGCCTTCCACACCAAATGAAGAGTCAGGCAGACAGTAGAGAATACAAACCAATATCTGTTTATCAGATACATTTAGAGTGGAGCCCAGTCTGCCCAGTCGCTAGGAGTGCTGCAGAGGGACTGACATCAGCAAGCATAAAGATACATTATGTACATTTCAGAGCCAATGAAGGCATGCCCACAATGGAATTTTCCAGACAGATGCAGCTGAACGAAGGAGTACAGAGGATAAGTTTCGATTCTAAGGCCGGGCACACACTATCTACTACTCAAGGTCGTTCTGCCCGTGCCCGCCATTAGACAAGTGGGAGAAGGCCTCTATCTAGAGTGAAAGGTATGCACTAATAAGAACAGTGTATTCATTAGTGAAGCAAAACCCAACCTTGGGGAAGGGAAACTTAACAGAGGCCTTTTCTCGGAAATAGCGAGGATTAAGTTTCGATTATAACTCAAAATGGCGCCGGCATAGAAAATGGCGCTGCGAATGCTAACATACATAGAACAATGTACAAACATGAATTTGTATATTCTAACAAGCCCCGACGGCCCATCTAATGAGACGGCCTCCCCGTCCTGGGGCTCACCACCCTGCCGCTCTCCTTACCGTGGCTTCTGTTGTTGAAAGTGCATGTTTCACCCTGCATGTCAGAATATTTTAATGAAATAAAAGAGGAAGATATTTGAGCACTCATTTAAAATGTGTCCTAGCTTTTCTTTCTATAGCATTAACCATAATTTCTATGACAAAATGAACACCCTCACTTTGTTCCTTTCTAAATGAAATGTTTTAAGTTTTACCAGATTGATTAAATTTAAAAGGTTTCAGGTATACCACACGTTTGTCAGAAGTAACACCATTAGTGCTTTAGTTGTTCTTTAGAACACTTTGGAAGGCTGAAGTAGAAAACAGGGAAATCAACTGATAGACTGCTCCTAATGGAAGTACTTGTTTTACTCAGAATATCACAATTTACTCTCACAAAGTTGAGAAAGATATTGTGAATTTACTGAAAATATGCTCTCATTTTAGCTTCTGGGGCACATTTTGTAACCTCTATGAGAAAAACATGCGAAAACTGTTTTCTCTCAAGCATGATTCATGAAATCCCAGCAGAGGCTCAGCATTTTTCACAGGAGAAAATCACCTTAGAACACACCACAATTCCTAAAAATAGTATGGTACCACCAAGAAATGATTTCTATTGTAACTAAAATCTATGATCACCATTTATACGTGCTCCTTTTAGTGACCCTCACGACCTGTCAGCCACTACAATGCATTTCAATGGGGTCCATGTCCCAGAGTCTTGTAACGGCTGCTACAGCATGTTTTCCATGTTGTGGCCAGCCAATACAGGGGGATCCCACTGGAACACCCCACTTGCCCTTTGGGGTCTGGCTATACTCACTCTGTCCCCTTGCATATTTCTTTTTAATTCATTTATACAACACAGGGACCAAGTCTCTGAGTCTTGTAATGTCTGCCAAAACATATTGTTCAGGTTGAGACCAACCAATCTGGTTTGACCAGACCCCTTTAAATTAGCCAATCAGAGCATATCTGGATGCCAACTGCCCTAATGTTTATAAACCTTGAACCTTAATTTCTCACAAACTAATGAATGGATCTAAACCAAATTACAAAAGACCCAATCTGCAGACCAAGATCTCGCTTCCTGGCAAATTTGGTGTAATTCCGTTCAGCAGTTTTTTTGTGTCGCCCTGCCTAAAGGAAACTATAGAAAAGGCATGGATTTTGTGTTTTGGGACCTCTTTTTTTTTGGACACTGCTAGACAGCACACCCCAAAACCTTACTAGCACTTTTTTGGGAAGTTTTGTGAATATTTGTTAAATGGTGGCAAAGTTATTAGCAACACAAACAATGCATTTCCTATGGAAACTCTGACCTAACTATAACTACCCAGTGGTGACTATCACCGGGTTATATATATATAAAGTGATAGTGTACTCACTCAGAATGTATTTACATTTCAGGTGCAATGTGGGAGTTATATTTTCTGAAAAGAAGGTCACATTTTTAATGGGATTTAAGGCCTACATCACCCTGCACTGTTACTCAGCTCACCTGTGAACAAGGCTGATCATACAGTGTCTCCTATTGCCATTTCAGGGGACTGGTGTTTGGCCATTAAAATAAAGATGGGAGTCCAGCAGCATGATATCGAGCTAGAACGCAAATACAAAATGAAGCCTCCCTCTAATGCATGACTTTTTATAATTGAACATTATGTGCACTTGGACTACACGATAATGTGATGTTTTGAATGCTATTAAGTAAAACAAAAAGTGATAGTGTACTCACACAGAATGTATTTACGTTTCAGGTGCAATGTGGGAGTTGTATTTTCTGAAAAGAAGGTCACGTGTTTAATGGGATTTAAGGCCTACATCACCCTGCACTGTTACTCGGCTCACCTGTGAACAAGGCTGACCATACAGCTGAAATGCGTCAGAGAAAGAAATGCTGCGAGTCTGATAGAATAAAACACCGATATTCCTCAGATTGGGGCTTCGACAAGTAATCTTCGTTGTGTGGTGATTTGAATGACAGGAGACTCCTTACCTGTCTTGACAAAGCCGCCCTGCAGGGATGGGGGCTTCCAGCAAAAGGAGATGTTTGTTTGGATCAATTTGGGGAGCATGTCCCGCTTGCCTCTTCTTGCATCACTATGATGAAGTCTGGCAAAAGGAGCACTGAGGTGAGAAAGGGAGCAGGAGGAGAAGTGTCTCCTCTTGCCATTTCTGAGAACTGATGTTTGACCATTATAATACTGATGTGAGTCCAGCAGCATGATATCGAGTGAGAACGCAAATACAAAATGAAGCCTCCATCTAATGCGTGACTTTTTATAATTGAACATTATGTGCACTTGGACTACACAATAACGTGATGTTTTGAATGCTATTAAGCAAAACAAAAAGTGATAGTGTACTCACAAAGAATGTATTTATGTTTCAGGTTCAATGTGGGAGTTGTATTTTCTGAAAAGAAGGTCACGTGTTTAATGGGATTTAAGGCTTACATCACCCTGCACTATTACTCAGCTCACCTGTGAACAAGGCTGATCATACAGCCGAAACGTGTCAGAGAAAGAAATGCTTCATTGGGGCTTCGAGAAGTAATCTTCATTGTGTGGCCACCCTGCAGGGATGGGGGCACACAGCAAAAGGATGGATATATATATATATATATATATATATATATATATATATATTTCTATATTATATATATATATATATATATTCCCTGAAAAAAACATAGGTTTCAGGGACGTTATAGTTAGGAATTAGCATTTAAAAAACCTTAGAAATTCACTGAAAAAATCATAGGTTTCAGGGACATTATAGTTAGAAATTATCATTTAAAAACCTAAAAAATTCACTGAAAAAACCACAGGTTTCAGGGACGTTATTGTTAGTTGGACATTTCACTCGTACAGAACCAGAGAAATTCAGCCGTTATAGTAAGTTGAGCTAACTATAACTCGCGCCCCTGCAATGCACTGCTGATGACGTCACATATTACATCAATCATGACATGGTCAGTGACATCACTGATGACATCACTGATGACCTCTCAAATGACATCACTGATGACATTACTGATGACATCATCCAGTGACTGTCTGTTTCTGTAAAGTTTAAATATGTTTTATATATATATATATATATATATATATATATATATATGCCAAGGTGTATTGAAGAATGAGTGGGTGTATGAGTGTCTGAATGGATGATTTAGTAGGTGCGTGACTGACTGTATAAGTGAGTGATTAAACGTCTCTTACTGAATGCATGGGTTAGTGACTAAACTGTGTGAATGTCTGTATCAGTCTGTCAGTTGGTGTGTAAGCGACTGTATGGGTTGATGAGTAGCTACATGAGTGTCTATATGGGCTATTGATTGGTTGTCTGAGTATCTGTACGGGTGTCTGAGTGTCTGTGTGGGGGTGTGTGACTCTGTGCATAGATGTGTGAGTGGGTGATTCACTGGGTGTATGGGTTCAAGAGTGCATCTGTGAAGGGCTAAATGGATGGGTGAGTGTGTGTATGGGTGTGTTGGTGAGTGAATGGATGTCTCAGTGGTACATGTGTGAGTAACTACATATGTGAAGGCAGTATATATCAGTGTTGGAGTATATAAATGACTATATGTGAGAGTAAGTGATTGTGAGAGTGGCTGTATGGATGAGTGTGAGCTTGTATCAGTGATTGTATAAGAGAGTAAGTATGTGTTAGTATCTGTATGAATAAGTGAGGTGGTGTGTGTATAACTGTGTAGGTGAGTAAATGGGAGTGTGATTGATTCTTTGCATGACTGACTAGGTGTGTGAGTAACTCTATGGGTGTGTGAGTGGCTGTATGGGTGAATGAGTGGATGTGTGTGTAGACCTAGGAATCAGTGAGTGGGTATGTAGTAACTGGTATTGGTGTGTCTGTGGTTTCGAAAATGATAGTCTGTATTTTAGAGTGGGTGTATCAAAGGTTATATTCAGGTGTGAGGAGGTGCATCAGATTATCACATGGATGATGTCATCAGTGATGTCATCAGTGATGTCATTTGAGATGTCATCAGTGATGTCACTGACCATGTCATGAATGATGTAATATGTGACATCATCAGCAGTGCATTGCGGGGCGCGAGTTATAGTTAGCTCAACTAACTATAACGGCTGAATTTCTCTGGTTTTGTACGAGTGAAATGTCCAACTACTATAACGTCCCTGTAACCTGTGATTTTTTCAGTGAATTTCTAAGGTTTTTTAAATGATCATTTCTAACTATAATGTCCCTGAAACCTATGGTATTTTCAGTGAATTTCTAAGGTTTTTTAAATGCTAATTCCTAACTATAACGTCCCTGAAACCTATGGTTTTTTCCAGTGAATTTCAAAGGTTTTATAAATGCTAATTTCTAACTATGCCTACAGAGGTAGGACATGTGCAGAAAGAAGAAGAAAGGTGCAGAAAGAAGCAAGAGAAATGCAGAAAGAGGTAACAGAAGTCCAGAAAGACGAAGAAAAGTACAGAAAGAAGCAAGAGATATGCAGAAAGAACCAACAGAGGTGCAGAAAGAGGCCTTGTTGCAAAGTCATCCTGTGCCCCCAACTTTTTGCTGACTGCTACTGGTGGTAACTGACTCTGACTAACCAGGCCCGGAGCCACTGCTATGCTGAAAGACACTTAGAATACAGTGAAAACACCTACATACACTAGGGTACACTATGATTTGGGGTACCCCTGTGATTGGCATGACCTCCCCAGTAAGGCCCTAGTACATAATAGGGCAGGGGGATTAAAACTACCTCTAACTCAGAGGTGCAGAAAGAGGCAAGAGAAGTGCAGAAAGAAGAAACAGAGGTACAGAAAGAGGGCAGAGTGGTGCAGAAAGAGGGAAGAGAGGTGTAGAAAGAGGCAAGGGAGTTGCACAAAGAGGGAAGAGGGGTGCAGAAAGAGGCAGGAGAGGTGCAGAAAGAAGCAACAGAGGTGCTGAAAGAGGCAAGAGAGGTGCAGAAAGAAGCAAGTGAAGTACAGAAAGAGGCAACAGAGGTGCAGAAAGACGCAAGAGAGGTACAGAAACAAGCAAGAGAAGTGCAGAAAGAGGCAAGAGAATTGCTGAAAGAAGCAACAGAGGTTTAGAAAGAACCAAGAGAAGTGCAAAAAGAGGCAAGTGAGGTGCAGAAAGAAGCAAGAGCAGTGCAGAAAGAACCAACAGAGGTGCAAAAAGAGATAAAAGAGGTGCAGAAAGAGGTAGGAGAGGTGCACAAAGAGGCAAGAGAGGTACAGAAAGAGGCAGGAGGGGTGCAGAAAGAAGCAAGTGAGGTGCAGAAAGAGGCAAGCGAGGTGCAGAAACTGGCAAGAGAAGTGCAGAAAGAGGCAAGAGAATTGCTGAAAGAAGCAACAGAGGTGTAGAAAGAAGCCAGAAAAGTGCAGAAATAGGCACGTGAGATGCAGAAACAGGCAAGAAAGGTACAGAAAGAGGGAAGACGAGTGCAGAAAGAGACAATAGGGGTGCAGAAAGAAGCAAGACAAGTGCAGAAAGAAGCATGGAAAGTGCAGAATGAAGTAACAGGGGTGCAGAAAGAGGCAAGAGAAGTGCAGAAAGAAGCAACAAAGGTGCAGAAGGAGGCAAGAGAACTGCCGAAAGAGGCAAGAGAGTTGCAGAAACAGGCAAAAGGGGTGCAGAAAGAGGGAACAGGTGGGCAAACTGAGGCAAGAGAGGTGCAGAAAGAGGGAAGAGGTTTGCAGAAAAAGGCAAGAGGGATACAGAAATTTGGAACAGAGGTGCAGGAAGAAGCCAGAGCAGTAAAGAAAGAACCAACAGAGGTGCAGAAAGAGGCAAGAGGGGTACAGAAAGAGGCAAGTGAAGTGCAGAATGAAGCAAAAGAGGTGCAGAAAGAACCAACAGAGGTGGAAAAAGAGGCAAGAGGGGAGCAGAAAGGGGTAGGAGAGGTGCACAAAGAGGCAAGAGGGGTAAAGAAAGAGGCAGGAGGGGTGCAGAAAGAGGAAGAGAACTGCAGAAAGTAGCAGCAGAGGTGCTGAAAGAGGCACGAAGGGTGCAGAAAGAGACAAGACAGGTGAAGAAAGAAGGAACAGAGGTACAGAAAGAGGCAAGAGTGGTGCAAAAGGAGGAAAGAGAGGTGTAGAAAGAGGCAATAGAATTGCACAAAGAGGGAAGAGGGGTGCAGAAACAGGCAAAAGAGGTGCAGAAAGAAGCAAGTGAGGTGCAGAAAGAGGCAAGAGAGGTGCAGAAAGAAGCAAGAGAGTTACAGAAAGAGGTAAGTGAAGTGCAGAAGGAATGAATGAATGAATGAATGAATGAATGAAACAGTATTTCTAAAGTGCCTGGTTACCCATAGGCATCCCCGCGCTATTGCCTGCGTACACACTGAACTATGAGCCGTAATTTAAGGAAAGAGTAATATTTTAATCTGTCTCCAGAAAATAAAGTAGTTAGGTTGGGCACGGATCTGCAGGGGCAGACTGTTCCAGATTTTAGCCACATTATAAGTGAAGAGGCAGCCACCACTGCGTGCTCTCATTATTCTTGGTGTTGACAGTAGGTGTTTGGTTTCCGACCTTAGGACCCTATTTGGGCGGTACAGTTGGACAAGTGACTGAATAGCCAAAGATCCCTTACCTGAGAATGCCCTGTGTGCTATGCATAATGCTTTGAATTGAATACGCTCATGAATAGGAAGCCAGTGTAGGGATGCTAAAGCTGGTTTAGCCGAGGAGCGCTTTGGGATGCTCATAAGCATGCGCGCCGCGCATTTTTGAACAATTTGAAGGAGGCAAGAGAATGGCAGAAAGAGGCAATAGAGGTGCAGAACGAGGTAAGTGAGGTGCAGAAAGAAGCAAGATAAGTGCAGAAAGAAGCAACAGAAGTGCAGAAAGAGGGAAGAGGGGTGGAGAGAGAGGCAAGACAGGTGCAGAAAGAAACAAAAGAAGTGCAGAAAGAAGGAACAGAGGTGCAGAAAGAGGCAAAAAGGGTGCAGAAAGACGTAAGAGGGGTACAGAAAAAGGCAAGAGAGGTGCAGAAAGAGGGAAGAAGGGTGCAGAAAGATGCAACAGGGGTACAGAAAGAAGCAAATGAGGTGCAGAAAGAGGCAACAGACGTGCAGAAAGAGGGAAGAGAGGTGCAGAAAGTAGAAGAGATTTGCAGAAAGAGGCAAGAGAAGTGCAGAAAAAGAAAGAAATGTGCAGAAAGAAGCAACAGAAATGCAGAAAGAGAGGTGCAGAAGGAAGCAAGAGTGGCTTGCACACCATTAGTACCAATTTAACACCCACATTTAGCAATAAGTAACAGGTGACCATTCTAGGTTTGCAAAGGGCATTCCACCACGCTGTAACACTTGTCGCTGCATTTTTGGTAACGTTTGAGCCAATTGAGCTGGAAACAAGGTTTTTTTTGTTCAAATCTGCAGATTAGGGAGCAGATGATGAATTATGTGGCTAAAGCATAAAATGTATAATTGTGCAAAAATCGGTGCAGCCAAACAGTCGCATAATTCCAGTGGCCCTGCTCATACCTCTGACTAGGTCCACAAGTGCTCCTCAGTGATTCCTTCTTTTTTTGTCTCACTGAGTTCATAGTTGAGCTTCTATGGAAACGAGGAAGACTAAACCTGACGTTACCACTCCACAACACAGACTACCATACCGCATAATTACTCTCCATAACACATAATCCCTATACACTAAATACCACATACTTTCTATCCACATAATTTCACTGCACAACATACCACATAATTCCACTACACACAACGTATATTCACTCCACTCCAAAAAACATTAGTAAAAAAAATTTACA
Organism: Calotriton arnoldi; assembly: GCA_963921515.1. NCBI lineage: Eukaryota > Metazoa > Chordata > Amphibia > Caudata > Salamandridae > Calotriton > Calotriton arnoldi. Next base: position 398,377 of record CAWUFW010001167.1, read on the forward strand.
TTTACAATGCCAATAGCTCTAATTCTCGCAAATGCGAAACCTATTACATTGCAAACACTTGTTTAACTAGTAGTCACGTTTGCAGAGTGGTGGAGAAAGGGTGCTAGGCCTCTGACCAGTGCTCAGGAATTCCGCTGCGCAGGACTTACAGGAGGTAACAGGAGGACTTCTTGGCCCCCAAAGTCCCTCAGGAGTAAATTGGACTTCATCCCCCATCCTGTAATCTGCCAGGAGGCACGTTTGTAGAGTGGTGGAGAAAGGGGGGCATGGCCTCCGAAGACATCTTAGCAATCCCACTGTGTGGGACTTACTGGAGGTAACAAGAGGGGTAGTTGGCCCCCAAGGACATCCTTGGGGGCCAACTACCCCTCCTATTACCTCCAGTAAGTACCACACAGCAGGATTTCTAAGTTCTCATAGCAGGCCACGCCCCCTTTGCCCACTACTCTGCAAACGTGCTCCCTGGTGCGCTCTTGGATGGGGATTGAAGTCCCCTTCGCTGCTGGGGGTACTTTAGGGGCCAACTAGCCTACCTCTTACCTCCAGTAAGCCCCACACAGTGGGATTGCTGAGAGGTGGACAAAGGCCACGCCCCCTTTCCCCACCACTCTGCAAACACACCTCCTGGTGCTTTTCAAGTTGGGGTATTAAGTCCCCTTCATTCCTGACGGTCCCTGGGGGCCAACTAGCCCACCAGGAACCTCCAGTAAGCCCCACACACCTGGATTGCTGAGAGTGGTCCGAGGCCACGCCCACTTTTAACACCACCTTGCAAACGCGGCTCCTGGCGCACTGCTGCTTGGGGGATGAAGTCCACTTGTGTCCTGAGGTTCTCAGGACACAAGAGGACCTCATCGCACCACCAGCAGTGTTCCAAGAGGCGTGTTTTCAGAGTGGTGTAAAAAGGGGCGTGGCCTCTGACCATCTCTCTGCAATCAAGCTGTGTGGCAATTACTGGAGGTACCTGGTGGGCTAGTTGGCCCCCAAGGACCCTCAGTATTCAAGGGGACTTAATTCCCCAACTTAGAACATGCCAGGGGGCGCGTTTGCATAGTGGTGCAGGGAAGGGGCGGGGCCTCCGGCGAGATGCCTGCACTTTTTTTTAATATATATTTTTAGAAGGGGGCTGAGTGGCCCCCCCTTCTTTTAGTATTTTTGGGGCCCTGGGGACCCCATCCCCCAGGGCCTGACCCTTTTTAAAAAATAAATAAATAAATAAAACGGGAAGGGGCCGCACCCCTCCCGATGCTGATTTTGGCCCTGGGTACCCCATCCCCTGGGGCATGGCCTACTTTTTAAAATATATTTATAGGGAAGGGGGGCCGCGTGGCCCCCCTTCCCTGGGCCACTTTTGGCCCTGGGTACCTCATCCCCTAGGGAATGGCCTCTTTTAAAAAAAAATATTTATAGGGAAGGGGGGCCGCATAGCCCCCCTTCCCTGGGATACTATTGGCCCCAGGGACTCCATCCCCCGGGGCTTGGCCATTATTTAAATTATTTTTAATTGAGTAGGGTGGCCGCGCGGCCCCCCTCCCCAGGTTGATTTTGGCCCCGAGGACCCCATCCCCCGGGGCCCGGTCATTCTTTTTTTTTTTAAATAAAGGGGAGGGGGGCCGTGTGGCCCCCCTCCCGGGCCTCTTCTGGCCCAGGGGACCCCATCCCCCGGGGCCGGCCCTTAGCGTTGGGGAACGTGGGGGGAGCCCCAATGCCCTCACGGTCCCAGCCGGCTCCCCACCTCCTGCGGGAGCCGGCATTGCTTTTGGGCAAGGGGAGCTGCTAACATGCAGCTCCACTTGCCCAAAAGCAATTCTGTTTTGCTTCATTGAAGCGAGAGCAGGTTTCCTGCTCTCGCTTCAACGAAGCAAAGCAGAGTTTGCTATGGCAGGGCGGGAGCCGTGCTCCCCCCCTGCCACAGCAAATGGCAATGCGGGACATTGCAGGAGCCGGCCCTGGGGGGTGGCGGTCCCTAGGGCCATCAAGGGTTCCAGGAGGGGGGCCGCGCGGCCCCCTCCCTACATTTTCAAAGCCTTGGAGAGGTGGTGGTCCCCTGGGTTTGGGGGGCCTTGCAGGGCCCCCTCATTAATAATGGAAGCCCCGGGGAGGTGGTGGTCCCCGGGGCTTGGGGGGCCCGCAACGGCCCCCCTCATTAATTAAGGAAGCCCTGGGGAGGTGGTGGTCCCTGGGGGTTGGGGGGCCCACGGGGCCCCCCTGCCTCAATTATAATAAAGTCCCGGGGAGGTGGCGGTCCCTGAGGCAGCGTGGGGTGGGTTGGGACCCCCCCACACATTTATTGTTGTTCAAGCCCCGGGGAGGTGGCAGTCCCCGGGGCTGCGGGTAGGCAGCATGCCTCCCGCATACAATTGACTAAGCCCCGGGGAGGTGGCGGTAATTAGGCATTGCCCCTGGGACATGACCCACCCAGGGGCTTATAGAAAAGGAAGCGCGGGAGTCCGCGCTTCGTTTTTTATTTTTTCGGTTGGATTCGCGCACCCAGCGTGAATTTGGCCGCTTTTTTTTTTTTTTTAAAGGATTTTTTGGGGCCTGGGGGTCCTTGTGGGACCCCCTGAGCAGGCCTAGGGGTTCAGGGTGTTTCTACCCTGCCCCCTTTTCTTGTTTTTCATCTTTTTTTCACCCTTTTTCTTGTGACTCGGTTACTGAGTCACAAGATGGCTGGCAACACTTCTTGATTTGGAGTTTTGGCAGCCAACCAGAGTGAAGCTCGTGCCTGGGAGGGTTCGCGGATCCTCCTCGGTGCTCAGATATCGATATTTTTAGAATTTCTCAGAACTACTGAACGGATTTACATCATTTTTAAAAAAGCACGCTTTCTAAACCAAGACCTACCTTTTTGCCAAATTTGGTGTAATTCCGTTCAGCAGTTCGGGCTGTAGCTTTGTCTAAAGTTTCCTATGTAAATTAACATGGAGAAAACACGTTTTGGGACCCCCCTTTTGTCTTGGCCCCCGCTTGACGAATCACGCCAAAACTTTCAAGACAGGAGCTGACCGGAGCGCCCCATTAGTTTTGAAAATTTCGTGAAGATTCGTCAACCGGCGCTAAAGATATACTGCCACGTGCATCAAAAGAAAAACAGGTCGCAAACGGGCAGATTCTCAGAATCTGCCCCTTTGCGACCGGTATTTTTGCATTTGGGATGCATCATCCCAAATGCAAAATACGCAATTTACGTAATCTCTAAATTGCGATTACTTAAATTACGATTGCATTTAAGGAATCGCCAATTGAGATTCCTTAAATACAATGCAACAAAGTAAAAAATTAGCGATTTCGCTACTAGGGCGCAATTTACCATGAAGTTGAACTTCATGGTAATTTGCAAAACTTTGAGAAATGCACTAAAGTGCATTTTTCAAAGTTGTAGGTTGCAACACACACATGTCCTTGGGACATGTGTGTGCGCAACTATATGTGCACGGAACAATTTCAGGGGTGCAACAGGGTGTCCTTTAGACACCCCTGCACCCTTGAAATTGCATGCGCAATTTACGAGTACCTATTGGTACTCGCAAATAGCGCTCGCAATTTCCCATTCATTCCTATAGGCCTGTAGGCCCATAGGAATGAATGGGAAGCCATTCCTTATTTGCGACTCGCAATTTGTGAGTCGTAATAAGGAATGTGAAGGAATCGCTATTATTATAGAGATTCCTACATGCATAGGATTTTGCGAGTCCTTAATTGCGAATCCTTAATATTCGCTATTAAGGACTCGCAAAATCCTAGCTTGATGCATGTGCCTGATTGGCAAATCAAAAAACGCTTTTACTATGGAAACTAGGTCATAACTATAACTACCTACTGGCGACCGCCAGCAGGTAATATATAATAATAATAATACTGTCATTTGTTGAGCGCGAACAGCTACCTCCTAGGAGGTGTCCCGGCGCTAAAGCAACAGGCGACTCACAGGGAGGCGACAAGATCAACAGCGTAAATTAAGCCAGGTTAAAAAGCCAAGTTTTGATTGCCTTCCTAAATTGGGTTTCAGACGGTAACTGACGCAAAGAGTTAGGAAGGGAATTCCACAGTTTTGATGCCCCAAACATGAAAGATCTGGCACCCAACCGAGTTTTTTTCACTCGAGGGGTGCATAGTAGGTTCTGAGAGCAGGATCTCAGCACACGTGGCTGCGTGTAGACACCTAGCCTCTGTTTTAAATACGCAGGGCAAGATCCATGAACTGCCCGGAAAGCAAGGGTCAAGGCCTTGAATTTGATACGCATGGCTACTGGGAGCCAGTGTAGTTCTCTGATGTGCGGAGAGATGTGCTGTCGAAAAGGAACATGTTTAATTAGTCTCGCCGCCGCATTTTGAACCATTTGAAGTTTCTTAACTTGGTAGGCCAGTAGGCCAGTGTAGAGGCCATTTGCATAGTCCAAGCGGGCAGTTACTGTGGCATGGATAATGGTCTTGCGGCAGCTCTCAGGTAGCAGATGTAAAAATTTCCGAAGGTTTCTCAGGCGGCAGAAACAGGCCGCTGTAACCTGCTGAATCTGGGCGGAGAAGGACAGATCGTCCTGCCATTTAACACCCAGATTTTTGGCACAGCTCGTAGGAACCGGTGCCGGACCCATTTCCTCAGGCCACCAAAGGGCTGCCGCTGGAGGCTTGGATTTGCCAAAAACATCACTTCAGTCTTGATTGGCGTTCAATTTGAGTTTGTTGTTGTTCATCCATCCTGCGATGTCTTTTAAGCAGCCTTTGAAGCACTTAAAAGAGTCTTCGGTCTGATCATTAAATGAGAAAACCAGTTGGGTGTCGTCGGCGTAGGAAATCGCCTTCACTCCCCAGTTAGCTATCAAGGTGAATAGAGGGGCCAGGTATATATTAAAAAGGAGCGGGCTGAGAGCCGACCCCTGAGGCACCCCGCACCATAAGTGCTTGCGGGTGGACTGATGTGGTTGTAAGGCCACCCTTTGAGTGCACAGGTGGAGAAAAGACTTTAGCCAGGCCAGAGCTGTGCCGTTGACCCCGCTATCCTGAATACGTTGCGACAGTATAGCGGGGTCCACAGTATCGAATGCAGCAGAGAGATCCAGGAGCACCAGCATAGCTGAAGCTCCTAAGTCCAGTGCCATTCTAATTGAGTCCGCTACCTCAAGAAGCGCCGTCTCAGTGCTGAACCCCGCTCGGAAGCCGGATTGGGTGTCATGCAGGATATTATTGTTTTCGATAAAATTAGCCAATTGTCGCTGCACTACCTTTTCCAGCATCTTAGCAGGGGCTGACAGCAACGAGATAGGTCTGTAATTGTTCAGTTCCCCTGAGTCCATGTTAGATTTCTATTTTAGGGGGAGTAGAGTGGCATGCTTCCATAAATCAGGGAAGGTGCCGGAGGAAAGGGAGGCGTTCCAGATTTTGGCCAGCACCTCGTTCGTGGAATTAGCCAACTCTTTCCACAATTTGGGAGGGCAGGATCTTCTGGTGAGCCAGACTTGCAGTTCAGAATTGCTGCCAGTGCTTCCTTCTGAGTGATAGGGGCAAAGTCAGAAAGGAGAGGCAGGGGTGTATGCCTAACTGCCACGTCGGATTTGGTTGTGGTAGTTATGTCTAGGAAGGATTTGTAGACGTTGCTGATTTTATCATTGAAAAAGGTAGAGATTCTCTCGCACAGTGCCAGCGACGGCTGAGCGTCGATGACCAGCTCGCGGGGTTTGAGGAAGGAGTTGACCACTCTGAAGATAGCTTTCCCTGGGTTGTCGGAGGAGTCAATACACTTGGCAATGTGCTCTCTTCTTGCCTCCTTCATGAGTTTATGCAAAACCTTCAGAGATGTCTTATATAGCATTTTTGCGGAATTATCATAATTTGCCCTCTATTGGCGTTCCAAGCGCTTACATTTTCTTTTCATAACCCTAAGTGATTCAGAAAACCATGGGGCAGAAGGGGATTTCCTCATAGATTTTGAGACTCTAGCTGGTGCCGCAGACTCCACTGCGGCGGCAATCCAATTATGTAGGGCCAGAGTATCTGCATTCGGGTCAAGAGATAGAAGCGGTTTGCTGGCTAGTAGAATAGGGCTTAGGGATTCGGCAGTTAAGTTTTTCCAATTTCTCTTTAGAAAGTATCTGGCACTCTCAGTAGAGTCGGGCTTAGCCAGAGTGAAAGAGAAAGAAATAAGAAAATGGTCAGACCAAACCACCTGGTTTGGCGCTTCAATTCTCAAGGACGGGATATTGGAAAATATCAGGTCGAGGGTATGACCTGCTATATGGGTAGGGAATTTCACATGTTGTGGTAGATTCGCTCCTTCTATCAAGGAGACCATCTGCATTGCTGGGGCACAAGTAGGATCATTTACATGCAGATTGAAATCCCCTAATACCGTAAAATTAGAGGATAGGAGAGATTTCTGTGCAATGAAATTGCATAATTCCGGGAGTATATTGGGTGGACAGTCAGGAGGCCTATAGATCACCAATCCCGAAAAAGAGGTTGAATGGCCGGTCCGGATGCAAAAATTAAGGCTCTCAACCGAGCCCATGTTCCCTAAGTTTGAGGAGGATATGTCCCAGGAGTCCTTGCAGATAATCGCTACCCTCCCTTTTTATATATATATATATATATATATATATATATATATATATATATATATATATATATATATATATATATATATATATATATATATATATATCCACACCAAGATTCCTCACTCCGAAGAGAAAGAAACCAGAGGGACACAACGGGAGCCCGGGAGAACATCTTTATTGCAGAGTGGTAGGCATGACGCGTTTCGTCTTCATTGACTTTCTCAAATGCCCCAAACACCTGAAACTGACACCTGCCGCCATTCAAACGACCCATTTTGCTCCCATTGGTTGGAGCCCAGCAGAGTCAACCAATAGCATTAACACATTTTTGCAGTCCCCCTTGGCAGACTCCAACTCCCAGCAGGCACCATCTCGGCTTGCAGGTAAGTGTTTTGGCATGTCGACTCCTTGTAACCCACTTAGACACTCCTTGTAACCCATAGTGAGTATATATCGCTGCTCCAAGGTTGTCCACCTGTAAGTAGCACTCGAGCAACAGCTTGATTCATGTGTAGGTAAGGACGGGGAACAGCCCGCAGGGACGCGTTTCGAATCACCATATGATTCTCTTCAGAGGCTTTAATGGAACGGAGTGCGCAACCGCTGACCCACTTCTGACACACCCCCCCAATGGGAGGCTCGAATGAAACTGTGCCTTCTGGGAAGTGTAGTGCGGGGGGCACATAATCAAGTCCTGTATGGACCCCACAGGTGGGCCCGTCCACGATCCTGTATACAGCTGCTGTTCCACTTTCGTGGCCCCCAATCTTACGGGGTGGTGCACACTCCGCGGCTGGACTGCCGCGTTAAAATCACTGCTCCAAGGTTGTCCACCTGTAAGTAGCACTCGAGCAACAGCTTGATTCATGTGTAGGTAAGGACGGGGAACCGCCCGCAGGGACGCGTTTCGATTCACCATATGATTCTCTTCAGAGGCTTTAATGGAACGGAGTGCGCAACCGCTGACCCACTTCTGACACACCCCCCCAATGGGAGGCTCGAATGAAACTGTGCCTTCTGGGAAGTGTAGTGCGGGGGGCACATAATCAAGTCCTGTATGGACCCCACAGGTGGGCCCGTCCACGATCCTGTATACAGCTGCTGTTCCACTTTCGTGGCCCCCAATTTCACGGGGTGGTGCACACTCCGCGGCTGGACTGCCGCGTTAAAATCACTGCTCCAAGGTTGTCCACCTGTAAGTAGCACTCGAGCAACAGCTTGATTCATGTGTAGGTAAGGACGGGGAACCGCCCGCAGGAGACGCGTTTCGAATCACCATATGATTCTCTTCAGAGGCTTTAATGGAGCGGAGTGCGCAACCGCTGACCCACTTCTGACACACCCCCAATGGGAGGCTCGAATGAAACTGTGCCTTCTGGGAAGTGTAGTGCGGGGGGCACATAATCAAGTCCTGTATGGACCCCAGAGGTGGGCCCGTCCACGATCCTGTATACAGCTGCTGTTCCACTTTCGTGGCCCCCAATCTTACGGGGTGGTGCACACTCCGCGGCTGGACTGCCGCGTTAAAATCACTGCTCCAAGGTTGTCCACCTGTAAGTAGCACTCGAGCAACAGCTTGATTCATGTGTAGGTAAGGACGGGGAACCGCCCGCAGGGACGCGTTTCGAATCACCATATGATTCTCTTCAGAGGCTTTAATGGAACGGAGTGCGCAACCGCTGACCCACTTCTGACACACCCCCCCAATGGGAGGCTCGAATGAAACTGTGCCTTCTGGGAAGTGTAGTGCGGGGGCACATAATCAAGTCCTGTATGGACCCCACAGGTGGGCCCGTCCACGATCCTGTATACAGCTGCTGTTCCACTTTCGTGGCCCCCAATCTTACGGGGTGGTGCACACTCGCGGCTGGACTGCCGCGTTAAAATCACTGCTCCAAGGTTGTCCACCTGTAAGTAGCACTCGAGCAACAGCTTGATTCATGTGTAGGTAAGGACGGGGAACCGCCCGCAGGGGACGCGTTTGAATCACCATATGATTCTCTTCAGAGGCTTTAATGGAACGGAGTGCGCAACCGCTGACCCACTTCTGACACACCCCCCAATGGGAGGCTCGAATGAAACTGTGCCTTCTGGGAAGTGTAGTGCGGGGGGCACATAATCAAGTCCTGTATGGACCCCACAGGTGGGCCCGTCCACGATCCTGTATACAGCTGCTGTTTCACTTTCGTGGCCCCTAATCTTACGGGGTGGTGCACACTCCGCGGCTGGACTGCCGCGTTAAAATCACTGCTCCAAGGTTGTCCACCTGTAAGTAGCACTCGAGCAACAGCTTGATTCATGTGTAGGTAAGGACGGGGAACCGCCCGCAGGGACGCGTTTCGAATCACCATATGATTCTCTTCAGAGGCTTTAATATTCACACATATACATACACATATATATATATACATATATATATTACCTACTGGCGGTCACGAGTAGGTAGTTATATTTAGGACCTAGAGTCCATAGGAAAAACAATTTTTGACTTGCCTATAACTTTAGCGTTGTTGGACAAATCATGAAATTTTCCAAAAAGTGTCAAAGTAGGTTCTGTGTGTTATGGAAAGTTTGGGGGTGATCCGTGCAGTGGGGACAGAGAAATAGTGGTGCAAAATAAGGGTACATTTGTATTGCTAATTACCATAGGAACGAGTTGTCGAACTTACAGCCCAAACCGCTGGACAGAATTACACCACATTTGGCAGAAAGGTAGCTGATGTTATGCAGATTGTACTTTTTGTTATTTGGTGCAAATCTGTTAAGAAGTTTTTGTGAAATTATATCCGAACAATATAGTGATATGTCTGGCCGTGGATATTTCGCAGAGGTTTCGGGGTGATCGCGGTGATCACGGTTAAATGCGCGTGCCAATGGGAATGCTGTGATTGGCTGGATGCAACCTGAACAAAAAGTTGCGGCCGCCATTTTATTGATGGGGAATGGTTCCCGGGGCTGAACATTTCTGTCAAAGCTAACATAATGGGCCAGGGTAGAGGTACTCTGATCCGATGTTTGAGAAATGGGGGTGTTAGTGACACAAGCTATGTGTCTGAAATTGACATTATTTAAATATGTGCGATATTCGTGATGATGCCATGAATGCCAGTGCAGCCCCCCTGTGCACCATCATGGAGACATCATGAATATTGGTGGAAATATAAAATATATATAGATATATATTTGCACACACTTGCTGGCCACTGTCACAGACTCATGCACAATCTTACTCAGACAATTATACACCCATTCACATACCTACTCACACACTTATACATCCAGTCACATACCCAGTCAGATACTCACACACCCACTCACATACCTATTCAGGTACTCATGCACCCACTTACAGACTCACTCAGAGAGTGACGCATCCATGTACAGACCCACTCAGAGACTTTCACACCTACTTAGAGACCCACTCATAGACTTATGCACACAGTCCCATACCCACTTAAAGACTCTTACACCCACTCACGGTCCCACCTGGGCACTCATGCAGCCACTTATAGACCCACTCAGATACTCATGCACCCACTTACAGACTCACTCAGAGAGTCACGCACCCATGTACAGACCCACTCAGAGACACACACCGACTCACAGACACACTCATGTATGTACTCACAGACCCACTGAGACACTCACTCACTCACTGACAGACCCAGTGAGACACTAATACACCCACTCATAGATCTACTCAGACACTCATACAGTCACTCACACACCCATACAGTCACTCACTCTCAGTCACAGACCCTCTTAGAGAATTATGCACTCAGTCACTCACTCATACACTCAGAGACTCACACACCCACTCACAGACTCACTCAGATATACACACACACACCCACTCACTCACCCACACAAAGACTCATGCATCCACTCACAGACCCACCCAAACACTCACCCTCTAAGTCACAGACCCACTCAGACACTCATGCATGTACCCATTCACTCACCCAATCAGAGACTTATGCTTTTACTCACAGACCCATTGAGACACTCATATATCCACTCACAGACCCACTCACACACCAATATAGTCACTCACACACCCACTAATGGACCCACTCACAGACGTATGCACCCAGTCACTCATACACTCAGAGACTCATGCACCCACTCGCAGTCCCACTCAGTGACTCATGCACCTACTCACAGAACCAGTCTGACACTCATGCTCCCAGTCATTGACCCACTGAGAGACTCATGCACTCATTCACAGACCCATTCAGGCAGTCATGCACCCACTCCCTCACCCACTCAGACACCCACTTAGACACTCATGTATCCACTCACAGATCCAGTCAGACAGTTATATACTTACTTTCAAATGCACAAGGGCACTCATGCAGCTACTGAAGATCGACTGAGAGACTTATGCAACCAATCACAGACCCATTGGGACACTGATGCACCTAGTAATAGATGCACTGAGACAGTCACGCAGTTCGTTACAGACTGATGCACCATCTCACGGATCCACTGAAATACAGTGAATGAGAGATTTACTGATACAGTGATGTATGCAGACACAGGTTCCACTGAAAGAGTTATACACTGTGTTATAGAGGAATTAAGGGGGTTATACATGCTATTGTAGGGTAGTGTAGAAAGTAATGTGTTTAGTGTGTTTGTTATAATCTATTTTGCAGTTATACGTTTTGTATGTGGTGGTGGCTATTGAATGTCTGCTTTTGTTTTGTCATTTTGCGACGTATTCACGGTGATCAGGACTACCGATATCATTGCGGTGCCCGGCATCATCGGGCAAATGGAAAATCGGTTTTAAAAATTGTTTTTATACAAACTCCCTACAAAAAAATGACTTTAAACAGTGCAGTAATAAAACCCTAGGGTCTAAAATACTGTAAAATGTGTGCATATATATGTTTTACACCTTTTAAAAAAGGCGCGATCATCACAGTTACTGACGTCATCGCAACTCTCTGCTTCATCAGAAAGATGGAAAGTAGGGTTCAAACATGGGGGTATATTTACAACAGAAGTGGCAGAACGTGTCGTTAGTCTCCTTGGCTTAACGACACGCTCCGCCACCTCAGGGAAGCAGGGCTGCACCATATTTACAAGAATATGGTGCAGACCTGCCTTTCCCCCTGCGCTGGTGCTACACTTAGCAGTGTAGCGTCAACGCTACACTGCTAAATGTACCATATTGCAAGTGTGTCTGCATACAGGGGTAGATTTTTTTATGTACAGGAACGTCCCCCTTCCTGTAAACAATCTTGAAATGCCGTTTTGTCAATTCTATGTATGCTGCTTAATGCAGCACACATGGAAGTTACAAAATGTAATTTTTATAAAGATTGTTTGTGTGCAGGAAGATAAACAATCCAAGGCATTTTGCTTTCTTCATGTGTGCTGTACAACGCAGCACACATGGAAAAAGCAAAATCAAGAAGAAATAAAGCATTTTTACTTGTTTCGCCAAGTTAAGACCAGGTTTTCCCTGGTCTTAATTTTGGTGCTGCCTCCTATTTATGCTGCCCTTGTAAATAGGGGGCAGTGTCAAAATCAATGGGTGTTACAGTGGAACGCCCACCGCAACACCCACTGCCCACCCCTTTCAAGCTAAGCCTAGGGTGAAAGGGGGCCTTATTTACAAGGCAGCATTAAGCCACGTTAAGTGGCTTAACGCTGACTTGTAAATAAGGTGAAGCCCCTATCGCCATGGGAATGTCGCAAAAAGTGACGTTTCCATGGCGATAGGGGGTTGTAAATATGCCCCATGGTTTTTAAAAAAACTTACTAGAAGAATTTGTGCACAAACATGCTTTTTAGGCACTGATGTTAGAAATATGTGTATTGTAAGACTTAGAATTAATTTTTTAAGTTAGAATTTTTGAATGTGGTGGTGGTCGTTGAATGTCTGGTTCTGTTTAGCGATTTTGCATCGTGATCATCACTAGGTCATTGCGAATTAAAAAACTTCTAAAAAAAAATATTTAACCGCTTCGCTGCGGCTGGAATTCCCCCGCTGTGCTGAAGTATTCCACGCGTGCGCAGTTTGGACGGCCCCCGGCCGTCCTCCGCACACGCCCACCATGACGTCGGACGGCCGGGGGTCGTCCGACGCATGCAACGGGTTAACAAGAAAATTAACAAAATTTTGGGTTCTTGGGTAGCTCTGACAAGAGCCTTTGAGTTGAGAGTGTGTATAAGACAGCTACTGATAAGACTGTATGCAGAGTTTCAGGTTGCTTAGAAAAACCCTGTTCCCTTCATCTGTAAAGTGAACTCCATTACTTCTATAGATTCCATGCATGTTAAAACGCAGGTTGTTGTTGTAGATAAAGCCCATGTTATGGATGGTCTCTAAGGAAAGCGGAAACCGTTTTATTAACATGTTTCCTGGCTTTGTCAATAAGTGAACAGAATTCATTAGACCACCTCCATTTCTGTCTTTGGCATATGTTAGAGTACAGTAATCCAACAAGGAGCAATAGAGGGACATAAGTGCCAGGCCACCCTCCACTCAATCTATAATCCAACAACAAGGACCTGGCAATATTCGGCACTTTCGTAAATTTGTGTATGTAGATACGTAGGATTACTTAAGGGGTGATATATTTATCTATTCCCCCTAAATCAATAGTTCTTTTCATGAACTCTGACCTAATCCCCTGTGCCTTAAAAATTAGTAATTTGTAATTGCCACAGTGGGGAGACCAACCAGTCGACAGTCAGTTCACTGAACCAGCACCAATCAGCATTAGAAAGTGTATGTATCACAAAAAATAGTGAGGTGCAGAAAAAAGTGTAGAGAAATGAGAAAGTATCTCACGTGCGCACCACCGGAGGGGCTACTGGCAGGTTCTCACCAGCTTGCCCACGTATTTATCATCATCGATAACTTTCTCATAAAATAAAGTATGTGTCCAGTGCAAGAGAGGTGTAAAAAATAGAAAAAAGATAAGCAAAACCCCACAAAAAGAGACAAAACAAGTCTCAAGTAAAATTGGATCCAACTCACGTACGTACTTCCGGCTTTTTATTCCACTCAGTGAGTTAGCCCAATGTTAAAAACACAGCATGTTGTTAACCACATTGAGGATGGCCAACATGTTTCATTGCCTTTTCAAAGATAACGGCAAATTCATCAGGGCAACCGAGGTCAGCGTTCACCTCCCTGGACCTTTATACATCAAAAAAAGATTAACTAGTGAGGACCACGGGTCCACATACCAGTTCTCACTTAGTTGCAGGGGTGTATATTATTTACACTTTTCTCCCCTTCTGCAAGCACCTCTGTTGCTCACACCTTCATCGTTTCCGCTGAGAATGCGCGCGGTCAATCGTCCCGGCATTGCCTCCGGTGGTGAGCACATGAGATACTTTTGATTTAGGGGGAATAGATAAATATATCACCCCTTAAGTAATCCTACGTATCTACATACACAAATTTACGAAAGTGCCGAATATTGCCAGGTCCTTGTTGTTGGATTATATGTTAGAGTACACCAAGACAATGTGAGGGAAAAGCATCATCAATTCAGCAAAGGTGTCCTTCATTTGGATTTCCAGTCCTACTCGAGTTAATGTGCCTAGGTCATTGCCACCACAGTGCACAATCATGAGGTCAGGGGCTGGTGAATTCACAATGCTTTTAAGCAAAGGCACTAATGTGTCCTTGGCAATCGCAACATCATCGTAAAAATGAAAAATACTTTGAAATAAGATAATTCATGTATTTTTCAATAAATAGATGACAAATGTGGTGCACCATGCAGATGGAATGCTCAATATCTAATTATAGAAAAAAATGTACAGGGAGGTTATAGTTTTGAAATAGAATAGAAAAAAAACTTTAGAAATTCACTGAAAAAAAGGTTACAGGAATTTTATAGTTAGGAAATAAAAATGTAAATAGTTTAGAAATTCACTCAAAAAAACAAAGGTTGCAGGGACGTTATAGTTAGGCTTACATTTCACTCATTCAAAACAAGAGAAATTTAGCAGTGATAGTTAGCTGAGCTAACTATATCTAGCACCCCCGCAATGCACTGCTTATGACCTCACATATTACATCCCTCATGACAGGGGACTCATATCCTTTGTAGATGTAAGGATGACCTGACAACTTGTCTCCTTTCATACTGACCAAGTAGCTAGATTCTCGCCTTGCCACTCTATACACTCCATGAATGTCCGTACACATTCCTTTTTGTGTCTTGGACAGTAACAGTGTGTTTGATGGTATGTTAGTCTTTTGAGGCTTACATAATATATTTAGTCCCTATGGTCACATGTATACGTCGTTCAGATACCGTTCCCACTCATACGTAATTGAATTTTTTTACCGTTAGGTTATGGACAGTAACTGCTTTTTTACCTCTAGTGATGATGCTTAAATGTTATGATTCAGGTAACTGTCTAGCATGTTTTAGTGAAAAGAATATACGGGCATTCTACGCGTCTCCTTCATTTTTAAGTGCTGGACTTCAGCAGTCTAGTGTTACTTGTGACATACGTGGAATTTGGGACATCACTGTATGGGATAGTTAGCACTTCCGGGTAGCGCCGACCACATAAACATCGGAGGTGGTCACTTGCGGATATGTACTTAAGCTTTGAAACCGAAGCGCTCTCTTGATAACTGGTGAAAGAATATCCTGACTGTCACACTTTTGAACATGAGTAAGTACTATGATTGGGGGCGCACCGTGGATTTTTGATTTTGTTTGTGATACGTATTTGCTAAATGGTCTAATCCCTGAGGTGGGGGGCTAATGATTCGATGTCTTTTGTTTTTACCGAACTGCAGTTTCGTTAACCTTGTATATACTATAGCCTTTAATATAGATGGAAAAACTCTAACTAATTAATTACTCAATCACTCTCACACTTCGAAATTTTGGCACAAACTACTGATTGACAGCATTTACTCGAAGTCACTGCAACTTGCAACATATTCAACCTTTTACGGAGCCTTACTTAGTTATTCTTCCAGTCATCGTCATTGGTGCACGTTTATAGTAATAGTCATATCTGGTGTTTTCCTTTTCCTTTTCTTGTAAACAGAAGCAACCCCGTTTTATTTACTATAGAGAAGTGAGAACATGTACTTGGGGTATAATCTGCCCTTATCCCTGAATTGTGAAATATTGAAAAACCGTGACACTGCAACGAGTAACATTTGTAAAAGGTGTGTAACTCTTGAGATGGTTTAAAACCAATTGAGCAGTAAATTTATGATGAGATTAGCTATTAAAGCTTGGTACTGATTAATGATCTTGGATTTTTGTAGAATTTAAATAAAGCAGACAATCTGCTGCAGAGAATCCTTGCTCCCTCTCGAGTGGCGTGTACACAAATCATACAATCTTTTGGTAAGATTACCCTGGAGTCATTAATAATTTTCTTTCTTTCGGGCTACCCACACACTTGGATTGTTCCTGGTATGTGCATGAGACACTCACGATAGCATGATGTATTTGGCGTGTGTCCTCTTATAGTGCATTTTGTATTGTGGCATCTTATGACTCACTTTCTATACTCATGCGATCGATTCAAAAATAGAAGAAACACGCTCTCTTGTATATTCACATATGACATTACCGATCACATGCACACTTTGGGACTTTCAGTGTTTTCCCTTCAGTTTTGTCTCAATTTGGTCTTTAAGTGTTTCTTAACCTTAGAAAGTGCTTACATTCTAGATCTACACAGCATCTGTTTTAGTCATGCATTTCGTATGTTACATATTCTTTGTAGATGTTGTCCATATGTGTGCTTCGAGTGTACGTGAATGACACTTGTTTTTGCTTTTTAAACTCACAGGCTTATTTTGAAGTAATAGTTATTCTAACCTGCCAACTCCTCAAAAAGCTTTATTTTAGAGTATAGAAATTCATATGTACATTTTTTAAGGAGTTTAATCAGGAGACTGTATGTTTGTGTAAAGTGTGTCATTTTATATGTGTTGTTTTGTAAACAGATCTAATTTTTGTGTCATGCAGAACTTTATAAGGTTTTATACATATGTGTCATCTTTCATGTTTGCAGCCCTGATGAAGCCTTCTTTAAGGTGAAATGTGTTGGCTGTGCTAGTTCTGACAGAGAAAGAAATAAGAGAAAACCCAATAAAGAAAAGCAACTAACCTGACAATCAGGACCTGTTTTTTCTGTTCACTTTGATTGTTGAATTATTTACATTCATGAATTGTTTATGTTTGCCTCTCTATTTGTATATAATGAATGTTTGAGGTTAGTAAACATGTAGCTGACCATTGAGGTGGGCAATGTACAATCACAATATACTATATAAGTGACAATTCCAGGTAGTGTTGCTGTCTAATCCCTGGCTGCTTCCTAATCTTGTATAGTTAGGAAATAAAATTTTAAAAAGTTTAGAAATTCACAAAAAAAAACAAAGGTTGCAGGGGCGTTATAGTTAGGTTTACATTTCACTCATACAAAACCAGAGATATTCAGCAGTGATAGTTAGCTGAGCTGACTATACTCCCATCCCCGCAATGCACTGCTTATGACTTCACATATTACATCCCTCATGACATGGTCAGTGTCAACACTGATGACATCTCAAATGAGCAGGGTCCTTTAATGCTCTGTGAGAAAGGCTGCAGGGTTTTTTAATGCTCGAGGAGAGTGGCTGCACGCCCTCCTTCCCTGTTTATTTGTATTTGACCCAGGGGAATAGGGTCTGTAGATGGAGACCCCAGGGACTATAGGGTGTGGGGAGGGAGGCCATGAGGCCCCTCCCCTTTTCTAAAGCATTTGTCCCCAGGGGATGAAATCCCAGGGATCTATTAGGGCTCGGGAGGGGGCTGCATTCCCCCATCCACTTAGATTTAAACCCCAGGTTTGGGGTCTCTGGGGCTCAAGAGGGCCCGGGCAGAGGGCTACACAGTCCCTTCCCCTTTTCATTGTATGTGGCCCTTCGGGCCTATTAAGGCTCGGGGAGAGGGGCTGCATGCCCTCATTTTTTATTTATTTGGCCCACGGGGATAGGGTCCCTGGGGCCTTTTATGGCTTGGGGAGGGAGGCTGCATGCTCCCTCCACCTTAATATATATGTTTTGTTCCAGGGTATGGGGTCCCCGGGACCAAAAGCTAACCCTATGCTGCACACGCCAAAGGCAGTGCATAGTGTGGGGTTAGCAGTCTGCTGGGGGTTGACCGCATCACATATTACACCATGAGTGATATAATATGTGAGGTCATAAGCAGTGCATGGCGAGGGAACAAGTTATAGTATAGTAGAAAGGAAAAAGTTTAAAAATACCAGATTAGTGGGTCCAAAAACAATTTTATTTCCTACCCCTTAAATGGTATGCTAAAATCTGGGGACATGTGCGACGAGCTTCGAGCGAGTGCGGACAGGTCTATGGAGAGGGAGTAGCCTTGGTGGAGGTTTGACTACAGGCGTCCCTCCTTTAACTCCTCGAAGGACTTATGGGGCCAAATGATGGTCGCATTTGAAGTCTTTTTGATATTTAACACAGACCAATTAGGTGCTGTATATTTATTTTGTATTTTTCATTAATATTGTGTTTATTGTGACACCTGGAGTGGGGACATCATTTCTCCTTTCTAGGTCCTGATGAAATGCCTTGGGGAAGGGCATGAAACTAGTTGACCATAAAGGGAAACAATAGGTATTCACGCCTAGGGTTTTCCCACATGTCCCCAGATTTTAGCATATCATTTTAGGGGTAGGAAATAAAATTGTTTTTGGACCGACTAATCTGGTATTTTTAAACTTTTTCCTTTCTTTGCTAAACCTACTCCCTTCTTAATTAACATAGGTGGTTAGGTGTATAGGGACACCCCTGTATTTCACAATTAAGTGCTCCCGCGCATCCGTTGGTAGTAGCACACCACTGTCCGTAGAGGGCAGGGATGGACCTAATGATGAAGCATACCACCAAGGTGAAACCCGGGTGGGTGAGGGTTTTTTAAAAGAATTTTGTTTTTCCTTTCACCGTGTTCCTGCAAGAAAAAAAAACCTTTTTCCCTTCTTCCTAACGGAGGGGACCTTTCTTGATTATCTGTATAGTGCCGTGGAGTACGGGTCCTCACTTTGCCTACCTCTACTCTCCCCCTTTTTGTTTTGCTAATAGCTTTGCTGCCATTTGACAAACCTTTACAAAATGTTCCACAAAAAGGTTAAGCCAACACAGTTTCTTCCTGGAAAGTTTCGGAGTGATCCATTACGAGGGGCACAAAAAAATGGGGGGGGGGTCCAAAATGTGTTTTCCCCTTGCAAATTACCATAGAAAAGTTGAATAGCAATACCTTAAAAATTACTGAATGCAATTACACCACATCTGGCATAAAGCTAGATCATGTTCCAAAAAGTGTGAATTTTGAGATTTGGTTTAAATCTGTTTATTATGGGTTTTTTTAAATTAAGAGTCAAAATGTATGTTTATAGAGCGACACAATGCTTCCATGGAGGATCTGCGGATCCCCATGGATCTCCATGGATCTGCATAGCCAAAATGTAAAATTTTACATCTGTCATCTTGGGACTCAGGGACTCATGTCTCCGATTCCTAAAATGAATTTTAAAAAACATAACGGCATGGCCCCCACATGTAGATTCACAGAGGATTAGTAAATACTGAGTGCCACCAAAAAACAGAAGTGTGTTCGCTGCCCAGGGGCTTAGCCGACCAGGCCAGCAGTGTGGAGCAGGGGTTGGGCACCCACAGGGAGTTGGATACTAGGCGGTATGCGGCTGAAGCATGTGTGTGGTGGTGGTTTGGGTGCCTGTGGGGTTTGGCACTCGTGGGAAATTGGGCGCATCAGACAAACCCACGCCACCTGTGGAGGGTGTTAAATGGGGCATGGGAGCTGGATGGGTGCCGAGGGGGCATAGGGCGAAGGTCCTTACTTTAGGAACCTATCCAACACAAATCCTAATTGGTGTTTGATAGTAAATCCCAACATAACGCTTTGAGTTGGGTTCAGCTTACAAAAATAATGCAAACCCAGTGCAAAACATTAGTAAATCTGGGCATAACTTTCTTACAAAGTGTCACTTCGCTGCCTCCGTTTCTTTCCCCTTCACCTTTCTCTCAATATATAACCTTTCTTTCTTTCTAGCTCTTTCTATATAAATGCATATGCACACAAAGACAGGCGTGCAGGGGTGGCCGGCACGGCTCGCGGGTGCTGGTCAGGCGCGGGGGTGGTTGCGGCCGCGGGCTGCATAAAAAAAAATAAGAATAAATAAAACTTAGCTTGCCGCCACCCGGTCCCACGTCTTCTTTCCTGCTCGCCTGTGTCCGACTCCAGGTCGGAACAGGAAGCAGGCAGCCAGGATCCCACCCCTAAGCGAATCACAATGCTCCAATGGAGCGTATTGATTGGTCTGAGCGCCTTGACGCGGGCTCAGCCCGGGGCAGGAGGAGTGGGCATGTACTCCATGCAGGCTGCAATGCAGCCTGCTTGGAGAACAGGGGAGTGCGCATGACTGTTTTGGGTTGCCTGAGAGGGCCGACCAAACAGTCATTACGCACTCAGAAGTGGGCAAACCTCTCCTCCCCTGCCCTGCTCCGTAAACAGAGCAGCCCGCCCACCCAGCCCGCCCACCCGCCCGCCGGCAAAAAAATACATAAAATGGTAATAACTAAAAGTTATTACCATTTTATGTTTTTGTTTCTCGCACTGCAAGAAAGCAGTGG
This sequence comes from Calotriton arnoldi, assembly GCA_963921515.1. Taxonomy (NCBI): domain Eukaryota; kingdom Metazoa; phylum Chordata; class Amphibia; order Caudata; family Salamandridae; genus Calotriton; species Calotriton arnoldi. The sequence continues at coordinate 418,606 of CAWUFW010001167.1, forward strand.
GGCGACGTTCCTCCGCCATAGCAGAGGATCCGCCACTGCAGGCGCGCACGTGTGTGTGTGTGTGTACACCTGTGTCTGTGTGTGTGTGAACCTCCACAACTCACATTTCCACAGAAAGATGCAAACTTGTAGTTTCACTGTTTTAACTTTTTTACAAATCAAAAGCCGTGCTGCTCTACTGACCGTTGTAAATCCTATCGAAGAAAATAGCGTATTTGTGACTGTCTGAAGCACAGAACATGAGTATGCATTACTAATGGGTACTAATAAAATGGTGTTTAGAAACCATTCTGGGATTAAAAGAATTATATACGGCTCAGAGTAAAGTGCACATTAATATTGTTTGGAAACGTATAAATCTGCGTGTAAACTGGTTAATGAGCAGAGAACAAAAATAATTTACTTTGTGTTTCCTTTCGATAAACCATCGTTGGTTGGAAAAAATTAACAAACACTACCATCTGCTGGGCCAATTGGTTATTGCAGGCTAGTCTAAATGTGGTTTTATAGTTGCCTGCGATGCGGTCAAAATAGGATTTTGTAGATCGTGGAGGCTGGGGACTGATTGAGGAAAATCGTGAGCTAAAAATCACGTAACGTTTGGTTTCAAATGCTGGTGACATCGTGGTTTTACGTCAGACACTGAGGCAGGGTGACATGTCATATTATTTGTTATACTAATAATTGATAAATCGAGGCTGCTACCCACAAAGGCGGCCCTGTTATTGAGGAATTGAACATGTCAAAGACCACTTAACATGTAACAGACAGAAAAAAGCAATATGAAGAGTAACAGAGATCTGAAAGTCAGGTGATAAGAGATGAGACGGAGAGGACTTGGTAGAGCATTCCACAGGCTGACTGAAAAGAAAGGGACACCGTTTTTGTCCCTCCTGTAATAGGGATGAAGTTGTTTAGCTTACAAAGCAGATCTCAGGAGCATAGGAGGAATGCACTGTGTGGATTTAAGCTGCAAAAGCTGGGTCTCTGATGATGAAGAGCACAATGAGTGACCCACAGGGCCAGATTTACCACTGTGCTGCGCTGCGTGAGAAGGAGAGAGCAGGAGAGCGTCATATTTACAGAAATATGGCAGTCTCCTCCCCTCTCCCTAACACCGGCACAGAAATGTGTGGCAGTGCGCCACGGACACACATTTGGGCTGTAGTGCATGGGTATCTCCGTGAGTCTAGCATAGGTTTTGTACTGGAAGGATTCCCATCCAGTACAAAATACTGTGCTCAGACTAACTTCAAAACTTTTCCTACTTTGTATGTGTGCTGTACAGTGCAGCACACATGCAAAGTTGGAAAAGAAAGGTGAAATAAAAGCATTTCTCCTTCATAGCGCCTATCTGAAATGGGCACTATTTTCAGGCGCCAAACCTTGTCTACTTTTTTAAGTAAATAGGGGCTTATTAACAAGCCCCTTGCGCCACCCGTACGTCACTTTTCCCATGTTAAAAATGACGCAAAAGTGGCGCAAGGGGCTTGTAAATAAGCCCAGGGGCTTATTTACATGCCCCTTGCGCCACTTTTGCGTCATTTTTAACATGGGAAAAGTGATGCAAAAGTGGCGCAAGGGGCTTGTAAATCTGCCCCATAGAGCTTGGCTTTGGATACCTTCTGTGGTTGCGTGGGAACGCCCATTCACCACCCTTGGTGCGCCCCCTTGGTGCTAAGTAAGTAATGCAAAGCTGCTCTATGCACAGCTTCGCGTTAATTTCAAATAATTTTACAGCGTAAAACAGGTTTCACGCTGGAAAGTAAATAGGTGAACAAAGGTTTTGTTTTGTTTTGCATCCCTTTTGGGATGCAAAACAGCATTAAATCTTAGTAAATAGACCCCATTGTATTTTAAACACAATGGGCCTGATTCACAAAGTTACACCTACGCTTTTGTGTAAGTTCACTAGTTTATTTGATTACTGACATAATATTGTGGGTAATAATACATTTGAGAAAAATATGATGTCAAAAATATCACTTACCACAATATCGTGATCCTATACTTATATTGGTAAGTACTAAAATATTGCAAAAAATATATAATTGACATTGATACCATACAAAACTATACAAAAATTTTTTTTTTTTACATAGAGTTCAAAACAGTAAATGTTGGATATTTTATTATACACATTTAATAACATGTAAATTAAATACATTCCACTAATATTTAATACAACATATAAAAATATACTTATATAAGCCCAATAGCCCGATACAGCACTATAAATTACTATTAATAATTTTTTTCTTAAAATTGCAAGCTATATTTTAGAAAACTAATATTTATATGACTAATAGTAATAACACATACAATTAATACATCAATTAAAGCACATTAAACAAATTAAAAAACGGTATTTTTAGCAACGATATTACTGAAGACAATATTAAAAAACATCGATATTATTTAAAACAACATTACTTACCTCAAAAAATGATATTCTTGTCAATGATTTTTGTGCATCACAATATCAGTGCTTACATTGAGCCGGTGGTTTCCTGTGCTCGGCACAGGCACTTAATTCTTAGCGCTGGCGCTTGTGACAGTCTTCCACATGGTGGCACTGTCTGCCAAATGTTGGTATGAGCACAGCAACAGCTGTTTATTAATTTAATAAACATTAACAATCACTAATGCGTGCAACACAAGCCATTCATGTAGCTTTTGGGGCCTTGAATAGTATGAATTGTCACACTTGTTGGAGTGTGAAGGTTAACAGTTGTGGTGGTACTGTAATTGGCAGCACTGTCAGCGGCAATGGATGGTGCCAGCTGCCGTGTCCTCCTGACAAGTGCCCTGGCACTTATTGCTTTAAAAACTCACCACTACATGATGTATATGTGTCCCGAAAATTAATTTACGATATCTATGTCTCCCGATATGTTTGTAAACATCCATTTTTTCAACGCGGCTTATACTGGTGCCCTTTTCCGGCTGCAGCACAAGCCGCAATGGAAAATTGATATTTCCGACTGCCTCATGGGCCGTCCCATCGTAATCAGTCGGATGGAACAGCCGACTTCTAGTCAATCGGTTTCCATTCCCAAAGGATGTTGGTTGGACACACATCCGACCAGTATCGTAATCAGGGCCTTAAAGTGAATAGTAAGTTCATGACTGAAGAAATTCCACAGTCGTAGCTGAGAACTCCGTACATGAAAAGATAAGACAAGACTATCTTTTTATGTTCTCTGCCTCTATTGCGGATTCTCTGCAGGAGTAAACTTACTATTGGTTTGTATTTTGTGAGAAGCAATAAATAGTAAACTTACACAAAAGTGTAAGTTTACCTTTGTGAATCAGAACCAATGCTTTGCTCAGTGGGATGCTAGTGGAGCTGAATTGTAAAAGGTGAATCATGAGAACGTCTTGGGACATTTACTGTCAAGTTTTGCACATTTATGCAGGTGTAATTTTCAGCATTGTTATGTAAAATGACTGGGTTTATGCCTCTGCACCATAGTGTGTAATTGAAACTTCAGTCATATAAAAATCCTATATGGAGCACAGGAAGAATGAAAATTAACTGAACATGAGCGGTGCTTGCTCCCATCATGAAATTAATGCAAGGAAGCATTTCTTGATTAAAAAAAATAGTGCATTTCAGAAAATAGCTAATAATTTTGAAAACAAATGTTTCTGTATGTTGTGCAATTTGTGCAAAGGAAATTAGGAAATCTGCATAGCAATGCCTAAGGAAGGGGGAGATTACAGGGCATTCCAATAATCTAATCTAGAGAGGATTATTGCTCAGTAAACAATTTCCCGATACTCAGAAGGATAAGAGAAGACGTTTTTGTGCATCTTCAGATAACGGTAGCATGGTGAACTAACTCTGTTAACTAGAGCTATAAGCATACAATTTGCTATCCAAATAAACTAATGTTTAGATTTACTAACAGTTCATGCAGTGTAGTGCAGCAAGGCAAGCTGGGGGGACCTTCCTGTACAAGAATTATCTTTAGCGCCATTCGCCGTTTACACTGGCTACCTGTGGCTAGGCACATCGAGTTTAAGGCTCTTTGCATAGCCTTTAAAACTCTGAAACTGGCATCTCCTAAAATCTTGACTTTCCTGCTTCTACCTTATGTCCCCTCTCGCCAACTCCGCTCTGTGGGACAACATCTGGTGGTGGTTCCTAGAGTCAGGAGGGTTCGTGCTGGTGGTCGCTCTTTTCGGAACAGAGCAGCCATCCTCTGGAATTCTTTACCAGCCCATATTCGAGGGTTCACTAACTACCTCGAATTTAGGAAATCTCTAAAAACTTTTCTTTTCCCCATTGCGTAGGTCCCGGGCCTTTTATGTTCTGTCACCTCACCGCTGGTTAGCGCCGGGACGCCTCTTTGCTGGGGCAGCTGTTGCGCTTAATAAACCCGTTAACATAACATAACATTCATCTTTGCATGTGTGTTGCAGAATGTAGCATACACGCAAAGAAGAAGTAACAAGCAGAAATAAAGATATTTCTCCTTGTTACACCGGCCTCTGGTAGATGCACCATTTCGCTGTCAACCAAGGTTTAGAGGCTATGCGCTGCTTTGCAGAACTTTATCTTTTCAAAGTTGCACAAAGCCAAATCAGGCATTGCGTGGCTTTGTAAATACCAAAATATATTTTGTGTCGGGCTGCACCAAAAAAGTGGAACATCACGATGCAAAATCTTAATATATCGGCCTTATGTACCTTACCGTGATTACTGGAGATGGGAGAAGAGCCAGGTCAGAGTGCACGCAACTGTTGGCCCATCAGTTGCTAGCATGGTTCAGGATTAGAGCTACTGTCTTATCGGTGTTCAGTTTGACCACTTTGAGTCACAGTAAGAATTCCAGAACTGAAAGGCAATTCTTACAAATGTCTTCTACCCTCCTGCAATGGTCATCCCAGTCTGCAATGAGTTGTATGTCATTCCCATAGGTAATAAAAGAGGATCCAGATGATGCAATAAGCCTGGCCAGCGGAGTCACATAGATGTAAAAGAACATCAAACTCAGAGAGGACCCTTAAAACACCTTTTGGTTTAGTTGTTTAGTTGCAGAGTAAGTTACAAGTAAGAATATGAAAATGTTAATGCATGCATCTGATCATATAGATAAATTAACCTAAGGCTTTGTCTCTTATTCTGTTTTTATGGTGATGTATCAGCATCAAGTTCTCACTGTTCATATACTTCTGTGAACAAGGCTGATTCAGTGTTGTGCAGTGGCATAAAATCTGATTAAGCCAGATCAAGAATGGAATTATGGTCCATAAATGCAATAGGAGCTTTGTTAAGATACCTATTGAGGATCCTAATTGGAAATGGGAGAAAATATATTGCGCAATAAGTCCTGAGAGTGATGGGGTTGGCTGAAGCTTTATAAGACTTGGAATGACCAAGTTGGAAGAACACAAGCCACAGATTGAGAGCCATTACAAAGACAAGGTTGAACAGGACAGACTCTGTCAATTGCCATATGAAAATTATAAGCAGAACATATATCACAGAGAGAGCAAGAGTTCTCAGTTAATTCAAATTCTTTGATCTTCACCACTGAGTGAAAATCTAATTTGGTAAGAGGAGAAGTGTTTGTTTTTCATACAAAGAAGGTGAAAGCACATTCAATATATTATTCAATTTTGACTGCTATTAAAATGGTTAACAGACCTTTTATAAAGGAAGAATTCTGCTAGTGACTGAGATAGTTTGCTCTGGTTAGGAATTAGGATTTACATTTTGGATAAAGAAATTAATCATTTGGAATGTTTCCTTGGACGTAGTAGAATATTAAACTATTTGATTACCAGCATGTGCAGCTTTAGCAGGTTAGCAATTTTTATTAATCTTTTATATAAATGATAGGCAGCAGAGTAAATCGATTTCTATATATTGACTGGAAAAAACAAAGGGTAAGGTTATGATATAGTTAGTTGAAAATGTCACTTAAAACATACTATTTTAAACTCAAAGTACACTGAAATTTGGCAGTTATAGATATCTAAGATAACTATAACTTGCGCCCCCACAGTGCACTGCTTATGACCTCGCATATTCTATCACTGATGACATGCTCAGTGACATCATTTGTGACATCGGCCCCAAGGCTCGAAAGTCCCCACCGGCTCCCTGCAGGAAGCCCCAGTCCTAGCTGCATGGGAACCAGCAACATCATATTTGTGCTGGGCAGAAGCAGACTTTTTTCTTAGCTCTCACCAGCAGGAGTTAAGTACTAATCCCCTACCTTCCCTGCACATGTTAAGGGTAGGCAGGGAGCTTTACAGCTGGTGAGACTGCCCTGCCCCAGATATGGACAGAGAGAAGCAATAATGTACCGGCTGCATGCCCACTGGATAGTGTCCCCGGGACAGTCTTCAATCGTCTCCGGTGGGGTGGGGTCTGGGGGTCATAGGAAGTTGGCACAGTGGGGGCTCACTCCACCTGTCCCCTATTAAAATATAAACAGTCATCAAGCCCCATTCTCTGGCCATCCCTGGGGTAATTAAATAAAATACAAGTACTTGCCATTTTTTTTTCCATTGTGGTCCTCCTGCGGGACTGGGAGGCAGAAATACATTAAAAAAAATGTAACTCCTGGTTTACCCATAAAGTCAAGGGTTCACAGTATCCCTACCATGATAGTACAACACTCAAGGGTAGCTGTTCCTAAAGGAGATTCCGGCCTAATGGGCTACAGACAGAGTGAAGGTAGGGGGAGCGAAAAAAAGTTGGGGATAGAAATTTCGTTGGTCTCAGGATCGATGTATATTTAAGGGGAATTTCCAGTGAGGGTTTCATGCTTCACCATTGGGCGTTTTTGCTCCTCATGGGGTCTGTGCTGCAATACCCCATGGGCCATGCAAGAGGGCTCTTTGGTGGAGATCTTTTTGTAAAAAAACGCCATAGTGGTGAGGGCGGGTGTGTGAAACTAGTAAAATAGTGAGTTAAAAATACCTCAGTAGTGCACAAAAAGGCTTTTATTCCTGGGTCCACCGGGTAGAGTAAAAACAGAAATCAAACTGATTTTCCACTAATGAGGAAATATAGGGGATATGTACAGTAGAAGTGGCTGAGTGAGGCGTTCGCCATCATGGCTTAACGCCTCACTCCGCCACTTCTGAAACGCAAGGCTGCACCATATTTACAATGATATGGTGCAGCTTTGCGTTTTCCCCTGCGATGGCGCTACACTTAGCAATGTAGCGCCAACACAGGGCACCCTTGCACCATAGTGCAAGGTTGTCTGCATGCAAGGGAGCATTGTTTATGTGTAGGAAGGTCCCCCTTCCTGCACAGAAACAATCCGGAAATGCCATTCTGTCACTTTCATGTGTGCATTTTTTTTAAGATTGTTTATGTACAGGAAGAGGGGCCATCCTGTACATAAACAATCCATGGCATTTTGCTTTTTCCATGTGTGCTGCACAAGGCAGCACACATGGAAAAAGCAAAAACGAGGAGAAATAATGCATTTCTCCTCGTTTCGCCAACTTAAGACCAGGTTTTACCTGGTCTTAATTTTGGCGCTGCCTCCTATGTACGCTGCCCTTGTACATAGGGGGCAGCGTCAAAATCAATGGGTGTTGTGGTTGAAGGCCCACCGCAACACACAATGCCCACCCCTTTCACGCTAACCATAGCGTGAAAGGGGCCTTATTTACAAGGTAGCGTTAAGCCACAGTAAGAGGGTTAACGCTGCCTTGTAAATAAGGCTAAGCCCCTATCGTCGATAAAAGTGACGTTGTAGTGGTGATAGGGGCTAGTACATGTGCCCCATAGTGTGGTTCAGATAGTATGTGCAGTGAGTGGGGTCGACATGTTTCACGCCCTATTGGTCCAGAAGGGATCCTCGGTGTTTCATCAGGACCAGGTATAATGTGAAGAAATTGTTAGTTTAAACAAACGTTGCCTTAAAAGGGCAGGGGGAATACTCCTTGAATCTTGGTCTAATTGCAATGGTGCTGAAATAAATACTATTATGTCATCAGTCACCAAAGAAAAATTATCCAACCTGAAAGAGACAAAAGAAAATCATTTTGTGTAAGTATGTATCAGTACAAGGGAAGTACAGTGGCTAAAAGAAGGTAGCACGTGTAGAATAAGTTTATGCTACATCTGTTACGGTTGAGACAGTATCACATGCTTGTGTAATTCATCTAGAAAGGGTACTTAAGTAATAGATCAATGACCGAATGCCCAAAGACACAAATGTTATCTTCAACAAGATCAAGCGTACTCATCCCATCATATTTGAGCCCAGGATATATGACAAAACATGTCGAAAAGGTATCTTGCTTACCCAAAAGAAGAGAAGGGGAGGGCCTCTATGGTAAAGCATTGAAAACACAACAAGTGTTTGAACGCAACCTTTTAACTAGAATAAACCCTGCATGTGTATCTACAGGATTTAGTGTTTTTATTTCACCATTTACTTTTTCATTTTGAATTTTTTTTTTGTAAATTAAGTTCATATAAAAAAACATATAGACACACAATAAGATTTACAATACATAATCTCATAAATGCAATGAACTTGACATTTCATGGATATACAACACTGAACAACAAATACATAACAATAGATGACCAGTCCTTCATTTGAAAACAAGAAAAAAAGTAATGGTGTAGACTTGCTTTATGATATTGGCATGCTACAACCTATTACAACACAACCAGACAGTGCTCTAAAGACAACATTCCAAATGCCTTATTTGCACAATGTAGCAATTAAATTAACTCACAGTTATTACTGCTGGCTGTATATGGTCGACGCGTTTCTGAACCCTATATTTGTTTGGGGGTTCTCTTAAGGACCAGGACTAGGTCGAGTTCTTTAATGTGGAAGAACTAAATACAAGGGCAGATGGGTCTTCAATTAAAAGATGGTAGAACTTATCAATATTCTTATCTTATATCCTTTAAAATGAGGAATCATGGAGCCTGCTTACGCTGTGCTCGTTGAATGATGTATTAGCTCCGGAACTCGTTGTTCCTTAGTTTGACGGAGTTTTTAAATGTTTGTGGGTCCACACGGTGCCGTTGGAACGCCTATTCACCGTCTCCTAAGAGTTTCTGGGTGGCCGGTTAAACGATTCACAAAGGATCCAACTGTTTTAATTGAAGACCAATCTGCCCTTGTATTTAGTTCTTCCACATTAAAGAACTCGATATGAACTTAATTTAATTTACAAAAAAAAATTCAAAATGAAAAAGTAAATGGTGAAATAAAAACACTAAATCCTGTAGATACACATGCAGGGTTTATTCTAGTTAAAAGGTTGCGTTCAAACACTTGTTGTGTGTTCAAAGTTTCAGTGGTCTAGTTTGAACGTGAAAACAGACCCTACCCCAATTTTTTTTTTAAATCTATGGTAAAGCAGGCGTACACTATAGGCAAACTGTTAGGTGAAGTAACAAGAAAGGATTCAGGAGCATTAATAGTGAGTAGGAGAGTAAAGGAGCATAGCGCTCAAGAGAGCGTCCTAATCGTAAATAAAAACATACTCACAGTGACCCATGGGAGTGTTAGGCATTATCACCTACCCGCATCTGCTGCAACCAGAGGAACTGGCATTGAAGCATAGATGAGCTCTTATAGTGAAGGACGTTGTGACTCCAAATGCTGGCTCCACCAGGGACACAGTCCCGAAACTGAAAGTGATATTATGTAGGAGGGCGTTGCAAAGAGGCACCCGGGTTTAACTCAGTAAGGTAGCGGTCATCTTAGAATGGCCAAGTGAGCTCCCAAGACCCTATGGAGTGACTGTAAAAACCAACGGGGAGGATGTATGGCTACAAGAAGTGGTTAAGGAAAGACATAGTACAATAGGGTCTATCCAACTAAATAGACAGAATGAGCGAATGTTAAAATCAAAAGATTGTGAAGTAAGTAACACAAAGGATGTCAAATGCAATATCGACAAAAGGTAGTATCTAATAAAACTTAGGAAGGAGGGAGTCGGGCCGATGGATGGGAGGAGTAAATGAATTTGTTTTTACAAGTCCTTGAAGTGTAACATGATGTCTGTGCGTGCAAAACATCTAATGTCTGTCCTGGAGGAGCTGAATCAGGGTGATGACTGAGTGATCAATACATATAATGTCACAGTTAAAGGGGGCTCAGTCAATAGGGTGGTACCTAGTAAAGAAATGGGGGGCATCACGTAAAGGTATAGTAGGACAGAAGTGCATCAATTTGCGCATTCAGACCAAGGAATATCAAAGTTCAGTCCATAGATATGTGTTTTGAGTCGAAACACCCACCGCTGTTCTCTTGAAAAGAGTGACCTTGTGTTCCATTTTTTACTTGCCTCAATGATGGTCCACCTCAGATTGTCCACTGTGTGGTTCGATGCAAAGAAGTGAGAGGACATCTTGGCGCTGTTTTTCTTACAGCGTATTGTACTGCGGTGTTCACTAATGCATGTTTTTACCCTTCTTGTTGTCATTCTTATATATTTCAGGCTGCAGGTGATGATGTATATACAATTTTTCGTATTACAATTGGTATGGTGTCTCTGCTCCCATGGATGTCGCAGACCAATGTCAATTGTCTTTGTAGTTTGTGTGAAGGGACATACTGTGCATGACCCACATGGATAGTGTCCCTTAACATGGGGGAGACCCCAAAGCGTGGTCTGAATCTCCTGGGGTGAACTAGTGCGAGTATGGACAAGTAGGTGTCGCAAATTATCTGTACAATTGTATGCAAAAATGGGGGGCGTTGCCTGCCTCAAAAGTCCCTGTGTTTAAAATAGCCCAGTGTATTTTAATGATTTTCTGTATCTTATTGGATGAGTGGGTAAAGGTCATGACACATGTGAGCTTTTCCATAGCTGGCCTTACTCTATTCTCCAAGAGGCTATCTCGATGATTATTCTTCGCTCTTTTGTATGCCGGTTTTACGATCTTATGGTGATAGTGGCAGTCCATCAAGTTGGATCTTAAGGTAGAAGCTTGCAGTTCATATTCTTTCATGGTGTTGCAGTTCCTACGTAGGAGAAGGAACTGGCCCACCGGGAGGTTGTCACATAGAGTCTTAGGATGATGGCTCTCATAAAGTAACAAGCTGTTCCTATCGGTGGGTTTCCTGTAGTTAGTGGTAAATAATCTGCCTCCTTCTTTGGAAAGGAGTAGGTCCAAAAAGGGTATGGATTGGTCTGAGATAATGCTGGTAAACTTCAGAAAGGGATTCAGCGTGTTAATCCAGCAGCAGGATTCTGTGTAGATATCAGCATCAGCTCGCCAGAAGGCAAGAATATCGTCTATGTATCTACGCCACTTAAGTATATTCCCTAGATAGGGGTTCCCTCCACCAAGGATGTGGTTGCTTTCAAATGCAGACATATAAAGACAGGCCAGACTGGGAGCAAGGTGCTCTCCATGGAAGTGCCTTGCACCTGATGGTAGATTTGTCCCTTGAATTCGAAGAAATTATCCTTGAGAGCTAGGGCGGCGCATTCCAAGATGAAGCTGGGCGGTGTCCTAGACATCCATGGGGTCACTGTCATAATGATAGTCTCCAGTACTTCTAGGGTGGCATCCCATGAAATGTTGGTATGCAAGGCTTTGACGTGTAAAGTGACCAAGAGATCAATACTTTCTGGCTCCGTGAAGTTCTGTATGAGGTTCAACACTTCTGTAGTGTCCTTCAGGTTGGTGGGAGTCTTCATCACAATGGGTCTCAGAAAATGATCACAAAATTTACTAAGTGGCTCAAGGATTAGTCGATGCCTGAGACAATGGGTCGGCCTGGTGTTGGGGTGACACCTTTATGGATCTTGGGAAGGGTGTAAAAATGGGGGATTCTTGGCTGGTTATTGTGCAGGAAAGCAGCCTCATTTTTAGTAATCCAACCTTCCGTTTCTGCTTCAGAAATGAGTGCTTGGATTCTGGTGGACAGTCTCTCCTTTGGATCAATGTCAATAGAGCAGTAATACCGGGTGTTCAGAAGTTGACGTAGGCATTCGTCGTCATAGGTAGAGAGGTCCTGGAGGACAATGGCCCAACCTTTATCTGCTGGTTTTATGACAATTGTCTGGTCCTCAGTAATCCCTTTTATCAGTTCCTTTTCGGCAACTATGCAAAGTGAAATACTTACTTTCAAAAAAGCGGTTCTGAAGGAAGTGGAGAGCACTACTATATGCCCTCCTCCTTTTAACAACCTATCGGCTACGGAGCCTGTGTTTGGAGTCACAACCTTCTTCACTATAAGAGCATGTCTATGCCTCAGTGCCTCTTCCTCCGGTTGTAGCAGATGCAGGTAGGTGATAATGCCTAACGCTCCCATGGGTAACTGTGAGTATGTTTTTATTTACGATTAGGACGCTCTCTTGAGGGCTATACTTACTCTCCTACTCACTATTGATGCTCCTGAACCCTTACTTGTTACTTCACCTGACAGGTTGCCTACAGCGTACACCTGCTATTACCATAGAGGCCCTCCCCTTCACTTCTTAAGGGTAAGTGAGACACCTTTTCAACATGTTTTTTCATATATCCTGGACTCAAATATGATGGGATGAGTACGCTTGATCTTGCTTAAGATAACATTTGTGTCTTTGGGCATTCAGTCATTTATCTCTTACTTAAGTACCTTTCTAGATGAATGACACAAGCTGTGATATGGTCTTACCCCTAACATAGGGAGCACAGACTTATTCTTCATGTGCTACCTTCTTTTAGCCACTTTACTTCCCTTGTGGCTGATACATACTTGCAAAAAATGTTTTTCTTTTGTCTCTTTCAGGTTGGATTATTTTTCTTGGGTGACTGATGTCATAATAGTATTTTTCCCAGCACCATTACAATTAGTCTTTCTAAGACTAAGATTCAGGCAGTATTCCCCCTGTCTTTTTAAAGCAACTTTTGTTTAAACTAATAATTTCTTCACATTATCCATGGTCCTGATGAAATGCTGAGGATCCCTTCTGGACCAATAGGGCGTGAAACATGTCGACCCCACTCACTGCACATACTATCTGAACCAAACTATATTTCCTCATTAGTGGAAAACCACAGTTTGGTTTCTGTTTTTACCCTACGTGGTGGACCCAGGAATAAAAGCCTTTTTGGGCACTACTGAGGTATTTTTAACACACTATTTCACTAGCTGCACACACCCGCACTCACCACTATGGCGGTTTTTTACGAAAAGATCTCCGCCAAAGAGCCCTCTCGCAGGGCCCGTGGGGTATTGCAGCGCCGAACCCACGAGGAGCAAAAATGCCCAATGATGAAGGATGACACCCTCACAGGTGTGTGAGGGCAACTTTTCCAAACAAGTAAATTCCCCCTAAATATACATCCATCCTGAGACCAACAAAATTTCTATCCCCAACTTTTTTTTGCTCCCCCTACCTTCAGTCTTTCCGTAGCCCAATAGTCTGGAATCTCCTTTAGGAACAGCTACCCTTTAGTGTAGTACATAGGTGTTCTAGGGAGCATGGGTAGTGGACCACATTTTTATGCTCCCAGTCCCTGCTTCTGTGGTTTGTGTATCCCTACCCTGTCCCTTATCTCCTTTTTAAAAAAATATTTCAAAACAGGTGACTGAGGGGCATATTTACAACAGAATAGAGAAGCGTGGCGTTAAGCATTGTTAATGCCACCCTTCTCCATTCTGAAAATGTAGGGATGCGCCGTATTCACAAGAATGCAGCACACCCCTTCATTTCCCCTAGCACTGTCGCTGAATTCAGCTGCGTAGCGCCAATGCAGGCACCCTTGCATCAATCCAGTTCCGAAGCAACCACAGCACCGAGACCGCTCTACTCGCCGCTACAGATGACATCCGCATCCTCCTCGACCAAGGACACACCACGGCCCTGATCCTACTCAACCTCTCCACAGCATTCGACACCGTCTCCCACCGTACACTCACCAAAAGACTTCATGACGCCAGCATACAGGGAACCACCCTTGAATGGATCAGCTCCTTCCTCACCGGTAGAACCCAAAGGATCAGACTGCCACCTTTCCTCTCTGAACGCACGGAAATCAACTGAGGAGTACCCCAAGGATCGCCACTCAGCCCCACACTCTGCAACATCTACATGGCCCCCCCGCTGCCATCATCAGAAACCACGGACTCAGCATCGTATCCTATGCCGACGACACCCAGCTAATCCTCTCCCTCACTAAGGACCCCCTCACCACCAGACTCAACTTCCAGGAAGCAATGAAGGACGTTGCATCCTGGATGAGCAACAGCTGCCTGAAGCTCAACTCAGAGAAGACAGAAGTCCTCATACTCGGACCCTCCCCCTCCGCATGGGACTACACCTGGTGGCCCACCGCCCTCGGTAGCCCTCCCACACCCACGGACCACGCCTGAAAACTCGGCATCATACTTGACTCCTCCCTCCCCATGACCCGACAGGTCAACGCCGTCACCTCCAGCTGTTTAAACATCCTCCGCATCCTCAGAAAGACCTTCAAATGGATCCCCCCGAAACAAGGAAGACCGTCACCCACGCACTCATAACAAGCAGACTGGACTACGGAAATGCACTCTACGCTGGGATCAACAAGTCTCTAACCCACAAACTACAGACCATACAGAACACCGCAGCCAGACTAATCCTCGGCATTCCTCGACAGAAACACATCACCCAACACCTGCGCAACCTCCACTGGCTCCCCATAGAGAAGAGAGTCACCTTCAAGATACTCACACACGCCTACAAATGTCTCCACAACACCGGACCCCAATACCTCAACGAGAGAGTCTCCTTCCACGTACCCAAGAGAAAACTCCGATCCGCCAACCTCGCCCTCACCAAAACCCCGCACATCAGCAAAGCCAGGTCAGGTGGTAGAGCCTTCTCCCACATAGCGGCCAAGACCTGGAATGCACTCCGGATCGACATCAGACTCGCCCCCTCCCTGAACATCTTCAGGAAAACACTCAAGACCTGGCTTTTCGACTGAACAGAGCTGCAGACCCCCACTCCCCCAGTGCCTTGAGACCCTCACGGGTGAGTAGCGTGCTTCACAATTCCTGATTGAGTGCAAGGGTGTCTGCGTCGGGGGGAATGATTGTTTATGAGCAGGAAGGTCTCCCTTCCTGCACATAAACAACCAAAGCCCTTTTGCTGTTTCTATGTGCGCTGCACAGTGCAGCACACATGGAAACAGCAAAAACTAGGTGAAATGAAACATTTCTTCTCATTGCGCCTGCTTAAGACCAGGTTTTCCCTTCTCTTAATTTTGGCGCTGCCCCATATTTACGCTGCCCTTGTGAATATGGGGCAGCATCAAAATGGGTGTTGCAGTGGAACGCCCACCACAACACCCATTGCCCTCCCCTTTCATGCTAAGTATAGCGTGAAAGGGGGCCTTTTTTACAAGGCAGCGTTAAGCCACGTTAAGGGGCTTAACGCTGCATTGTAAATAAAGCGAAGCACATATCACACAGGAACACCACTTAAAGTGACATTCCTATGGCAAAAGATGCTTGTAAATATGCCCCTAAGTCCCTGAGTCTTATAACGGCTGCCACAACATTTTTTTCATGTAGCAGCCAGCCAGTCAAAGCACTCACTCTGAAAGCCAATTAGAAGGCTTGAATTTTTTTATTTCAGCTGGTCTGGATATCGATAAAGGGTGAGCCTTCACTTCTCATAAACTACTGAACTGATTTACACAAAAGCAGAAAAATCAAGCTTTCCGTGTAAAAACCTAGCTTTCTGCCAAATTTGGTGTGATTCCATTGAGCCAGTTTGGCTGTTGTTCTATTAAAAAATCCCTATAGAAATTGCATGGTGAAATTCAGTTTTGGGGCCTCCGCCCCCTTATTCTTGGTCCTCACTTGTTGATCACTACAAATCTTTCTAGGACAGAGATGAGGTGGATGAACCTTTTTTAAACGTTTCGTGAAGATTCGCTGAAGCAACAGCCACAATCCCTGTCAGGGTGAACCACAAAAATCACTAAATCAACCTGTGCTTAACCCTTTGTTAGCTTGGCACATATATATGCAGCATGCAAACAGCAATGACGTGAAAACCCAACACAATAAAAATCCCAAACCAATTTAGAAAAATAGAGTACATTTTAATAAATTATTTGACATCAAAATGACAAAAGCCAATCAGTAGCAATGGAGTTATACATTTTTTTTAAATTAAGGTAAAAACTTGTGCTTAAAAGATCAAAGCACAAATCGCAAACATCTAGTCGCATGAAGCTGGGTCAAAGCCGAAAAATATGGCAAACTGCGATGAAGCGCAAGTCGGATACAAGAAGTGTATAGGGCACAGTCAGCGCTTACCTTCAGACATAGAAGAAATTTCAACAAGATTGTTCTGAGAAGGAAAAAGTTCAGTGGAGCAAGGCTGCAGGCAGTGTTCGAGGAGGAGGTGTCATTGTCGGGGAGCCGCTGTATGAAGTCGGGGCGATTTCCACTTTCATACATAGGGGCATATTTACAAGCCCCTTTGTGTCGCTCATGCACCATGCAATGTGGTGCAAGAGTGATGCAAATTAAAACTGAAAATTATGAAGCCACGAAGACCACCTTGCGTGGCTTCAAAAATCTCAAGTAATGCAATGCAGTGAAGATCGTTGCGTTGCATTACTCTGCGCCAGGGAGGTGTTTCCATGGGTGTTTGGTGGGTGTTCCACGGCAACATCCATGGATTTTGATGCATTCCCAGATTTACCAAAATTGGTAGAACTGGGAATGCACCAAAAAGATACGCTTCCCCAGGTGAGGCATATTGAGGAGGAACACGTTTTTTTCTCCTTATTTATTTCCTCTTTCAATGTGTGCTGCAATTTGCAGCACCCTTAGAAAGATGAAAAAGCCTCAGGGGATTGTTTTTGTGCAGGAAGGTGCACCTGCCTGCACAAAAACAATACTAAGGAGCCAAAAGGTGCCAGCACCAGGGACAAAGCAGGAATGCACGGTATTGCCTTGAATATGACACATTCCTGCCCTTTCCCTGTCACACAGTGCAGCACAGTAAGGTGACATGCTGTGCTTTGCTGTTCTGTGTAACCTGGCCATAAATATGGCCCTTAGTGTCTTTTTTGGAAGTTCAAAATCTCCAGCAGAATGAGGCTGGAGGATGTCCTGATGGGGGCTCCACGAGGCTGGATAACCCTTCTGTGAAGGACAGCTGAGCAGGATTTGCTGCTACTGAGAAGAACGTAGTTGGAGCTGCTGTGATGTCATGTCAACCGGCTATACACCTTGGGTGGATAGAAGACCAGGTTGGTCCTGATCTCAACTTTCAAGTTTTAGATTTTGGCTATTTGGGCATTTTTAGCACCACACACAAGTGTCAAGGGCTGAGGAGACACCACATGGAAGGTTGAGACTAACTCAGGCTGGGTCTAGGTGACGGTTCAAGATGGTTGAAGCCCTTTCTGTCCCTGAGGATCTTATCAGGAGGTCAGCCAAATAGCCCTTGCAGTCACTCTAGTAGTTCTGGGTTCAAAGAGTGGAACAGTGTTCAAGCAGCAGGGCAGGCCTGTAAGGGTTTCAGGTAGCAAATTAGTCCTTCCAGGTGCAACAAAGCAGTCTTCTTAAGTACACAGAAGGTCACAGCTACACAACATCCCCTAAGAGTTTCCGCAGGTCCAGAAAGTTAACTGAATAATCAGTCTGAGTGTCCTAGAGGAGAAGTTTCTAGAGAATTTCTTTTGACGTCCTTGGAATTTCCTACCTCCCCTGACCTGGCTCCAGCCTGGCTACCTGAACAATGAAGTGGTGTTAAGTCCTTTTGTAGTGTGGTTTGTGGCCTCATTGTCTACATTGCTAAGTTAGCTTAGGCCTGGCTGCCATGATGCCTTTTTTGCACACGTTACTCTGTGACTTTGTTTTTCCAGACTCTGCTTGTGCCCGGCTATATTAGAACTGTCTGCCTTTTTGCCTTTCACCTGTTATGTTCCTTGTGGGTTTCGTCTGCACACCATGTACAAGGTCAAAAAACAACGTCCCTTGTTTTTGCTGATCTGGTCAGCCCCTCGCGCTTAGACATAACACGAAATGCAGCTGCACTGGAGAAATTCGGGTGCTTTTAATATTGTGCTCTGCCTGTTGGAGACACTTGGAGAACAACCTTTCCAGGGAGAAGAGCTGTGCTTGTCTGATGATGTAAACCTTGCATCTAGATATTGAGGTATGGGGGTCTGCCGGACAAAGCCCAGAGGTCTTCAATTTTTATAATAAACTAGTTACTAGCACGGGGAGGGTGGTAAGGCCATTTAGCCCTAAATCCACTGTCGTTATAAAATGCTGTCCCCGTTTGTATTCCATGGAATTGTAACCATGCTTATTATTTTATCATTATGCATTATGCTGATAGTACTGGCATGTGTACTTTATCTTAGAGCACGATAGTTGAAATAAACATTTTAAACTATACTGTGTCTCTTATTATGCACGTTGTGGACAAGTATGAGTGAGTTATGAAAGAGTGTTCTTGCTCCCGCGAGTCCTGAGAGAGAGACCGTGTTCTGGGTTGTCTAATCATTGGTAGCTTCGCTGTAGGACGGAGAACTAATGAGACGCTAACGCTAGTCGGATTGGGATTGGGGGTACTAAGGTGCATGGTTGGTTCACCACTGTACACTAAGGTCCTCTTATCCTGTGCATAGCTCTGTATATGTGCAGAATCCCTGCAACATGGTGCCACCAACGTGGTGGGCTTCTTATCTGCGAGACGCTTGAGTAGTGCTTGTGCTTGTCCACAATAACCTTCGCTTACGCTTCCGGAAACTTATGTGAGGGAGATACCTCTTATATTGATGTTTTTATAGGTTCTTTCAAGCTTGAAGTTATTAAAAGGTGTTTATGTTAACCCTATATTGCGCTGCCTCACACTAGGTTGTCGATCATTCCAGGTCTTAATGGCGGATATAAATATACCGGCACATAGCCGCGCTGCGCTCCGGGCTCATTTACTGGCTTATGGAGTGCCAGACGCGGGTGTCGCTCTCATCTTTGTGGTGCAGGCTGACCCGGCTCACCACTTTGAGGTGTTTTACTCTTGGGTCACTTTTCCGGCGGTGGAAGGAGCTGACAATTTGTTTCATGTTTACGCTCCCACTGCCTTACCCAATGCTTATCAGCCTTATCAGGCTCTCGAAGTACCACTTACGGCATGGCAACACCGTATTTGGTTTAATGGCGCCCTCCCACATCCGGTCACCCCGGTTCGTTTAGGCCCCTTATCAATAGACAGGGCCACTTGGCCAGTCTTGGCCGGCTATACTCCACATCCGCGTTATTTGACGCTTGCGGTTGATGAACTGCGCGCATTGCATACGTCTTTAATCCGCGTACACAGAGCTTTGGTACAATATGTTACTGGCAACGTCCAGGGGCCCCCCCTGGAGTTGCGGCACATCCAGCTGGACCGGGCGGTGTAACCATAAGTCCCGTCATGGTTAATTCGGTGCTGGGCAAGCGCCCACAAAATAAGGATGATCTGCCTTATTGGCTTGCAGAAAAATTTGACCAGCT
This sequence comes from Calotriton arnoldi, assembly GCA_963921515.1. Classification (NCBI taxonomy): domain Eukaryota; kingdom Metazoa; phylum Chordata; class Amphibia; order Caudata; family Salamandridae; genus Calotriton; species Calotriton arnoldi. Next base: position 438,066 of record CAWUFW010001167.1, read on the forward strand.
GGAGGCTGTTTTTCCGAATAATTCTCTTGTGGACAAACACAGGATTTTGACGATTAGTTTGCTGAAAGACTTAATTCCCGAGTTGGCAGAATGTAACAACTGGGGCAGGGTATTCGCTGCAGTGTATGCGAAGTGTTTCGGCACTCCTTCCATGACGGTTCTCCCCTCTGTAATTAGACGAGTGCAGGATGAACATGGCCCTGAAGCGGCTGTGGAATTAGGGATGAGACTGGTGGAAGTGTTCGATGTTGTGGCTGATCTAATCCTTGCGAACGTCAAGGACGATGCAGTTAACTTTCAAGTAGCCAATGCTTTGGCTTTAGTCCCAGAACCAGACAAGCCACGCGAATTACCGAAAATTATTGCACAGGCTTATAAAACCATTGGCCGCAATAGTTTGGGGGTTAAGCCTTTCGCGAAAACGCAAACTCAAACGCAACCACAACAAAAATCTCAGTCTGAAAAAGATGAGAAACCGTTCTTTACTAAAAAGAACTGGAGGTTGAAAAAACAGGGTAAGCAACAATCAAAACCAGGGTCGCGTGGCGCATTCCCCGGTGTCCATATATTCTGAACGTACTTATGATTTGCGCGACAGAGCAAGAATTAAATCTCCCGAGAGATTTCAAGTCCCTGATCCGCGTTCTCCTCGTTCTTCACAGGCACCATCGACCTCCCAGACTGGTGGAGGAGATCGCCAGGATAGAGGCAGGGGTCGTGAGGCTCCACAGGGACGAGACCAACCTCGACAACCAGGCCGAGGGAAACCAGAAGAATTTCCACGTTCTCGCCCACAGTTTCAGAAGAAAAAAGTTGCAGCATTAACGGCGAGGTATGCCACAGACGGTGAGAACGAGACTCCTGAATTGGACGTGGGCAGTGACGCTGCTAGACAGCGCAGCGGAAGTTACCATAGTGCAGGAGGCACTGCGTCCTCATGTGGAGGCGACAGCAACTGATACTTTCATTACTGTCGAGACAGCTGACACCCGAGTGGCACCCCCTGACAGACTATTTAATATTGTCATTCAAATTGAAGGTGACATTGAGCGTGTTATTAAAGGGATTTTTTGGGAAAATCTGACCTCTTCCTACGACATTTTGTTGGCGGAGGCGGATTGGCAGCCCCCATTCGTACTTGCTGCTCGTAAAGGGGAGGAGGTCATCCTTCCGAGCTTTTCTCGTCATGTCCCCAAGGACAAAGCGGAGGCTCTCGCAGCTGAGTGGGCTGGGGCCATGGCTCCGGCGCTATACCGTAACCACGTGGGCTGGGATGAGGATTCACCCTCCCATGATATACCATTACGGTCTCTGCCACAGCCCCAACCCCAATATCCCATCCGGCGGGAAGCTAAAGGTCCCGTTTCCGACATTCTGACACAGTTAGAATATCAAGGAGTAATTGAGACATGCGTATCACCAATGAATAATCCCCTTTTTGCGGTTTCTAAACCCGATGGGTCGTACCGTTTAGCTTTGGATTACCAACATTTGAACTCTCTTTGTCGGACCTTGCGGTACAAAATACCCACAGTTCTGCGCTTGTAGATAGTCTTGTGCGCAAGAAATATAAAACGACACTTGACCTATCCAATGGATTTTACACGCACAACTTGTCCCCGGAGTGTAACCAATGCAGTGCTTTCACTTCCGGTGGAAAACAAATTAAATTTCGGCGTTTGCCCATGGGCTACAGGAACAGCCCGGGTGTCTTCACCGCCCGTGTTGTCTCTTTGTTGGACAGCATAGACCCAGATGCGTGTTCGTACGTCGACGATATCTATCTGACAGACGACGAATTATGGCCGCATCTTTCCCGTGTGGACCGCATTATTCTTGAATTTGCGGTCCTAGGATACAAATTTAATTTTGCTGAGTCTCACATCGCAGAATTCACTGTTTTGTTTTTGGGCTATGAGCTCAACAATGAAGGCAGGGGCTTAACTCCCCATTTCTTGGAGAAGTGCGCACTTTTGCGCCCTCCAACCACCCTGAAGAAGCTTCAGTCATTACTGGGTTTTCTAAACTTCGGGCATACTTACATTCCCGAATATGCCCAGCGTATCAAGCCTCTATATGCCTTGATACAGCCTACCTTTTCGAAGTCATGCTGGCTTCCCGAGCATTCCTCTATACTGCACTCTTTGCAGCCTGATCTACTTGAATCTAAATTCTTGTTGACTCGTGATAACCACACAAACCTGGTCATTAGAATAGTGCCAGGGGCAGTGGGTTTCACGTACTTAACCTTTAACGAAGGTGACACAGTACCGATTGCATACAAGTCGCATCTTTACACTTCAGCGGAGTTGCGCTATTCCTCTGTGGAGAACGTTTTGACTGCAGTGCAGATGGCGATTCTTAAGGAACGCACACTGGCACAGGGAAAACGCATTTTGGTGGTAACACCATATCCTGCCCTTGAGGCGGTGACGAAGGCAAGTGTACCGAACTCTAAGGCTTTGCACCCCCGTTGGATACAATGGGCTACATCTTTGACGTCACCGGATGTCACTTTTATCTTTGATTCCTCTCTTCAGACACAAGAGTTTTTACAGTATGAATTTGTTCATCCTCCTCCTCTGTCTTTGCTGCCGCTTGAGGAGTATGAATGTATCATTTACACCGATGGTTCGGCGCAACAGGTTCTAAGCATGCTTATTCAGCAGCATGTGCTATTGTTGCAGGTAATATGGTGAACGGTGAGTTCAAATCAACTGTAGTGCACACACAGGCACTAGGAGACAGTACTGCCCAATTAGCCGAGCTGCGTGCTTTGGTGCTCGCACTTGAGTTCGCGAATCCAGACGTGACGACTCTTATTGTATGCGATTCTTACTACTGTGTCCAATCCTTCAATGACAACTTATTCTTTTGGTCTCAAAATGACTACAGAGATGCTAAAGGCAGCACAATTAAGCATAAAATGCTTTGGGTTCGAGTGGCAGATCTTAAACAACGTCTGCCTCTCACACAGGTGATTCACACTCTTGGCCACCAGCGTGTGGGCGCACACGCTGTCGGTAACAGTTTGGCAGATGAAGCTGCCAAATCTGCAGTAGCCACGTGCTCAGTAGCAGCAGTTACAAGATCCATGACAAAAATAGATAATAAGATTTTGGCAGCTATTGCTGCAACGAAGGAAGGTGATAATTACCCACGGGATTTCCCTTCCAATTACTCTTATCACTTAAGTCCCGAACAGGTTCCTTACGTAACAATTCCAAACGTTGGTGATCGGCTGATTCCCAACGCGGACCGCAGAACTTCCTTGATAACGGCCGCCCACGAAGGCTTGGCTTCAGCCCATGCTGGTGTGTCTGCGACTGTTTCCATATTGCAGCAGCGTTACTGGTGGCGTGGTATATATATACAGACCCGTACTTATGTGCTTTCTTGTGACATTTGTCAGCAAATTAAGCCTTCGACGGTTACACCACCACCACAAACACAGCTCTGCATTTCAGACAAACCTTCTGGGTGTGTTTACCTTGATCACTGCGGTCCATTTTCTTCTGACACTGCATATAAATACATCTTAGTTGCAGTAGACTCGTGCACACGTTTCATCTGGGTTTGGCCACAACGGAGTGCTGACGCTCGAAATGTCATAAGGGACTTACGTGTCTTTGTGGGAATTTTTGCCTGTGGCACCTTCCATTCCGACCAAGGTCCAGCGTTCGCCACTAAGGCGTACAAGGACGCAATGAGGTCACTGGGGGTGCGGGTGCAATTTTCGTCTCCATATAGACCTGAGGGTAATTCGATTGTGGAACGAATGAACCGTGACTTAAAGCAATCCTTGACAGCTAGATTCTTAGGTACTGGCAGGAACTGGCTGACCCACTTGTATGGCGTACAACGTGCACTTAATAATCTCCCTAGAAGATCTCTGGGTGGGCGGACCCCATACGCAATGCTCTTTGGCATACAAATGTTTGTGCCAGACCTTGATGGTCTAGACATGGTGGCGAATGCCGCAATCTTTGACATAGATAATCATTCTATTATGTTGCAGGACTTACAAGAGACCCGTGACAAACTTGCAAACAAACACTTGCCTTCAGCCACTGACGCTGCGCTGCAGATTCCGGTTGCCGGCTGGCTTCCAAAAGTTGGAGATCTGGTCCGAGAGAAGGTGGAGAACAAAAAAGAATTTGGCACCTCTTATCGTGCACCAGTTCCAGTCCTTGGCTTGAAGGGAACTCGTACTGTCATCTTACCACCGCTTCCTGGTCGCAAAGACAACAGATACATCTCAGTGGACAATGTCAAGCTACAACATCTGGCCGATCCTGAATAGCGTGACACCTGCGGTATCATGTCCAGCCATTTCCAGGACTCCTGTTTGTGGCCCTCCACCTTGCACAGACACTGATGTTGCCATTGAGATGGTGGATTTGCCTGATCGCCTGCTCAACTTCCCGGCTTCCTCCTGCAACGAGGAGACCGAGTATGCATACCCCGCCAACGAGTCGGTGGCTCATTTACCTACAACACCGCTGAACCCAACTCGTTTTTCCTTTGATTCGATTTCCACCTCATCACTTATACCATCCAACTTCAGTATTTTTATATCTTGGTTCAGAGACAATTTTTTGGTCCCACCATGGACATACATCTGGTTGCTGCTCTTCCTGATTTTCCTATTCATGTCCATGGGCTTTGTGACAGTTTTTTTCTTACTCATAAATGGTCACTATTTACCAGAACGCTCTGCAGTGAACTGTGTCGCTGGAACTTTGGCTCTGCATTCTTCCTCTCACATCATGAAGCATGACCACACATTTGTGAACATTTCAGCGTTCCCAGTTGCTGATGGCATCGTATGGGATGCAGTAAATTTCCAAATTCATGGACCCACCGAGATTATTAATGTACCAAATGTCCTCCGTGTTTCCTTGTGTGATGTGGTAAAAAGTAATGTTCATTCTGACGATTGGGATGTGCATGCCGTTGAATCGTTATTCTCTGATTTGAAATATTATGCTGCTTTTAATGCTGAAGATTTGTATTTGAATTCTGCAAGTTATGCTGATTTATATTGTTACCAGCATTGGGGCAACCATTTTCTCCATAAACCAAGTACACTTCGGGGTCTTTTTAATTACACACAATGGGAACATTGTCCGACCCCTTTGCCAGGTAGCTCCCAGACACTTAGACGTAAATTTACTTACTTTACAGATTTTGATAGATCAAACCCTGGGTTCAGAAGATCATGCTGACGCACACCAAATTGCTCTATTCGGGTTCCTTTTTGTCCGCATTAGCAGTGGGTGGTTATGAATACTGGCAGGACACCATTGACTTAAAATCTATTTGGGGTACCAAAACATGGCAGGTATGCGGCACGGAAGCCTTACACCATGCTTTCCTAATCCCGGCCCAAATTTTATTTTTAAATAGTTCAATCTATCAAACTACCTGTTGGGGTTTGGCTACTTCAAAACAGTTGAATGCACCCTCCATTCCCTTATTGTCTTCCACTCCCAACGAAAGCTTGCATTTCAATATTTCCCTTGCCAGTTTGCAAGCTTTGTTTCAAAACAATTTGTTTAATATCTCTACGATTGTTCAGTCACCCTGGTTGGCTTGGCCCATAGCATCAAATGCCTGCCAACTGCGTTTTCATGACTCAGCTCCTGGTTACAAACAGGATAGGCCAGATCCGAGGTTTTATCCCTCCTCTCAGGCAACATTGATCTGTCCGATTTTGTTCTAGGGCCCCGTGGTCCTCGACCTAAGAGGTTCATTTATGAAACTTACAATGAACTCTGGAAGCTTTCGCAGATAGAAGCTGCTTCCGTTTACGGGAAATTGATCAAGCTAATCTAGAAAAAGTGCTTGCTGTTGTTGACAATAGTATTAACACCCTGTATTCCCGCATTTACACATTAGAGAATATTGTTTCCTCTGTTGTTGATATTGTACAGAATGATGTGTCTGTGTTGTATCATGGTCAGAACCAGTTGCGTTCAGTAATGCAGTTTGCTTGGACGTTGCAAACCTTGAAGATGGGCAAGGTGCCATGGCATTTTTTAAACACGTCTGCCTTATTCTTGCCATTTAATTTAACTGAAAAGCAGCAGTTCATGTCCATGAAAGATGCCACATACACTCTCTTACACATCGAAAAGATAGAGCTGTTACCTTTCTCTGTGGCGGAGTTGGACTCTGCAGTGTGGCTAGTGCACAGGGTTATCGCTTTGCCTTTTTCATTATTTGAGTTCAGTTCATGCATGAAACATTATCCTGTTGGCCGTTTTCAGCCTTTAGGCAGTGCCTTCTTGCATGAGCTTTGGTCCCTGCCTTTCATTTACAGATGCCTTAGGGACGGAAAGGAGGTCTTTCTCACAGGGGAGTCTTGCGATTCTGCTGTGGGTCATTCCCTGATTTGTAAAAACATTAAATTGAACGGAGCTTGTAATGTTTCGGCTCCGAATATTGCTTGTGTTATGAAGGGCATTCCAGCTCCTGTTATATCACCTACGTTCACTGTGCTTTCAAATAGCAGTTATCTGCTTCTGAATAATCAAGATTGTTGTGGAATGCAGGCAGGCGTCCCTTATATTGCAACGGTTTTCCACCGTGTAGTGTGCTGCAAAAATGTGCTTTTTCCGGCCCCGCGGGATTTACTAGATAGTTCCATTTGGCCTTCCATACCAACGTTGATGGCAGATTTCAATAAATTGAGCAGAATAAAGGCGCTATTATTAAACCAGGAGGTTATGCTCACTTCTGCACGGGAGACCTTCGTCCTCCAGCTGGCTAGTACCCACAGTGAGATACAGGCTCTTTTGAACGCTAACCTCCCACAGCATTTCGGTGAACTGATTCACCGCGTATTCAATGCTTCCTCTACCGAAGGTCTTGTGCACTTTTTTAAAGTTGTGGGCTCTGGTCTTGTTTCCTCCTTTCAAACTATATTTGGAGTAATCCCGGCTTTTATTCATTCAATTTTTTCCAGCGTCTTTGGCGGCTTCCCGTTGCTCCTCGCCTTAGCTGCTGGAATATTACTTTTAATTTGTTTGCTGCGCAATGGCTGCACTTCATGGGGTCCTGCTCGACCACGGTCGGTTCCGGGTGCTCCGTGATTGCATGCTCCTCAGCTTCGGCATCCTACCATTGGCGACACTCAGGGTGTCCTATAGACTTTCTTTTCGCTTTGCGTATTTCACTTGCGTGCAATCTGTGATGTCTTGCTTACGATGTCCTTTCTCTTGGTCACTGGATGTTTGCCTCTCCAATACGTCTCTGTCGGACCCGGATTTTGGCCAGTTGATGGGCCCCTTAGTGGCCCATGAACGGGACTGTTCCGGCGCCGGATTGATGGCGTGTGTGGCTGCACTTGGAGTTCTGGCATAATGGGATATCTGGGCGGCTGCTCAGGATCTCCTACAACGAAGTTATATTGAGTATCACGCAAGTTGTCCCGCAATGCTGATCACTGCTCCCTATTTTGAGGCACATGAATGCAGTTTTGATTTGTTGAACTGGATGGCGTCTCTTTTTTCAGACGATACCAATGATGTACTCTTGGAAGGTGTGGCAGTTTTCTGCACATACACTCTATTGGATATGGGGCATTCGCTTTCAACACACTGCATTTCTGGATTTTTTCCTTTTCTCCATTTTATGCCCTGCTTTCGGACCCTATCTGCAAAAAATTTTTTGGGGCCTGACTTTATTTTCATTCACTGTCCTTCATGGGACTTTTCATAAATAGACGTTTACATTCTGCTCCATCTATTTGAACTCTGTTTTCGTCCTATGTTTTGGCCTATGGACTGACCAGGGGAGGGTGTAGTGTGGTTTGTGGCCTCATTGTCTACATTGCTAAGTTAGCTTAGGCCTGGCTGCCATGATGCCTTTTTTGCACACGTTACTCTGTGACTTTGTTTTTCCAGACTCTGCTTGTGCCCGGCTATATTAGAACTGTCTGCCTTTTTGCCTTTCACCTGTTCTCATGTTCCTTGTGGGTTTCGTCTGCACACCATGTACAAGGTCGAAAAACAACGTCCCTTGTTTTGGCTGATCTGGTCAGCCCCTCGCGCTTAGACATAACACGAAATGCAGCTGCACTGGAGAAATTTGGGTGCTTTTAATATTGTGCTCTCCCTGTTGGAGACACTTGGAGAACAACCTTTCCAGGGAGAAGAGCTGTGCTTATCTGATGATGTAAACCTTGCATCTAGATATTGAGGTATGGGGGTCTGCCGGACAAAGCCCAGAGGTCTTCTATTTTTATAATAAACTAGTTACTAGCACGGGGAGGGTGGTAAGGCCATTTAGCCCTATATCCACTGTCGTTATAAAATGCTGTCCCCCTTTGTATTCTATGGAATTGTAACCATGCTTATTTTATCATTATGCATTATGCTGATAGTACTGGCACGTGTACTTTATCTTAGAGCACAATAGTTGAAATAAATATTTTAAACTATACTGTGTCTCTTATTACGCACGTTGTGGAGAAGTATGAGTGAGTTATGAAAGAGTGTTCTTGCTCCTGCGAGTCCTGAGAGAGAGACCGTGTTCTGGGTTGTCTAATCATTGGTAGCTTCGCTGTAGGACGGAGAACTAATGAGACGCTAACGCTAGTCGGATTGGGATTGGGGGTACTAAGGTGCATGGTTGGTTCACCACTATACACTAAGGTCCTCTTATCCTGTGCATAGCTCTGTATATGTGCAGAATCCCTGCAACACTTTGTGTGAATGCAGAGCATAGCCTATTGGTTTTCAAATGGGGCTGTGCCCATCTCTGCACCCATCTTGCCAGTCAATGGACTGTCAACCAGAATGTCTGATCCAGAGGTCCAGCTCTACCCAGAGTCTTTTGACATAATAATGCTGCAAGAAACATGGCAGGCAGGCCCAGTCCACCTACAGGGGTTCATGTGCTTTGCACTACCAGCAGTAAAGAGAGGAAGATTTGGCCACTTATCAGGAGGGCTGGCAATAAATGTATCCATAACTTGCACAACTTCAGCTAAGTTAGTGGAACCTGCCTCAAAGGCCGCAATTGCAGTCAAGATCACCCTCTCCCTCAAGGCATCCCAGGATGAAGCAGTAATAGTCAATGCCTTCATCCACCCAAAATACAAACCAAAAGACTCTGAACATTTAATTGACCAATTACCAAAGTGCATAAGTAAGTCTGACACACCAAACTTCATCCTCTGGGGGGATCTGAACAACCACCTCCCAGGTACGTCACTGGAGGATGAAATGCAGAGCCAATCCCTCTACTGGAACATACCGGCACAAAGTGGGAACTCCCATGGGAAAATGAACAGCAAAAGCAGACACCTACTGGCCGATACAGTGTACTTCAACCTCAGGGCACTTAACAGAAGATTCAAAGAGGATTCCACTCCGGCGGCTACCTTCTACTCTGCATCAACTTGCTCAACATTGGATTACACCTTCGTCAGCCTCCCGCTGTTCAATTGCATCACTGCATTCTGCTTAGGGGACAAGGGTGGTAGCGACCACTGACCACAAGAAATACACCTATTAGCAACCGCACCCCCATTTGACCACCCAGAAGAGGCCCCGGACTCTATTTACACAATTAACTTTAGGAGATTCAAATTTGCAGGAGCAAACATTGAGACCCTGTCAGCATCAGCAATGGACTTGTTACAAGCACACACAGGAGCATCAAACAGTCACATATTCAGATGGGAATGCTTTACTGCTAGTCTGGCAGACCTACACCCTCACATCACCACAAACAAACCCCCATCAGGTCCCCACCAAGGGAAGCAGGATCACGAATGGGCAATGGATACAATTAAAGCAAATTAATCCCTTCGCTGTTAGGCCTTCCCCCCCTACCCCCCCCCCCCCCCCTGTGCTAAGCCTTTTTTTGGCTATTTGGGGTAGTTTGCGTTTAGGCCCCTGTAACGTTTTGACCACATAAGGTATCCATGCCAAATTTGCTTCCTTTTCTTCCAACATCACGGGGATTCTAAAGGTACCCAGGGTTTGTGGATTCCCCTGGAGGGGACCCAGAAATTAGCAGAAATACAGTTACATTTTGTTTTTTGGGGGAAAAATGGGGAAAAAAGTGCTGCAAATGAAAGCATCTGTTTTTTTCCCCCTGCAAATGGTATCAACAAACAGTTTGTGGGGCTGAAATCACAATTTTCCCAGCTTTCAGGGACTGACAGACTTTTGACATAAAACCAACATTTTTTACACCGTTTTGGCATTTTACTGGGACATAGCCCATTTTTGCAATTTTTTGTGCTTTCAACCTTCTTCCAGTTAATGGTAGAAATGGGTATGAAAGCAATAATGGATCCTGGAAAGCTATACATTTTAGAACAGTAGACAAAATTCTGCATTCAGCAAGGGGTCATTTGTGTAGATCCTTCAAGGTTTCTTCATAGAAACTAACAGTTGAAAATAGGAAAAATTGAAAATGAGTTGAAAAAACCAGCCATTTGTGCCAACGTTTTCACCTGTAACTTCTTCTAATTATGACAGATGTTTGAAAGCAACATACCGTTACATCCGCTGGATCTTTCTGGTTGTGGAGATATATAGGACTTGTAGGTTCTCCAAGAACCCGACGAACCCGGAGCCAATAACTGAGCAGCGTCTTGCAATGGGTTTTTATTATGTACTGGGTATATAGCAATTAATTTGGGAAAATATATATAGTGAAAAATCGGGATGAAAGACACCTATGTATTTCTGAAATTGTAACAAAATCTAGAGTTTAGAAACAGTAGCTATCTGCACATTTACGAAATTGTGAGTACCCATACTAGCATGAGAATTATAGGACATTTTTCATAGTGACTTCTATTTTACACATTGTCTTTCATTTGGAAGGCAGAAATGCATCGAAGGTCAATAGGTAATAACAGTTTCTCTACAATTCTGTGTTACCCAAAGTCTCCCCTTAAAAATGGTACCTCACTTGTGTGGGTAGGCCTAGTGCCCACGACAGGAAACGGCTCAAAACGCAACGTGGACACACTTTATTTTTACAGTGAATACTGACCCTTTTTTTGCTGTGTCTAGCTGTAGATTTTGAACCCTAGCTCTGCCGGCACCTAGGGAAACCTAGCAAACCTATACATTTTTGAAAACTAGACACCCAGGGGAAACCAGGATGGGGTGACTTGTCTGGCTCTCACCAGGTTATGTTACCCAGAATCCCTTGCAAACCTCAAACTTTGTAAAAAAAAAAAACATTTTCCTCACATTTCTGTGGTGGAAAGTTCTGGAATCTGCGTGGATCCACAAAATTCCACCCACCCCGCATTCCCCAAAGTCTCCCGAGAAAAATGGTACCTCACTTGTGTGGGTAGGCCTAGTGTCTTCAACAGGAAAGGGCCCAAAACGCAACGTGGACACACCACATTTTCAGAATGAAAACGGACCCTTTTTTGGAAAAGTGCCTAGCTGGAGATTTTGAACCCTAGCTCTGCCGGCACCTAGGGAAACCTAGCAAACCTATACATTTTTGAAAACTATACACCCAGGGGAATCTAGGATGGGGTGACTTGTCTGGCTCTCATCAGGTTCTGTTACCCAGAATCCCTTGCAAACCTCAAACTTTGTAAAACAAAACCACATTTTCCTCACATTTCTGTGGTGGAAAGTTCTGGAATCTGCGTGGATCCACAAAATTCCACGCACCCCGCATTCCCCAAAGTCTTCCGAGAAAAATGGTACCTCACTTGTGTGGGTAGGCCTATTGCCCGCGACAGGAAATGGCCCAAAGCGTATTGAGGAGACATCAACCTGGTTTTGCAAGGGGGGTCACCTGGGCTTTTGGCCCCGGGCTCGGCGGCCATCTTGGGAAACCTACCAAACCCACATATTTCTGAAAACTAGACACCCGGGGGAGTCCAGCGAGGTATGGCTTGCATGGACCCCCCAACGTTTTCCTACCCAGAATCCTCTGCAAACCTCAAATTTAGCTGAAAAAATCAAATCTTTCTCAAATTTCTCTGTGGGAAAGTTCTGGAATCTCCATGGATCCACAAATTTCCCACCACCCAGCGTTCCCCCAGGTTTCCCGATAAAAATGGTACCTCACTCGCGTGGGTGTGTCAAGTACCCGCAACAGGCAAGGGCCCAAAACATATTGAGGAGACATCAAAATTACCTATCACAAAACAACCTGGTTTTGCAAGGGGGGTCACCTGGGTTTTTGGCCCCGGGCTCGGCGGCCACCTTGGGAAATGACCAAACCCACACATTTCTGAAAACTAGACACCCGGGGAAGTCCAGCGAGGTATGGCTTGCGTGGACCCCCTAAAGTTTTCCTACCCAGAATCCCCTGCAAACCTCAAATTTAGCTGAAAAAAAATCAAATTTTCCACATATTTATGTGTGGAATCACCGTGCCGGCACAAATGTCCTACCCCACAGCGTTCCCCTCAGTCTCCCGAGTAAAATGATACCTCACTTGAGTGGGTGGGGCAAGGGCCTGTGACTGGGAAGATCCACGGGGGGCAGATCAGGGGCTATTGCCCCCATCCGCCTCCTGGGGGAGGGGGGGGCAGAAATTCTTTTGCCTTCTTTGTGGGGATAGGGTGGGGGCATTGGGATTCCCATTCTGGGCAGCCCACACCCCTGGCCTATAGAAAGATAATCCCCTCTAACACCAAAAATGGGGAAACCCAAAGGCAAACAGCCCAAACTAACAAGATTTTGATATGGCCAAGAAGGCGACCAGATCACAGGACTGTGAGGATGACCAAGGTAGCTCGCTTTGTGCAATAGAGGATGCCGGGGGGGCAGATTGGGGGATACTGCCCCCATCTGCTCTCCAGGGGGGCAGGAAGAGTGTCTCTAGCAAAAATCTATGGGGGGAGCAAAGGCCCTTGACCAAGGGCCGCTCCCCCTCCCTGGTGCTAGTGGGTGGTTCCCTGCTTGGGGATCGCCCTCCTGGGGTGATCCCCAAGCAGGGATCCACTAGGGAAGCGTACCATTGGAAAGGGGAGATTCTCCCCTTTCCAACGATACCTCTCCCATGTGTTTCGGTACTCGGGGGCTGAGATAGCCCCACAAGCACCGAAACTGTGAAACTGAAACTAAGTTTCAGTTTTGTTTTCATTGTAATGACGGCAGCGCGCCATGCGCACGATCGTCATTGCAATGAAAACCCCTAACAGGCCTCGGGAGGTTGGGGAAGCTCTTCCCCACCTCCCAAGGCAAAAAAAAAAAAAAGGGAAATCCCTCTGCTGTTTGCAGCAGAGGGATTTTCCTTGCCTGTACTCATGACGGAATGGTTCCATCATGAGCACAGGAGAACTGGTGCTCATGATGGAACCATTCCGTCATGAGCATCCAAAGGGTTAAGAGACATAAATAGCACTCTAAGATCTCAGCGACACAGCCCCGGGGAGAACAATCCTCCACACACTCCTCCGACAACAAAGATCCTCACTCAAAAACCTGAATTGGAAATTAACAGAGTGCGGAAGGACAAGGTTTGGGCAAAGTTACTACATGACATCAACCGCAAGATAATGCGCCCTCACCATGGAAGAATTGCATCTCACATTTCGGAGGAGACCTGGATACATTTTTTAAGTGACCACTTCAATTACCAAACCGGACAAAAAGGTCTAAGGGACCAATTCAACCTCCCCACTGTGCAAAAAGCGGAAAGCCAGGCATCCAGGAAAACGGTAGAGTACTGCACAACAGGAGACGTACTAGAGATGGACAATGTAATACCCACCCCAGACGTAGCAGATGCACAGGAGTATGAAGCCATGGTTTGAAGTATACCACCTGATAAGGCAACAAATAGTAAAAGGAAGGAAAGGGTTCAGGGCCCGAATGGCATCCCACCAGCGTTTTTCAAACACAGGGCGGATGACTGGGCTGAAATCCTTGACCCTCTCTTCCAGGAAGTCAGATCCCTCGGCATAACTCCAGTATCATGGAAAGGCTCAACGATCTCTCCAGTGGACAAAAAAAGATATAAGTCTCTACCACAAAACTACCGTTTGGTGGCCTTAATCAACAATGAGGCAAAATATTTTGCCGGTACTGTGCTCGCAGAACTTACAACTTGGACAGCGGAGAACGCAGTAATTCCATTTAATCAGACAAGATTCTACAAAAGTTCAGGTACGACTACAAAGATCCTGGCCATCTCACTATTTATAGATGTGAAACAACCTCTAATCTCCTGTTACACCTTTGCTTCATTGACTGCAACGCAGCCTTTGACCATGTTGATTGGGCAAGGTTGTGGGGTAAGCTGGCTCGCTGGAAAATTCTCCATCCTCTTCTAAACATGTTAATACTTCTCCACACGGACTCATGGGTACAGGTGAAACTAAGAGCAGGCACACACTTTTCTAGGTGAGTACCAGCAACCAAAGGCCAGAAGCAGGGGTGTGTGCTCGCTCCCACCGCATTTAATCTATTTTTGGCTGACTTGATGCAGGAACTGAGCATCATCAACTCCCATGCGCCAAAGGTTGGAGGAAAGACCTTAACCAGTTTCCTGCATGCTGACAATGTGGTCCTGGTCTGTCACACCCAGGTGGGTCTGCAACATCTCCGCATCAAAATGCTCGATTATGCTACAGAGAACAGCCTGAACATCAACTATGGGAAAACACAAACAATGACCTTCAAAAATAAGAGAAAAAGACCACAGATCTGGCACCTGGGCAAAATACAAATACAATCAACAGTACCTGGGCATCGTTATCGACCAAGAAGGTCTATTTGCCTGACAGAAAGAAGTAATCAAAAGGAAAGGGCTGGCGATTTCAGTAACACTAAAAAACCTCAAATCAAAACTGATGAGCCCACTTCAAGTCTCCTTCTCAGGATTGCACAAGCCAAAATTCTTTCAACAACCACCTATGGCAGCGAATCCATGCAAGGCAGAGACGTCAAAATACTGGACAGCACTCAAGTCAAAGTATACAGAATCACATTCAGCCTCCCAAATTACACCTCACCAGCTCAGATACAGCTGTAGTTTGGCCCTTTATAACAATCCTTGGCCAGGCATGGAGCTTAGATAATCTGCTGGAATAAGATCATGACTGCCTCACCAAACACTTTAAACCAACTATTAATTCACGAATTGCTACAGAGAGATACATCACCCACAAGAAGCTACCTCCAGGAGTCAGGATCTGGCAACAACTGGGCTGTCTCACCTCTGGATCAAGCTCATGCACCATACAGGCGTAAAAAAACTGGTATAGAAAGCAAAAAAACAACTTTCACTCATGGAGGACAAGGCTATTTTCTCAGCTCGAGCTCACGCCTGGATAACCTTAAATAACTACAGAGTTCTTGCACCTCAGAAATATTCTAACCATGTTACCCTAGATCTATTAAAACAAAATTCCTGGGGAACCACCTGGAATTACTTCCGTGTGCCTTGAACCTTCCACCTTGGTTGAGGGACTGAGCACACACTTTCTGCCAGTTACGTGGCAATGGAACAGAAGACCTGCTGCACCTTCGATGTACCTGTAAGGAGCTGCTGGAGGAAAGAAGGCAGCTGCTCAAGGCTTCTTTTAACAAAAGAGGTATCCGTTCCCAGAGGCAAGCAGTGCTTGCCTGTTTTAAGCCCAAGGACCCGCAGCTAAATTGTAGGCTGGTAAATTTTCTCATGATAGTGGGAAAAAATGTGCCTGGCCATGGAATGGAACAGGTACATGGTTGCACCGACCCCCACAGTTTCTGAGCTCCACTCACCGACCCTGTACTAGGTATGAGAACACCAATGACAGAGTGAGTATTGTTAACAATATGCTATCTATCCAACCATCGTGCCAGGAGCATTAATGGTTGGTTCATACAACTTTACTGCACAAAACTTCGCACTAAGTAAAAGCCACAGAATAAGTTGCCTAACATTTGCTAGAGCAGTTTATATGCACATGTTATTTCTGTATGTCTATGGTTTAAATGTTGTTTGCTTTTTGTTGACAGGATCTTATCTACCCTGCACTAGGAGTGGGTACAAAAGGACAGTGAGAACTTTGATAACAATATACTATCAATCAAAACTATCTGGCCAAGAGTCTTACTGGCTGGTTTACACAACTATAGCACTTTAAATTTAGGTAAAGTTTAATGACAAGTTGCCAAATATTTTAAACATGTTATCTTAATATGCATATTTATGGTTTTAAAAATCTGCTTATTAGCTATGCACTTGTTTTTATTAACTATGCAATAAACTTAAACTTGAAAACTTGAAACCATGTTGCCAGTGATGGCCCATCCAGGCACACCTAATCCCCCTATTGTGAAGCTGTCTGGGAGGAATAAACAAAGTCCAACTGCCAACTACACCCAGTCATGTGACCCAGGAACAACATGTAGGTACAAAATAGGTAGAGCTGAAATGGCAACTTTCTAAAAGTGGCATTTTCAAAATTGTAACTTGAAATACAACTTTACAATTAAAGAGGATTTTCAATTACAATTTCTTAGACTTCAAACATGAATTTCCTACCTGCTCCTAATAAAAGGTTGACGCTTTCTAAATGAAGTAAGATAACCCATTGTTATCCTATAGGAGATGTAGGCCTCACAGTACTTTCCGAGTTTTTCACTACCATGTAAAATGTAAAAGTACGTGTACATCATTTTAATTACCATGCACCCTGCCCTATGGGCTGCCTAGGGCATACCTTAGGGAATATGTAATAAAAGGGCAGTTTAAGGCTTGGTAAGGGGTTTATTTTGCAAAAGTCGAATTTGGGGCCCGATTCACAAAGGTAAACTTACATATTTGTGTAAGCTTATGATTGTTTGTTATTCACAAAGGTATTTTATTAGTAGTATCTTTTCGACTGCAGAGTATTCACACATAAAAAGATAGCAGAGTCCCACTAGTAGCATCTAATTGACAGGTCCTGGGTGTATGGTATATCACTTTACTAGGGACTTCTAAGTAAATTAAATATGCCAATCAGGCATAAGCCAATTTTACCATGTTTTAGGGAGTGAACAGCAGCACTTTAGCACTGATTAGCAGTGGTAAAGTTTACAGAGTCCTAAGGTCAGCAAAAGAATTCTGAAAATAGGAGGGTGAAGGGTGAAACATTTGGGGGAAGACCACCCTAAGGCTGACAGGTCTAACATAGTCTTCCTATCGAATGTCTGTCTTAACTATAAGTAAGTGTTCAATGAAAAAAACAAAGATTAAACTGGCATCATGGGTAGTATAATAAGATCATAGCTTAGATAAAAAAACTGAAATTCTATTTAAAAACAAGGATTGAAGTATTGTTATAGTTAGGTGCTATAATGAGATAAGAACTAAGGGGCTGATTATGAGTCCACCGCTGAAAGCTGTTTGGGTGAAGGACCACTGGCTGGACCAGGGAACAGTTGTTCTCTGGCGGTAGGACTGCTGCGCCACAATGTACGATGCTCAGCGGGAGATGCGCAGACCTGCTGAGCATATTACAAGTTCTGCCACCACCAGCCATTTCATGGTGGCCCCCATGCCTGCACCAAGGAGATACATTCAGGCGGGCACCACATGTGCCCCCCTGTTTTCCACCAAAGTTCCAGCACGGACGTCACCATCCATGCCATGTTCAAACTTTTTTGCCATTCCCATTGTGGTACCTGTATTTCAGGCACCGCCATGGGAAAGGTGAAGGACCGTCCGCTGCACATGAGTTCAACTTGTAATACTGCGGGCAGTCCCTGCGCTGGTTTGGCACAGCTGTGCCGGCAGAGAGCTGGCAAAACTGCGCCAAACTCGTAATCGGGCCCTAGCATTTAAAAACAAAAACAAAACACTGATATTTACCAGTTAGTTTAGTGAACTAATTATGACTTGCCCTGTCATGCACTGCTTATGAAATCACATACTACATCACTCATGATATATTAAGTTACATCACTGATTACATCATGGATGACATCTCAAATGACATCATCCATGATCTTACTATTCATATTTCCCCATTAGCCCTTACATTACTTAAAAAATAATATTGTTAGTAAAGGGCCTATAGTCATGTACAGCACAGAGTTAGCGGGCCTAATTCACAAACTGCATGTTCTAGTACATTTTGCAGTACTACGATAGTACTGCAAAACTTACCACAAAATGCTATTTACAAACTGCACTTTGTAGTACCTTACCCTTTTCAGTAAGTTTTCCTACTTTTTGTTATTCATACACTGCACTTTTGCAGTAATTTACACTTTTGTAATAACTTACACCTTTGTAGTAGCTTACACCTTTGAAAGAAAACCCCTAGCTCCATTATTTTTTAGGGGAGGGTGTTGCAGTACCATTGGTTGGCTATGTTTAGTGCAGTTTGTGACTAAAAGTAGTAAACTTACTCAAAAGTCTAACTTACCCTTGTGAATCAAGCCCACTGTGTGTACAGGTATAGGTGCCTAGAATGGAAGTAGTATAAGCCCTAGAGACAAAAGTGGTTCTGCATGTTGAAAGCTACATGGTCCACGACAAGAAAGCGCATTGGTGATCACTCACTGCAAGGAATAGGATACAAAGGGGTTTATTCACAAACAATACTTCGTAGTATGTTTTGTAGTACTTCAGTAGTACTACAACATTTACTAAAAAATGCTTTCGCTAAACTGTAATTTTGTAGTAACTTACACTTTTGAGCAGTTTTAGTAATTTTAGTATTCACAAACTGCACTATTGTACAACTTATGCTATTTTAGTATGTCTCTAGCTCCATTAGCTTCCATTGGAGGGTGTTGCAGTGCCAGTGGTTGGTCATGTGTAGCCCTGGACTTACTAAAAAGTGTAAGTTACATCAAAAATGTAAGTTACTACAAAACTACAGTTTGTGAATACTGAAAAATAGTAAACTTGCTCAAAATTGTGAACTTACTCCAAAGTGTAAGTTACCTTTGTGAATCAGGTACTTCCTTGTCAGGATGAAGACCAAAATTTACTAAATTAACCTGAGCTCAACCCCTGGCAAAGAGAAGACAGGCTTAACACATGGCAATGTATTAAGTATTTATGCAGTACCAAAAAAGTAATAAAGTTAAAACCCCAAATATTCGAAATCCCAAACCAAATTAGAACAAGCATTGGCAAAGCCAATAGGTCTTGCTTTTGCAAGAGTTAGAGCTGTTGGCGTGGTAAATAAACAATGGGCCCGATTGTGATGTCGGTCGGAGTTGCCTCCGACCGACATCATCGCAGAATCGGGATCGACCGACCTCCGGTTGGCGGTCCCAACCGCAGAATTACAATGCGACCACACATGATGCGGTCGCATACTCCAATTTCTCTATGGCAGCTTGTGCTATGGCTGTAAAGCGGCCGTAGCACAAGCTCCCATAGAGAAATGGGAGATTGTGTTCATCCCTCCACCGCGTGGCTGCAGGGATGAACGGGGAGCACCATAGGTGCTCTCTCGGCCCCCAACCGGAGGACGTAAAGAGAAGGGGGCCCTGCTAAGGGCCCCCAAACTCGCTTTCCGATAGGCTTTCCATGTAGGAAAGCCTGGCATGCAAAGCCTATCGGAAACTGAGCATCGTAAACCCAACAGCGGAAACGCCGTCCACTGGGATTACGGGTCGGCCTCCGAGTGGCCGTCGGGCATCTTGAGCCTGTCAAAATCCAGCCGGAATAACCAGCAAATTTCAACTCCGCCTGCCTATATTGCAATTCAGGAGGCAGAATTGAAATGACGTTAGGCCGGAGACTTTCCAACCAAGATCGTAATAGGCCCCAATGTCTTTTACCCATGTGTTATAGAGTAGAGGGGAAGTATGTGCTGTGGAGTAGAATTATGTGGGTCGGATTGGAATTGTTGCGGAATTGTGTGACATGGAACTGCATTGTAGTGGATTTGTGTAGTGGAAATGTGTGGCATTGTGTGCAGTGGATTTACGTGGATAGTAATTATGTGGTATTGAGTGAACTGGAATTATGGGGAGTGGGATTGTGTATCTTGGAGTGTAATTATGTGAAATGGAATTTTGTGTTGTGGAGTGGTATGTAGTGCAGTTTAATTATATGGTGTGCTGTTGAATTTTGTGGCATGATGTGGAATTTTGTGATGTGGATTGGATGCATGTTGTGTTTTGTGGAATTGTGTTGAATGATGTGGATTGGTGTTGAATTATGTGGTGCTGAATGGAAATCTGCGGAGTTCAATTGTGTGGCATTGGTGGTGTTGAGTGTAATTACGCTGACTGTAACTATATGGCATGGTCTGGACTGTATCTATGTGGATTCTTGCTATGTGACAGAGTGTTTTTATGTGGGGTGTATTTATGTGGTATTGAGTAGAGTGTAATTATGTAGAGTTTAATAATATTGCGTTGAGTGGCATTATGTGGTGTATAATTATATTGTGTGGTGTTGATTTGTGTGGCAGTGAATTGTGTGGTGTTGTGTGTCACACTAAACATCCAAGAATGCTACACAGAATGGGAAGCTTTTGATCAAACTATGGAAAAATAGATATTAAACAATCACCGAGAACTATAAAAATAATATTAAGACCTGGCTGTTCCCTAAAACAAACAGGTTAGCTTTTCCATGTTATCATGCTTTGTGAGATATGGTGTATTTATTTTAGAACTCCTAGTCCTTTATTACAAAAAATAATTAAATAAAGGAGGCATTTTTCAATATGAATTAAACCCAAAGATGGTGAAGTGACAAGATGAAACCAAAGAGTCTAATTTCACATGAGAAAGTCTTTTTTTCTGCTCATCTTGTTGTTTCTGAAAAGCCCCGTGAAATTGACATAACCATCACAAGCAATTCATTTCTGATACACTGCGAGAGTAGTTTCAACTCTTATTAGGAGAGACTCTTCTTTGTATCAGTCATTCTACCCCCACTGGTAGAGGAAGGGGATAAGTGTCACTGTTTCTGAGAATGCTTTCCCATCTTTTACCCAAGTAAATGAGTTCCCCTAGTTAACCTTAGAAAGAGACCCTCATGTTTTAGGAAACATTAAAAATCTTCATCACTTTACTTATGTATACAGCCTAAAATAATAATAGACTTTAAACAAATGCATGTATAGGGAACAAATCTTAATCCAACTTGCAAACATCCCATATTCTCAGCAGGCGCCAACACCTTTCGGACATGTCCTGTTAAGTTTTAAATGTTCTGGTAGCGAAAAACCCTTACATTTTTTTTCACTATTGCAACGCCTCATTCTCCCATAGGATTACACTGAAGTAACCTTATTACCTGTTATGAGTGAAAGTTTCAAATCGAAATATGTGGCACCTTCATGTTGGGTGTCTTAGCAATTGAAATGAAAAATTCTATCTTAAAATAAAGTCACATTTTAAATTACAATTTTGAAAATGCTACTTTTAGAAAGTTAACCACAACAGGGGCAGCCCAACCAACCCACAACCTGGGTCAGTAAAATCTCTACAGGCAACAAGGGATCCAAGTAGGGAATACTGATTACAAAATTATTAAATGAAAAGTACATAAACGTCAAAAAGTGTAACAAAATTATGAAGTGCCCACACAATAATTTAAGAAAGCATAGTGAATTACTATTCCAAACAACAGAAGCAAGACAAAAACAAACATTAAAAAGGATTACATCTATATTTTGTTCTCAACTCATTGCACAACAGAAACAAATTAAATAATGCATTTTGTTAAAAAAGGATTGCATCCATATTTATCGCTCAACTCTATACAACAAAAACAAATTAAATAATACATGGGGCCTGATTTAGATCTGTTGTGATGGATATCCTGTCCGCCGAAATATAAATCCTGTAGGATATAATGGTATTTATATTTCAGAGGAGGGAATATTTATCACTGTTGTGCTGGAGTAACCCATACGCCAAGATCTAAATCAGAGCCAAATGGCAATGGGAAACATAACTTTTAAGTTCCAATTAGAAAGGAAGTTTTTAATCCTTTCCCAATTGCCAGCAGCGTTGATGGCGTTTTGACCCCAACAAGGCAAAGGGTCATCATCAGGACAAAAACAATTTATTTGGAAAACAAAAAGATAGCAGTACAATATATGGGCAGGCTTATTTAACAACGCCCTTAAACAATCAGGTCAACAAGAAATCAGAGGAGAGAACAAGTTCACTTACATTTGCCGGAGAGCCCGATAAACAAATCTCAGCACCAAACAATGAGAAGCCACTTACCCTGATAGTTTACAAAGTACGCTATTCCAGAGTAGCTGCATCAGCCTGGGAAACTCTTGACGCTGCTGGCAATTGGGAAAGGATTAAATTGTTCATTTCAAATTGGATTCGGATCTGTTGCCCATCTTGACAGTGGATTATCCAATTGCCATTGCTTAATTGCTTTTAAATCACTATGTATTATTCACTTTGTTTCTGTTATGTAATGAGTTGAGCACTAAGTATGGATGTATTCCTTCTTTAAGATTTGTTTGCAACAGTAATTTACTATGCTTTCTTAAATTATTGAGTGGGCATTTTATTATTGTGTTGCACTTTTTGACTTTTATGTAATTTTCATTTAATGATTTTGTAATTTTTACTCCCTACATGGAACCCTTGCTGAATGTAGAGACTTTTAGAAAGTTGGCATTTTCTTGCCTTGGCCATTTAGTGCCTGCAGCCTGACTGGGCGTAATTGACAGTTTGGCTTTGTGTACTTCTCCTAGACAGCCACATACAATGGGGAGATTAGGCATGAATGAATGGGCCATCAATGGCAGGATGGGAGGGATGAGCTGGGCCGTGCTTCACTTACACTTGAATAGTATGGGTCCAGTCTAGGCTGCAAACCTCCTGTAGTTAGTGTGGAGCCAGAGCCACGAAGGCAGGCCACCTGAGGAACTTCAAAGGCATGCCTCTAGAAGCTTCTCCCCACTTCAAAGGCACAATTGCATATAAGTACTAGACCTCAAACACCAGCTCTTTAGTACACTTCTCAACCTGTGGATATTCTGCCAGGAAGAAGGGCTGCTGTGCTGCTGAAAAGACTGCCACTTCACCCTTGTACCCAGGACATCAAAGTGATCCCAAGGACTTGTCTGCTGGCCTCCTGATCTGAGCCTCAGGACATAAAAGGCTCCCCTACATCCTGCACCAGCCCGTAGACCCATCTGAAGTGAGCTCCTGTCCCCAAATAGTGCCCCTTAGGTCCTAGACCCCTTGGTGTGGCTTAGGCTGTTATCAAGCTTTTGGGATCTTCATAACCAGGAATGGGCCCGTTCATGCCAAGACCTTGCACTCGCACCACGATTCAAGGCCAAGCTCCTGCAGCCACCTCTTTGCTCTACAACATCGTCCGCTAGTGGGGGACCACCAATGCAAACCTCCAGCAACACTCACCTGCAACGCCTGGACTGCTCTTCGTGCTACGACAGCAGCCTCCCACGAAGCTCTCCCTGCTTGAGCCTATACTTTTTTGGACAAGCAGAGACATCGAAATTCTGTGTTTTTCCCTCAGTGCTTACATGCCTATGTTGTAATATCTAACACATTCGTCTCAAATACACCATTCTTTTAAAGGGCATGAAGCCTGCAATGGGTCAAGCGTGCTACTGCACAAACGGGTTTGACATTAGCATCTGTGTTAGTGGTTAGACGCCACTACCTGTCACCCCACCTTTGTGAGCAGGGACACATTTTTTTACAGTTTTCTACATTGCTTACCCAGCCTTTCTGCTGTGGTAATCAGAACAACTATGAACGGTAGGCATAAACATTGTTTGATGTCTTATTTAAATTGAATTACAATTGTATTTTATCACCTCTTTGTTCGATGGTTCATTTTTTCGCCTTATTTTTGAAAAAATAAAGAGATAGCAGGTCTAAAACTTAGAAATAGTAATGGATCATTTTAGGTATGTGCCTAAAAAATCGTGGGCATATTACCAAGGATTAGCGATATTTATCGCTAACCGCGCTTAGCGCGTTATTTGTTAACGCCACCTATCGCTGGAAATTATCGCTGAGATAACACCCTATTAGTAAGGTTTATCTCCATAGCGATAAAATTTCCAGCGATAGCGGTAAATGCGAGAATATCGCTGGAAAACCAGCGATATTCTCGCATTAACGCTAAGGTGGATTCAGCATTAGAATCCACCTCCTATACTTCAAACAGGTAAGTCATCCTCACTAGCAGGTGTTAAAATCTAGCGATAAACGCGCTTAGCGCGAATTATTATATCGCTTCGCCTGCCTTGCTAATAGGGGGTAGTGGTGTTAGCGACTGTTTTCAGTCGCTTTTAGTAGGGAACGCCTTCCTTGCATGTCATTAGCGATAATTATCGCTGACATGCAAGGCGATGGAAAACGCGGCCTCTAACGCCTGAAAGCTGTCGCTAACAACGCCTGTTAGCGACAGCTTGCTAATAGGGCGATAAAATTATCGCCGCTTTAGCAGCAAAAAGTGCCGCTAAAGCGGCGATAAAGCCCTTGATAATATGCCCCCATATTTTGCTAAAAGGTTCAATTGTTGCTGAAGTGATGGATGTCCACTCCAGATAGGATTAGAGGGTTCTTTAATCAGAACACCTCATCCAAATAACGTAAGCAATCCAGGCCCAGCTTCCACTGACTCCTTGGAACACAACGGTCAGATCATCATCAACTTGGAATGCCCAACAATCCACAATCCAACATTCTTAATACATAATACCACAGTTACTTTTCGCCAGTCACCCAGACCACATTCCTCTGACTATGCGAGTAGCTGTAGAAATCCAATATTAATGCTAACTGATCTATGAAGATCTTCTTGTTTGTCATAGTTCTCATTAAAGCCATTTCCGAATATGCTATGTTATCTAGTTATGTTATATTTTCTTAAATTGTGTTTTCTTTTTTGTATTATTTAGAGTTTTTATGTTATGTTTTGCTATATTATGCTTGCTACGGTTTGATGATATCACGTCATGTTGTTTTGGATTTAGTAGATTTATTTTGAAAACAACGCAATTGATTATGTCTCAGTGCTGAACTTAAAAGAAAAATAAGAGTGCCCTTTAACATGTGCACTACATATGATCTAGCGGAGTTCAGGAATTTATTAGCACTTTCTGCTTTACGGGTCTTCAGTGCACCGAAAGCTCAAGGTGACAAAATAGATTTTAATATGTACAATGAATTGGAATCAACATGCCTACAAAAATAACAAGAAAAGAAGAGGAAAATAAAACATATTATGAATCAAATACGCATGATAAAAGAATTACGTGGATTCAGACAACATGAGCAATGAATTTTGAGCAATGACTTTGAACTGCTTTTCATGGTGAAAGTCAACTACAATATTGTTTACAGGGACTCATCTTTCATCACAGTTTGGAAAGAGCTAAAACCATGCTTTAAGGACTCAAGGGGGCATATCAGCAAGGGCCGGCGATAATTATCGCTAAGCGCGCTTAGCGCTAGGATAATTATCGCCAGCTATCGCTGGATTTTATCGCTGAGATAGCGCGCTATCAGCGACGCTTATCTCCAAAGCGATAAAATTCCAAGCACAAGCTGCCAAATGTGCGATTATCGCTGGAAATCCAGCGATAATCGCACAACGTTTGGCGATAGCTTGATGATAGGGCAGGGCAGACTTAGCCATTATATCCACCTTCCATTGGATATATTGGCTAAGTCAGACTCAAAGCAGGCGTAAGGAAAGTAGCGATAACCGTGGTTAGCGCTACTTTTCTTATCGCTACGCAGGTTAGCGATCAGCTTGCTGATAGGAGAAATGTCTGTTAGCGACATTTCTCACGTTATTTTGGGAGGAACGCCCACTTTGTATCTCATTAGAGATGCAAAGCTGGGCGTTAAGGGAAAGGGCGCTAAGGCATGGATTCACGCGATAGCGTGACCTTAGCTGATAGTGCGATAAAATTATCGCTGCTTTTCGCCCAAAACGGACGCTAAAGCGGCGATAATTTTATCGCGGGGCCTTGATGATATGCCCCAAAGTACTTTAAAATCCAATATGATGGTAAAGCCAGATTTTAAATTACTATTTTGAAATTGCCACTTTTAGAGTTGGCATTTTCCTGCGTAAAGGTTACCAGTAGCCATTTCAAAGCTAATCCCCAGCTTTCACCTGGGAACCTGTTGGGAGGTGTGAATGGCAAAAAAAAGGGAGCAAAACAGCCTTATCTGAGAAGGGGTGTGGCCTCATCCTGGCAGGATGGCCTTGGGGATGTTCCCACCAACTGCACAAGCTTCAAAGTAACATCCCTTGTCACAGGCAGATGAAATTCACACATAAGCCTGCCCCTGCCATTGTCCAAGTAGTTACAATGGCACCAATCCAAGTGGGGAGAAAACCTGGTCCAAAACTAGTTTGCAGGGGGTGTTCCTCATTTTCTTAGACATAACTCAGGGGTGTGCCTAGAGTTCTGACCGAAGGGAAGAAAGTTTCTTCCATATTATATTTTGGTAGAGCAGGGCATGGTGGGATTAAGGCCAAACATCCAGGAAGTGTTGTCAAAGTGGATAGCACTGCTTCTCGAGACATTTTCCTTATTGGACAGAAAGTTTCTCCCACCCACAAGCTAGTGCCAGGGAGAAAAGTAGCACCTCTGGATACCTTCTTCAGAACACTCATGGACCTATGGGAGACAGAAGAAGGGAAGCACCTGTTGAACTCTGCACCTCAGAAAGAGGACTGCACATACTGTTACCTGTGGAGATAAACCCCAAGGGCTAGACCTGCTCCCACTTGTACCTGGGACTGAAGAGTGGTCTCGAAGGACTAGTTGGCTAGCCTCCTGTTAAGTTGCAGGAACAGAAAGCTGGAAGAAGCCTAAGATTCTGCTGAACCCAGCTGACAGTTCCAACTGGATTTGCCCTGGACCCTGCTGGTGGAATCTCAAGATTTAGTCCTGTTAGACTTGGCCCTCTCTGCAGGGTCACCCCGGAACTTTTGCCTTCCCCTCCTGTTTTCTGAACCTATTTTTGTTGGATTTTACGTCTCTGTTCACTTTAACACTGCTAACCAGTGCTAAAGTAATTGTGCTCTCACCTCTAAACATAGTAAAATTGTCTTACAGATAATTGGCACATTTAATTTATTTGTAAGTCCCTATTAAAATGGTACTACATGTACATATGGGCACGTACATTTAATGCTACTTGTAGATCTGCAGCACTTGTTGTGCCACCAACTTAAGTAGCCTTTTAAAACACTGCAGCCTGAGACAAACTTTGCTGGTTTGTCACACTGAAACGTTTGATTTCCAGAAAGTTTCCTAGTCCAAACATAGAAGGATTCCACTGAGGCGGATGTCCAGGAACAATCGACCATGGACAAGACCTCCCTGGGTACTTAATTTGAACTTTACCCACTTTGAACTTTCCTGCTAGGGAAGCTGAGGCTCCCACTGAGGCCCTGCAATCCAGATGGCCAAAGATGACCAGCCCTTCTTGGGATCCAGCTGGCAGCCTGACCCACTGACGGCTTCATTGACAAGGATTTTCTACAAGAAAAAAAACTAAGTCAGAAGGTGAGCTTTCCACCTAACTGAACCTGATACCTGTTTCCAACCCACGCTCAAGTGGGGTCGACCTTACCTACTATTCCCTTCAAGTAATGATCCACTTTCTCACAAGGAGTAGCAACTACTATCCACTTTACGTGATAATCCACTTTCTCACAAGTAGAAAACCTAGGGCGAAGTTGGGATATTTATAGTGTGGGGTTGTAGGGAATAACAACAGTGGCTTCACCTTAGAGAGAGAATGTACTGGTCCTTAGTAAGTTGCTGTGCCCACACCTTGTTATAATGATGCAATTGGTCGATTGGTTCCAATTTGTAATGCATATCTTGCTCACAAATGTTAGATACTGGTTTAACACATCTCCAGGTCCAGATGTCTTCTATAGTCATGCTAAGCATTTATTTCTAACAGCACTAACAACTTCCATTTCTTAATATGATTTAAATTTGTAATAATAAGGGACCTAGAGTATAAAAATATTTTACCCATTTTGTATCAATGGGGAAACCCATTGATTATTCGGGCCAAGGTTCCTTGGGTCATTGACCAATTACCAATTTTCATTCTTTCATTGGTGGCATGAGTGATTTTAATCTTAGGAGGAGACTTATGAGGGAAATCAGAGATTTTGAGATTTTTTGTACACTTTTTCAATTTGTATTGCTTTTACTTTCAGGAATGTGGCATCAACAGGAACCATCCGCTGACCCAGCCACGGTCTCCAACTACAGAACCATCTCCCTCCTACCATACTCGGCAAAGGTCTTAGAGAAGTTAATCAAACAATGCTTCACAACCACCTCAGCAAGACAAACTCCTCAACTTCACACAGTCCAGAAGCAGGGCCAACCACAGCACAGAAACAGCACTCAACCTCACCACAGATGACATCCACATGATCCTTGACAGAGGAGACATTGCACTAATTATCAACAGCAAATTGTACAAGGCTGCAGATGAGCACAATGGTTTTTGAGGGAATGGAGTTAGCTTTGGCTGTTGCATTCTACCAAATTTGAAGGAGGCTATCCACTTCAGAGATGCTCCTTAGTTATTAGGGTTGAAGAGTCTGAAGTTGACTGTGTGTGTGCCAGAATACTACAGGAATCACCAGAAAAATGGGAGAAAAGCGGCAAGATGGCGGCTGTGTGAGTGCTGTGAGCGTCTCTCCCCGATCACTCTGCTTTAAAGGCTAATGAAACTCTGAACGAAGAAATGCTTACTTGGAATTATTGATGAAAGCAGGCTGGATGAGTAAGCAGTTATATTTCCACGGACTTTTTCGACGTGCAGCAGTGGCTTTTCCATTCGGTATTCATCGGATCAGGAGCTGCTCGCATCTGTTTGTTTGGAACACCCTGCTCGGGGGCTGGCTGGCCGGGATGCCTCCTCGGAAAAATGTGTTGAAGGAGACGGCGACCGGCGCTAGGACCCAACCTGCATCTGGGAAATTGGCTCTTCCAAGGGGATTGGATGCTCCTCGTTTGACTAGCCAGGAGGCTGTGGAAGGCAGTGACAAGTTGGTTGCCCACGAGCGGCGCTCTTCTGATGTCGTAGTACGGCCGAAAGTACAGACGGTTCCCGGGATGTTTTCGGGAAAGGGGGCAAGCGGTAAGCAATCTAAATTGTTACCCCTGGACAGAACTGTGAATAAATCCCTATTGGGGGCAAGAGAGACAGGCAATGGGGAAGGGGTCATTATTAGCGCGGTAATTGGGTCTGCAAATCCCAACACTGAAGCTAATCCCCTTGCTGCTCTTAGCGCTCGGAAATCCCCAGAAATCTCTGGTATTCAATTAGGGGTTATTGACAATACTGGGTTTCAGGAACTGGGGCGGGCTGAGAGGGTTCTGCCGGGTACTCAAAATCAAAAGGACAACATTATTACGACGGCCCCCACTGTGAGCCGAGATCACTGCTCTATACTCCCTGGAACTGAAGATAAAATGCAAAATACACTGGATGGGGAAAAATTCTTTTCATTAACAGATGAATCCGACCATACCAACATTAGCGACATAGAAAATTTAGAACTTGATGCTTCTGGCGATGACACTGATAGCGCCCCTGCTACAACAGATACTTTGAAGAGGGCTGTTAGCCGCACTAAACGTAAGAGTAAGAGCAAAAGCGCCTTTGGCTATGAGAGTGGAACTATACAGTCAGACACTAGTGAGCATCTCCAATGGGACTACTCTGCTACCCCGCTGGATGTTGGGGGTGATGCTGTGGGGGTATCGGGACTTTTATGCAATGATTTTGGGAGCCCAGACAACAAGATAGAGCATACCCCGTCTATGGGGTTAATTTACACTACCCTCAAATCTATGCAATTAGAGGCTCGGCAAGAACATAAGAGAGCGCAGCTGGCTAATAAAAAACTCCAGTGGGCAATAACCAAAACAACGAAAGTCTGTACAGAGATAGCTGAACGAACCTCCGCGTTGGAAGAGCGCGTAGTTGTACTTGAAGCTGGACTAGAGAGCACTGAGCAAAAATCAGTTGCAAAAGAGGCCATGATGACCGATATATTATGGAAATTGGAAGAATCCGAAAACCGGCAACGTCGCAATAATTTGCGACTGTTAGGTATCGAAGAAAATGTCGAGGGGGATGATATACGTGGCTTCGTGCTGAGACTTTTTAAAAGTGCGTTTCCCGATCTATCGCACTGGAATTGGGAAACCGAAATCCAACGTGTTCACCGATTTCCTTGGATGTTGAAAAAGAACTATAATTCTGACCTACATGGAAAACCCCGCGCAATTTTGATCTTTTTTGGTAATTTTTTATTACGCCAGGCAATCTTTGAAAAAGCTAGGCCTGATGCCAAGAAGACAGCTGAAGGACAGACCTTTTTTGTACGGCCAGACTTCTGTCACACGACAGTTGAAAGGAGATGGAGATTGCGCCAA
Source organism: Calotriton arnoldi (assembly GCA_963921515.1). Lineage (NCBI taxonomy): Eukaryota > Metazoa > Chordata > Amphibia > Caudata > Salamandridae > Calotriton > Calotriton arnoldi. The sequence continues at coordinate 468,415 of CAWUFW010001167.1, forward strand.
ATGATTAGTCCTTTTCAAAAACAGGGATGTGAAGCATATTTGATGAGCCCAGCACGGCTGAAAGTTATTTGTCGTGGGAAAGTTCGAGTATTCACGTCAGAGATACAGGCGCAGACTTATCTACAAGAACTGATAGACGGCAGAACTGGCCTTTGAATTTTCGTTATGAAGTTTGCTTTTTGTCTCCGGGGTTCACTTTATTAGGGGTTTTTTTTTGTGTGTTTTTTCATTTAGATTGGTCGGGGAGCGACTTGGGAGCACAGCGGAACACAGGAGGCATCACAAGGGTCTGAGGACCTTTTTGCCTTAGTTAAGGGGGAGATGGGGGGAGGGTTAGGGGGTGGGGGGGCTGGAAGGGGGTGGATCCTCAATTGTAGAAGGGCATATTTGCACAATGTTCTTTTTCACTTTTCTGGGCTGTTTGGTTTTAGTTTAAGAATGGCACGCTATTCGGATTTTGTTTTTGTTTGGTTTGGTGTTTTGTTTCCCTTAATATTTGATGGGGGCTCTTAGGATTGCATCTATTAACATATGCGGGTTAAATGATCCTGCTAAAAGGCGTAGGATTAACTATGATCTTCGAATTTTAAAAGCTGATATCATTTGTCTTCAAGAGACTCACATAGAAGCAGGAAGAAGTCGACTTTTGAGCCTTGATGGGTATCAACTGATTTCTTGGACTAGGCAAGATGTTAGGACCAGGGGTGTCGCTATATTTGCTCGACGGGGGCTTGCCGAGTTTCCACGTTTATTTTCAGACAAATATGGCAGATGGGCAATTGTTCAATGTGTAATTGATAAGTGTGGGTTTACTTTATGTTCGGTCTATGGACCGGTGCTGGATGACCCTGAGATGCTTATTTGGTTAAATTCTGAATTGGTTGGTTGGCCACTCCCTATCATACTCTGTGGAGATTTTAATATTAACGTGAATTGCCTAATATCTAATCATCCTGACATGATTTATCAGGGTAGGAAACCTAAAGTTTACAAAGCTTTATGTCAATTAAAAGATCTTCATGGGTTAATTGATGTATGGGCTCAACAAGAAAAAGATGACCCTGGGTTTACTTATTTCTCTGCCCCACATAGAACTCACGCCAGGTTGGATTATTTTTTACTTCCCAGTGTTTGGCTCAGGGCTGTAGGATTACCAAATTCCCAAGAGTAATGTCTGACAATAACCCTTTGGTATTGGAAGTCAATTTTATACGGAAAACCCAAATCAGGCATTGGACTTTCAATAGAGCCTTGTTAAGTGATCATTTTTACATTCAGCATATGGAAAAATGGATTCCTCGGTTTATAGAGGAAAATCTGGGTAGTACCGGTATCCAAAATGTTTGGGATTCATTGAAAGCTGGGATTAGGGGGAAACAATTAAATATGGTTGGGAGTCCCAAAAAGAGGAGAAGAAAAAAATAATGAATTATATGGCACATTGAGGAAGGCTGAGATTGATTTGGCTAAGGTTGTATCTCAGGGAGGGGATATAGAAACCGCACAATCCAAGGTTACTATTGCCAAATCTGCCATCGTTGAGATCTCTGTGACCAAGGCCGCAGGTAGATACTTGGCCTGGCGGTCTAATCTCTACGAGAGTAGTGAGAAGGTAGGACATATGTTAGCGGTACGGGCCAGGGATAAGGAGGTTCAATCGCGAATTACAGAAATTTTGGATCCAGATATCGGCCTAGTTAATGATCCAGCTGCTGTATTATTGGTATTTCAAAAATACTATCAAAAACTATATACGGAAGACATTAAGGACAATAATGGGGTACAAAAAGACATTGAGCAGTATTTTCAAGAGTTAAATACAGAGAAGCTTTCCCTTCAGGATAAAAATATGTTGGATGCCCCAATTAGATTGGAGGAAGTACAAACAGTTGTCAAATCTCTTCCATCTGGTAAAGCCGCCGGAACTGATTATCTTCCCGGCGAATTCTATAAACTATTCGCTTCGCAATTGACTCCAATGCTTTTTGAGATATGTTGTAAAGTTTAAGCTGGAGAAATATCTCCTGATTCATGGCAGACGGCCAGGATTGCGGTATTTTTGAAGAAGGGCAAAACTGCTACGGACCCGGGTTCATATAGGCCCATTACACTAATTAATAGTGACACGAAAATGTATTCTAAAATTTTTGCAAATAGACTAGCATCGGTAATTAAAAAGATAGTATCTCCCCAGCAGCATGGTTTCGTGCCTGGACGGGAAACGATTGATCATATACGACGGACAATCGCCCTTTTTGATTATACCAAGGTTACAGGAGACCCTATGGCTTTAATTTTATTAGATGCAGAAAAGGCATTTGATAGGGTCTCCTGGCCTTTTTTATGGGCAGCTATGTACAATAGTGGATTTGGGGAAAATTTTGTAAGGGCCATTCAAGGCATGTACCGAGACCCTACGGCAGGAATAGCAATGAAGGGAGCAGTGTCAGGGTTAATTAAGATATCACGCGGCACGAGACAAGGATGTCCGTGCTCCCCACTATTATTTGCCATTTATATCGACCCCTTGATCAGGCAAATACTAAATAACGAAAAAATCAATCCTGTATTTGCCAACGGGGGGCTGTGAAAATTTTAGCTTATGCCGACGATTTGGCCATTATAACAGCTACTCCCGGGATCGCCATGGAGGAATTAAAAAGTTTAACTTCACAGTTTAGTAAAGTCTCGGGATATCATTTAAATGAATATAAAACTCAAATTGTTATAAACGAGAACATTATTTTTTGGATCATAGAGTAGTACCAACTGCCAGATATTTGGGTATTGAGATTAGCTCTAAAGTGGAAGTTATTGTTGAAAGTAATTTTAAACCTTTGCTACAGAGACTCAAGGCTGATTCCCAAAGGATAAATAATCTTCATCTGACTTTGATTGGGAGATGTAACGTAATTAAAATGATATTTTTACCTAAGGTCCTTTATTATTTTAGAGCAATCCCGTTAGAGATTAATAAATCTTGGTTCATTAAGCTTAATCAAATAGTTTCTTGGTTTTTGTGGGCTGGACTACGCCCTCGTAGGGCTCTTAGATATATGACGTTAACTAGAGACCGGGGAGGGTGGTCTGTACCAAACTTTCAAATCTATTATTGGGCTTCTGCCCTGCAGCAAATGGTGGAATTACTGAGGGGCGAGAACCTTGGATCCGGGGGAATTTCCATCTATCGCTTAATCTATGGGGCCGAATCTAAAGGCCTTCTAATGCGCCAGATAGATTATGCCTATTTTAAGAGGGTTAAATTCAAGGTTTTACTAGGGGCGTTCCGGGTCTGGACGGCTGTACGGAAAAAGTTTTCGATAGGGAGGATACACAGGTATTCCCCCTTGATAATAATAAATTACTTCCCGTTATATTTCAAGATGCATATTTTAAAGATTGGAATATGAAAGGAATTTTGTTCATAGACAATTTAATCTCTGAAACGGGAATACTCTCTTTTGATGAAATTAAGGAGAAATATGATATTGGCAATAATCATTTCTTTAAATACCTCCAGGTAAAGGATTTTTAACTAAAAAGATAATTTCTTGCAATAGAATCCCTCTTTTAGATTTGATACTAGGGGGTAAATCTACAATGGCCTTACTTTATAAACTTATTAATGCAGGGATGGGGGATGATATGGCTAAACACCTTGCGAGGTGGCAAACGACGTTACAAGCAGAGCAGGGAGAATGTCAAGATTCTCTTTTGTATAGTCAGATATCATGTATATCAGCAAGCTTGCAAGCCCAATGCTTTAAGACATGGTGTAATCTTTATATTACCCCGGCTCGAATTTATAGGTGGGGTGGGACCTCTGGGGTACATTGTTCCCGATGTGGGACATTGGCGGCTGATAGTATACATATGTTTGCGACCTGTCCAAGTCTTTCTCAACTTTTGCCCCAAATTGAACATCGTCTTGAGTCCATATTAGGATATTCTGTTATACTTTCCCCCCAGTTATATTTATTAGGAATAAACAAACAGGTATTGGCCGAATCTGATAGGAAATTTTTGTATATATCAATGGCTGTATTTAGGCTTAGTTTGGCTAGTGCCTGGCTCGACTCCAACCCTCCCACTGTACATGTATGGTTCTGCAAATTACTTGCTATTTATAAATGGGAGATTTCGGTATTTAAAAGAAGAGGAAGTCGGGCTAGTACAAGGGGGCTAAAGATGTGGGAGTCACTAACCAGGTGGGTAGGTGAAGAGGGGGATTGAGCAACTTTTCGATGTGTTAAGCCCAGGGGAATTTAGGATTCAACACAGTGGTTTTTTAGTTTTCTCTTTTTCTTTTCTTTTCTTTTCTCTTTGGTCGGTTCCACCCGGGGGAGGGGAGGGTGGGGGGGGGAACGCTTAAAAAGGGGTATCAGTTTTTTTCTGTTTACCATATGCGTTTCATGTCTGTTTTGATTCCCTAATAAAAAAATAAAAAAATAAAAAAGGAATCACCAGAAAAATAAGGATTATGGAATGTAAAGGCCCTTATCATTACATGCAGTGCAGCAAGGTTTCTTGACGTGTAGTGTTGTGTGTATGTTTGTGAAAGATGAACCCAAGGGCCCAATAATGCACAAATTGCATGCAAGACAATACAGCAGGCAGCTTGGTGTGCAGTGCTGTGTGAAGGCAGAGTGCAGGATAGTGAGAGGTATAATAACAATAGACATGTCTTGGCCAGTGCTGGTCTGCAAACAGATGACTAGAGCAAATGCAGGCACCCTTGCAACATGCTGCAATGATCTCTGCACAGGTGCTATGAAGCAACAGTGCGGGCAGACAGCAGAAACATGTAAAATGTGGCCCATTCTTGCACTCACTCTTTCAGGCAGGGCAGCAAGCTGCAGAGCTGCATTGTATGTCTGAAACTTACAAAAATAGGCCCCCTAGTGAATACTGAGGTTGTGTGAACAATGTGCATGTATTGCCATATGAAAACCAACAACAGTACAGCATGGCTATATCCACTTGTAGAAACATATGTACCACATATCCCTGTGTGGTTGAAAGGTAAGAAAAATACTCTCCGACTATTACAGAAATCACTTATGTCATGAGTAATCATAAAATCCACAAACAACACCTCCTTGAGATCAGCCTGTCAATGATGGCCAACCTGTTGAGGACACCATCCTGCCCCTCATGGACAAAGACACCTTCCAACAGCTCCCAGACACTTGACAATTCTCCTCCAGAACTGGCAAGGGAAGACAATGTTGTTGGGTCTCCAGATGAACCAAAATGCACTGGACATGGACCTTCACAGCTGAGGACTCTGAGGACCCCAAGCTGCTTTACAATGGTGAGCGGTAGGAGTCCAGCAGCGGATGGGTGATGAGGTCCAGTCGGGGATGGAGACCATAGCGGGTACTCTTGAAGGAGTTTGTATGTCTCTTAGCTTTAATAAGGGTTAGATACAGGCTATCACAGACACCTACTCTTGTCTCTATGGGAATGATGAGCCCCTAGCTGGCATCAATGGTGTCATGATGCAGAAGGAACAATACACCACCTTCTACATCTGACACCAGTGATGTTGTCAGGAAGCTGGGGGGCCCTAATACAATCATGCAGTCCCTAGAGGTCAAGATAGACTCCTTCATAGCAACGAGTGCCCTCAGTAGCAGCGTCTTTGCTTTATTGGATAATCACCAAACCCTTGCCAGGGGCTACCATGCTGCCATATTGGTACTCACAAATGTTGTTGGGAACATGGAGTAACATCTTCTACCTCTGATGTGTGTGTGCATGAGGCTAGTACCATCTCTCAGCTGCCTCCCATTCAAACACCACAAATTCCAGGGGATGCTGTATAGGACATCATGTTCCCCTCTTTGAACGCCAGGTCAGTACTCTATGTTTCTGCTGTACTTGATTTTGCCCATTTGTACCCATAAATTCTATGCAGCCCCTAATAATGACAATGTTCTGCTCAATGATCACACTACACACATGTAAATGTGTTGTAACATGTGTAAACGAATGGATGTTTACATACAATACCTATTTTATTTGACATATTTGAGAAAAACATTCCAAAAAAGACCTACTCACATGTTGTAATGTGTGGATAGGAACCTCTGGAAGAAAATACATATTATTTTTTAATAGCATATTCAGATCTATACGGTTGTTCCTCAAAGGTCTACAAACATATAGTAACTATATTCCCCAATGTCTCTTTTGCCAAGCTGAATAAGAGAGAGGGCAATTTAATTGGACATGCTGTTTTTGTAGCACGCACATACACCAATTACACTTTTGTAATGTTACGATGAGCAATGTGTATCTTATCAATGTCATGTCAGGGTATATCAACAAGATGCATTTTCTTGATAGACACACAGTGAGAATGTTCTGACAATTTACATATACATTTACCAACTATAAATGGGATGTCTGAGGCTTAATATTCCAAAGCATCAATCAGCCAGGGAGGGGATCCGTGCTCTGCATTGACTCCCCATTAGGAAGCGTATCTCCTTCAAGGTCCTTAGTACGGTCTATAAGGCCTTGCATTGTAAAGGCTCGCCACAGCTGAAATCCATATTTCAATGGTACACACCCGGGTGAACCCTGAGATCCTCCTCCCAGCAAAAACTGATCTCTCCTAAGTTCCGCAGGGTCAGATGGGGCGGACGCTCATTTTCGGTGGCGGCCCGCAAAGCTCTGGAACACCCTGCCCCCCTCTATCTCCAATGCGGAATCGTTTCCGGTGTTTAGAAAGCTGCTGAAAACATGGCTTTTCCCAACACAGTTGGCTGATCTGTGCCTCTCTTCTCCTCTCCGTCTGCCTAGTGCCTTGACACCCGCGGGTATTAGTGCGCTTTATAAATTTCTATTTTATCCTATCCTATGTGAGGTCATAACACTGTAACAAATGTCAACATCAGTGTTGCAATGTAAAGATTAAACATCATTTTCAAATGTGAAAATATCACAAATAAAAAAAATATAATCAACAATAATAAAAAAAGAACTCTGTATGGTTGTACCAATACTAGCCAGCTATCCATGCCAATTGTCCTCATGGATTTGCCTTGTACTTGTGCTACAGAAAGATGCTACAGAAGGATGCACAAGGGCAATCCAATACTGTAAATTACAGTGAACAAGGCATGCAAGTGCACCTTGCCTCCTCCTGTGTATACTGATAAAAGTCGAGTAACTCAACACAGGCCAAGATAGATGACTAATGTTACTCTGCCACAGAGAGGCCTAACATGTGTTGAGTATAAGTGCATCCACATATCAAAACATTTGCACATATGTGTTTGGCAAACGTGGGAGACTAGTGAAACTGTATGAATGCTGCACCTCCCCAGGGTAGGGGCCATGGAAGACATATGTGAAAACTGTGTTGTTGTTCGGTCTAAGTGTGCTGCCTAATGTGGCACACTAAGCAATATATATTTCAAATAATGATGGACGTTGTCCAGGCAGGTGTCACATTTAAAATCCACACAACAATGCAGACCTACTTACACAATGGTGCAAGAGTGTTAGCTTAAGTGATATGCAGCAGTTTAGGTCACAATGCAGGCAGGGAGCAGCATTCTGTAAAAATAAAGTCAAATTAAACACTTACATACCCAATCCCTTTCAAATAGGGTGCTACAGCAGGAGACTACCTGGGCTATGCAGTGTGCAATCTCACTTTCTGAACAGCCCCACTTTTAGTGTCTTAAGTATGGATACAGTTCCATACAGAACTCTAATCTGAGGAAGGCTTACAGTTGTCCAGAGGTCTCTGACAAAGCAACATATACCAGTAATGAACTCAGGACAATGTGTCCATCATGCAGTATACTCACCTAAAACAATAGTACCAATTTTTGTCCAAAAATAACATCCAACTAGAGAACAACAAAATATATTTATTAATCTAGTAAAAGTAATACCTATAAAAACTAACTGAGCCTACCGATCCTACACTATCTTTCCTTAACACTAACCTATACTAACTTATCTAGCTCTATAACTATCTTATACACTATTCACACATAACAAGTTAAACATCACCACACTTAATACACATAGATCCGTACAATAAAACTACATCCTAGACATATACTAACTACACATAGAAGCCTAAACAAATATATATTTTTGGTATTTTCATTTTGTAATTTTTAAAACTTTCTTTTGTTTTTATACTTATCCTATACACAAAACATCAACCCACACCCACTAATAAATCCACCACACTAAGAACATACTAAAAAAAACTACTATAAAAACTGCTTACTTAACTAAACATTATCTAAGCTAAACCCTAACTATCACTATGCCTACTGAGAAAATAAAAATTGGAACAATAAAAATAATTGGGAAGAAAATGTCCTGAGGGAGAGTCAGATTTGAGTCGATGTCTGTTCCAGTGCCTCCTGGCATGTCAAAAGGATTTCCTTTATGCTGGACACCTCATTCTCCAAGCAACCCATTCTCCTGTCCATTCATCTCATCATCTTCACTAGGGAATAGTTAAAGTTTGAGGGTGGGCCACATATGACCCTCTTACTCCCTGTGACGGGCCTGGCTGATCCGCTTGAGGGTCCTGGAGTTGGCTGTGTGCTGGCCTGTTGCTTCTTGACATCCTGGCTCACTAATGCTGCAGGGGTCTTCTGTGGGCCAGACCTGCTTCCAGATCCCCACATTCCACTGGCATTTGCTGTATCATAAAATCAACCCATTTGGTGAAAGCTATGCACTATCTTGTTATGTTTCATACAGGTACCCCGATATAGGCTCAGGTAGTAACCAGACCTTTCACCTATATTTCCCCTGCCATTACACCACATAATGGTTCTTGGTACAGACCTTCTACCTAGTTACGGTACTGCTTATATGTCGTGGGGTTTTCTCCGAAAACTAGCCTCAATCATTATGCATAAGGATTCTTGGAATCTCAGGAGGACTACCATCTCCTGCATAATAGATATGTATAAGGGTCATTCCTTTTGTCATCCTAGTCCGACATGACACAGCAAGGTAGATCCCCTGAGGGTACCACTTTGGGTATATAAACACCATATGTTTGCTGAGGTAGGGAGAGGAGAAAAAGGACTTCCATGCTGACACACTGACGCAAGATGCTGAGGTTCCTGCATGCAGACACTCCAGCTCGCAGTGGTATGACATCCCTCGCGAGGTGTCCATCTTGAGACCAAGACGGGTTCCTACAGTCTCTTACTTCAGGTAATGGGCTTGACTTTATCCTAGAGGGATTCTTGGCTCTACACTTACATACAAGCTAGGTACGCTAAGGTACATCTAGTTAGGGTTGCATCGTAGGAGTACGCATTATTAATGTCATGTAATTTATATACTCACCTGTATTCATTGTTTTAGCACGATGGTAGGAATCTACCATCCTTTTACTCTGTTGGTGCTTATAATCATTCAGATCTGTTTCTGTCTTATGGTTATTTCAGCACACCTATTTTACACTAGAATGACGCTGGTTCAATAAATGCTTATTAAAACGTCCCCACCGTTTATTCTGTGTACCTCTCTGAGACAAAGTGAGCACGAGTGACTGAGCGAAAAGTACAGTACTGTTTCCACGATTCTGAGGGATCAGGATTGCCATGTTTGATAGTTGCCAAGAACTATTCTCTTCTTGGTAAGAGGAGTTTACAGTGGCACTTTGAGCTAGCTGGTATACAGGCGAACATACCCGGTGGGGGTGTCTGGAATCAGTCAAGACACCAATCTCACAGTCTATGTCTAAACACGCAGATCCTATATAGGTTTATAGGAACAACACGACAATCTTCCTTACGTGGACATAGCGTGTCCGTCGACCCTCACATGTTTTGACCATGTCTGCTGTCATGGTGTTTAGGGAGTAAATGTAAACACATAGTATCTCAAGTTGCAAATTTACAGGACAATTACAAAATTTAGTGAGACAATGACATGCAATTATAAGTGCCAGTCTACATCTGCACTGTTAGAACTGGGGGTCTCTAGTTGGCAGAGGTAGGTACCTTTGTCCAAATAGGGACCCTTGCTTCTAGTCAGGGTAAGGGGGTACACTCCTGAAATAACCCCTGCTCACCCTCTTGGTAGCTTGGCACGAGCAGACAGGCTTAGTTCAGAGGCAGTGTGTAAAGCATTTGTGAACACATACAGTAATCCAGTGACAGCACTACAAATGGACACCACACAGGTTGTATTATAAAAATAAGTATCTTTTATATAGATTTACCACAAGACCATAAACGACAAAAATAATCCACAATACTGTACTTTAAAGATGTTAGAATTAGCTTGAGTCTCTTAAAATGGAAATGCGACACTTTGAAATCAATGTACCTTAAGATGTGTAATGCAGGGCAATGGAAAGTGTTGCAGGGAAGGTGATGCAGTGGTCCCTTACACGCAAGGACGGTGATGCGTTGAAGATCTGGTGCAAAAGAAACAAAGTGGTGTCTTCTTGAGGTTGCAACAACGAAGAGGTGATGCGTGCACACCCGATGGCCGTGCGGCGATTGCGATGAGTCTTTGGAGCCATGACAGGCCCTGCGACACGCTTCCCTGGCGATGCGACGGCGTCTGATGCGAGGTCGACGATCTTCTCCTGGGATGCGGGGCACGCCTCGTGTTGCGATGCGTCGGCGTCTGATGCGAGGTCGATGCTCTGCCCCGGGGATGCGACGGCGTCTGATGCGACGGCGACACTCTTCTCCGGTGCTGCGAGGAGCTTCGAAGGATGCGGCGCGCTTCTTCGGGGATGCGCCGGCGTCTGATGCGATGGCGACACTCTTCTCCGGCGATGCGAGACTCAGCGGCTGCGGCGACATGCTTCTTCATGTTGAGTCGCGCTTCCAGCTCCCAGAGACACGCAAGTGTGTCAGAAGGTCCAAATTCCCAGCAAGGGAATACAGGGGGAGCTGGTGGGTGAAGTCTGTTGTCCCTGAGACTTCAGCAGGAGGCAAGCTCTAAAATCAAGCCCTTGGAGATCCTTCACAAGTTGATGAAAGTACACACAAAGTTCCCTTCTCCTTTCTTTGGCAGTCAGGCAACCACTGCAGGCAGATCCCTCTCAGTTTAGGGATAGTCTTCTCCTCAGTTTCTTCTTAGTTCCGCTCCTCAGCAAAGGTTTCTTCTTGTTTCCCAAACGTGATCTAATTTCCTAGGGGTCTGGGTCCCCTTTTTATACACCTTTTCTCTTTGTTCTCTGGATGGCAGAGAGGCCTTTGCCTAGTCCAAAACCAGTTCTGGTCAGTCCTGGAGCACTTTGTTTACAGGACTCCTTCTCTCCTTTCAGAAAGTGGGGCAGAGTGCTCAGCCGCCCAGCAGGAGGTGGAGCCAGCATTGTGGAAGGCAGGCACAGCCCTATTCAGACCCAGGTGCAACTCCTCCCTCCACTCTGGATGCAGATCTCTCTATTCAGCCCTGTGCTGACTCACCCTGCCTCCTGTAGCCACCCCCAGCCCCTGTCACTCAAACTCCAGACAAGGAATACACAACCTAGCAGAGGCAGGCTTGGATAGTTAGGCAAGAAAATACCTACTTTCTAAAAGTGGTATTTTCAAACACAGAATGTTAAAACCAACTTCACTAAAAGATGTATTTTATCATCCTGAGTTCAGGCATACTAAATTCGTTTTTCTACCATGTTCCCTGGGTCAGTTAGGATTATAAGGTGTAATAATCAAACTGCCCATTCTTGCCTATAGGGAGCAGGTAGCCTTGCAATAGTGAAAAACGAAAATGGCTGTAATTCACTATTAGGACATGCCACACACACCAGGGCATGTCCTACCTTATACTTACAATGCACCCTGCCCTAGGGCCTACTTTAGGGGTGACCAACATGCAGTAAAGGGAAGGTTTAGGGCCTGGTAAGTGGGTGTACTCACCAAGTCGACATGGCAGCCCTAGGCTGCACACAGGCTCTGCAATGGCAGGCCTGAGACACATTTTACAAGATGCTTCAGTGGGTGGCACAACCCGTGCTGCAAGCCCACCAGCAGCATTGGATTTACAAGCCCTGGGCACACTCAGTGAACTGTACTAGGGACTGACAAGTAAACCAATCATCCAATCATGGAGTCACTAATACATACATCAATTTACAATAGGGAGCACTTGCACTGTGGCACTGAATAGCAGTGGCACAGTGTCCAAAGCATCTAAACCAGCAAAAACAGATCAATAACATTGGAGGCATCATCAAAAATGGAAGGGAGACCCACGCCAAGGATGCCAGGTCTAACATGCACCAAATCTTAATCTTAATCCCTTCAGTACAATGAAATCTCCTAATACAATATGTCAAACTGGCCCAAGTGAGATAGGTATACAATATATCTATGTAGTCATAATTAGATTACATGCATATCACTCATACCAGTGATTCACACTCATTAAGATGTGTTAATGGCAAAATTTAGACAAGGTCCAGATATGTTCACTTTTGATGTTGGTCTTGCATCATGCAATGGGGGGGGGCAAAGTCTTGCCAAAAACTATGTTTGTAGTGTTGCAGTATGCTAGTCCAGATTCTGTAACTCTGCATTTCATTAATAATCTGGAGTTACGCAAGGCAGCACACATTGCCAACATGCCTTACTCTGCATCAGAGAGCCAGTCCATAGATGGAGGGTGGGTGTCTCACTGCCGCAAGCAATTCATTTTTGAAAACATCACCAAATTAGGATAATTTATTAACCTGGAAATGTGATATAATACACCCTGTATACCGGGGTACCAACACTAGGCAAAACATTTGATTTTGACTTTTCTGTACACTCATTTTCCCAGTGGTGCAGTCAGAAAGAATATTCCAGGAGTGTGTATGCAGGCTGGGGTACTCACCTGACCAAGGACTATGTTGCCTAATGTGAGCCACGCAGCCTCTTCAAAACTTCAAACCGGGACATCCCCGTTGGGACCTCAAGAATTAAGAATTGCTCACCCCACGACACAGTTACATATTCTTGAAACATATATATTGTCTCGGAATCTATCAACGGAGCCGACATCGCATGCCTTGATTAGGAAACCCTTTGTGACAATGATATCCATGTTTCTGGAGGATCTACCATGGCCTCACAGAGCTGATATAAATAAGAACATATTAGCTTGTTGAGGCATCAATGCGCAGTGACCGACTTTGTCAATGCCGTCCTTTTCAGTGTATATATTGGATTTTTGGTGCATATTTGCACCCTCTGTACCCCTTGGTTGGTTGCGATAAACCATTCTATTTGGCAAGGTCCTGAAGAAGGTGGTTTTCCATCTGTTTCTACCCCACCGAAACGCGTCAACCTTATTGTCAGACCCTGTTGTACCAGTTCATCCGACAGGGTCGCGGAGATTAATTAGTTCTAAGTCTCCCCATGACCCAGATAGGAATGTTGGTTTTGGGTGATGTATGAATGTGTGCGGTTGTGATTGAGTGAGTTTGAGATTTGATAATTGTTTTGGTTCATTTAATCATTCAGGGGTCCAGAGCAGTATGTTGCATTAGCCTGAAATGTGTTGGCTGGTGTGCAATCATGTATAAAGAAAAAAAACAAATACAAATAGAAATGAATATGTATATTGTTTTATAAAACAATGGAAAAAAAACAAATGTATTTTGATATAACGGTTTTGAATAATAAAATATGATAAACAAAATATACTGTTGAAGTATTGAATTGTTTAGACATTGTGTACAGTAATGTTTAGCCCACACTAGATTTTTTCTATATAGTAAAAGAAATAGAGGTCACGAGGGAGCTTGCTTTGTACATTTATTCTCCTTGTTTTTTTCCCCTCTTCTCCCTGACCTTACCCTTCTTTAGAGGGGGTCCCCCTTGGCAGTAACTATGTTACATACAATGCAGGGCCCTTTGCACCATGATGCAAGGGTGCCTGTGTCGTGAGTTCTCTTTAGAGCCCACTTAGTTCTCCCTTATTTTAGTTTGACTGCAAGTTGTATGCTGCTTTGCACACATTACACACAGCACCTTTGTTTTTGTGCCACAATACTATTTTAGAAATATGGTGCACATGTTATTAATATTCAGTTGTCCTTTCTGGGACTCAGTTTGAGCATTTCTTACAAGGTCGAACAATACTGTGCCCTGTTTTTTATGTGATCTGTTAGCAACATAGCTTGCCATTTAGACACAACACAGAAGAACAGATGCTGTTTTCAAGTGAGGCACCTCTTATCATATACACCAAGATGTGCCTTTTGAAAACAAAGAGGAGGATTTTTGCAGAGGGGAAAGGTCCCAAGACAGGCACGCTAGCTTTGCACAACCTGAGATGAAGACCACCTAACTACAAATGTCAGGTATGGGGGCCGGTTCTAATCTCAGAGATCACTGATACATCACTGTGCTCACATAGTGAGGGTAGACTTAGGCTGATATATCATTCGCCATGGTAGGGCTTTTCATTGTATACAGTTTACTCATAATGTCGATTACTCTGCTCAGTTTTATATGTTTTCTAATTGCAACACAGTTGCTTCACATCAGAGCACAATAGCTTCAATTAATATTGTAATCTTCCCTAGTTTCTTTTTTGTTTATTATGGGCATGCACAAGTGTGAAAACAAAAGGTGACTATCTGTTTCCACAGTTCCCCTGGGGACTAGAGAGTTGTGTTCTGGGATGCCAATTTACCTGTTACTCTGGTATTGTTTGGAGGGCAGGTAAGGCACTATTAGCTAGTCAGATTTGGGCCCATAGGTACTGATGTGGCATGGTGACTCAGCCCCTACATTCTGACGTCCTGTGGTCCCAGGCATAGTTCTGTTTCCAAACAGAATCCCTGCAACACCTGAGTGGGTACTAGCCAGGCAAAAGCACACCACCAGTAGGAAAGGACAGTGATGCATTGTATCCTGGTATCACTGCGCATCCCTGCATTCTAACTTTAACACAGTGCAGAAACTTGGCTTCACTCCTTGCATTATATAAATACATCACAGACATGCCACATAGGGGATATCCTGGCCATTAAACCAGCTTTGATATGCCAATCTATGTGAATAAAGAATTGTTTAAATCTGTAGAATGTGTGCCAGATGATGGTTAATGATGTAAATAAGTCAAATCTATTCAAATGAAAAAATTGCAACAGCCTCATAATTGCAAAATTCCAGTGGCCCTGCCTATGTCAACACTACATTCACATTCACATGCCTCCTTGTCAATTCCAAAAGACTCTGTGGACACAGGCTATTGTGTTGGCACACTGATTGGCATTAATTGCCAGGTGTTCAGTACCTACCCATACACATTACACTATTACAACTATCATGGATCAAACAAAGACATCACAGAGCTACTACCATTTACTCATTAAACTTACCTGTCACATTAGGGTCTCCCTGGGTGAAAGGCACATGTTTAGAAGTTGCATTGTAAATGATGCTACTACATACATTTCAGAATCAAAACTAAGCACAATGACATCCCAGTGCAATGGCACATTTCAAAATGGATGGTGATATGTACTGTGAATCTAGCCATGGAGCAGTTTTTGTGACATAGTGTGCTGTATCAGTGTCAGCTAAGTGAGCCAAAACAGAAATACATCATTTATACTAATACATTGACATACCAATACATTCATCAAGGCAGGTAATTAGTCAATATTGACCTCCAATTGGGGAAAGTCCAGCTTGCCATTACTTGGCCCGATGACTGCTTGCTCCATCTAACGCAAGACAGATTCTATGCTAGGTGTGCTGCTTAGTGTGACCCTGTGATAGTCCTGCCACTTGGTGTAACTCTCTCTATTGACTTGTGTGTCACAAGGCATCCACACATTGCAGCTACATTTTGTGTATAACTTTTAGCATGACTAATGTAGCAATATTACTACATGCTGATGGTACATAAATACATGCCTACGGTTCAAATGAGCCTTCCAGGACCTGCAAGTGCCCGCAATCCGCCCTATAGGGTGATTAGCAGCACTATATAAATCTTGATTGATTGATTGATGACAAAAGATCCATACACAAACACAGAGATGGCTATTATGTCATACATTACAACTTCTTAGTTAGTATATGTATATTTCTGGTTTGCTTACCAATAAATAGGCCATTCCCAGATGTGTCATTTTTAAACTGCTCATTGATGGTAGATGTATGCATCATGTACACTTTCAGGATATTTAGGAAGCTCATTAATATACATTCACTGATGGTCCACAATGGCCTGGACATTGACAGAGCAGGTGTGCTTGGGGTTTCTCTATAGGTTAGATTTTGCAGCAGGGGGCATCAATTGCACATGTGTATAATCAATTGCACCAAGACAACGAGGAAATTGTGCTGTGGCATAGAATATTTGCTTGGTATCCAGTTGTTGTTGTGTAGTTTTGGGGAAGAGTAGGTACTGGGGTATGAGTTTAATGATGGCATCCAAAACAGATGGGAGAAAGGCAGAAAATGCTCCCTGTGAAATTCCAGCCTATCTGGCTGTTGTGACTTGGAAGGAACCTGATGCTAGCATGTGGAGCACAGCCATCAATTTCACATTTGGTGGTATGTTATTGGACCTTGCAGTTGGTGGCTGGAGGATTGGCCCAATCTTCTCCAGCACTTCCATTATGGGCTCCGTCTTGCGTCTATAGAACTGTATGACCTCCTCCTTCTTGAGGCTGAGGGGTATGTGCTGCCAGAATATCCGCTCCCTCCTCCTGCGCTGCCTACTTGGTGGTGGTGGACTCCTTGCTACTCCAAGTTGTAGTATGACGACTTGCATGGTGTAGTTGAGCTTGCCAAAGTGTGTTGTAATGTTGATGTTTTTATACCACAGCCACTGCATCATTTCCTATGCCTGGTTTGCTTATGTGCAGCAATTCTGGTGCATTTCTAGCTTTGCGTTGCGCTACCCTAGCATGTGTGATGCAGTGCAACACCGATAAATACCACTGAGTTATATTTGCATCGGATTGTGTGAGGGAATGCCTACATTGCATATATTAATTATTGTGTCACACAACTGGATTCAGTGCATCTCTTGTCCCACGCATACCTTAAAAATCTACGCATTTTTTAAGCTGCGTCATTTTTTAAATATGACTTACTGCTTGCACCACCCTTGCATCACACTACACGATGCAAGGCTGGTGCAAGCCACTTATAAACATGCCCCTGCGTCTTACTATCATCCTTCTCAGAGAATTCATTATATCGACCTCAGAGTGATGAGTGAATGAGTAAAGTCTTTCTAAATTCACACATGTGGCATGCATGTTACTCACAGGTGTCAGCAGCTGGCTGACATCTTTGGGAGCTTGATTCGCTGGTCAAAGGGAAGCAGCTTTAGCCCAGCTCACATTATGCTTACAACAAAAACATAAAATGATGGTTGTGTACATGGAGGTGACTGGTCACTAGATTTTATAGACTGAAGTTTAGGAATTATAGAAAAATCAATTATATGTGAGCATGACAGTGTAAGTAAAATATATATATTTATGCACTTTAAGTAGCAGGATGATCACAGAACCGCATCATCATAGGATTAACTCAGATTATTTATTCGGATCTAGGTGATTGCACGTTCTGTGTTTTTTAGGCAGGATTAATGCACGTGTCAACAATAAAACAAAAGGGAACAAATGACACATTTATATAAATGAAAACAATTTTATTTTGCCTTATTTTTCACAAAATGTAGCCTGTTATTCATCTGTAAATAGATATATATTTTTTTTTTTAAAAGAACATCGCACAAGTAAATGAAATAACAGTGTACATTTACATTGAGACAGAGGCAGGGAGCATGCGTCTTAGAGTGGAGCGGTAATAGCGCATAAATCCGTACAATGGGTCAGACATATAAAGTGAAAGAACTGCTAGGAATCAATTAAGCATTTATGACGCATCATTCCATGAACTCATACATACGTCCGTTATCCGGATTTATCTGTCCGACTGCAAGCCTGTCATATGGAGCGGGTTAAAAATAAATGGCATGCTGCAAGCTTCAAGAATGCAACATTGATTATACGGTTTGTAAGCAGCTAGAATCATAGCGCTGGAAAAGGTTGGCACACTTCACAGTACAGAAAAAAACAATCTTTAAGTTGTAAACAATGCGTGAATGAACGATGTCTGGCTGGCTTAGTTTGGAAGGAGAAGGCCGCACATGCAACTCCCTTTGATCCCACCACGCAGGGTATGTATGGAAGCCAATTATCTGCAAGCAAACGTGTTTCCCTGTACTATGCATATGAGCAGAACATAATACATTCCTTCTGAATAGTCCATAGTACAACATTTCAGCATTCCTAAAATGTTGTCACAAAATACAATTCCAGGAAATTTGCGCTTACACATAGCAGACGCACCTACATGCAGGTAAAGCGTGGCGTGGCAGTTTCAAGTTATTATCAGTGTTACTAAATAGTCAAACTCCAAATCAAAATGAAACAAGAAAAGCATCTAAGTTCTCCAGGGACTCATACTTTCTGATGCTTTTCATATGACACCTCTGACACTAGAATTAGAGTATGTACATATAGTATGAGGCAGTTGGCACTCTTATGCAGAGGTCACATGTTGTATATCAATATGATATATATTTTAAAAAGTTTACATTTTAATTGGTTCTGGCAGGTGTAATAACAATATTATATAAGAAACTGTTAGTCTGAGTAAGAAAGTGGCTGCATGTATACCATGATTGATTTCCCTCTGATTTGTATTAGACTTGGTGTGTCTGACAGAACAGGTCTATAACACTATCAGTCATGGTCATAGTTTGATCGAATTCTCCAAAACCTGTCAAATTGCCTCTTAATTCATAAAACCATTGTTTGCCCTAATACTATGCTGACTGTACAATATAAAATAATCTCCTAATTTCTTGTTTACAAATATCAGTCTTAGAGATCATTGTCTACGTCATGACTACAGTAAACAATAGCAAACAGCGTGAGAGAATAATTTATAGAAACACAGTGTATACTCCTGGAAACAAGATGATCAACGTTTAGGAAAGTAATATTCATGGCACAGATTACATTGACAGTTTGTCCTTGTATATCCTCATTTAGGAGACTGATTTAAACTTGTCATTATTGATGAATTGCACATACATATTTACAGCCAGTAATTAGTAATGAGCATGTGGGCTGCCCATGCTTCCCATGCAATGAGTGGAATAATTATGTATACAAAAGTTCTACAGGCACAAATCACCAATAAAAATCCAGGTGCAATGGTATTTCTGGAAACTGAGTAGGCTGATAGGGTGAGAAAGATCGCTGTGCATGAATTCCGAGACAACAGCTGTATATTTTACATGATGCACATACAGTGTAAGGAAAGGTATATTCATAGGCTTCCTTGCATCGAAGATAAAGCTATAAATAGCACTACTCTTTGACCTGAACGCTTGAAAAAGATAACAACGAATCTGCAGTGGAAGGAACATGAAATGCATGCACTTTACGACATTACTTTCGCTTCCTGCACTGTAGATACACATGCTCATATTATTGTGTTTTGTTCCAAAAGTCTTTGGGGCAGATTTACAAGCCCCTTGCATCACTTTTACGCTGCCGTTGCGTCACTTTTGTGATGCAGCGGCAACGTAAAAAATGCGGCAAATTTACAACGTGACGCATCTAGGGAGATGCGTCACGTTGTAAAGCCCTGCGTGACATTATACTTGCGTCAGGTATAATGTATGCAGGGTTGGCGTTTCATGGCAGGAAAGCCTCATAAAAGTGACGCAGTGAAATCTACAAGATTTCACTGCGTGACTTTTAGGACGCCACTGCGTCAAAACCTTACGCCTGCTTGAAGCAGGCGTTAGGAGTGACGCAGTGTATTGGGAATAGGCCGCAACAGGCATTGCTGGAGTTGCGTTGTGCTTGCGACACGACTCGAACAATGCGTGACTTTTCCGCCAACAGATGCATCAGAATTTCTGACGCATCTGTCAATCCTTGCGCCATAGTGCGCCGTATTATAAATACGGCGCATCTATAGTGGCGCAAGGGATTTTCACGCAGGCGCAGGGAAACTGACGCATCTATACAGATGCATCAGTTTCTTGTAAATCTGCCCCCTTGTTTGGCACCAAACCTGCTTCTCAGAGGCAAACAAGTAGCATAAGGATTGCTATACTTTTCTGTGCACAAATATTAAACAACACATACCCGTGAGCCAATCTCAAAATGTGGCTAGACCTGCACGACTTGGATAGTTCGCCCAGGCTTGCGGCTACATGTAAACGTGACAGATGTAATGTCCTTGCACAGGGCAATAATTTCAGGTGTGAGTGTTTTGTAACTTAAGGCCAGTGAAGTGTGGGTGAAGAAGAAAGTTGTACTTATACTGTGCTTAATCATCCTCCATTCGATCTAAGAGTTGCTCAAGCAATTGAATGGCATTCTGATGATTGAGTTTAACGCTATAGGCTATTGCTAAACCACTTTGTGGCCACTCCCTAGGGCATGGCTCCTCATAATTCTCCTATAGTAGCTAGGATTCACAATCACAGTTGATTTGAAATATGCACCTTGTCCATATGTAGAGTATCCTTTTGGTTTCATTGTAATCATAGCATGCCTCTCAGCACCGTCAGACTTAGGGCATGATGTACGTAGCTTTGGGTTTGCTATTTTCTAATTGCAAATTTTTGCGATTCGCTATTAGGAAATCACAAACAGCTATGTACAACAGTGTGTTTTACACTGTTTGCAATTCCCAGTAGGTAGCAATTGGCCTAACTCATTAATATTCATGAGGTAGGTCACAAATTGCGACCCATTGGGAATCGCTAAAAACACAGGGATGGTGGCCTGCTGGGGACAGCAGACCACCATGTCTGTGTTTGCTTTTAAATAAAGCAACTTTTTTTTTTTTAAATGCAACCCATTTTCCTAAAAGGGAAACGGGATGCGTTTCAAAAAGAAAAATGAAAAGTTTTCTTTTCATTTTTTAAGAGTAGGCAGTGGTCCGTGGGGCTACTGCCTGCTCTTAAAAAAAGTTTTCACATACAATCACAAAGAGGAAGGTGTTCTTTGGGGATCTCTTCCTATGTTGGTGGAAAATGCAAATGTTTTGTGACCTTATTTCTGTCGCAAAACATTCATGCATACCACTCTGAGTTGCTATTAGAAAGGGACACCCTTAACACTTCCCTTCCTAATACCGAATCGCTAACCCATTTTGCGGTTCAGTGATAGGTTACCAAATTGCAAAATAGGCTTTGGTACATGGGAAAATGCTATTTCCAGTCGCAAAGGGCCAGATTCTCCGTACATCTGGCCTTATATCTATGCATCGGGTGAAATGGCAGCCCTTCACTGTGCTATAGACATTTATTTGTCCTTTGCCAGATGAGTACATCTATACTTGATACATGTAATGCACATTTGCATTGTATGATAGCCCATAGTGTAAATACTTTTTGGCATCCATCTGTTTCTGATAAGAGTTACATTTATGTATGCATCCATACAGTTTCAAGTTAGTCGTGTACGAAAAATTGGCAGTTCATATTGAACACGTCTCCTTGTCTCTTAATGATGTATATTTTTTGAAGACTGTTTTTTTTTAAAAATATGGCTTCTATTACCTAAACTGCACTTTTGTGCTGTATTGCCTGATGGAGGCACAGCTTAGGTTTATAGAAGCGGCCCTTTAGCAATTTCCAGTGCATTAGCAGAGTTTATCTAATTGGGAGTTGAAGATTCCTTCATCTGACTATGGCATATATCCATTTACGATTATAGAACATGAGTTGGGTGAACCACTTTGCTCAAGATTAGTTCAGATGGAAAAACACCCAGAGGGTAGTTTATTTTTTGATCCACCAGTATTTTAGGGGTTCAAAGAAGAGCTCACAGATCTCTAGCTGCCCCATGATTACAGTGAATATTGAGATACTATCCTCCAGTAGAGAATGACAAGGTACACTGCTTCAGGAAGCTGGGTGGATCCCTGGCAAACATCCGGGCAGCATGGCACAGATAATGCTGCCTGGACGTGCCTCAGCAAATGGCCTTTTTGAGGAGAAAGTCATTTGATAGAAGGTTGTTGTCTTTGACATCACGGGTCCCCACTCTCTTCCCTCAAAGGGTGAAAGTCCATTGGTGTGCTGCAGGGGGAGCATGACTCTCTCATTGTGTGCTTGTCCATGGCAGTACAAATGCCCACAAAACAGGGTCTTTCTGCACTTCTGACTGACATGTTTTTTATGATGGTGTACCAGGCTGGAGGCTGCATTGGCTGCATGATACTTACCTTTTTTACTCAGCACACTCATGGGACAGTCTTATTGTAATGCTACCTCAAATGTGGTAGGCTGTTTATGTCCTTTTCTTACAATCACCTGAGCCCTCTTGAAGAGAGACTAAATAAAAAGGAGGCAGTCAATAAAAGGTGAAATGCAGTCCCAGCACCTCCACAGGCATCAGGGTCTGTGATCTATGTAAACGGTGCAGCTTTTTCTCATTTGAGTCCTTGATAATATAAGCCTGTCGCTAAGCTGACACTGTGAGTTGTACTTATATTTGTAACTCGGCCAATGTGTGGCAGCTCTGAGTTCACATGTCTCTAATATGTGGCATTTAGATCAGTTTTAAGTCTTGGGAAAATATTTATTCCAGCGACCTAAAGCGAATGCCTTGCAGTCGGCTCTTCTGGCTGGTCCATCAGGTTCTTTGTATCAGGTCCTATAATACAAGGTTGAACTTTTTATTTGAATTAGATTCTTGATGGAGTCAAATATATTAAAACGTGAATCCTATGTATAACCTAGCCATAGAAGAATATATCTGAAGTCATAACGGATCTAACCATATATATATATAATGTTTTGCATACAAGATATTCAATATAGTGTGTCTAAAGTAAGCAAAATAGTTTGATGCCTTTATGACACTTTCTTCTGGGTAAAAAAGATGCCTCTTCCCACTTATTAATGACTCTGACAACACGGCGCCAGACTTCCAGATTCAAGGTGAAGATGCACCAAACTAAGGAGAAGGCGAGATATTGGGCAGAGAGTTGCAAATCTGTCATTTTGGAATTATTTAGCTCTGCCACTCCTCTGCTGCATTGCATCTTCTTGATTGGGCTGAACTGGGAGACAGTTGTTGTAGTTGGAGGAATTGCAAGAGCTCTGCATTAACGTTAGAAAAATACACAGGGGCAGATTTACAAGGCCCTTGCGCCACTTTTGCGTCATTTTTAACATGGGAAAAGTGACGCAAAAGTGGCGCAAGGGGCTTGTAAATCTGACCCACAGTGTTCAATTTTCCAACCACAAGAGCTTGTAGGAACTAGGAGTAGGATGAGACCCACTCCCTGACACATCAAGACTTGCATCTCAAGGAAAAGTACGAAGACAGCTCATTGGAAGTTTTAAAAGAACATTGGAAGAGGAGTTCTCTGTGATCCACCAAGACAGATCAATGAGTTAATGCAGGGTAATTTCTTGAACAGACTTACAGACACATTCAAGCCTTCTAGCACAGGGGACAGAATGTACTTGCAAGGGAAATTTAATGGCTGTAGAAGCTTAAGGTTAGAACATAAAAGTCCTAGAATCAGCAAAGCCTGCTGACCAGTTCACAGACTGTCGGATGACTGGTCTTCTACAGAGAGCTGTTAAGACATAAATCAGTTGAAGGAAACAGCTTTTCCAAGAGGAATGGATCACTAAAGACTAGTCCGGAAGTTACTAGTAAGCACATCTGTTTCACAACTACTAAGGAGGCTGGAGTGCAAGTTTTTGTGTCCCAATGTTAGCCACATTTTGCGTGGCAAATAGTGTGAAGCAACCAGATAAATAGCTACTTCCCGGGCCCAGCCTTCCTCTGGGAACACCCTGCTATTTTTTTTTGTAAACATTTTTAATCATCTGCACCCTTGATAGTCCCTAATGTGAGAGACACAATGTTGCCCTTTTTATTGCCTGCCGGCATTTTCTGAGCATGTAAATCAAAAAAGAGGGGAGATAGAGGCCAGGATACAGAGGACTCAGCCTCCCATATTCAATGAAACAACCAAGAAGAGTCCCTCTGTGCTAAATGGGCTATCGTTCCACTGTTCTTTATAGTTTCGAAACAGAAAGTTTCCTTAAAATAACCCTCATCCACCAAGATGTTCCATGGTGGCATGCTTCGTCATAGGGTTCTTCCCATCCCGCTGTGGGACGGGGGCATTTTCTGAGCTTCAATGAATGGTTTTGATATTTTGGACCAATTTTCTCAATTTTTCTTTTGCTTTTCCTATTTATTTAATTCAGTTATTTACGTTGGTTGGGACCTTAACTTATCTTTTTTCTTTTAATGTAACTGTTAATTGATGCATACACCTATAAGCATGTCTCTGAGATTTGTCCCGCAGTTCTGAACAATATTGATTACAAAGAGGAGCTAATGTTACCCTTACTGAAACCTGTTTCACAAAGTAGAATGCTTTGCTTACGCATTGTTGGTGCTCATTCGCATCCCATATCAAGACTGGCTTGGTGTCATTTTTCTACAAGGGGATTTATCAAACACACTCTTAAACGTCTACATTCTTTGGTTAGGTTGTTGGTAAGTACTGTGTACTTTTTAAGATAATATTAGGAAAAAATAAATATGTGTTTATCATGGCAGGGTGTATTTTTGTACCACTCTATAAAAAATAGCAAAACATTAGTTCACCATTCACTAAAGTGTGAAGCTAGTGTGTACTTATATGTTAAGTGGGTGTGTCTATATGCATAAACAAACACATAATTACATATTAGGTTACGTATTGAAGTATGTAATAGATTTCCATGTGGGTGCATGTGTCTGTGCGTAGATATTGCTGTGTAGTTCACAGCAATGTGTATACGTTGTTTAGAAATTGTAAGCATGCCATGAATAATCAAATATTTGCTTTTTTCGGAGTGCCCATCACACTTTCTCTGTTCATGCCATGCACTGGCGTGAGATAAGCGTATTCGAAAGAACAGTGCATACAAAACAATGTCGTAGTCATTTATATAAAATCCAAAAGATAGCGAAGATGTTCCTTTTCCTCAAACGCATGTAACTGTCCTGTTAACGCTGTAGATTTATAATGGCATTTTCACTACAACGATGCAGGCCCCAGCTCTTCCGATATTAAGAGGAACGTCCTGCAAGACATGCAACAAACACATTTTTAGCAACTGACAATTCACACAAAAAACGTATTTCTTGCGTTATTGTTCATTTTATTCAATTGTATTTGTATAAATGCCTACACGTACAAACAAATCTCAAATGACAAACGTTAAATAGGAAAGTATCATACACGTCGCCTAAGTTCCGATATAGGGCACAAAAGCAGGTTTGTGCCCAAGTTGACACTCAACATAATTTACTTAATGAAGAAGGAGCTTCACGGCCAACTCGCACGTTTTAGAGTGGGAGCATTTTAGCTCTGCACACATGTCATTTGCTAGAGGTGAATTTGAAGTGTATAAGTGCCTCCCACCTGCTTCAGTAAGGCCATATGTCACACTATGTGCTGTTTTCAATGATCCTTCTCAGTCTGTCCAATTTTATTCCGCCATGGAATGACCATTTAAATTCAAAGGAAGCAAGATACGCTGTTAACTTGCAGGCCAGCTACCTGAATGGAAAAAGTCTTATGCCACACACCACCCTGGTTCCAGGGTCTTCTAGCCCCCTTCTAAATGCATCAACTATGCCTGACATCCGCAGTTTCAGACTATGCTCCTGGCATTAGCAGTGTGCAACAGCATTACAGTGCATAGTACCACTGATTAGGCAGGTCTGCGGTGGACACAACCACTTTTTGTCATTAAAGGATGCAGTACTGCTCCAGGTACAGTTTACGCTGTATGGTCATATATGTTCTACTTTTTCCTGCCTAAGCTGTCTTTAAAAGAAGAAGCCCAGCAAGAGGAATTAATTTCCCATCAGCACAGGAAGTGACATCACTGGATCTCCCACCATCCACCTACACAGGAAGTGACATCACTGAATTTCCGATCATACATTCGGACAGGAAGTGATATTAGTGATTTTCCTGCCAAAACCGTCTTTAAAAGAAGAAGCCAAGTGAGAGGATTTCATTTCCCATCAACCATCAGCATAGTAAATGACATTACGGCACCCTGCACTCCTCCCCCTCCCAGTACCTACTTATTGGCAGCTGCAACACAGATGCCCATTGGACACACCCAGTGGGAGCGCTGCTGGCGTGCCAAAGACATGTCTGACTGCGCCCATTCATGCCTGGACTGTACCCAGTGCCAGGGAACCCTGGTCCGATCACTATCCAGCAATACTCCACAGCACTCCTTAGGCCACTAGACCCTGGATGCCATTCTCGCAACTCCTGCCGTGCTGCGCCTTACATCAAGTTAGGAGCTTTCACCATCCCCCATGGCTGGTTCTCTAGAAGCCAAACACCCACACCCCCCCACATAGTACTAACATTGCCCTCAACACCCCCTCCCAACACACAAGCAGCAACAACCCATACACCCCCACCCTACACCTGACACCACAGCAAACCTGCACGTCAGCATTCACTTGCATGCATGCTTCTCAACACATGATCCCTCAAAAAGCACACAAACGAAATATGAGACCTGCTGAGTAGCAACACAACTGACACCCTCTTTATCACAGAGACCAGGCTCAACCCTTCATCAGCTCCCAAAATTGCCAGGGCAATGCCAGCAGGCTATAAGATCATGCAACAGGACAGCCTTCACAAGTCAGGGGGAGGAATCGCTATCTTCTACAAGAAATCCATCAAATGCACAACATCCACAGAGAACACCACCCCATTCATTAAACACCTGCACTTCAAGCTGCAAATCTAAGAAAACTTCAATCCTGAATGGAACCCTTGCCTACTGACAACCCAGACCATGAGTCACCTTTACAATCTCATCATCAACTTCACCTTTGACTTCAGAGCCTACATTCTACTCTGTGACCTCAACTTTCACCTGGAAGAACGAAACGACCCCTGCACCAGAAGACTACTCGAAAGCTTGAGCAACATTGGACTCACCCAGCTCTTCCCAGAACCAACACACACCGCTGGAAACACACTGGATCACATATTGACTACAAGCAACATCATCAAATACAACTCCACCACACTGTTCATATGGACTGACCACTCCATCATTCACTTTGAAATCAACACACCTCAAGACAACACCCCTACAAGGTTCAGCTTTCCAAGCTGCAGCTGGGGCAAAATCACAGAAGCAGACTGGCTCAACACCCTCAGCACAGATCAACCTAGCCACATAGCCAACCTCGACTAGGACATCAAAAACTTCAACAACTGAATCAAGAACTGTGTAGACTCCCTCGCACCCATCAAACCCAGCAAGCATCGTTGATCAGCTGGTACACAGATGACCTCAGAGACATGAAACAACACTGTGCAAACAGCTGGAAAGGAAATGGAGAGCTAGCCATAACACCACAGACAGAAATACCTACAAGGCTGCACTCAGACAATATCACCAGCAAATAAGAGACACTAAGAAAAAAGCACTACTGGACCGCAACACAGGAAGCTCCAATAGCTGCAAGGAGATTTTCTCGATCGTTAAGGATTTCACCTCACACTCAGTCACTGTCAATCAATCAATCAATTAATCAGGGAATTGGGAAGCGCGCTACTCACCCGTGAGGTCTCAAGGCGCCAACATCACTGCCTGCCAGTAACTCTGTGACAAAAAATCCATCTTCTTCCACAGAGAAATTGCAAAATCTACAGCAGCCACGCACACTAACCAAACCCCAGAGAACTCGTTGCTAATCTACCCACCACCAACCATGATGGCCACCTGACAGAATGGACAACCCTCACCAGAAACTACACAAAGGCAATCATGTGGACCATCCACTCAGGCGTCCCAATGAAACCATGCCTCCACCACATCCACAACCTGGGAATATAACCAATCACCCCTACCCTGACCCACATCATCAATATCTTCATCACATCTGCCACTTTCCCGAATGAATGGAAACTTGCAGAAATCAATGCCCTCCTCAAGAAGCCCACAGCCGGCCTGAATCAACTGGGCAACTTCTGACGCATCTCCCTGTTTCCCTACCCAGCCAAAGTGATTGAGAAGGCCATCAACAAGCACCTCACAACCCACCTAAAACTTCACCATCTTCTAAACAACACTCAATCAAGATTCAGAAAATATCACAGCACTCATTGCAGCCACAGACGACATTTAAATCATCCCCAACCTAGGAAAAACAGAGGCCCTCATCCTGCTCAACTTCTCTGTGACCTTCTTGTCTCCCATAACACCCACAATAGAAGGGCTCCATGAGATCGGCATACAGGGATCCACTCTCAAATGAATCTGTTCAATTACTCACAGGAAGAATCCAAAGAGTGAAATTGCCACCCTTCACATCAGAGACTTAGAAATTGATATGCGGAATCCCACAGGGATTGTCCCTCAGCCCCACCCTTTTAAACATATACATGACAATACTTGCCAACATCATCTGATCACAAGACATCACCGTCATCTCCTAAACCAATGATACCCGACTCATCCTCTCTCTGATGGACAAAACAACCACCACCAAAACAAACTTCATCAACTCCATGAGCATGGTAGCAGACTGGATGGGAACCATGTGCCTGCAGCTCAACTCCAAAAAGACGGAACTACTGGTCTTTGGTAACAAGACCTCCCCATGGGACTCCACCTAGTTGCCGTCTGAGCTAGGACTAACACCCACACCCACAAACCACGCAAGAATTCTAATGATTGTCCTAGATGACAAGCTCAATGTGACGGTTCAAGTTAACGCAGTGTGCACCTACTGCTTCCACATCCTACGCATGCTGCAAAAAATCTTCAAATAGTATCCTCAGAGCTAGAGTTGGGCAGAACTTGCAGAGTTTCACTCCATGCAATTCCACAGATTTACTTGGTGATTGTGTGAGACACAGCAGAGTTACGCGAATGGGCTGAATTAGGCATGCCACACTGCTTTTGCTAATTTTTAGCATTGGGAGCTTAATCTGTACTTAAAAATCATTGCAAACTGCACCCTGTGGCATGCCGAAGGGTGCTGCTTCTTGAGTTGATGTTGAACTGCAGCTGTCTGACAGTGAATGGTGGTGACTACCCACGACCACCAGCATTGGGGAAATATCGCCGGGTTCCCTCCTAGCGACCAGAAATCATGCTAGGGGATGCCAAATCTTGCTCATGCTCGCCAACTTACCGAATATGCCCGGAACTCCACGTTAGATGCATAACACAGACTGGCCGGCATTTCGGCAACTCTGATGGCGGAGCGAAATTTATCACCCAGCTCTTCTCAGAACACCAGATGGACCATCATGCAAGCACTCATCACCAGCAGGCTAACTATGGCAACACTCTCTACGCCTGAATCTCCAGACAACTCCTACACAGGCTCGCCTCGGTTTTTCCCCTGTCCCCATTGGGACTCTCAGCTCACCTGCGAGAGTCTGTCCGGCGATGGGCAGGCCTGGAACAGGGTGGCACTGCCATGGAGGCCACTTCTCCCTCTGGCTGCTGCAGGCTGGATCTCAGCCCCACTCTTCCTCGGGGCAGTGTGGCAGGTTTCCACAGATTCCTACCAGTATGCTGCTCTCCCTGATCGGGGTCAGCCCAGCCGATCCTCACTGGCCCAGCCCTCTCGATCACGGCTTCGGCTGGCAGGAGAGGAAGGGGGGGCGTGGGCTTCTACACGATGCAGGGAAGGGAGCTCCCTCGGGGCCTCGCAGTAGGGGCTCAATCCCGGTGCCACTGCTCCCTTTGTTGTAGCCGTCTCTGCCCCCAGCAGGCAGGAGAAAAGCGCTTACCACTCGCTGACTTGGGGCTAGAGCACACCAAGCGAAACATACACCATCAGCATGAATCCAGAGCTTGCCCCGCGCTGGGTTGCCATAACTTAACAAGGAGTACCCTCACTCCCAGCTCAGATCATGCTGCTGCCGGACTCACAGAGTCAAGAGTCCCATGGCAGAGATGCTCAAGGTGCCACCTTTCAAGGCCACTGTTGAGAGCACTGGGAGCACATGCACAGGAACAGCAGACAGGTCAGCACAGATAGTCAGCTTGCAGAGGGGACGTCCCTTCAGGACAACAAGCAGGTGATCCATGGCAGTTCCTCCTGGCACACAGCAGTCCTCTGGTTTAGAAGCAGCAGGCAGTTCCTCCTGGCACACAGCAGTCCTCTGGTTTAGAACCAGCAGCATCTGGTTACAAGTCCACAAAGTGTCTAATTCATGGGGCACAGCCCCTGTACTTATAGTCAGAAAGTATTTGTTCTGGGAGGCACTTCAAACACTGTATAGAAGTGCACAACACCCCCATTCACATCTCAGGCCCTGGCTCCAAAAACACCACAGGGGGGTGGAGACAGCATTGGAGAAGGCAGGCACAGCCCTATTCAGGTGCAGGTGCAACTCTTCCCAACACTCTAAATGCAGACAGGCCTATTCAGGTGCAAGGGGAACTCCTCCCACTACTCTAAATGCAGCCAAGGTCTATTCAGCCTAGCGCTGAGTCACCCAAGAAAGGCAGGACACACCTCAACCCACCTTGTGACTGTCTAGAGTGAATGCACATCCCCTCTCTCCTGTCAGTCAAAACCAGACAGTGAATAAACATCCAGGCAGGGCACAAAGACACATAAGTACACAGAAATGCCCACTTCTAAAAGTGGCATTTCTAAAATAGTAATGATAAATCTGCTTTTACCAATAAGCAGGATTTATCACTACTATTCCAAACATACCAAACATGGCCACGCTACCCCTGTCATGTCAGAAATTACCACTGAAGCACATATTAGGGAATCCCCAATGCAAACCTATGAGAGGGTAGCCTCACAGAAGTAAGAAACCAAATAGGCTGTTTGTCACTACCAAGACATGCCACACAGTTAAGGCACATGTCCTACCTTTTACCTACACAGGACCCTGCCCATAGGGCTAGCTAGGGCCTACCTTAGGGGTGACATATATGTAGTAAAAGGGGAGTTTCAGACATGGCAACCACTTTGCATGCCACATCACTGCAGCAGTAAACTGCGCGCGCAGTCCTTGCAGGGGCAGAGGCCTGAGACAGGTTTGAAAGGCTTCTTCGGTGGGTGGCGCAAGCACTGCTGCAAGACTATTAGTAGCATTACATTTACAGGCCCTTGGTATATGGGATACCACTGTAGAAGGGACTTACCTGTAAATTAAATATGCCAAAGAGGTGTAGACCAATCTTACCATGTTTATAAGAGAGAGCACATGCACTTTAGCACTGAACAGCAGTGGTAAAGTGCCCAGAGTCATAAACCAACATAAAAGGGTCAGAAAAAATATGGGAGGAAGGCAAAATGTTCTGGGATGACCCTGCATAAAGGACCAAGTCCAACACCTCCAATTAGAAGAGATGCACTTGCACGGAAGCCTCTGTGTGAGTAAATACTTTTACAAGTGCAAAACTGGATACTGTGAGTTTTAAGTGGGGTTTCATTGTTGGATTGTTTTGGACAAAGCTCTCCCATTGGTGCCTTTTTATTTTAATTTTTGTGGGAGCTGGTGCACCTGCACCCGTGTCAGATACCTGTGAGCAGGCAGATGAGCCTGCCGCAAGGACAAGTCCTCATGGGCTTGTTGACTCCCCACCAACCCAACACTTCTCTTGCTGTCTGATCAGGCTCGATGGCCTTGCGGACTCGCTGGGCAACTTATCCCATTGTTGGTGAAACAACAGTGGTTTTCTCCTGGCCAGAAGGGCTGTTTATCACAGCATTTCAATTGTTTTACTCTTGGTGGTGCACTCTAACCACAAGGAGAGTTAATATAGGACTTCCTGGCCTCTAAATATTTGCAGATTTCTGGAGTTTAGTTCCAAGTGATCTAGGAAAGCTCAGAGATCTGCCATCTAGCCCCCCTGACTAACCTGCCTGTAACCAGCACAGCAAACTGGTTCTTTCCCTTCAAACTCCAAAACTTTAAAAGGAAACTCCTGGAGTGAGTGGTGCAAAAGGTCTCCCTCCTTACCTTTGTCCTTATGAGAAAGGCATGAAAAGTCTTGTCAGTGAAGTGACAGCTGATTACCTTATGCAGAGATCACCCTTACCCTTTTCCTCTGTCAGGAGAAGATGATTCCCCTAGATATGGGTTTACTGTTTGGAGGAGACTTTAATTTAACTGCTGGACAGCTGAGTAATAACATGGCCCAACAGGTTAGTTCAAAGCTCAAATCTCATTAAGGGTTGACTACAAAACCCAAAGTATATGAAGAAGTGGAAATATGGGCAAAATCATCCTATGTTTGCACTCAGGACCTTCTCAAACATGAGGAAAGAGAATTTATTTTTTCTCTTTACTTAGCCTATGCTAAGCCAATCCTTTGATAGAGTTTTCATTTACAATGTGACTACACACAAGCACTGCAGACTTACACTGAAGCACAACTTAGTCTCAATAATGCTCTACAGACTCACACTATAGTCAAAGAGAAATTTGGATTTTATTGTTTGATGGACAGATTGCAAACAATGTACTCAAACTCCCATCTGTGCAAGGCTTCCTGTACACATATACAGGACCAAGTTAGACAGTAGTTTTACTTGCTCAGCCCAGACACGTCAGAACATGCATGTGTACCTGTGTTGACATATAACAAGTGCAGAGCCTCTTAACCCCAGCTATACAGCAACAGACTTTAATTTAAAATGCTGGCACTCACAGTTGGTAGTACTCACATCAATTTCAGCAGAGCTAACTATTAGGGATAATGAATTAACAAGATTCAATCACAGCAGAGGTCCAAAAACCAGTGGTTCAAATATTAGCAAATCTAGGGGGTTTAATCAGGGCAGAACATGTGTTATGAATAACAATACTATTCTAATACTAATTGAGGTGCTCACTCCCCTCTAGAAAGCTACAGCATGATCACCATGACTGATATTTCGGGCAAGATATTTTCATAACATCTCTTAAAAGTTTTAAAGAATAGGTGGAAAAATCAGGCATACTGCTTTGTATGTGTCATATAATAGCATGACAACACGATTCTACTTAACAGACAGAAATACAATGTGACTCACAATGAGTTTTGATATCATTGCTGCAATTAATAATTGAGCTACATAGCAATTAATGTACCCAGAGCACAAATAGGGGAGAATGTGGCACTGTCACAAAAACTACCACCACCAAATGGGCGTAGGCAAAGTTGCATTTTAACACTGCTACTATTTGACATCTACATTTGTAATGGTCCGGAGCACGTAAAATACATACAATATTTTCTACCCAGGTTAAATACAGAAACAATCCAATGTCTCTTTAATGAAGATGCCACAATACTTTTGATCTGTCCCCTACTGATTTGCAACATGCCCTAAAGAGGTTTGATGATTGATATAAGTTTAACTGTTTAAAGATTTACGCAGGGAGAACAAACATAATAGTCAGTGGTGCAACATTAGCCCCCGAGCTCCAGGGGGCCCCCTCTGGCACTGTGCACGGGCGGTGGGCCCCTGAACTGAGAGCTCCTGACTGGGGGGCCCTCCATGTACTTTGCAGGAAGGGGGCTCAAGTTTCGTTACGCCACCCGTGCTTAATTGGAACCGGTAGTTTCCGGTGCTCGGCACCAGCACGTAATTCTCAACAGCGGAGCTTCTGACAGCTGCCACAAGATGGCGGTGTCTGGCTAATTTGGAGATGACCACAACAACAGGTTTCATTCTACATACATTAAAACGACTGTTACCTGCCGCCCAAGCCACTCCTATATGTTTGGGGGCCTGAAAGAGTTCAAATTGTCGGAGTGTGATGGTTAGTAGGTATTTTGTTACTATGGTATGGCAGCATGGCAGTGCCAATGTGTGGTGCAAGCTGCAGTAGTCTCCTGACGAGAGCCCTGGCACTTATTTTTTTCACAAATTAAGCACTGTACGCCACGTGTAATAGTGTTCAGATGGAGTGTAAAATACTCTGGACACTAGATAACTGTACTTTGAATTGTTTATGTAGGAGTGTATTTCTCTTCTAATTTGTCATTCATACACACATTGATTCATTATTGGGTATCCAAAGACGATTGCAAGGACCTAAAGTAAATTAAATAACAGCAGGTGACATAAGACAATTAATGCTGTAAGGGAAGCCTGTGACCTAAACATAGTAAGCTTGCTAAGCTATGGGCGTGTGGTTATATACCCCAGACAGACGCAGGTACATTTCAGTCAACTGAAATGGCCATCTGGAATCGATAGTTGAGATTGGCACAGCGCACGCCTGGGTTCACACTGAGGTTAGAATTAGGCTTGATGAATATTGTATATGATCATTATATGAGAACGTTAGCAAGTTGCCATCCTATTACAACAGCAGGAGAAGGGGACATTTGTTATATTATTAAAACAATGTAGAAAGCGAAGTAGATGTCCAATGGTATGTTAATCTGACATTCGTTTTAGGATCGTTGAGCTGAATACATAAGTGGAATTTAACTCCACCAGCAAAAAATTCTTAAAGAAATTAACTATCAAAAAGTGAAAGTTATGAGTTGTATCTGTTGGTGTGGAAAAATAAATTCTAAATATGCATGTATAGGTAATGCAGAGCAACTAAAGTTTCGAGAAAGACGAATCAAGAAGTAATCTGTACTCTCTGTCATGTTGATGCTCAAACACTGACCCATGCTGTGCTATTTTGTGAAGCAATGACTGATTGTCAAAGACTTTTATTATTACCAACTTTTATAGTATGAAGCATAAGTAGAGTAAATAAACATGTATCAGATATAATGAAATAAAAGCATATTTGGGTATGAACTAAGGTTTCAAAGTCTGTTACTGCATTTGAGACAATAACCAAAAGGGGTGGTTATATATTAACTGTATTTTTTTTGCAAATCTTAGGCTGTTTTTATATATTTGCATTGCTAATAGTGGCCAAAATCAAGCACATAACTTAACTTGAAATTTGAATCGTGGAACTACTTTTTTCCATAGTTTCGCTAGAGTTTCTCGCTCCAGTGGTGATACACACAGAGGTGAAATATGGCACTGTATGTGAAACCTGAAGAAGCACAGCCTGGGCATTTGGTGAATAATTGCCATATAACGATAATTTACTCATTGCAAGTTACTGAATTGTTACACAACATTACACCTAAAAATGTGCACAAAGTGCATTTTCAGGTAGTATGTTGTGTGACATTTTAGTAACTTAAAGTAATTATAGAAGCGGAGGCCTATGTTCTGTTTTCGTGGCCTTTCTATATGTTGGCGTCTTCCACTTTGCAGAGCTGTCAATGTTGTGGCAAAACAACTACCAGTAGGGCTTATCTAACCACACATTATCTAGGTAACGCTTGTTTTCGAGGAAAAGACGAAGGAAATCCAGGAAACTATTTGTTTAATCAATATAACTCGTGAATTGTGGTACTCCTGGGTGTTATGGAATGTACTTTTGAACTAACATTGTCCTCCTCTTAATGCAGTATAGTTGATATGTAAAATATAGTTAAATAACATGTAAGTGTAAAAGAATAATCAGGTGCATATGTTTTTCCACATTTTGTACTTATTGTTTTACGAATATTTGTTTGAAATAGCCAACAGAATGATGATGATGATTACCTGTGTCCATTCATTAGTCTGTGCATCATACGACTCTACAGTGTTCAAGTATGAATTTCCGTCATACCCTCCGACAGCATACAGCTTATCCCCCAGTGGACAAACCCCAACGGCATCTCTGGGCACACTCAGGGGAGACACAGTAGTCCAGTTGTCCGTTTTAGGATCGTATCTAGAAAATATGAGTATTTGTGAGAATATTTAATATTTGAAAAAAAAATGAGTTTGGTAATTTTGCTACTTTAGCTAATTGTAAGTGTTATGGCCCACATTTACTAAGATTTTGCATCAGGGTTATGTCACTTATTTGGCACAGCCCGGCGCAAAATTCATGTTGGAACTTCAGAGCCATGTAAATCTCAATTTGAATGGTTTTGTAAAAAAAAAAGTAATGCAATGCATAGCATAGTACTGCCTTGCATTATCTTGTGTCAGATAGGTGTTATATAGATCGTACGTGGGTGCTCACATGCATCAACCCATGTATTTTGATGTAAACCCATCTTTATGAAGACTTGTAAACATAGGTCTGCCCCAAAATAATGTGTCTACCTGAGGCTGTAGTTACAAACAAAAATCTTTATTTCTCCTCGTTATTTTCTTATCGTCTGAGTGCTGCATTCTGCATTACACATACAAAGAGGAAATAGCCTCAAAGGATATTTTCTGTGCAGGAAGGTGTCCCTTCTGGGACAAAAACTATCCTGACCACAAGGTAAGCACACTTGCGCCATGATGCAAGTGTGCCAGCTTTGGCTCTAGACACCCACAAGTGCCCCAGCACTAGTAGAGAGCAATACTGCACCATATCTTTGAAAATATGGCACTGTTCTGTTTTCTTTCACACAATGCAGCGTGACTACTTCACTTGCTGAGCTGCGTTGCATGAAATGTTAGTAAACATGCTCCTACGTTTTTACTACAATCATCCCTTGGTGGGGATACTGTGTTAGTATCACACACTATCATGTATAGATGCTGAGAATAGGCTTTCTTCAAAAACTAAAGGTAAAAAGAAATATTTGTACAATTTTTCAGTCTTCCACAGCATGGCAACCAAAGCAGACTGCAAAAATAAGTAAGCTGTACCTCATATCTTACCCAGCAGTACTGTAAAACTGACTGGACTTCAAAAGTTGAATTTTGACGCATTGCCAGTTTACCACAGGTAAGAGCTAATATTGTCTTAAAAGGTGTATAGTACAAACAGGGATATCTCATAAAAATAATAACAAATACTAGCGCCCTCTTCTATTTATTCATTATAAACACCCATATTTATGGTAAAATGTGCGGTGAGAATGGTCTTTTTATTTTTAATAAAGCTAAGACGGAATAAATATGAACTTCTTCAGTCTGCCACATGATGGCGCCGAAAGCACACTGCAAAAATAATCAAAGGTCGCCTACCCTATCTATCCCAGTAGAACTAGAAAACGCCTGTGCTGCAAACTTATTGCTTCAAGTGAAGGAAGTTCAGGACACATAACGAATAGGCAAGTCTTACAAGGTGTGAAGTACAGGCAAAGACATCGCATTAAAATTATACTAGTCAGTCTCCTCTTATATTCAACTGTTTTCTCTCTTAATGAGAGAAAAATATATAAGTGGCAGACGAATGTATGGCCGTTAAACTAATTGTAAAGCTTAAAATAAATCATAAAGAGAATGAATCAAATTAAGATAACCAATTGTGCATTGCCTGCTGCCACAGTAACGATTGTTTTTTGTTATTTACAAATATCCATTCAACAGTACAGCAGTACCAAGGTGCATTGAATATACGGCCTAATTTATAGAAGTTATGCCATGGATTAAAATAGTCAGTGGTCTGTCTTAAACTAGGAAAGTCCTGGTCAAGATAGTTTCAGTATAGTATTTTCTAGCCAAGGCATTCTATATTCAGAAAAAATAAACTTTGTGAATCAGGTTCATGAATAAGCATGTTTGACCCTGAAGATTCAAGAATGAACTTTCGTATCGAGTAAGGCACAGCTGCTAACAAAATCTTTAGTGAATCAGCTTTCCATATTGAGGAGTAATTTGCATTCAAGGCAGAGGTAAGGAACAACTACTGTAAGAAAATGTTTTCTGAATTCGGCATTGACCTTCATTGCTTCAGAGCGGCATATTTACAACGAAGTGGCGGAACGCGACGTTAGCCTCCTTGGCTTAGTGCTGTACGCCACCACTTCAGAAACACAGGGCTGCACCTATTTACAACAATATGGTGCAGCCCTGTGTTTCCCCCTGCAACATCGCTACATTTAGCAGCCTAGCGCCAATGCAGGCACCCTTGCACCATAGTGCAAGGGTGTCTGCGTTGAGGGGAAGATTATTTATGTGTGGGAAGGTCTTCCTTCCTGTACATAAACAATCTTTAAATGGCGTTTTGTAACTTTTATGTGTGCTGCTTAATGCAGCACACACAGAAGTTGCAAAACGTCATTTTGTTTTTTTGATTGTTTATATGCAGGAAGGGACACCTTCCTGCACATACACAATCAATGGCGTTTTGCTGTTTCTATGTGTGCTACACAACGCAGCACACATAGAAACAGCAAAACAAGGATAAATATAGCATTTCTCCTCGTTTCACCTGTTTAAGACCAGGTTTTCCCTGGTCTTAATTTTGGCGCTGCCTCCTATTTACGCCACCCTTGTGAATAGGGAGCAGCGTCAAAATCAATGGGTATCATGGTGGAATGCCCACTGCAACACCCATTGCCCTCCCCTTTCACGCTATGTATAGCATGAAAGGGTCCCTTATTTACAAGGCAGTGTTAAGCCACGCTAAGTGGCAAATAAGTCGAAGCTCTATCGCCACCACAATGTCACTAAAAGTGACGTTGTGGTGGCGTTACGGGCTTGTAAATATACCCCAGAGTGTCTTAAGCCAATGATAAATAGTTTGATTTATAGCTTATTTACACAAAAAATATAACTTAGCCTCCGTAAGGTATATTGTATATATAAAAGTGTAAGAAGTGACATGGATCTGTGAAACTAAAGAAACTTACTCAGTATAGACATTCATATGTTTTCTACTATGGTACACTTTTAAGTGTTCCCGGGCTGGATTGGGAAGGCAAGGGAGAAGTCGATGAGGAAGACAAACAAATGAGAAAACTCAGTCTTATAAAAGTAAGAACAAACAAAGTTTTGTAAAATCTTGAGACCTTTCTCATGATACCGGCAAAATAATAGTTACTGCAGAAAATGATTCTCTGCAACACATTTCTTGCTTGAACAACACTTGCAGGCAAAAAAAAGATATATGGACAATTGATTAAGGTGAATTTCCAATACATTATGCACATTGTTCATAACTAAAAACCCAGGAATATCACAATTTATTTGGCATAATTAATAGTATGCCCTGGCCTAGTGAACACCCATTCAGATGTAATTTATTCAATTGCATATTCACAAACGTTTATGAATGCATTTTCTTAGCTTGTCTGCACGCATAAGTTACATCTGAATGTCCAGATGTAGTTGCATCTGATGATATGAGGATTAATTAACCTGGTTTCCACATGGAGGTATAGGAAGAAATGTCTGGTTAAAGAAAGTGTATGTGTTTCTTTAAAGTGAGAGAAGAAAGTATGTATAAACTTTAAGTGAAATTGCATTGTACTTTCTTATCATAAATAGGTGTATTTTTTATGCTGCACAAAGTTTGAAATCGTAACGCTAGGAAAACAGGTGTCAGTGTGTTTTTTTTTAGAAAATCCTATACACATATGCATGCTTCTTATAACAGTTGTAAGTTCCGTCTGTTTGTAAATGAATGGAAGCAAGTACCAACAATGTGTGCAACCTATGAACAGGCACAGACATACGTTACATCAGATAAAAGTTATAAATTCCTGGTAATATAATGGCAGTTTTTGCATAATCACCCCCAAGTTTTGGACTGATTCTGCTAGTTTGCTCTGCACAGGGACTCTGCAATCCAGGCCCCAGTGCATGTGACTTGACCCCTGAAACATGTTGGAAGTGGCTATACTCTGACTTGACATATTTAACAGATTTATAAGTCCCTTATATATGATACAAAGTGTACCCAAGGCCTGTACTTTAAATGTAACCAGTAGACTGCAGCACACATTCTGCTATCCACTACAGTGGCGGTGCAAATATGAGTGCAGACTTACCATTGTAGCCTGTCGAAGTGATCCCTTTTGACATGCCCAACCCTCCTTTTAAATATGAATAAGTCATCTCTTCAGTAGGCCTTAACAGCAATATGACAGGGTGCATGGTATTCAAAAGTAGGACTTGCAAATGCGTAAAAGCTATTTTCCCTGTTGCAGGGTTTGCTGTTCCATAGGAAAGTATTGTGATTAACAGTCTTACTTTCCCCTAAGAAACAGCAACAAAATTATTTTTTAGATTTTTAAAAATATTTATTGCAAGCCCAATTCACTGGTGAAGTTGGATTTGTAATACATATACTGGAAAAGACACTTTTAGAAAGTTACCTTTCCCCTGACTAAAGCCTCTAGAAGCCCATTTTCATGAGCTTCAAAAGGAAATGCTGCAAAAGTGGGTAGGGTTACCCCTAGCAACTTTTCTCTACTGGTAGGTAAAGGCCAGGGGTCACCCCCAGCCACAGGGTAATGCCAGATATAAATGTGGCACCCCAAGGCACCCTCTTCAGAACAAAAATAGACCTGTGGAAGACAGAAGAATGACTGCAGTGGATGTTGAGAACTGTGAAGAGACTTGAAATCCTGGACCTGTCCACTTTTGTACCCAGTACCAAGAAGTGATCTCCAAAAAGGTCAGTTGGCTGACCTCCTTTTAAGCTACACCGACACAGCAATCCACTAGAAGCCCTTTTCCTGAAAAGTCCAGCTGACCAGTTGCAATTGGACCTGCCCTGGGCCCTGCTGGTGGCTTCTTCTGGAGTGACTCTTCACCCCTAAGTGCTGTTCTCGGGCCTTTGGCTGTGTCACATTGTACCCTTCTAAACATGCTGAAAAATCTAGGACTTTGAAACATTTTAAATCCAAAGACCTCCAAAGGACCAGGACAAACCTATCAAGTACTTTCAAAGAAGGTGCGTTGCCCCTGGGCCAACGAATTACCATCCCCCCACCTAATAATCTACTTCCTCTCATACCTCCATAAAAAAGCACTTGTAGTTATGGTCAACGTAGGGGAAAAGATTACTTCATATTATCATATGCTTTTCAGAACTTCAGGCTGATCTGTATTGCATTGTCCTAACCTTAAAATAGCATGTCGTCTTCACAAAAATAGGTGTATATTATGAAATGTCTATACCAATGTTATCAATGTTTGCCTTATTTACTACACTTTTCAACTTGCATAGCCTAATTTCAGCATTTTAGAGTTATCTAGTGCAAATCACTGTATTTACAAAAAAGAAGCTTACAGGTTTATCTTCTAACACCAAGTGCACATACTCTATGCTGTGAGTACAGTATGAACCTTTAGCGTTCGGACATTTATAATAAAAATATATAAAGCATGCATTTATTTGTACATACTCCTAGTAAATCATGTACTACTTATACATGTATAAATTACACCATGTTCAAGACATAACCATATATTGACATCTGGAAGAATCCATTCTAAGTCAGGCCATTAGTGTTGCTTTTGATCTTACAGGGGCGTCTAGAAAGCATAGGGCATAACGTGTGCTTTTGTCTCTTTTGGTCTGACCCTGACATTTACACATACCCTACAGCAAGCAAGTGCGCTTGTACAAAGTGTAATCATCTGTCTACACAGTATGAATTTTGCATGATGATGTAGTACATTTTTCTCATAAATAAATGCATGTAATTTCAGGATCTTGTTTTCGGCTGCTTGTTATAAATATTTTCTGTTTTAGTATTCATGCTTGCAGCAATACTCATTGCATGCAGGCTAAATTCCATCTAAAAGCCTCAGAAAATGAAATCTGTTTTTCTTTTTGTCTGAGCCCTAATAGGGCACTTCTTATATCCTGTAGTGGAATTTTACTGGTAGATATTCATGTATAGCAAATACACAAAACTGTTTTCTCTAATGATATGACAGCAGTGAGCAATTAACATATTTAGACCATGAGTATGTTGCCTTGACATTTATTGCTTAATTGTACAACTACAGGGCCTGCTTCACAAAGGTAAACTTACACTTTTGTGTAAGTTTACAATTGTTTACTATTCATAAAGGTTTTTTAAAAGTAATATCTTTACAACTGCGAAGTCGCCGCACGTAAAGAAGAGAGAACAGTCCGAATTTTATTGCATGAAATTGCCCAAAAATGATGAGGCTCAATTTACAAAAACAGGTGGCTCTCATCAGTTATGTCATCTCTCTTCTCAGGTATGGCAGTTCATGGTGTTTACTTACCTTCCTTTCCCAAAAGACTTACCCCAATACTCTATTAAGAAACAGTGCAAAGTGCATGGAATTCACTCTAAACACACTATTATGGGTGTGTCCCTAACCATAATTTTGCATTTTTGTGAATATTTAGATGATACACCCATTTAGGAAGAGAAAGTTTACACATTTTTTAATTAACTTTATAAATCCTTTATTCTGTTAATTAAAAAATATGTTCACAAACATTTCGTTCGGGGAAAAATGGGATGATTGGTGCACCACAATTTTTGAAACTTCAGTTGTAACTAAAGTGTACAGATAGGTGGTAAAAATGCACTTACAAATTGTTCTACGTATTAAAACGTTACACTTGAGTAGGGGTGTACCAATTGGTGTGGAGATATCTCTAACCACTTTTTTAAAGAAATTGGGTTATTAGTCAAGGGGGTGACTATAGAACTTGATTAGTAATTACAATTCGTGTCAAGGTGAACCCTCAAAGTCACTAAATTAACCTAAGTTCAACTCCCTGGAAGCCATGGCACAGACCAGACAGGCTTAACTTAGAGCAATGTG
Organism: Calotriton arnoldi; assembly: GCA_963921515.1. Lineage (NCBI taxonomy): Eukaryota > Metazoa > Chordata > Amphibia > Caudata > Salamandridae > Calotriton > Calotriton arnoldi. Next base: position 510,980 of record CAWUFW010001167.1, read on the forward strand.
TAAAGTGCTTATGTAGTATAAAAGCAGTAATGAATTAAAAACACAACAAATAAGAATCCCAAACTGCATTAGAAAAATTTAGTACATTTTAATAAATACAATACCACCAAAATGACAAAAATCCAGTAATGGAACTGGAGATATAAATGTTTACATTTGTAAATAAAAATAGAACCAAAATGTGTTAAGTGCCAACAATGGTCCACTGGCTGTTTTAGAACAGAACCAAGGCTCGATTTGAGGCCGATCAAGATGGAACACAGGTCAGATACTGAAACCAGATTCCATTCGGTCGGAGGTTTTACCTTGGGACTAAGTGTCAAAAATCTTTAGTGGAGCAAGGAAGCAGGCTGTAGCTGAAGAGGGGTCCATTGTGTCAGATAGTCATTAGGTGCAGTCTCAGTGAAGTCATCAGTTTTTCCAGGAAAAGCTCTGAGTGAGAGAAATTCAAATTTCGTGCCCAGATAAATCCTCTCATCAGCAGGATACTTTTGGGGTCTTTGCCCCTGTCAATATTTCTATGGTCACATTTAGGGGCCTATTTATGAGCCGGTTTGCACCACTCTTGCACATGCACCATGCAACGTGGTGCAAGAGTGACGCAAACCTTACAAGGCCACTTTGCTTGTTTCTGAGTGGCTCCATAAATCTGGAGTAAGGCAATGCAGCGCAAATTGCTGCATTGCATTATTCTGTCCTGGGAAGGCATCTTGTGGGGGTTGTGTGGGTGGTCCCACGCAACTCGCATGGTTTTTTACACATTCCCAGATCTACTGAACTGGTAAACCTGGGAATGCGTACAAACAGAAATGGTTCCCCAGGAGAGGCGTAATGAGGAGAAATATCTTTATTTCTCCTCGTTACTTCCTCCTTCTATGTGTGCTGCATTCTACAGCACACATAGAAAGAGGAATATGCCTCTCATTATTGTTTTTCACCATGGTGCAAGGATGCCTGTGTTGGTGCTAGGCTGCCATAAGGGGGCTGGCCCATGGGGAAAAGGCAGGAATGCGCTGTGTTGCCTTAAATACGGCACGTTCCTGCCCTTTCCCTGTCACGCAGATCAGCGCAGCAAGGTGACTTGCTGTGCTGCACTGGGTTACATTCTTGAAAATAGGTCTCTTAGTCACTTTTTTGAGGCTCTAGTCGGAGAGGGCTCCACGAAGCTGGATATCTTCTAGTTGAGGTCCCGCAGAGTTCTGTTTGCTGAGAGAAGGAGAAACCTGAATCTTCGGCCCAGAAGCAATACACCTTGGATGGATTGGCTTTGCAGGTTGGTCCCAGTCCTCTGAAGGACTTGAACACGTTTTTCAGTCCCAGGGTTTCAGGATTAGTAGGAGAAATCCATCAAGACACAGCAAAGGCTTCCTGGAGTTCAGGAACAGCACTTGGGCGTCAGGAATTTACTAGACCATAGGCCAACAGCAGGGTCACGGACAGGCCCATTTGGAACCCGTCAAGCTAGGCAGTTGCAGGAAAGGGCTCTCTTAACTTATTTATCCCTGTTCCTTGAACAGAAGGGCACCTATGGCCCTTGAAGTCCCTACTTTATCCTGAGTACAAGAAGGAGAAGGGCCAGTCCTTCAGGGCTTCTCTGAGGTCACAGACAGCAGGCTCAGTCCTCTTCTGATTTGCTGATCTTCCCCATGTCCAGTAGTGTTCTGAAGAAAGTGCCAGGGGATGGCACATTCATGTCTGGCACTAGCTTGTGGGGAGGGGCCAGAAGTCACTAGGAGTGACTCATGGCCAATCCCTAATCAATGAAGTAAATGCTTCCAGGGGTAGCCCTAACCATTTTGCAGCAATGATGCCTATCTGTCCTACTGAAAATAATCCCACAGTGCCCCTCACATCCAAAACCCTTCTCTTCCTATGCAGAACCTGTTTGTCCACCCAGAGGTGGGGCTAGGTTAATGAGCAGCCTCTCCTCTGTGGTCACTTAAAAACAAAATTGAGGGCAGTTTCCTTCCCACCAGGATTGGTGCCTTTGTGACAGGGGGAACAAAAGAAGGGTCCTGACCAGGTGTCATCTGACAGCTGCTTGTGACAGAGGAGACCACCCTGAAGTAAATTAAATTCCTGGGCACATCCTGTCACAGGAACAAAAACAGCTCCCCACACCCAGGCCTATGTCTCTGCTCTAGGAGCAGTTTCACACCTCATTCAAGGACATTGACCTGGTGGGTAACTGTTGGAAGGCTTGTGTAAATTAGCCAATATGAGTTTTAGAGACCGAAAAGATAACTTTCTAAAAGGTCCCAGGATGCTAGTTTCCGGTCCAGGGAGGACCTGGCTTGTCAGTTCGGGCTGGACTGTTCCCATATGGAAGAGGTCAAGACTGATTTGCATATGGCTGGGTCCAAACTGGGGTGGCGTGGTGGGCAAAAGAATTATGGATTAAACCCAGATCCTTGTGACTGAGGGCCAATGTTTGCATTGTTCAACATTCCGTCCATCATTTGTTCCTTTTGCTTTTGTCACCCTAAGTGGGAAGGGTATGCTCAGACGTAGGTCCCGTGCTCACTGCACCACTGGATTCAAGCTAGCCTGGCTGTTGAGGGGTGATGCCCTGAAACCGGTTCCGGGACACTTTTTCTCCAATCCAGGGAGGACCTGACTTGGCAGTTCGGGCTGGACTGTTCCCATGAGGACGTGGCATGAGGGTGGCATGGTGAGCAAAAGAACGATGGATTAAACCCAGATCTTTGTGACTGGGGGTGAATGCTTGCATTGTTCAACATTCCGTCCATCATTTGTTCCTTTAACTTTCTAAAAGTGGCATTTGCTAAACTGGAATTTAAACCATTGTGATTTTAAATGGTGAGTTCAATTACACTAAACTTGAAAAGTGTATCTCTTCACAATTGGGAGTTGCACTTAAAAGATAAAATATGGTAACTGCAATGTTATCCTATGTGAGAAATAGGCCCTGCAGTAGTGAAGAACTATCAAGACACAGAGGGGCATATGTGTAAGGGAAGTGGCGGAGAGAGGCTTTACCCTTTCTGGCTCAACGTCTCTCTCTGCCACTTCAGAAACACAGGACTGCACCATAGTTACAAGAATATGGTGCAACCCTGCGTTTTCCCCCTGCGCTGGTGCTACACTTAGCATCCTTGCGCCAACCCAGTCAGTCTTGCACCATAGTGCAAGGGTGCGTGCAGGGAAGATTGTTTATGTGCAGGAAGGTCCCCCTTCCTGCACATAAACAATCTTTAAATGCCGTTTTGTAACTTCTATGTGTACTGCTTAATGCAGCACACACATAAGTTGCAAAACAGCATTTTTTAAAAATGATTGTTTATGTGCAGGAAGGGGGACCTTCCTGTACATAAACATTCATTGGCATTTTGCTGTTTTCATGCATGCTGCACAAGGCAGCATGCATGAATACAGCAAAAACAAGGAGAAATGAAACAAGGTTTTCCCTGGTCTTAATTCTGGCGCTGCCTCCTATTTACGCCTCCCTTGTAAATAGAACGCAGCGTCAGAATCAATGGGTGTTGTGGTGGAATGCCCACAGCAACACCCATTGCCCTCCCCTTTCACGCTAAGTATAGCGTGAAAGGGGCCTTGTTTTCAAGGCAGCGCTAAGCCACGTTAAGTGGCTTAATGCTGCCTTGTAAATAAGGCAAAGCCCCTATTGCCACAGGAACATCATAAAAGTGATGATTCCCATGGCGATAGGGGCTTGTACATATGTCCCATAAAGTTTAAGAGTACATGTCCTGCGTTTAAATACACTGCACTCTGCCTGTGGGTTGTACAGGGCCTACCTTAGGGGTGACATATGTATAAAAAGGGAAGGTTTAGGCCTGGCAAGAGGGTTTACTTGCCAGGTCAACATGGCAGTGTGAAACTGCACACACAGGCTATGCAGTGGCAGACCTGAGGCATGGTTAAGGGGCTATGTATGTGGCTAGCACAAACAGTGCTGAGGGCCCACTGGTAGCATTTAATTTACAGTCCCTGGACACATGTAGTGCTCTTTACTAGGGACTTAGAAGTGAAATAAATATGCCAATTGGGGATGAACCAATATTATTATGCTTAGGGATGAGAGCACAAGCACTTTAGCACTGATTAGCAGTGGTAAAATGTGTAGAGTCCTAAAGCCAGCAAACCGAGGTCAGAAAAATAAAGGGAGGCAGGAAAAATGTTGAGGGAAGACCACTCTAACAATGTCTGTTCTAAAATGTGTCCCCCAGCTGAAAGTGGGACGAGCTACCCAACTCCTTGGAGCTCTCTTCACTACAGTGTAAGAATCGGAGAGACCATCAGCATTGACATGGTCAGTCCTTGGGCGATGCTCCTCGATAAAGTCCATTCCTTGTAGGGAGATGGACAACTTCAGCAGTTTGGGATTTTCACCCCTCATCTGCGAGCCATCTGAGGGGCACGTGGTCTGTTTGAAACAAAAAGTGAGTCCCAAGCAGTTAGGGTCTCAACTTCCTCAGTACCCTTTCCCTTTCCCAGGTGAAGTAACCTCCTAATAATGAAGGCTACCAATTAGCCTAGGCCATCCTCGTTCAGCTGTGCTAAGACTGCCCTATGCCATGCTCTGAAGCGTCCATCTGCATGATGAACTCCTTGGAGAAGTCAGGGGCCCTGAACACGGGTGCTGTGTGCATGGATTCCTTGAGGGAGACAAAGGATTTCTGACAAGCCTCTTTCAAGATCACTAACCTGGGCTTATTCATAGAAGTCAGCTCAGATAAGGGGAAACGATGGTGACATAACCCTTTATGAATCTACAGCAATAGACAGTGAGGCCCAGGAAAGCTCTCACTTCTGTTTGGTTTTTAGGTGGGTCCCAGGTCATGATGGTTTCAATCTTGGCCTGGAGGGGCTGCACCTTGTCTCCTCTCACCAGGTGTCCTAAATACACCACTAAACCCTGCCCAATCTGGCACTTACTGGCCTTGATGGTGAAGACTGCCTGTTGCATAGCCTGAAGCACCTCATGGAGGTGATGCAAGTGTTCCTTCCGGCTGGAACTATACATAGCAATGTCATCTAAGGAGGCAGTACAGAAATCCTCCTTACCAGCCAGGACCCTGTAAAACAACCGATGGAAGGTAGCAGGGGTATTCTTCAATCCAGAGGGCATCAGCCAGAATTGGTAATGACCCTCTGGGGTTGTGAATGCTGACCTCTCTTTGGCCCCCTCAGTCAACGCAATCTGCCAGTTTCCTTGTGTCAAATCAAAAGTACAGAGGAATTTGGCAGCGCCCAGCCTGCCAATGAGCTCATCAATTCTGGCATTAGGGTGTGCATCAGTCCTGGTGACTGAGTTGACTCCCCATGTAGTCCATGCAGAACTGGTGTTCTGGTGGACTATTTGAGTACCCATTCACCCCTAATTCCTGCATTTTGGAGACTTCCTCCTTGATGCTGGCTTTCACCCTGGCAGACTACCTGTAAATTGTGTTCTATACAGGGGTAGCTGTCCCCAGTGTCAACATCATAGATGCACAGATGTGTGAGCCAAGGGGTGAGGGAGCACAATGGGGAAAACGTTTCCATTAACTGGCAACAGTAAACTTGTTGTTCTGGGGTCAGTGTGGCATAGAGGTTGACACAAATGACTGACCCATCATGTTCCTGTACAAAGAGGGGATCAGGGAGAGCTTCACTCTCTTCTTCCACTCCCTCATCTGTCACTAGGAGCATGCTCACTTCAGACCTCTTGAAGTGAGGCTTCAGTTGGTTCACATGGAGCACCCTTAGGTGGTTCCTAGGGGTCTCGAGGTCCACCAGGTAGGTATTTCATAAGGGCCAATCCAGCAGTCCTGGAGAGCTCTGGGCTCTACTAGTTCCATGACCTATACCTTTTGGCCAAGCTGAAACAGTGTGGCCTTCTGGTCATGCCAGAGATTTATCACCTCTTGGATAGCCTCTAGGTTACTTTTTGCCTTCTTCTTGAAGGGGTGCATCTGGCAGTGGAGGGCCAGCATGTAGCTGATCACATCGTGGTGAGGTTTCTTGTGAGCTTTCTTCCATCTCTCCTTGACAAGTCTAAGAGGTCCCCTAACAGGGTGTCCATAGAGGAGTACAAAGAGACTGTACCCTACTCCTTTCTGTGGCACCTCCCTGCAGGCAAAAAAAGGCATGGCAAGAGAATGTCCCACTTATGCCTCATGATCTCAGGCAGGCCCATTATCATGCCTTTCAAGGTCTTGTTAAATCTTTCAAATAGACCATTGGTTTGGGCACACCACACTCATCCCACGTGGACTTCATGTACGCTGACATGAAGTTAGTGCCTCTGTCTGACACTACCTCTTTGGGGAACCCGCACAGTTAAAGTTCCCCATGAGAGCTCTCGCTACCACGGGTGCGGTCACTGACCCCAGAGAGATTGCCTCTGGGTAGGGGGTGGCATGGTCCACCAAGACAAGCCTATTGCCTAAGGCTGTCTTCGGGTCCAAGTGTACAATGAAGTTGATGCCCACCCTTTTAAAGTGTGTGCCAATGACAGGTAATGTGATCAGGGGAGCTTTGAGCTTTTTCCCTGATTTCCTACTGGCCTGGCAGGTGGGACAGGACATGCAGAATGCATCTTTGGCTGTCTTCATTCAAGTCCAATAAAAGTGGGAGACAAGCCTGGGAAAGCACTTGTCTTGCACCAAATGTCCTTCCAGTGGAATGTCATGAGCCAGGCCCAGTAGGAAGGTCTTGTAGCATTGGGGAACCACCAGCACATAGGCTGCCCCAGCACGAGGAATTTAGGCTCACTGTAAAGGAGATTTTTCACCCAGTAGATTAGGTAATCCCCGGAGGCTTCACCTGATGCATGAGCTGAAATCTGGTGCCTCAAGTCCTCAAAAGTGGGATACCCCTTCTGCACTTGGCAGAATTCCTCCCTGGTAGGGCCACTCTCAACCTGCCAGCTGGCAAGCTCAGATAGGTCACATAGAAGGGCAATGTATTCCCTGGTTGGCTTGGGCCTCCTCCTTACGGACCCCATTAACCTCCACTGCAGGAACTTCAGGGAGTGGTTTCCCTTGCCCCTTGTCCCTCTCCTTGGCAGTTGTCTGGGCCATTGATCCAGACCTCCTTGATTCCCTTTCCAGGCAGCCATGACTCGTGTGGTCATACAGACCCACTCAGGCAATACCAACATCTCCAATGTGAGACTTGAGCTCTACCTCCATCCAGGTAGTGTGCTCCAGGTCATTACCTAACAGACAATCAACAGGCATGGCTTGGCTCACAGCACCTTTCAGAGAACCTGAGACACCCCCATTCAAAAGGAACCAGAGCTACTAATAGATGGCTCTTGCGACTGTCGGCGACTACGACTTAGAGGAACGTGGTCAGTAGGACCTGCTCTGTAGACATCAACTGACACTTGACATTTGTCATGTTGGCTCCGGTGTCTCACAGAGCCTCCACCTGCTGCCCATTGATGGTGACCCACCCCTATAATTTGAAGTATTTGCAGACATGTGGGCTTTAGACATCATTTCCATATCCATGCAAAACCAAAGGGGATGATGGACGGAGTGTTGAACATTGCAAGCACTCACCCCCAGTCAACTGATCTGGGTTTAATCCATCATCATTCTTTAGCTCACTCCGCCACCCCAGTTCAGACATGGCCATATGCAAATCAGTCTGACCCTGTGCCTCATGGGAACAGTCCAATGCAAACTGGCAAGCCATGTCTTCCCTGGACTGGAAACAAGCATCCTGGGACCGGTTTCGGGCTCACAGCCCTCATCAGCCAGGCTATCTTGAATCCAGTGGCAAAGTGAGCAAGGGACCCACGTCTGGGCATACCCTGCCAACTTAGAGTGAACAATGCAAAACCAAAGAGGATGATGGACGGAGTGTTGAACATTGCAAGCACTCACCCCCAGTCAACTGATCTGGGTTTAATCCATCATCATTCTTTAGCTCACTCCGCCACCCCAGTTCAGACATGGCCATATGCAAATCAGTCTGACCCTGTGCCTCATGGGAACAGTCCAGCCCAAACTGCCAAGCCATGTCTTCCCTGGACTGGAAACAAGCATCCTGGGACTGGGTTCGGGCTCACAGCCCTCATCATCCAGGCTATCTTGAATCCAGTGGCAAAGTGAGCAAGGGACCCACGTCTGGGCATACCCTGCCAACTTAGGGCGAACAATGCAAAACCAAAGGGGATGATGGACGGAGTGTTGAACATTGCAAGCACTCACCCCCAGTCAACTGATCTGGGTTTAATCCATCATCATTCTTTAGCTCACTCCGCCACCGCATTTCAGACATGGCCATATGCAAATCAGTCTGACCTTGTGCCTCATGGGAACAGTCCAGCCCAAACTGCCAAGCCATGTCTTCCCTGGACTGGAAACAAGCATCCTGGGACCGGTTTCGGGCTCACAGCCCTCATCAGCCAGGCTATCTTAAATCCAGTGGCAAAGTGAGCAAGGGACCCACGTCTGGGCATACCCTGCCAACTTAGGGCGAACAATGCAAAACCAAAGGGGATGATGGACGGAGTGTTGAACATTGCAAGCACTCACGCCCAGTCAACTGATCTGGGTTTAATCCATCATCATTCTTTAGCTCACTCCGCCACCCCAGTTCAGACATGGCCATATGCAAATCAGTCTGACCCTGTGCCTCATGGGAACAGTCCAGCCCAAACTGCCAAGCCATGTCTTCCCTGGACTGGAAACAAGCATCCTGGGACCGGTTTCGGGCTCACAGCCCTCATCAGCCAGGCTATCTTGAATCCAGTGGCAAAGTGAGCAAGGGACCCACGTCTGGGCATACCCTGCCAACTTAGGGCGAACAATGCAAAATCAAAGGGGATGATGGACGGAGTGTTGAACATTGCAAGCACTCACCCCCAGTCAACTGATCTGGGTTTAATCCATCATCATTCTTTAGCTCACTCCGCCACCCCAGTTCAGATATGGCCATATGCAAATCAGTCTGACCCTGTGCCTCATGGGAACAGTCCAGCCCAAACTGCCAAGCCATGTCTTCCCTGGACTGGAAACAAGCATCCTGGGACCGGTTTCGGGCTCACAGCCCTCATCAGCCAGGCTATCTTGAATCCAGTGGCAAAGTGAGCAAGGGACCCACGTCTGGGCATACCCTGCCAACTTAGGGCGAACAATGCAAAACCAAAGGGGTTGATGGACGGAGTGTTGAACATTGTAAGCACTCACCCCCAGTCAACTGATCTGGGTTTAATCCATCATCATTCTTTAGCTCACTCCGCCACCCCAGTTCAGACATGGCCATATGCAAATCAGTCTGACCCTGTGCCTCATGGGAACAGTCCAGCCCAAACTGCCAAGCCATGTCTTCCCTGGACTGGAAACAAGCATCCTGGGACCGGTTTTGGGCTCACAGCCCTCATCAGCCAGACTATCTTGAATCCAGTGGCAAAGTGAGCAAGGGACCCACGTCTGGGCATACCCTGCCAACTTAGGGCGAACAATGCAAAACCAAAGGGGATGATGGACGGAGTGTTGAACATTGCAAGCACTCACCCCTCAGGACCTGGCTTGGCAGTTCGGGCTGGACTGTTCCCATGAGGCACAGGGTCAGACTGATTTGCATATGGCCATGTCTGAACTGGGGTGGCGGAGTGAGCTAAAGAATGATGATGGATTAAACCCAGATCAGTTGACTGGGGGTGAGTGCTTGCAATGTTCAACACTCCGTCCATCATCCCCTTTGGTTTTGCTAAGTTCGCCCTAAGTTGGCAGGGTATGCCCAGACGTGGGTCCCTTGCTCACTTTGCCACTGGATTCAAGATAGCCTGGCTGATGAGGGTTATGAACCCGAAACCGGTCCCAGGATGCTTGTTTCCGGTCCAGGGAAGACATGGCTTGGCAGTTCTGGCTGGACTGTTCCCATGAGGCACAGGGTCAGACTGATTTGCATATGGCCATGTCTGAACTGGGGTGGCGGAGTGAGCTAAAGAATGATGATGGATTAAACCCAGATCAGTTGACTGGGGGTGAGTGCTTGCAATGTTCTACACTCCGTCCATCATCCCCTTTGGTTTTCCTCCATCATTTCCATATCCCCCAGGGATACTAGGGTTACCTCTATCGTTTCCCCAAAACTATCTGGGATTACCTCCTCCCTGAGCGCTACACTCGCTACCCCAGGTGTCTGCCCACTGGTGGGGGGCTGGGCCCTCTTGAGACATTTGGAGTTGCCCTTAGAGTGACCAGAATTACAGCACTCTATATACTAGGATACAGACCTCCCTATCCTATGGTCAAAGAATCCTTTCTTCTTTATATCAGACTGTGACTGGTTACCACTAATTCCTTGGGAATTATTTTGGAGCCTTTTGAGAACTCCGTATTTTTAAGTTTTACTCCAAACCGCTTTCTTCTGTTGGAGGCTCTGACCATCTTTGTGGATGTCCCCCCCGATACCTTTTTGAACACTCTGGTACTAGCCCAGAGGTCTGCCTCCTCAGCAAGCTTTCTCGGGCCAGTCAGCTTATTGTCAAATAGGTGCTGGTGCAACTCTGTAAAACAGATACTGAGCATGTGCTCTCTCATGATCGAATGATACATCCCATTGAAATCATTAACTTTGCTGCCCCTCACCCAGTCGTTCAGTGCCTCACTAGAATAATCAATAAAATCTACCCAGGATTGGTTGGGTAGCTTCTGGCTGTCCCTGAATATTTGGCGATCAAAATGACCTTCATAGGAGTGTACTTGGTTTGGTCCCCAACCTCTGTTAGACGTGTGTCCCTCCCAAGTGTAGGCATGTGTTTCCACAGACCCCCTCCCCCCCAGTGCTCCTCAGGAAGCCTGTGTACTTTGAATGCACCCTCATAAGCAGAAAATCACTTTTCAATGATATCTCCCACCATATAGTCAACAATGTCTTGGGCATACAGAACCTTTTGTCTCCATCGGGTACTGCATGTTTGCTGCCATCATCACTGCTGGAATCTGCCTGCCTGGTCCTGATCTCCAGCTCTTTTAGACTCAGTACACAAGCCAGAAGTAATTTCTTCTCTGATAAGGCTCTTTCAGCCTCAGCCCTCCTCTCCTCAGCTTCTATTTCCAGTCTTGCCATCTGCAACTTGAATTGTCTCTCTTCCCTCCTCTCCCTCAGGTCCTCTGGTGATAGGCCATGGGCAGAGGCACTGCTTCCTACTCTCACAGGGAGCTCACATCCAGGGTTGGCACCCTCAACTGATGCAGGTGCTTCCTCAGAAAAGCCATTTTCAGGCTCCTCCAATCCATTATTATCTAGGGAGCAGGCCTCTGCCAAGGCCTTAATCGCCTTTTGGAACTCCACTTTCCTCGTAGCTCCTTGAGCAGGTACCCCCATTTTCTTTCATAAGCTTTTCAAACGGGGCACTGTATAATCTTCCAGCTTGGCCAGCTCAACCTCCATGGTTCAATTTGCAGAACCAGCCAGAGACATGATGTAAAGGTTGAATCAAAAAATGCAAAGCAGGGAAAAATGAAAAAAATTGAAATGATCTTGGAAGTGGATGGGTAGTGTACACCTAGCTATTTTATGGCAGTGGTATGCAACCTGTCCAAGCAGGAAGCACAACCCTAGTCAAGATAAGTTACAACACAACCTAAATTATCCTGTGCTCACCCTTTGGTAGTTTGGCGCGGAGGAGTCAGGCTTAACTTAAGAGGCAATGTGTAAAGTACTCGTGAAACATTTCATACACCAACACAGTGAAAACACCACAAAAAAACTCCACACCTGGATAGGAAAATAGATTATGATGTTATTAATAAAACAAGACCAAAACGACAAAAAGTCCATCCAGTAGAAGTCAAGATATTAATTTTTTGAAGATTAAATATAGCACTTAGAAGAAAAGAGCTCCTAAAGGGTTAATTGGTCGCGCTGGACCGGGGCAAAGTCAAAAGTTCAGGCCGCCGGCAAAGGATCATGAGCCAGATATAGGACCCGAGCAGGCCCTGGAGCAAAAGTACCTTGATTCTGCGAGATGTGTCAGTGATCCCCATGCAGTTGAGGTGCAGCGCCAAATTTTAACACAACTGCAGTGATGCGTTGATTTCGTGAGCATAGCGTTGGTTCCAAAGTTGGGTGGTTCTGAATGCGATGCACCAGGTTTCTCCACGTTATAGAGGCAATGCATCGATCTTCTCCATGCAGTGGCAGCAATGTGTCGATTCCAAATCATTGGTTCCAAGTGCGATGCAGCAGTTCCGAGTGTGATGCGCCGGTCTGGTCCCTGCAATAGTGGCCATGTGTCAAATTCTGCTCTTGCAGCAGAGGATTCGTCGGTTCCACTGGAGCAAACCCCTAAGTCTACTTCCAAGGGTCAAGGACTGGGGTGGCACCACTTGGCACGACAAGCAGATGAGCCCAATGGTTGGAACTTGAGGGTTCTATGTCTTTTGTGTCTCTGAGACTTAGGCAACAGAAGACAAGCCATAAAGCCCTTGGAGTCACTCTGGGTTCAAATGATGTGGGTCCAGTCCTCCCCACCCAGGCAGAAAGAGAGCAGCAGGGCAACACAGCAAGTCAAGAGTTAAACAAACAGTTCCAGCAGAGTGGCAGTCTTTGAGCAGCACATCAAATCCTCTTCTTTCTGGCAGAGTGGTCACAGGTCCAGAAGAGTACTGATTTGGTAGTGCCAGAGGTCCAGTACTTATACTCAGTTGCGCCTTTGAAAGTGGGGAAGGCTTCAAAGAAAGCTTTGAAGTGCACATAGTTTCTCCCTTCCTGCCCTGGCTCCAGACACACTACAGGGAGGTAATCAATCATTTGTGTAGAGACAGGACACAGCCCTTTCAGGTGCAAGAGTCAGCTCCTCCCTCCAATCCTGCTCAGGATGGTCCATCTGCATGCAGATGACCAGCCAGGTACACCTACCCTTCCATTGTGTGTGACTGTTTAGAGGGAATGCAGGAAGCCAGCTGTCACCCACCCCAGATGTGTAATGCAGAGACAGGCAGAAGGCACCAACTGGCTAATGTACGTAAAGGCCAACTTTCTAAAAGTGGTATTTGCTAAACTGGAATTTAAAATCTAACTTCACCAGAAATTGTGATTTTAAATTGTGAGCACAGTGATACTAAACTTGAAAAGTCTATCTCTTCACAATTGCGAGTTACACTTAAAATACGTAATAAGGTAATTCCAATGGTATCCTATGGGAAAAATATGCCTTGCAGTAGTGGAAAACTAAACTGGAATTTTTAACTACCAAGACATGTAAAGTTTAAAGGTGTATGTCATGCCTTTTAAATACACAGCACCTTACCCTGTGGGTTATACAGGGCCTACCGTAAGGGTGACTTATATGTATAAAAAGGGAAGGTTTAGGCCTGGCAAGAGGATTTACTTGTCAGGTCGACATGGCAGTGACAACTCTGCAGTGGCAGGTCTGAGACATGGTTAAGGAGCTACTTATGTGGGAGGCACAATCAGTGCTGCAGGCCCACAGTAGCTTTTAATTTACAGGCCCTGGGCACATGTAGTGCACTTTACTAGGGACTTATAAGTAAATTAAATATGCCAATTGGGGATGAGCCAAATTAACATATGCTTAGTGGAGGGAGCACAAGCACTTTAGCACTGGTTAGCAGTGGTAAAGTGTGCAGAGTCCTAAGAAAAATGTTGGGAGACAGGAAAAAGTTGGAGGAACACCATCCTAAGGCTGTCAGTTCTAACAAACATCATCCACCCAAAGAACAGCTCATGCACATCAACATTTAAAGTAGGTAATGGACAAACTATTGTCTACAAGTGCAGCATCCTCTCTAAAATGATCTCTAGCCAATCTATTCAAATCCTTTTTTAATAATTTCAACCTCAACACACCATGCTTTAACACAGCAGTCTTTGGACATCCGAATATGTATCTAAACTTTTAGCTGTCTGCTATTGACTTTTTGCTTCACAGATTCATCCAAAAAATCTTTGTCCACATGTACTTTAGCCGTTCTGCTGATGACTCTCTCTAGGTCTTGGCACTTGCTATACTTAACTTCATGAAACTCCTGGTGTTGTCTGGAAGAATTTAGGAATGACACTGCTAAAATATTAAACGCTTGATCTCATTTTTGCCCATGGCATTCACATCGCTAATTCATCACATTTCTGTAGCTAATACTGCCACCACTTCCCAAATGTGAAAATAAAATGTAAAAACACATACCATCACTTGCCTCATGTCTATCTTAATTCTCTTGAAAGATATTGACTCTTTATACGCTATCTCGGATCGTCCTGCTTCAGCTTCAAAAGATTATAAACAACACAAAAATGAAAAACCTTTTGCTTAATCTAAACGTTAAGTACTCACTCTCAGATGTGCAGGTTGCAGGTGTGAAATGAAATTAAGTAAATCCCTTTTTAACCACAGATAAGCCTCAATTCCTCAACTTTATTGAAGTGAAAAAATAAGGCAATTCTAATAGCTAAGAAAGTGTGTCAACGTGCTCTGCAAATATTGCAGCATTTCAGTGGAGCCCTTCCTGATTTCAAAAGAAATTGTTTTAGCCCTAACATTTAATCAAACAATCACCAATCTGAACATCTTTGACTTCACATTCACCATACCCTGACAGAGGAATTATTGAACAATCATAAAATCTACACCTAACACCTTCAGTCACACTGATCTTGTGAATAACTCAGCAGAAAAATGAATTTTGAGAGGTCTAGTGTTGGCAGTGTTGGTATGAACCTTTAAAGTGATGTTGAAAACAGAGAAAGATGGTCCTGATTCTCCAGGTAAAGCTCCTGCGAAGTAAACAAAACAACATTTAGGATGCGTCAAGCAACAGAAGATGACTGCTATCCAGCGCTGTTCATGTGATGTGGTCACTGAAGCTGAGGCAGATATCATCTTTCCAGTTGCCAGTTGCCAGACGTTTGGTGCTAATCGGACACTGAACTGCACAGGGAAGCCTGACCCCAAAGCTTGACCCCACCCCAAAATTTCTATCCGAGGCAGATATTCTTAAGTGATAAGTTGCATGTGGGGCATTTGGAAGAAGTTTGAGATGTACCCTGCCAAGGGCAGAAGCAAATCCTATCCTGGATTGTAAGTGATGGAAACATCTTTAAAATTGGGGGAGTGTAAGAGGAGTTTCTATGTCAGTGAAAAATGTTCCCATGGACAGAAAAAGGATTATAAAAAGAATTACACAAATGTGATGACATTTCCCAAAGAGCAGTTTTGTACTGCTACAATTTTGAATGTACAACTGAAACAGTATTGTCATCATTGCCAATTTATAAAGGTTTTCCAGGCATATGTTTCGAAATCTGCTATTATCTCATGTTCAATTCAGAACTATTTTATGATTTCCAAAATGTTGTACCTGTAAACCACCAGTGTCTCAAAGAATGGAAAGTTCAAGCTGTTTAGGAAGGGAAGTCCATTGCTGTGCTGCATTATAGGAAATGGCAGGAATTACTTAACATACTTACCATTGTACTGCGCACTCCTGCCTTTTCCCAACGCTGGCGTACAATGTGCTACATAGCACCAACGCAGGCGAGTGCCTGTGTGGTTAGCAGGATTGTATTTGTGCAGGAAGGGACATTTTTCTCTTTCTAAGTGTGCTGCAGAATACAGCACACATAGAGGAAAAAACTAGGAAATAAACATATTACTCCTCGTTACACCTCACCTAGGGAGTCATAGCAGGTCTGGTGCATTCCCAGGTCTACCACTTATGTTAAATCCGGTAATGCATCAAAATCCATGAGTTACATGAGTGGGAACACCCACGCACCACTCATGGAACACCTCAGTGGGGCAGAGTAACGCAACTTAGCGATTTGCGCTGCGTCGCATTACTCTGGAGTTATCAAGCCACTCAGGGCCACGCAAGGTGACCATGCGTGCCTTTATAATTTGCATCTCAAGGGTTGCATCGCTTTTGCACCCCATTGCGTGGTGCAAAAGCAGCGCAACCCATGATAAATATGGCCTCAAGTGTATAGTTGCACTTTTCACAAAATCTAATCGCCAGTATAGACATATATTGGATTTTCTATTACCCTTTTTATTTTGTTGTTTCTTTTTGTTTTAACATCAAATAATCGCATGTGCAGCAATGCAGCAGAACGAAAACAATAGTCACTCGGATATAAAGCACATTTACAGTGCATAAACATTCCTCGTAATGCGCCCAGCGTTTCCTAAAAGCAGTCACTTCAATCAAATTGCCCGGCCGTGTTTCCTCCAGGCTATTTCCTCGACACGGGAGACGCTTTCCTGCTCTCTGTTGATGTTGATGTTTTCAGATCTATGGAAATAGAAGCCTAACACGTTTCCAGGCCGACAGATTTCCTGCCTCGGGACCCTCACACGAGGAGACGAAAAGCAAATGCCATTAAATGGCTTTTGTGCAGAGAGTGTTTTCCTTTCCTCGTGCTCCAACTTCCTCTCTTGTGATAACAAGTGATAACCAAGGATTAGTACTCCCAGCAATGCGTGTAGCCATGGGGATGCTAGGGAGCAGAAAGCTCTTTTGCATTTTGTTTTGAAACAGCGGTACATTTATTATTATTTTTAAGAACAGGTTGCACATTACAATTTGCCAAAAAAGACGCACATATTCTGAATGCAGGTATATTGAAACCGGAACGATGTTTGGTGTAAGTGGTCAAACATGCCCATGGCCCTGGAGCACCCCCAAATTAACCAGGCTGGAGTTCCGAAGTGAATGAGTAATATAGTTACCTTTAAAGATACCTTTAAATGTTGTTTCTATCTGGTCACATTTGGTGTGTTGAAAGGCATAGGTCAAATGTCAAGATATGACTTCTAACAAATTGCTGTGTATTTTTTCAATATGGAGATCTTTTTCTGATTGGAAAGTGAGAGAATTTCCTAAATTAATCTATGTGCCAGTCTTGCTGGTGTGAAAAGAAAGGTTGCAGTTTGTCTGACAACAATATTTAAATACTTATAAATGAACTGTACAAATCTTTCAAAATACTCAGTATGGTGGTCTGGTGGCTTAGTGGACTAATGAGTCCATTGTAGGGTCCTATGCTCGACCTCATGGTTCTTTGTGTGACGCTTGTTTTTTTTCCCAGTACCTATGAATTCAGTGGTGTAACATTGACAGCATCACTCCCACTCTGAAAATTGTTCCAGCACCACAGAACTACAGGGAGAATCAGCTGCCCTTCCCTGCAATTGTAATGTATATTTGTGTGTGAAATGTGTGCCTCTGAAATTCCTTCCGTGGGCATTATTTCTCACCTCAGACAAGGCAATGCATTATGCATGTTGCCTACTTAAGTTCCTCTCTACATATGTGTTACACACAACAAGATTTTATAAAGGGTCAATCTAAATAGCAGAGTTTAATTTGGAAAAAACATCCTCTTCAGACTTACCTTTCAACACAGTCTGACAGTCTGGAACAGTGATTGGAAGCTGGGGCATCATGGCCCCCAACAGCATATAAAAATCCATTGTATGTGGCAACTCCCACTCCTCCTCTCCGCTTCGACATTGAGGCACACATGCTCCACTTGTTAGTATGTGGATCAAAGCATTCCATGGACTTTAAGCAAGAGCTGCCATCTCGCCCACCAACAGCATAAAGCCTGAAACAACAAATTTGGCAATTTGTGAAGCAAAATAGACACAAATCGAGGTTTCACCATGTTGCCTCTATAAGGCAAGACTTTGCAAGCCAACTATACATACTGAGACGCAGAAGTGGGTGTGAGCTATCAGTGGGAGGGGCCACTCTACCCTGATGTGCTATTGATCATGTGGTATCATTACAAGTCTATAGGCATACTAGGCCCTAAAGTTCAATGCAAAGTCAGTATGGATACTGTTAGAACTGGGGGTCTCTAGTTGGCAGAGGTAGGTACCTTTGTCCAAATAGGGACCCTTGCTTCTAGTCAGGGTAAGGGGGTACACTCCTGAAATAACCCCTGCTCACCCCCTTGGTAGCTTGGCACGAGCAGACAGGCTTAGTTCAGAGGCAGTGTGTAAAGCATTTGTGAACACATACAGTAATCCAGTGACAACACTACAAATGGACACCACACAGGTTGTATTATAAAAATAAGTATCTTTTATATAGATTTACCAGAAGACCATAAACAACAAAAATAATCCCCAATACTGTACTTTAAAGATGGTAGAAGTAGCTTGAGTCTCTTAAAATGAAAATGCGACACTTTGCGTTCAATGTACCTGAGATGCGTAACGCGATACAACAAAAAGTGGTGCAGGGAAGGTGATGCGTTGGTCCCTTACACGCTTCTGTGGCGATGCGACAAGCAGCGCCGTGATGCGACGAAGATCTGGTGCAAAGAAACAAAGTGGCGTCTTCTTGATGTTGCGACAACGAAGGGGTGATGCGTGCACGCCCGACGGCCGTGCGGCGATTTCGATGAATCTTTGGAGCCACGACAGGCCCTGCGACACGCTTCCCTGCCGATGCGACGGCGTCTGATGCGAGGTCGACGATCTTCTCCTGGGATGCGGGGCGCCTCGTGTTGCGATGCGTCGGCGTCTGATGCGAGGTCGATGCTCTGCCCCGGGGATGAGACGGCGTCTGATGCGACGGCGACACTTTTCTCCGGCGCTGCGAGGCGCTTCGAAGGATGCGAGGGTGTCAGCGGCGCGCTTCTTCGGGGATGCGCCGGCGTCTGATGCGACGTCGACACTCTTCTCCAGCGATGCGAGAAGCAGTGGCTGCGGCGACACGCTTCTTCGTCTTGAGTCGCGCTTCCAGCTCCCAGCGACACGCAAGTATGTCAGAAGGTCCAAATTCCCAGCAAGGGAATACAGGGGAGCTGGTGGGTGAAGTCTGTTGTCCCTGAGACTTCAGCAGGAGGCAAGCTCTGAAATCAAGCCCTTGGAGATCCTTCACAAGTTGATGAAAGTACACACAAAGTTCCCTTCTCCTTTCTTTGGCAGTCAGGCAACCACTGCAGGCAGATCCCTCTAGCTTAGGGATAGTCTTCACCTCAGTTTCTTCTTGGTTCCGCTCCTCAGCAAAGGTTTCTTCTTGTTTCCCAAAAGTGATCTAATTTCCTAGGGGTCTGGGTCCCCTTTTTATACACCCTTTCTCTTTGTTCTCTGAAGGCAGAGAGGCCTTTGCCTAGTCCAAAACCAGTTCTGGTCAGTCCTGGAGCACTTTGTTTACAGGACTCATTCTTTCCTTTCAGAATGTGGGGAAGAGTGCTCAGCTGCCCAGTAGGAGGGGGAGCCAGCATTGTGGAAGGCAGGCACAGACCTATTCAGACCCAGGTGCAACTCCTCCCTCCACTCTGGATGCAGATCTCTCTATTCAGCCCTGTGCTGACTCACCCTGTCTCCTGGAGCCACCCCCAGCCCCTGTCACTCAAACTCCAGACAAGGAATACACAACCCAGCAGAGGCAGGCTTGGAAGGTTAGGGAAGAAAATACCTACTTTCTAAAAGTGGTATTTTCAAACACAGAATGTTAAAATCAACTTCACTAAAAGATGTATTTTATCATTCTGAGTTCAGGCATACTAAATTCGTTTCTCTACCATGTTCCCTGGGTCAGTTAGGATTATAAGGTGTAATAATCAAAACTGCCCATTCTGGCCTATGGGGAACAGGTAGCCTTGCAATAGTGAAAAAGAAAATGGCTGTAATTCACTATTAGGACATGCCACACACACCAGGGCATGTCCTACCTTATACTTACAATGCACCCTGCCCTAGGGCCTACTTTAGGGGTGACCAACATGCAGTAAAGGGAAGGTTTAGGGACTGGTAAGTGGGTGTACTCACCAAGTCGACATGGCAGCCCTAGGCTGCACACAGGCTGTGCAATGGCAGGCCTGAACACATTTTAAAAGCTGCTTCAGTGGGTGGCACAACCAGTGCTGCAAGCCCACCAGCAGTATTGGATTTACAAGCCCTGGGCACACTCAGTGCACTGTACTAGGAACTGACAAGTAAACCAATCATCCAATCATGGAGTCACTAATACATAACACAATTTATCATAGGGAGCACTTGCACTGTGGCACTGAATAGCAGTGGCACAGTGCCCAAAGCATCTAAACCAGCAAAAACAGATCAATAACATTGGAGGCATCATCAAAAAATGGAAGGGAGACCCACGCCAAGGATGCCAGGTCTAACACGTGTCCCCTCCAGCTGAAATGTGGGGAGAACTATCCTACCTCTAGGGAGTTCTCTTCACTAAGGCGGAAAAATCTGGACAGACCATCAGCATTGGCGTGTTCTGTGCCAGGGCAGTGTTCCACCATGAAGTCCATCCGCTGTAGGGAAATGGACCACCTCAACAGCTTTGGATTCTCACCCCTCATCTGCATCAACCATCTGAGGGGCCTGTGGTCTGTCTGAACCCGGAAGTGAGTCCCAAACAGGTATGGTCTCAGCTTCTTCAGCGCCCAGACCACAGCAAATGCCTCACGCTCAATAGCACTCCACCTCTGCTCCCGTGGAAGTAACCTCCTGCTAAGGAAGGCTACAGGTTAGTCTAGGCCCTCCTCATTCATCTGTGACAAAACAGCCCCCACACCATGCTCTGAAGCGTCTGTCTGAACGATAAACTCTTTGGAGAAGTTGGGGGCCAGGAGCACGGGTGCCGTGTACATGGCTGTCTTCAAGGTGTCAAAAGCTTGTTGACAGGTGTCAGTCCAAATCACTCTCTTGGGCTGCTTTCTGGAAGTCAGCTCTGTCAAGGGTGCAACAATGTTGCCATACCCCTTGACAAATCTCCTGTAATACCCAGTGAGTCCTAGGAAGGCTCTCACCGCTGTCTGGGTCTTGGGGGGCTCCCAAGCCAGAATGGTATCTATCTTGGGCTGTAGGGGCGCCACCTGGCCGCTCCCAACCTGGTGTCCCAAGTACACCACGGAACCCTGCCCGATCTGGCACTTACTCGCCTTGATCGTAAGGCCTGCCCTCCGTAGAACCATCAACACTTCCCAGAGGTGGCGCAGATGTTCTTCCCAACCGGTGCTGAACACTGCGATGTCATCCAGGTAGGTGGCACTGAATTCCTCCAGTCCAACCAACACCTGGTTGACCAACCTATGAAAGGTGGCAGGGGCATTCTTCATCCCAAAGGGCATCACCCGGAATTGGTAGTGCCCATCTGGTGTGGAGAATGCTGACCTCTCCTTTGCCCCATCAGTCAAGGCGATCTGCCAGTACCCAGACGTTAAGTCAAACGTACTGAGGTACCAGGCAGCCCCTAACCGATCTATGAGCTCATCAGCTCTGGGGATGGGGTGTGCGTCAGTCCTGGTGACGGAATTGAGTCCTCGGTAGTCCACACAGAACCGGAGTTCGGGTGTGGCACCAGGCACGGCAGCCTTTGGGACCAAGACCACTGCGATGGCCCAAGGGCTGTGAGAGGACTCAATTACCCCCAATGCAAACATCTTGGAGACCTCCTCCTTGATGCAAGCTCTCACCCTGTCAGTCACACTGTAAGCCTTGTGCTTGACAGGAAGACTGTCCCCAGTGTCCACATCATGGACGCACCAGTCAGTGACACTAGGAACCAGGGAGAACAGGTCAGGAAACTGCCCCAACAGTTGGCGACAGTCACCTTGCTGCTCAGGGGTCAGGGAGGTAGAGAGGTTCACACCCTCCATTGATCCATCTTGCTCTTGGGCTGACAGGAGGTCAGGAAGAGGCTTGGTCTCCTCCTCCATCCCAGCATCTGTAGCTAAGAGCATGCCCACTTGGGACCTCTCCAAGTGGGGCTTCAGGCGGTTGACGTGCAGGACCCGCAAGGGATTCCTGGGAGACCGCATGTCCACCAAGTAGGTAACAGGACTCTTGCGCTCCACCACCTCAAAGGGTCCGGTCCACTTATCCTGGAGCGCACAGGGCTCCACTGGGGCCATGACCCACACTTTCTGAACAGGTTGAAGCTCAACCAGAGTGGCATTCTGGTCGTACCACTGCTTCATTTCCTCCTGGCTGGCTTCCAGATTTGCCTCAGCAAGTTGCCTGAAACGCCTAGTTTGGTTCCTGAAGGCCAGCATGTAGCTATATACATCCTGGGGAGGTTTCCTGGGAGATTGCTCCCAGCCTCCCTTGACCAAACCCAGAGGTCCTCTCACTGGGTGACCATACAGAAGCTCAAAGGGGCTGAACCCTAGAGACTTCTGTGGCACCTCACGGTATGCAAAAAGAAGGCATGGCAAGAGGACGTCCCACTTACGCCTCATGGGTTCTTCCAGACCCATAATCATGCCCTTCAGGGTCCGGTTGAATCTCTCAACCAACCCATTTCCTTGGGGGTGGTAAGGAGTGGTGAACTTGTACGTTACACCGCACTCCTGCCACAGGGACTTCATATACTTGGATATAAAGTTAGTATCTCTGTCAGACACCACCTCTTGAGGGAACCCCACATGGGAGAAAATTCCCATCAGTGCCCGTCCCACCACGGGGGCCATCACTGTCCTCAGAGGGATGGCTTCAGGGTACCGGGTGGCATGGTCCACCAAGACCAGGATGAACCTGTTGCCCATGGCTGTCTTGGGGTCCAGTGGCCCCACAATGTCAATACCCACCTGTTCAAAGGGGGTGCTGACTACAGGGAATGGCTGGAGAGGAGCCTTCTGCTTCCTCCCACTCTTTCCACTTGCCTGGCAAGTCTGACAGGTCCTGCAGTGAGTGGCGGCACTCCTGCGCATCTGGGGCCAAAAGAAATGGGTGACAAGCCTTTCAAAGGTCTTGTCCTGCCCCAAATGTCCTGCTAAAGGCACATCATGAGCCAAACCCAGTAGGAAGGCTCTGAAGCGCTGGGGTACCACCAGCACACGGGCTGACCCAGGCTCAGCAACCTTAGGCTCGCTATACAGGAGACCATTGTCCCAGTAGATCCAATGTGATCCACACTGATCACCTGCTGCTTGGTCTGTGGCCTGTTGCCTCAGACCCACGAGAGAAGGGCACTTGTTCTGCTCCTCGCAGAACTCCTCCCTGGAGGGTCCTCCATCTTGCTGCCAATGGGTCAGCTCAGGCAGGTCCCCCAGTTCAGCTACCTGTTCCCCTGTAGGCTCCAGGGCATCCCCCTCAGGGTCTGCCTCCTCCTGGACCGTGGGAACTTCGGGGGCCGGTTTCCCGTGCCCCCTGCCTCTTCTCTCTCCGGCAGGCACCTGGGCCTCCCTCTCAGGCTCCAGGTCCTCTTGAAACCTCTGGCTGCCATGGACCGGGTGGTCACACACGCCCAATCAGGCAAGCCCAACATCTCCAAATGAGCACTCCGCTCCACCTTAGCCCAAGGGGAGCTCTCCAAATTGTTCCCTAACAAACAGTCAACAGGCATGGCTGGCCTCACAGCTACTTGAAGGATAGCAGAGACCCCCCCCCCCACTCAAAGGGAACGTGAGCCACCTTGCAGTGGCTCTCTGTGTTGTCAGCGGCAACAACTGGATAGAATGCATCAGGGACCACCTGCTCTTTAGACACCAGGTGATACTTGACAGCTGTCACACTGGCTCCTGTGTCTCTCAGAGCCTCCACCCTATGGCCATTGATGGTCACCCACTGCCTGTACTTCTTAGTGTTCTCAGGCAGTTGAATCCTAGGGACCATCTCAGAGTCTCCTAATGAGACAAGGGACAATACTACAGGATCCCGCCCACCTTGGGCATCCATCTCCTCCCCCAGGGCTACACTAGCCAACTGCCGGGGGACTGCACCAGGTGGTGCTGGCTTTCCAAACAAAGGGCAATGGGGATCATTGGCCCTGTGGCCTAGGGCGCCACACTTGTAGCACACCAGGGGTCCCCTATGAACAGGTGGACCTGTCGGGCCCCGTGCTTATTCTCAGTGGGAGGCTGGGAACCTTTCCCTTGGTTCCCTTGGGGTTTACTTTGGGGCCCTCTCTGGAACTCCCTCTGTTTACCCTTGTCCCCCCCACTCCTCTGCTGGGGACCCTGCCCACCCTTGGCAGAGTCTCCCACGTCAGCCTTGTGGACCCAGGTGCTCACCCAGCGGTCCGCCTCCTCAGCAAGCTGCCTAGGGTTAGTCAGCCTACTGTCAATCAGGTGCTGGCGTAGCTCAGGAAAACAATTACTGGACAAGTGCTCCCATGCAATTAAAATCAAAGAGCGCCTGAAAATCATTTGCTTTGCTACCCTTTACCCATCCATCCAAGGCTCTGCAAAAAAAGGTCACATACTCAACCCAGGTACTGCCTTCAATCTTCTTACAGTTCCTGAACCTCTGCCTATAGAGTTCAGGAGTCAACCCATACCTGGTCATCAATACATTCTTCATGTGGCTGTAGGAATTATAGACTTCAGAGGGCAAGTCCAACAATGTATCCCGCCCCTCACTAAGGAACTGACCCCACAACCCCGCTCCCCAATCCTTCTCAGGGACCCGGTGGGAAGTCATGGCTACCTCATAGGACTTAAACCATTGCCCAATATCATCATTCTTAAAAAACTCCTTAACCACATCCTTAGGAATATACACCCTAGCCTCAACAGGCACTGACGGTGTGCTGCCACCAGAGGGAGTAATCTCTAACTTCTTGGCTCTGAACTCCATCTCCCTCAAACTTTTTTCATGCTCCTGATCCATTCTTTTCTCTTCTAAGGCCAATTTTCTAGATTGAAATTCAAATTCCAACTGCCCCTTTAACTTGAGCTTGGTCAGCTCCATCTCATGCATCCTACTCTTTTCTCTGTCCTCCAGCTCTTCTGGGGACAGACCTCTGGCAGAAACACTGCTACCTACGGGGGAAGGTGCTCTCCTCTCCCCTGGACCCACTGGCCCATCCAGCTGCTCATCTGCATTCTCAGCCCCCTCCTCATTCTCAGGGGTATTCCTTGCTTCAACCCAGGCCCTCAGCGCCTTTTGGAAATCATCCTTCTTGGTGATTCCGGTCACAGAAACTTTGAACCTTCTGCAAAAGTGCTTGAGCTGGTTAATGGTGTAGCATTCCAGTTTCTCCTCTTCCCAATCATTATCAACAGATACTATGGATGTTGCTGTATCCATGGTGATTAAACTTGGCAGTTTTTAGCAAAAATAGAAAGTCCCAGAAAAGAATATCTAAGAAAAAAATATGTGGTTGCGTTTTGGTCTGCACTCACTAGGTAGTGTTCACCAATCACTGTACATGAGTCACAAATGCAAGTCCAGAATCCTCACCGCTGACCACCAATGTTAGAACTGGGGGTCTCTAGTTGGCAGAGGTAGGTACCTTTGTCCAAATAGGGACCCTTGCTTCTAGTCAGGGTAAGGAGGTACACTCCTGAAATAACCCCTGCTCACCCCCTTGGTAGCTTGGCATGAGCAGACAGGCTTAGTTCAGAGGCAGTGTGTAAAGCATTTGTGAACACATACAGTAATCCAGTGACAACACTACAAATGGACACCACACAGGTTGTATTATAAAAATAAGTATCTTTTATATAGATTTACCATAAGACCATAAACGACAAAAATAATCCCCAATACTGTACTTTAAAGATGGTAGAAGTAGCTTGAGTCTCTTAAAATGAAAATGCGACACTTTGCGTTCAATGTACCTGAGATGCGTAATGCGATACAACAAAAAGTAGTGCAGGTTAGGTGATGCGTCGGTCCCTTACACGCTTCTGTGGCGATGTGACAAGCAGCGCCGTGATGCGACGAAGATCTGGTGCAAAGAAACAAAGTGGCGAGGTCGATGATCTTCTCCTGGGATGCGGGGCGCCTCGTGTTGCAATGCGTCGGCGTCTGATGCGAGGTCGATGCTCTGCCCCGGGGATGCGACGGGGTCTGATGCGACGGCGACACTTTTCTCCGGTGCTGCGAGGCGCTTTGAAGGATGCGAGGGTGTCAGCGGCGCGCTTCTTTGGGGATGCGCCGGCGTCTGATGCGACGTTGACACTCTTCTCCGGCGATGCGAGAAGCAGCGGTGCGGCGACACGCTTCTTCGTCTTGAGTCGCGCTTCCAGCTCCCAGCGACACGCAAGTGTGTCAGAAGGTCCAAATTCCCAGCAAGGGAATACAGGGGAGCTGGTGGGTGAAGTCTGTTGTCCCTGGACTTTAGCAGGAGGCAAGCACTGAAATCAAGCCCTTGGAGATCCTTCACAAGTTGATGAAAGTACACACAAAGTTCCCTTCTCCTTTCTTTGGCAGTCAGGCAACCACTGCAGGCAGATCCCTCTGGCTTAGGGATAGTCTTCTCCTCAGTTTTTTCTTGGTTCTGCTCCTCAGCAAAGGTTTCTTCTTGTTTCCCAAAAGTGATCTAATTTCCTAGGGGTCTGGGTCCCCTTTTTATACACCCTTTCTCTTTGTTCTCTGAAGGCAGAGAGGCCTTTGCCTAGTCCAAAACCAGTTCTGGTCAGTCCTGGAGCACTTTGTTTACAGGACTACTTCTTTCCTTTCAGAATGTGGGGCAGAGTGCTCAGCCGCCCGGCAGGAGGGGGAGCCAGCATTGTGGAAGGCAGGCACAGCCCTATTCAGACCCAGGTGCAACTCCTCCCTCCACTCTGGATGCAGATCTCTCTATTCAGCCCTGTGCTGACTTACCCTGTCTCCTGGAGCCACCCCCAGCCCCTGTTACTCAAACTCCAGACAAGGAATACACAACCCAGCAGAGGCAGGCTTGGAAGGTTAGGGAAGAAAATACCTACTTTCTAAAAGTGGTATTTTCAAACACAGAATGTTAAAATCAACTTCACTAAAAGATGTATTTTATCATTCTGAGTTCAGGCATACTAAATTCGTTTCTCTACCATGTTCCCTGGGTCAGTTAGGATTATAAGGTGTAATAATCAAAACTGCCCATTCTGGCCTATGGGGAACAGGTAGCCTTGCAATAGTGAAAAACGAAAATGGCTGTAATTCACTATTAGAACATGCCACACACACCAGGGCATGTCCTACCTTATACTTACAATGCACCCTGCCCTAGGGCCTACTTTAGGGGTGACCAACATGCAGTAAAGGGAAGGTTTAGGGACTGGTAAGTGGGTGTACTCACCAAGTCGACATGGCAGCCCTAGGCTGCACACAGGCTGTGCAATGGCAGGCATGAGACACATTTTACAAGCTGCTTCTGTGAGTGGCACAACCAGTGCTGCAAGCCCACCAGCAGTATTGGATTTACAAGCCCTGGGCACACTCAGTGCACTGTACTAGGGACTGACAAGTAAACCAATCATCCAATCATGGAGTCACTAATACATAACACAATTTATCATAGGGAGCACTTGCACCGTGGCACTGAATAGCAGTGGCCCAGTGCCCAAAGCATCTAAACCAGCAAAAACAGATCAATAACATTGGAGGCATCATCAAAAAATGGAAGGGAGACCCACGCCAAGGATGCCAGGTCTAACAGATATGTTACTAGTGAGATGGGTTCGAGGGGCGTGGCTTGACGCCGATGAGGACGTAGCGGACCTCGGAGCTCCTCCGTGGCCTCCCTCCGCTACCATACATCCTGATGAACTGGGGGGCCCCTGAACACCCATCGGGTGTCGGAACCCTTGCTGACCCTCTTGGTGCACTGGCGATGCCCAGTGTGGCCGGACTGAGGCGCAGGGAGCAGTTTTCCTGACCGGGTCGGCTCCCGGCGGCGATCGCACAAGATGGCGGCCGCGTCCTGACGGAGCGCCCTCCATGCGCTTGGACGCCCTGAACCGGGCTGCGGACGATTGGGCGGTGGCTCTCTGCTCTCCCTGGAGCGCAATCTGGCAGCAAATCGGGAGCGGAGGCGGCATATGGAGTTGGGACATCTATGCAGCAGGAGGCTGATTGCGGCCCCAAGATGGCGGACCCGTGAGCTGCGGGAGAACCTGACTGCGGGAGTGGCTGGCAGGAGACGGTCGGCAGACCCGACCTGGTGAGAGAACGAGTGCGGAGTGATCCCTGGTACGAGTGAGCGAGCCCGACGGTGGGTGAGCGGAAGGTGACGGCGGAGCGTGGAGCTCGTCCCGGCTGCCTGCACGGGGCCATATGGACGTCTGGGGGGAGCGGCGCCGGGGCCTGTGAGACTGAGAGTCTGAACATCCCCTGGCCATGATGCACTGGCGCGGAACCTAGCGGCCCCCGGCTGGACTTGTATACGGGAAGGAGAGATCTGAGGAGTGCGCCTGGCTGTGGGGGGGCGCTGGCTGGGAGTAACCGGGCATCCGAGTTCACCGCTGAGTTAGGTGGATGCTGCATGAGATGCGGTGCCCCGGGGGACTTTACTAACTGCACCCTGGGCCATTGGAGTGCTTTTCACCTGCTGTGACGCCCAGGCGAGACCAGCGCCTACGACGAAGGGTGCCCCCAGAGTTTCCCCCCCTGGTGGAGTAGCTGTGGGATCTTGGCTAAGGATTGCCGTTCTTCGCGGTGTGCCGCAACACGACTGGCCACTATTGCCCGCTGGTGAGACGGGACCCCGATCGCTGACCGGAGCCGGCCCGGAGGGTGGACGGTTTGGCTGTTGGTGGGGACCTGCGGCGGCTGGGGATCCCTGTGGCTTCTGGTGCTCTGCTGAGATGGGGCGAGTGTCCAGGAGGAAGGGATATGCGGTCCTCCAGATGGAAGGGGCAGGTCATCAATCCGATGAGGAGGAAGAGGTATCGGAGAGCTCGGGAGCTGCCGCACCGGGAGGACCTACGCTAGCCGACATACTGCAGGCTATTACCTCGTCCAGAGAGACCCTTGAGGCGAAAATTGACGCCATTGGTGTGGATCTCTCTCTACTTAAAGACGACCACAGGAAATTAAAAGAAAGAGTATCGGCGGTGGAGAAAACAATGGAGGGAGTACCGGATGCAGTGTCAGTCCTGCAGCGATCCTTGACACAGGTGGAAGCCAAGGTTCGGGTCTTGGAACTACGGGCAGAGGACAGTGAGGGACAATCCCGCATAAATAACCTCCACATAGTGGGGGTTCCGGAACGGGCAGAAGGGGATGACGCTGTTCGATTTCTGGATGAGTGGCTCAGATCTGAAGTGGCCCCGGAGGGACTGTCCCCATTCTTTGCCCTTGAACGAGCCCATAGGGTGCCGGCGCGGCCTCCTAAGCCGGGTGCTCCCCCGCGGCCGTTGGTGGTGAGACTGTTGCACTATCGAGACAGGGATCATCTCTTGCAGCGGGCTAGGGAAAAGCAACAGCTTCAAATTGACAACTCCAAGGTCATGATATTCCACGGATTTCACTAGGGAGGTTCAGAAACAGCGCGCCTCCTTCATTGCCTTTAAACGGAAACTCCGCCAACTTGGGCTACAGTATGCCATGCTCTTCCCGGCCCGGCTGCGAGTAGTGGACACCACTGGCATGCACTTTTTCACTACCCCACAAGAGATCTGGCAATGGCTTGAGATGCGACGAACGAGGTCCAGGCGAAGCTCTGCTGCGAGCCACGTGGAGCGCGGATCCCCTGCACACTCGAGTCCGGCGAGGGCGCCTTTGATGCCGGATCTCCGCCTTGAACGGGACAGGGCAGTACAGGCAGTCGCAGTGATCAGTCAGGGTGAAGTCGGCCCGGGTGCTGCTACCCCTAGTTGAACCCTGTGTGGATCTGAGACTTCTATCTCTTGCAGCCCGACAATGAACTCTGACACCGAGCTACCTGTGGTCACTCCGCAGACGGCGGACCTTTTTGGCTGAGTGAGCAGCGGACGGTTGGATGAGCTGGACTTGTAGCTTGGTTTGGGTTTGTTTATTGTGTGCTTCCGGGCCTGCAGCAAAGGAGGGGCGGAGTCCATTGTTTACTATTGATGGGTGGCCCCCTACTGGTGTTGAGCGGGGGGAACGGGAGGGGCTTTGGGTGCTGAAGGGTCGGCACACGTCTCACTGCTGCTGTGTGCACAGTTCAAAGTTGTATCAGTTTGGATGGGAACTAGTTTCAGGGAACCTGTCCTGGGGAACGGGAGTTGGGGGTTTGGGAGGGTAATGGGGGGGAGGGAGTACTTGGGGCCAAGCATGCCGCTGCAGGAGGTAGGGAGAATGGACTGCGAACCGCCGCCTCATGGGAACCGCCGTAGGTATCCGCTGTTTGTCCTGGAACATTAGGGGGATGCATAATATGACACGTCGCCATAAGGTCCATGCCTATCTTAGAAGGCGAGGGGTACAGATTGCGTTGTTGCAGGAGACCCATTTGACCAAGCAGGAGGGTTTAGCTTTGCAGCACAGATGGCGAGGGCAGGTGTTCTGCACGACATATTCGTCCTACGCGCGAGGGGCTCTGGTCTGGATCAGGGCTGGAGTCCCGTTTCAAAGTACTGGCCAACTGGTAGACCCCGAGGGCAGATTTGTAGTAGTGTCGGGGTGCTTAGATGGTAGAGACATAGTACTGGGGAGCATTTATGCACCTAACACTGACCAGGTATCATTTTTTGCGCATCTATCAGCGAAATTGGCCCATCTGCTGGTGGGATCTGTGCTCCGGGGGGCGACTTCAATTGCATTACTGATGTCCTTTTAGATCGGTCACACCCCCCCTTAGTGGATGCCCCGGTACACAGACTGGCTGCGGCAAGGTGAACCTGGCAGCAGCGATGGGGGTTAACGGACACGTGGAGGGCCCATCACCCGACTGACAAGGATTACTCCTATTTCTCCTCACTACATGATCTGCATGTTCGCCTGGACTCGGTCCTTTGCTCTCCGGACGTGCATGGGGGGATGGTACATAGCGAATATTTAGCCAGAACGTCCTCGGACCATAACCCCTTGCTGGTGCAGTTGCACTGGACACGGGATCGCCTGGCCATTCCCACATGGCGGCTGGGGCCGGACACGCTGGAAGATCCAGTGTTCAAGGACACTATAGGGTCGGCCATTGACGACTATTTCAGGACTAATACTAATACAGCATTCACTCTGCTCGTCGAATGGGACGCCTTTAAGGCGGTGATTCGAGGGCGTTGTATTGGAGAGATGGTGGGAGTTCGCAGGGTGCTGCTGCAAGATGTGACAACAGCGGAGCAGCAATTACGTGTCTCAGAGCGAGAGCGCCCAGAGCATCCGGATAAACATGATGCGCTACTTGCGGCCAGAGAGGAGTTTGCGCTCCAGCTCCAGTGCTTGCGCTGCTTTGATTATAAGGCGTACACAGATAGGATGCACGCGGAGCGTGATAAGTCTGGTGCCCTGCTGGCCTGGTTAGCCAATCCGGCGCGTAGAGGAACAGCGATAACGGAACTGCAGGGGCAGGAAGGCGAGGTGGTTTACACTCAAAAAGGTATTAATGACCAATTTTTGCAATTCTACTCCGAGTTATATTGTACCAAGCTGGGCCCTGGCCTCCCTGGTGACGAGAGGTTCCTGCCGGATGCGGCTCTCCCTAAGATTCGCCCTGAAGAGGCGGACGCCCTTGGAAGGGATATCGAGGCGGGTGAAATACGCAGCGCTATAAAACATATGGCCAGGAACAAAACCCCGGGCACGGACGGGCTACCTGTGGAATTTTATGTGACCTATGCAGACACTCTGGTACCCTGTCTGATGGCGCTGTATAATAGAGCGTATCGTGAGGGTGTTCTCCCTGCCTCCACGCGTGAGGCCATTATAGTTCCTCTTCTCAAACCGGGCAGGCCTGCGTGGGACCGCTCCTCGTATAGACCTCTCGCGATGCTCAATATGGACTTTAAGGTATTGAGCCGGGTATTAGCAAGCAGGTTAATGCCCCACATGACGACGCTGGTACACAGGGATCAGGCGGGCTTTATTCCGTCCCGGAATACCGCCATGAATGTTCGTAGACTCATGCACGTCTTGGGGTCCGACACCTATGATAAAGAGGAGGCCTGCATTTTCGCGGTCGATATTGAGAAGGCCTTTGATAGCCTAGAGTGGCCCTACCTTACTAGTGCACTGCGGGAGTTTGGGCTCGGGGAGCGGTTCCTCCGATGGACGGCGCTGCTGTACAGCGAGTCTACCGCCAGAGTCAGGACGGGGGGCCTAATTTCTGCTGCCTGTGGGGTTGCCCGAGGGACGGGGCAGGGGTGTCCGCTGTCCCCTTTGATGTTTGCTCTGGCAATGGAGCCTATGGCTGCACATGCCAGGTCGGGCAATTATTACGCTGGGCTCTTGGTGGAGGGACAGGAGCAGCATATTGCGCTATATGCGGATGACTTACTCATGTTCCTACCTGACATTCGAAATGCGCTTCAGGGGGCGAAGCAGTTATTTGAGACTTTGGGGAGAGTGTCGGGGCTTCGAGTGAATTGGGCCAAATCGTGCCTGTTTCCTACCAAAGCTGGCGGGCGAGATCGGCAGACTGTGGGGGCGATACCATGGGAGCCTTGTTGCCTCCCTTACTTGGGGACCCGGATTTATCATGACAGCGGTGACCTGATGGAGGGCAATGTGGGGCAAGCGTTCCGTAGTGCCAAATCTAATTTCGAGTTCTGGGGGTCCCTCCCGCTCTCTGTTGCGGGTAGGGTCGCCTTGGTGAAGATGATCACCTTGCCACGATTCCTCTATTACTTTGGGACACTCCCCGTTTGGATCCCAAATAGGTTCTTTGCGCAGCTCAATTCTTTAATAACGGGGTTCCTGTGGGGGGCTGGGAGACGGAGAGTCGCGCTGCTTACTATGAAACGGCCTAGGGCGGAGGGTGGCCTTGCGCTGCCGGACCTGGAGGCCTATTATCACGCTGCGCAATTCCAATGAATTACGCAGTGGGTGGCGGGCCACATTCGACATCCGGAGACTGTGGGGGGATCGGATCCTAGCTGGCGCCTGTTGTCCTGTGTTCTGCTGCAGGTGAGCCCGGAGGCGACACAATACCGCCGGATTTGGCCGTGGTGCAGCGGTGCTGGATGCGTATGGCCAGGAAGCTGCGTGTCAGGACCCTGTATGCTCCCGAAATTCCGCTGACAATGTGCGAGATGCTACCTCATGGGGGTGACAGGAGCAAGCTGCAATCCTGGGCGGAGATGGGCATACTCACCTTAGGGGATCTGTACGAGGAGGGCAACCTCTTACCGTTTAATGATCTCATGGAGCGCCATGATCTCCCGCGAGGGGATTTCCTTTTTCATGCAGCCCTGTCTGCGGCAATTAGGAAGCATTGGCGAGGGGGGTTAGTGGAACCGGACACGTCCCTTGCGTGTCAGTACGTGGTGATGGCTGCGGGTACTTTTAAAGGGGTGACTTGTCTTTATCGCCGGATTACTCAGGACCTGCGTCAGCCCCTGACAGCGTTGCGACTTAAATGGGAGACGGACTTAGGGGAACCCATCACAGACAAGGCATGGGGGGGGGTAGTTGAGAGGCCTTGGAAGAGTTCCTGAAATGCGCGCTTTCAGCTCATTCAATTTTATGTTTTACATAGGGCTTACTTAACACCCAGCAAACTGAACGACTATTTTGGGGGTCATCTGCCTGCCCTCGTTGTAATCTAGAGGGGGCGGGGTTCCTGCATATGCTTTGGGGCTGCCCGCAATTGGAGGACTACTGGCAGGAGGTAATGTCTGTCTTAACGACTGTGACAGAGAGGGAGATAGCACTGACTCCAGGGGTTTGTTTGCTACATGAGTTTCCCCACACCGCGAAAACCAAGGTCACCAGCAAGTTCATTGACCTGGGGTTAGTACTGGCGAAAAGAGAGCTTACTAGTCGGTGGAAGGCGAGACAGGGGCCTTCCCTCGAGCGGTGGAAGCGGGAGCTTGTAAAATGGGCGGAGAGTGAAGGCAACTGCAGGATGGGCATGGCTAGACGTACGGAGAATGAGAAATCAATGGAGCTGGCCAGGGCATGGGTGGCGCTTGTGGAACTGACTAAGCATCCACCTGGTGATGAAGAGAATGTGTTGGTTGGGACGGGGGGCGCTCAAGACAACTGATATGGCGGGCCCTAGCTGACGGGGTGGTGTATTGCAGCTGATGGCAGGGTTGCGGGGGGTCGCCCCCAGTGTTTCTGCCCTACCAAGAATGCGGATTTGAGCGGTGGGGAGTCAGGCGGTCCATGGAGAAGAGTTGGGAATATCTGGAACCTTTTATTTAGGAGCCGGCGGCATGCTTGGGGGGGTGGCTGGGGTGGGGGGATCTATAGGGGACTTGAAGGTTAGCAGGGGGGGATGGGTGTTGGGGCTGTTTGTTTATTGTTTTTGTTTTTATCTCACTCCTAAGATGAACCTGCACTCTGAACGATAACCTACATGGAGCTGCTTGGGACTGTATAATTGCTTAAAGCAGGGGCTCAGGGGGGGTTCAGTATTGGGTCATGAGGGCCCTGGGGAGACATTGAGCGGAGCCCTATGGGGGACCGCAGTCATGACACTACTTGCACTCGTAATGTATATTGCTTCCCCAATCATTAATGTATGCTGTCTATGAAGCTGTTTGATTGGCTTTTTCAGAAAATCAATAAAAATCTGTTTAAAAAAAAAAAAACTAGTGACATGGGTTCAAGTACTGTTTGCTCAGCACCAGAATCACAGCTGTAACTCCCACAGTTGTAATAGCAAACTACCTTTCCCCATTCACTTCTTAATCCTCTTATTTCTTTGCTCCTCTTGGTAACACTCTTGCTCTCTCTCTCTCTCTTATTGTCTTGTATCACCAGTGTTTTCTAATTCTGTTGACATTTCCCCTCTGTATTAATCCAGATTTATGGATGATGAGATAATCTACCTCAAATTATGCAACTTTTACTTTGTTCTAGGTACTCTATTTAGATCCTTGACTCTGACATATGCATTGCTACTCCTACTTCTTCCATGTAATTGGCTAAAATGCAAAAATAAGGGTCAGACTTCCCCCCAGGTACTGACGTTTGACATTAAAACTCCTTCAAATTTAGAGATTATGTTAAATAAAAAATGAGTTTCGCCCAATGCAACTTGAAATTTACTGTTTGCTTATTATCAGCCAGAAACTCACACGCTAAGCCATCAGTTGGCAATTATTAACCAAATCAGACAAAGACAAAGTTTTTATCTCAGAAGATCCTAATGTATGTCTGTTTACCTTCTATGCTGTTCCTTAAATCTCTTCCTGTGCTATGTTAAGAGCCTAATTCATATTTTAGATAAAAAGGTACTCTGTTGCAACTCCATCTTCCCCATGTTTACACCCCTCTGACAGCTCAACAGAGTAAGTGATGACCACCTATCACGGATTAACTATCTATGAGCAGGCAGAATCAATTGCCAGAAACAAGAGCAAGTTTAAGACTACCGCTTTCTGTTAATTCCAAGGACTGTCTCAAATAACCTGCTTTCTGTCATAGCAGGAGGGAAAACAAGTGTTGGCCTCATCATTTGGAAGGAGAGCTCATTTAAGTGGGTTGGGCTTTTTTTTTCCCCCCCCACAAGGGCGCACTCGGAACGCATTTATACACTTTGCAGAGATAAACAGTTCCCCTGATGAAGGGACAAGCCAGCCCGAAATGCATTGGGTTTGATACATTGGGATACCAGGATTCATGTATCACGTTTTGCCATATGGAACTGTATCCATAAATGCATTTGTTCACAAAAAGAACACTATATGGATGACAAAATAAATCCTTCATTGATGAAACTATTAAGCATTCATTTTTGGTTTGGATTCTATTTAATGTGACAACTCCATTCATTTGGACACAATAAGCTGTGCATCAAGGGGACGTCTCCCTGGAGGGGGGGTGCTTTTTCTTCATATGAATACAGGTTCGCCAGATGGCAGATGGGTTTCCCCATTTTGAAATGGGCTCCTGGGTAACTTTATAGTTCGGCAAAGATGAAGTGTCGCAGACACTGTGAAATAATAGTTAGGACTAGTTGGTAGAATTCCTCCAATCAAGGGCTAGTGTACAAGATATATATGACACCTCTACCGCCAACTCCTCAGAACATTCCTGGACCTTGGAACACTCCACCTGAATAATAAGATGTTCTGCTGAAAAATTACTTCTGATTACCGCTCAAAGAAGAGCACTCACTTAAGGACTCAAAGCCCCCTAAGTCCTGCCAACACCTGGGTTGTAGAATTGCTCTCCAGTGATCAAGTGGTGGGCCTTCTGTTTTCTGTTTCCTAGGCACAGAAAGCAGAAGCATTCTTGATCTGAAGAGCTACCAGATGACCTCTGAGGGCTGGATCTTGCAGGAGACCTGGTGCCTATAATCTTGTCCTGAGCATATGGGGGCTGCCGGACTAAAAAAGAGAAACTTTTCTAGAACTTTGGAAAAGTGGACACTTATTAATGGTTTTAGCTTCCAGAGGACTGGGACAGTATTTAGACAGAATATCCAGTTTTGTTTATCGGGAGAAATAAATATTGGAAAAAAAGATTGTGATACAAAAAATATGCAATGCAGAAATAGCATTGTCAAGAATATTCCTTTTGAAGGTAAGCAATAATGCTATTAAGAATATTGTTTTAAAATTATTTTAATGTGTTTTAATTCATGTATTCATTTTATGTGTTATTATTTTTTGTATAATTGTCATTATATTTTTTAAAATAAACGGGCACATTACGATGACGGGCGGACAAAGTCCGCCCGCCACCGTAGCGGTGAATGGGACCATCCGCCATAGGAGCGGCGGTCCCGCCGCGAGTATTAGGATGCCACGGTGGTGGTGGTGGCATCCCCTATTCCCAACATTGTGGCGGGCGGTGTTCACAGCACCGCCCGCCACATTGCTGGGAATGCACATCGTGCATTGGCATGCACAAGGTGACAGGCACCGCACGGTGCCTGCCACCTTGTCCATGCCAATGCAGGGGGGTACCATAGGTACCCCCCATGTGCACCCCCCACCCCACCAACACTCTGGGGGCCCGCAACGGGCCCCCAATAGCGAAGACCGTATGCCTTTCCATGGCGGCGTTGCCGCCATGGAAAGGCTGCTCTCTGCAACCATCCTAATATAGATGGCGGTGTCTTGCAGACACCGCCACCATATTAGTGCCCTTTTCCGCCCGGTCACCTGTGTGACCGGCGGAAAACCGGCGGACGGTCTTTCCGTCAGCCGGGCTCCCCCCCGCCATCGTAATGTGGCGGGGGGAAATGGCATGTGGGCGGAGGGGAATGGCGGGAGGATCGCCACCGCCATACGGGCGGTGGCGATCCGCCCGTCATCGTAATGACCCCCATAGTTTGTCATTTTAAGTATTGTTGCCGGGATAGGGTGGGAAGTTAATTAAGTCATAATTTATTATTCATTTATTTATTTATTTATTACATAATAATTATAAGTAAGTATGTGATTGATATTAATCATATATATTATGTAATACTAATTTAATTTCCTTATATTTTAGGTGTGGGTTGTTATATGTGTAATGTTATTGGATGGGAAGTTAATTAGGTAATAATTCATTAACAATTATTTTTAATCTATCATTAATTATTTACTTGATTATTAATTATGTAAATTGTGTTATGATAATATATTTTAGTTACATTTTAGATGTAGGCTACTGGGTTTACAGGTGTATCAGGTGGGAAGTTAATTGAGTAATAATCATTCATTAGTCATTGTTGTGATTATTAATTATGCACATTAAGTACTTCTGATTTATTTTAATTATCATTTAGGAGAGGGTTGCTAGGTTTGTAGGGGTATAGGGTGGGTAGTTAAGTAATGTTTTAAAAATAATATTCATTACTGTATAATTAAATATTTAATTGATAAATAAACGATATTAGTGGGAACCAATATTTAAAAAAATATATTTTTGTACTTACTATTATAAGGATAGGGAAAACATTTTTTTGTAAACAATATTTTTGATACAATTTTTTTGCTCCACTATATTGTTGGCTTTAATATTGTTGTCAGTGATCCACTAGGACAAGGTCCTGTTTTATCACCTGGAGGTCGCATTGAACCAGACAAGAAATCCAGGTTTGTCCTACTTGGAGCTTTTTGCTGCACTGACAACTAATTCAGAGGGGCTTTGCAGTGAAGGCATTTGGCCTCATGAAGCACCTTCCACCTATGGCTTCCAGCCATGTTATGCTGGAGCATTTCGACTTTTGAAAAATTTAAGAGATCTCGCTGGATATGAAATTCAGGGTTGTCCCTCTCAGAACCTTTTGCCTTGAAAACCAACAGCTTCAGAGGGTGTTTCACAGCAATGTAGCCACCTTTCAGAGCCCCTGCTCTGCCACAGCATTGGGCCATACCCCGCAGGCACATTATAGCTTCCATAAAAAGATTAAGGGCTTTATTGAAAGTTTAGTAGGCAGGATATTCCTTCACAAATGTGTAGATATCCTGTCCACTGTATTACAAGTGCATTATAGGCTATGGCAGTTGCATTACGGCTGAGAGGATACGTACTACGCTTGTGACTGAGTATCCCGTTCTTTAAACTGTAAATAAGGCCCTAAGTTGTAAGGTAAAAACTTTGACCTAGATGACTTGCTTGGTTTACCTGATCTCTGCTCCATTACAGTAAGCCTGAAATGGTACCTAGGTCCTGGTGATTGGCAGTTAACATTAAAATTATTATCTCCATTTCCCCTGAACCTATTTTAATGATCTTGTTCTATTTTTGCTCATTCAATTTTGCACTGGATTTCTTAATCGGTTTGTGAACTTTTTGGTGTTGTGTACTTTAAAAATGTTTGAACAGATTTACCTTAGCAAACACTTCTCCTGGGGCTTGCTTGTTGCTTGTTCCATAGCTACCAATGATTGAGTAAATATTCTCTCAGAATTGTGTTTTGAGCTAACCAGTATGGGGCAGATTTACAAGAAACTGAGGCATCTGATAGATGCGTCAGTTTTCCTGCACCTCCATGCGAAACCCTTGCTCCACCATGGATGCGCCATATTTACAATACGGTGCACCATGGCGCAAGGTTTGATAGATGCGTCAGAAATTCTGACGCATCTGTTGGCACAAAAGTGACGCATTGTTGGAGGTGATCATGAAAGTATCGCTACTCCAGCAATGCGCCACAACAGATAGGTGAGTCCCATTTAAAAAGCCCTGCGTCATTCCTTACACCTGGTCTGAGCAGGCGAAGGGAGTTTGACGCAGTGAAGGCGTAGAGTGACGCAGTGAAATGTTGTAAATTTCACTGCGTCAGTTCTACATGGCTTTTTGCGTGGGAAGGCCCACCCTGCATACATTATACCTGACGCAGGTATAATGTGGCGCAGGGCTTTACAAGGTGATGCATCTCCCTAGATGCGGCACATTGTAAATTGGCTTCAACGTGGCGCATTTGTTACGCCACTGCTGCGTCACAAAAAGTGATGCAGCGGCAGCGCAAAAGTGTCGCAAGGGGCTTGTAAATCTGCCCCTCTGGGTTTATTGATTCAGCAGTGGTGTCCCTCCCAATTAATAACCCCATTTCTACACTAGACCTGGGGGAAAATTTCACAAATTTACAGAAACGTAGTTTTGCCTAATCCTTGTGTGCAGTTGATTGGTTCACACTGAAAATGGGAGATACTTTTCTACTTAAATCACTCTTTCATGAAATGACTACTGTCACAAGTGATTACTTTGCAATTTCTATTCTCAAAATGTGGCATTGTTGAAACACTTACCTCTTCTCTCCCCGCCCCCAGAAAGTCTATACCGATACCATGTTTGTGATTCTTGCACATACTCAGCCTTATTTTATTTGCAAGTTATCTTTGAAACTGGATTGAAGCCAGCAGTGCACTGTAGAATATCAAAGTGATATCAACTCTTTGAATGTTATGGGTATGGAATAAAATCATGTTCTGAGATACTTTGCTCAAAGACATACAAACAAGTGGAAAAATCAATAGGCTGAATAATTTAAATAGTAACCTGAATAATCAATGTGAATTATTTAGTCACTAAAATATTGAAGACAAGTAGGAGTAAATTGGTTTGTTCATGATATAC
This sequence comes from Calotriton arnoldi, assembly GCA_963921515.1. Taxonomy (NCBI): domain Eukaryota; kingdom Metazoa; phylum Chordata; class Amphibia; order Caudata; family Salamandridae; genus Calotriton; species Calotriton arnoldi. The sequence continues at coordinate 550,698 of CAWUFW010001167.1, forward strand.
AAATATATTTGATATAATAAATGTAAGCTAAACAGACATTTTGGATTACATGATAATATTTCTTTTAATATATATTAGGAATATGAGGCATAGACACAATTACCAGACAGTTCTAACTTGTGCACAGCCATTCAAATGCAAACAAAAACATGATAGATTTCATCATAAAACAATTAAGAGTTCTTTAGTCTCACATGACATAACACAGCAATTGGGAGATGTATAGTTCATTTTAACACAGAGATTCAAATTATCCAAGGTTCAATTGGTAATATAGATTGCATCTAGGTGTATGTGCTGTAGGATCAAAAATACATGACGTTAAATGATCGCAATATACTACAATTGTAGGTGATTTATGTCTAACATGCAGGGCCTAAGTCAATGTGTCTGCTGTCATGTTGCATATGCGTACGTGCATTTTATTTTATTTATTCTGCGATGCTACAATAAATTGTATTGTGTTCCCTGGGAGAGACAGGCAGCAGCCAGGAACATGATAACATCTACATTAAATCTGGGACTTTGTTATATTTGCCCACAAAACCTAGCTGTGAAACAACTGGCTTTGATGGGCAGCATGGAGATATTCTATCACTGATGCTATTAGGTTTTTGCAGAGAAGCATTGATATCTATTCACCAGCATTCGCATGCTAAGAATCGGCATTTAGAGACATCTTGAAGTTGAGTAGGTGAATGATAGGACTTGTATAATTAAGCACTTCAAATTCATGCTCCTTGTTTAAAGTGAAAGGTTGCGTGGGAAATTAAAATAAATGGGTTTATGTCTTATTCCAAGGCATGGGCGGATTTTTATTTACGCTGGTATACTTCATGCAATTTCTGGAATTTCATACTACGCTTGCTGAATGAATTCCTGAAAATATGCCACTATACCGCATCACGTAATTACGAATCAGTTCGAGGCAAAAGTTTAGCAAAGAAACAACATGAACAGACAGAACGTGAGTGCATGCTGTTTGCTGCATACATTTCATAGTGCTTTTCTTTTAGCACAAAGTTTGTATTCTTGTCAAGAATTGACACGAGGAAGCGTTAAATGCTAAAATAGAGCGCTGAATGATGGATTTTCATTTTGTGTAATTTTACCTAATTATGCAAAGAAAATTAAGCACATTTCGCACACCCCAACTTATTCCTGATTGTCAAGTGGGTGCGTTCTTGGTGTATAATAGAGTGAAAGGTGCTCTGCAATTAAAGCGCATAGCATGCAGGTCATTGCTCAATGGGGTATGAAGGTGCTTTTGATTTAAGGAGCAGGTGGTATGTCTTGGTGTGTGCTGAGGGCAAATATTACTTGATTTGAGAACCACATAAGGGTATTGATGCAACTGAGTGTAAGGTAGCAGAATGCTCTAAGAAACAATCATACGGTTGTACAAGCCACAATATTTTATGCGTGTTTGTTGAGATGAATTTTAATTGTTTGGTTTCAAATAGCTGTCACGTGGCAGATATTCAAACCATCAGAATGTGAGACATATGGTACCTAGGAAGTTGCAGATGTTATATTATGCAGATTGGTAGAGCACACTGTCACCAGGGAGGGTATCCTTAAATGAATGGAGCTGACTTAGAAGTCATATGCTGCAGTGGCACAAGTTGTGGTCATAGCTAGAATCTAGGAATAGATCAGCTTCCTTGAGTACCAGGTGAGCTGCACTATATAATGATTTTGCTAAGAATGGGTGATAGCAAAAATTTGGATATAGCAGGGAAAGGTTTTTTTTTGCTACTGAGCTGAATTAGGTCTATATTTGAGCCACTGAGCTTGGGATCTCTATGGTCAACCATGAATCAATGGATTATAGGCAATGATTGGTGGTTTTATAGAGGCTGTATTTACAGGTCAATGGCAGCTGCAACCCCTGGCGTGTTCCTTATAACCCCTGGCACTGCATTTGTGACTCATTGCCTCAAAGGTGTCAAATCAGCGTCAAGAAAACAAGGGCAGCTCACCCTTATGGATGTTGGTTGGGGCTACACTTTTCTTGTTTTTTATCAATTTTCTTATTACACTAATAGTGAATGATATTATATTATTCACTATTGGTATGATAAAAAATGAATTCAGTTAGCTGGAATATGACCATCCCTGATAGCTGAGGTTAGTAAAAATATTTTCAAATGTGTGATGTGTGAATGCTTGCAGTGAGAGTGTGTTTATGTGAGAGAGAGTGTGTGTATGTGTGATGTGTGTGTATGTGTAAGCATGTGTGTGAATGAACGTAAAGGTCAAATGGCATATGATGTCACTATTGCTACCCTTGGCCTTTTGATGAATTTACATTCACATTGTCACCCTAGACAGTTTGGAGCCAAGACTAGTGGAAGGGTTAGAACTGACCAAAACCAGTTTTCTGAGTAGGTTAGGGAATTCCCCCAAACAAAATCTGGCACCAGGTATAAAAGTGGGACCAACAGAACCTCTCACCAGAACACTCTTGAACCTGTGGAAGATTCAGAAGAAGGATTGCCCTACTGTCTGAGGAATAAGGGCTGCCGTGCTGACTAAAGAAGGTAGATTGGAGCTACTTGCCTTGAACCCAGTCTACCCAGAGTGAGTCCAAGGGTCAGTTGGCTTACCTCCTGTGTGAGCTACAGGGACACAGCAAGCTTCCAGAGGGCTCCCTGCAACTGCCAGTTAACCATCACTAATCAGTCCAGCCTGAACCTGCCTGGGCCCTTCTACTAGCCTCTGCACTGATGCCCCAAGAGATGCCCCTCAGGTCCTAGCCCCTTGACTGGCATCAATGTGAACTCCTCCTGAAGAACAGGTGAAGATACAGAAGTTTAGGGCTCCTAGTGGCAGTGAAGTGACCTCTTCACAGCGAGAATTGAGGTCCAGCGATGACTGCCAACGCAAATCTCCAACGGCACTTGTTCTTCATGCCAATAGCAAGCGTCCATGAAGACTGGCAATAAGAGACCTGCACTTCATGCTGATAGCGATGGCCAGCGACAATCACCAATGAGAAGCTCCAGCATCAACCGGCTCTTCAAGCTACAGCAACAGTCATCTGCAATAAATTACTGCTACTTCACGCTACTGCAACGACTGTCTGCAATGTTCAACCTGCTCGTTGCGCTGACAGCCTCCTTCTCACAGGCCCTGCACATGCAAATAGAAGCATACGAGCCAGACTTGAGAAGGTAACCTTTCAGTGGGACTAACCTGCTCCCTGTATCTGACCTGCACTCCATCATGGTTGACCTGACCATGTGACTTTACACGGTTCAGCGCGACCAGATGAATATGAATGGTGCTTTGGGTTTGTTTGTGCTATTTTCACTCAAAAATTTTAAAACTCATATCTCTGGTTCTACTAACTAGGTGTTTGTAGTTTTGGTGTCATTTTATTCATTACATTTACTCTATTTTTCTGAATTGGCTTGGGGTTTTCCTTGTTTTGCGTTTTCACTTTATTACTTTGAGTGCTCCATACAAACCTTTACACATTGCCTCTACATTAAGCCAGACTGCTTTTGTGCCGAGCTACCAGAGCGTTAACCCTGACAAGGATTGTGTTTATTATTTGAGTGGGGCCTGTTTGTAGCCACCGCACGCCGCACTTTACTTCGGGGACTCCATCCCCCAGCAGACTTCACGCCAGGAGGCACCAACGTGACTCTGCTGCGACCGGAGGTGCATAAAGTCAGCCCAGGGCTCCCGCAGCGCGGGAGCATGTTTGTAGCCACCACACGCCGCACTTTACTTCGGGGACTCCATCCCCCAGCAGACTTTGCGCCAGGAGGCACTTTGTCTCTGCTGCGCCTGGAGGCGCATAAAGTCAGCCCAGGGCTCCTGCTGTGCGGGAGCCTGTTTGTAGCCACCGCACGCCGCATTTTACTTCGGGGACTCCATCCCCCAGCAGACTTCATGCCAGGAGGGGCCAACGTGACTCTGCTGCGCCCAGAGGCGCATAAAGTCAGCCCAGGGCTCCCGCAGTGCGGGACGTGTGAGGGCGTGCCCGCGCCGTGCCTGGGCTAAGCCTGGGCCAAGGGCGGGCCCGTCTGCGCCCATCAGCGGCATGAGGAGGCAGGGCAGGGCCCTCCCTCTTGGCAGTGGGTTCCTGGGGACCAACAAATCCCCCATTCAGATGAGACTGTAAGTCCTGTGATAATTACTGTTATTTGTTTCTTGGGGACATCGTGTTTCATAAAATATGGGGAAAAGGAAACTCCCTAGCTCTGCACTAAGTCCCCCCCAAGATCACGTCAGTCAATCATGAACTACATCACAGGGGCTATGGGGGCCATCGAGAAGCAGATTTTAAGTGTGGAGGAATTGCTAACTTTAACTACGTGTACTGAGGATGGCCCCGGTACATCAGGCCTGTGCTCAGCCCAATTAACTGCTGAGCACCGGGCTGCGCAACCAGATAACTTACAAGAAGGTGGACCGGTTGTACTGAATAAAGATGAGATTCTTATTCCCCTTGATTCCCACCTGCCCCTTAAATGCCCTAAAATCTTGAAGAAATGTAGTACGGATGATATCGCGACCTCATCTGAAGGATCAAATAAGACTAAAAAGAAGGTCCCAGTACGGAGGCGGATAGATACTACCAAGCCTGTACGAGCAGGGGACATTGTTTCGCCAGCGGAACTTCCGAACTATACTTCAATGGCTGCATCTGTCCAAGCCTTAACTGAACTTGTTAATACTACTTTTTGTTCGATCATGGATAGACTTAAGGCCATTGAATGTGCCGTGCAAATTTGTGTAGAACGTCTAGGTGTAGCTAATTTGGGTGGTTCAGTCGAACATATTAGTAATGGCCAAAATTTTAGTAATTTGGTAGCAAACAAATGTACACCAGGACAGCCAGCCTTAGGGGGTTTCAAAGCACTCGCTTGCTCTGTGTCAAATTCAATGACCCTGCCCCAAAGAGTAACAGTAACAGAAAATAGGCTGTCCGAGAATAGGGGCCTTCCCAGTATTCTGCCTAATAAGCAGAGCACGAGTGCCGGCTCGGCTCCTTTTAGGACTAATGATGATAGACTAGATCTCCCGCCTGCTGCGACTTCCTATGTGGTTATTCTAGCAAATGTCCCGACTATAGGTGCATCTACCGAAGAACCCTGGGACTCGCTAAGAAATAAATCACTCAATTGGCTAAACACTAAAGTTGGTATGGGGGTGCACTTTTTGCAGATTTTAAGATGGCTAGGCGTATTGGGTGGGTTGGCAGAGGTCCCAAAGTATTGAAGGGTGATTGTGTGGTGCTTTCCTTTAAATCTCCATTACTGGTAAAAGATTTAATTAGCAAGCTTAGTCCAGCATTTTTAAACCCAAATCAAATTTCAGTTTTACCATTGGGTTTCTTTTACCAACCACCCCTATGGTCCTCGAACTATCTGAATTAATCTACACAATCCTTTTCTCTTCCACAACCCCTACCTCAGCCGTCAATCTGTAATGTAGAGCATGCTCGCCCATTTGTGCATCCTATCGCTCTGTCTAATAGGTTTGACTGTCTTTCTGACCTCGCTGGGGTGGACTGACTGGGGGTTGATGTGTCAATCTGGGTTAATCACGATACACCCGCCTTCACAACCCCAACCTCGACCCCTGAGAACTGTCAGGAAATAGCAGAAGAACCAGCTAACTCATCTGAAGTGGTGGGGCCTGCTCCAATAGGAAACAAGGTAAATAAGGATACTACAAAATCAACTGCAAACGATAGACACCATCTGATAGACGAGGACCTACCAAATCCGCAAATATCTGTGGTGCAGTCTCCCTTGAGAAATGAGAATAGTAAGGATTCCACCACAACCTATGGGAGTAATATTGCAGTTTTATGCTGGAACATAGCGGGGCTCCGTAGTAAGCATTATATACCAGAATGGCTGGAATTTACGGCAGGCTTTAACATCATGATGCTACAAGAAACATGGGCCATCGAACCCATACATTTGAACGGCCATAAGACTTTCCACTCTCCAGCCATTACATCTAGACACGGTAGACCGAAGGGTGGCCTCTGCATTTATATTTCTAACAAACTAGTCTCCACTAATGTAACTGTACATTCTTCTAATCCTTTTTATCAAATTGTTCAGGTTGATTTTTCAGCCTCCCTTTCCCTGGTTCTAGTCAACTTTTATAATAATGCTTGTAAACCAGACATACTGGAAACCCTATGTCGCCTTGATGAGGAGCTGGAATCAATAATGGATAAGGGACCAAATGACAACATTTTGACATGGGGGGCGATTTTAATATCCAACCTTGCCAACTGTTAGCTAACAAAGTCTGTGGCACGATTTCCCCTACCGGGGACGATGTTACTCACTTTTCTAATTCAAGGTATGGAGAGAAACTTAATGATCTACTTTTTAAACATGACCTAGGTTTTAGTAATGAACTTGGAGGCAGTCCGGTTGAAGTATCCTGTACATTTGATGGCAGTATGGGAAAAAGTGTCATTGACTTCCTCCTATTCCCTAAACGCTATTCTGCCTTAGTCACCAACTTTTCACTATATAATTTTGCAATGAGCGACCATTTCCTCCAGAGTCTAACGCTGGATACTAGCTCCCTAATCAAGCAAGGGGTAGGGCATCATACCTCATCTGCGGAGAATATAGTATTCTCCCGTTTGAATGGCTTTACACTGCGCTGGTTTATGGTTGACCCGTCTAGTTTTATAGAACAATTAATTAGCCAGCAAAGAAGGGCTTTTGAGGTTTGTCTGGATGAGACAGCAGAAGCTAGCATGGTTATGGAGGCCTTTAATCAAATTAGCAAGGGAATTAAGGCTGGGCTGACCACCAACCAGAAGAGAAGGGCTAGGAAAACCCAAGGGTGGTTTGACCATGCCTGTACCCAGGCCCACTAAAAATTAAAGGAGGCCTTGAAAGAGACACCTAGGAACCCCATAGAAGTACAGAATTGTAGGTGGGCCTATAGGCTAGCATAAAAAATCGAAACAAGGCCTCAAAGAGGAGGCGTGGGAAAACCTGAATGAAGGCAAGCCACGGCATTCTGGCGTGTCATAAACTCCCCCTCTTCAACGATGATGATAAGCCCAGAATTGAGGTCACCATTGCGGAAGAAGATTGGGTAGCTCACTTTGCCAAACTATATACGGGTTCAACCGAAAACGGTCAAAATAGTTCAGTGTCTGTGTTGGGAAATGCCCCTCTGGGTCTACATTTCTGTCGAAATATTTTGATTTTAACTTTACATTGGAGGAGGTGAATCGGGCCCTGGGATCAAGTGGTATAGAGTCATAATATCGATATGCCATAATATTGATGTTTAAATATCGATGTGACACAATATCGACCTGCAAGAATATCGGCGACCAGAATATCGACATGCAGGTAAGAAATATCGTTTTTGTTAATATCGAAGTTAGTAATATCATTAGTCAAATCAAATCAAAATATCTTTATTCGATTGCTATAAGAAACAATCATAAAAGTTCATAAAAATAGCAATTCCATACACATAGTTAAAAATAAAAAGATAACATTCAAGATAGTTTTAAAATTGATAATAATGGTCAAACGCTGCTTTTGGGACTTCAGTGCTTAAATCACAATACATTTCCTTAGACTAAGTACTTTCTTTAAAAACATTGCTATCCTCCACACTCTATGTTCATTATCCAAAAGTTGTAGTATAATGAACGCCGGGCGACATTGTCTGGTCCCCATTGATTTTAAAATTGGTATAATACATGCTTTCCTTAAATCTTTATAAAATTTACAAAATAGAACAACATGCATCGTAGATTGTTCAGCAAGATTATCACAGGGACACAGTTGTGATTCTCGGGCCCAGTCATTCATACCTGGGTAGCTAACAAGTCTGTGGAAAATCCCCATCCTAAATCTGGTCAATAAAATCCTGTCAAGCCCCCTCCCCCCCAGTACAAAAGTTAGATAGGGTTGAATACTAAAAGTAGTTAAAATCTGCTGATTATACTGGACAGTGGGCTTAATGATCTCCGCCGACATTCTCAATGTGTCCAGCAGCAGAAGAGCCTCCTTTTTTAGCTCCTTTCTCGAGATTGTCTGGACAGTGGTCGGGTCGGTAAAATACTCTATGTGACCTAGGTCATGCATAAAATCCCTGACATATCTAACCCATGGGATCTTTAAAGCCCCTTCCAGTTTCAAGCTATCCATTAGGATGTCCCTATTTAGCTTTATCACTACTTTTGTCCAAATTCTATGCCACAGCAGAATTGGCTCAGTTTTAATAAGATCAGAAATGTAAGACAGGCCCAGCTCCGCGTGGCAGACATACGAGGATGTACTATTCGGAACACTCAAAATACATTTTAAAAAGGTATTTTCCACCACCTGTAACGGGTACATGTCAGCAAAGCCCCAAATCCCTGCCCCATACATGGCAGTGGAGATACATTTCTATTTATAAATCTGGATAAGCTCCACTGGCGGTCTCCTACCCAATTTTTTAGAGAAATTGAGCAAGAGCAGTAGTTGTCCGTAAAAACGCTAATTTTTTTGCTGATACTGCTTGGGTCCATGAATCATTTTGATTAAGAAGTATTCCAAGATATGAGAAACTCTTGGTGACCCCTATCTTCAGAACTTCCTCAAACATGTCCCTGCATCTCTGGCTGCCCCGGCCACACCTCATTATGTAAGTCTTCGAGGTGTTCACTCTAAGGCCAAGATTGCCCATAAAATTAGTAAAGCTATCTAGGACCCTCTGCAAACCTATTTGCGTACGTGACATCAAAACCGCGTCGTCCGCGTAGAGGAGGGCAGGTATTGGACGACCGCAACTAGAGGGAAGTCTTGATTATCTTTAAGCAGCGCCTCACCCAGACCATTAATATAAAGAATAAAAAGAAAGGGGGCTAAGACACATCCTTGCCTAACCCCCCTCCTTATTGGGAAAGGAACCAAGCATTCACCAGACAGGCCAAATCGTACTCGCGCCCTAGCATTACTATACAGGCGCCTAAGAAAATAAATAATATTCTCTTCCACCCCCATAGACTCGAGGATCTCCCAGAGCTTTCCGTGCATCATGGAATCAAAAGCTGCAGTGAGATCCACGAACGCTAAAAACAGCCTACCATTCTTTGCCCGTGTATACTTTCCTACTAGGATTGCTAAGTTTAAACTTTGTTCAGTCGTCCCTAAGCCTGCTCGAAAACCATATTGGATGTCAGATAGGACCTCGTTATCCTCTGCCCAATCATGCAAACGTTCTAAAATAATTCGACCGACTACTTTGGTCAGAGAGTCCAGTAAAGAAATGGGCCTATAACATCCAGGATCCTGGCGGTCCCCCTTTTTAAAAATTGGGACAATGATGGATTCCACCCAAGTTGCCAAAAAAGGGGCACTACAGCTAGCTGTTATCACCTGGGTAATAATTGGCCCCCACAACTCCATATTTGACTTAAATAGATCTACAGGGACCCAATCGGGCCCAGGTGCCTTACCCCCCAAGCTTGCAGAAATTGATCGAGTCACTTCCTCCAGGGTAAACTGGAGATTGGAATAAAGAGCCAAGGGGTCCAAGGTATCTTCCCCTTGGGTTTTGCTTAACTGCATATTAAAAATTCCCTCACCGTTATATACCCTAGAGAAGTGCGCAATCCATTGGTCCTCAGGTATGGCAATTTCTATTGTTGGGCCACCTCTAGGAGTCAAAAATGGGGCTTTTACTGCTTTCCAAAAGGCCTGACTGTCTTTCCTAAGAGCAGCTTCATGCAGAGTTTCCCAGGCTTGATTTCTCAGGGCGCGTTTTCTTTCCCTAAGTGCGGAATTGTACCCTTCTCGCCTGCCTCACAGCAGATACATTTCTAGGTACTTTATGTAATTCAGATTTTAAAGTGGCGTAGGCTCGCGTGCATTTTGGATCAAACCATCCCTGGGATTTAACTTTACATCGTTTCTTGACGAATAAAGCCTCCCTCATAGCAACTGATATTAAATGAAAAGATGCTAAAATACTATCTGGGGAGGCAGTTTCGTTCAAACAGATCTCAAAGGCCGATTTACATTTAGCTACCACTTGTTTGGTAATTACTAAAGGATCCACCATTGACCAGCACAGAGTGTAGCCATTCGTCCTACCCATTGCTATATTTGCTAACGCATGGTCGTCTTCATCGTTACTAACAGATTTACTTATCGACAACGAGACTGAAAGACAGAGTGGGAAATGATCACTAAGTGAATTATCGCCTACAGAAAACGAATGTATTCTAAACGTCTGACTATTTGAAAGTAGTATATAATCTATAGTGGTACAAAAACCTCTACCATTAAAAGTATAGGGCATGGGAACAGGTGCAGCCGACAATTCATTTGCGAACCCCAGGTCAAAACCGACAATTATTTCATTGTACAAATCCCCTGATATAGAATGCCTAAAGTGAGAGTTGCATAGCCCTTCTTCATTTATAAAACCACATAGGTTACCCTCGTCATTTGGGCACAAAGCACAATTAAAATCCCCCACCAGAATTAGCATCATATCTTTAATCTTGTCGCTATACAGGGAATTCAAGTCATTACCCAATTTTTTTACTATAACCCCAACTTTATCCGGGGGGATATTATTTGAAAAATTAGCCAGTACAATACAATGCTTAGTGTCCACATGAATTTTGATCAGTTGATAGAACATAACTTCCATGTACATCTCCAGCTTCATTATTTTCAACATACTGGAGATGTAAGTACAGAGCCCACCCTTTGCCCTTCCACTTATCCCTTCGACAGCTGCGGTGTGAAAGGTTTTGAACCCATTAATATGTATTATTTCCTTCGCCCATGTTTCCTGGAGGCACAATATGTTGTAATTGGATACAAAGTTACACCAGATTGGGTTGGTCAGCTTGGAACGTAGTCCCGAAATATTCAAAGAGGCAAGGTTACACATGACTCAGTCAGTGCTACCCGAGGAGCTAGTTGTTACTACATTGCCATTTAATCGGCCGGCATCTTTAAAAGAAATTTGAACTGGGCTTGCGTAGTCATAGGATTCAGGGGACGCACTCCAGATGGGCTTTGCAATCCCCATGGATTCTTTGCCCTGATCGATATGACCTGAGGGCAACTGTTGGTTACCTGCAACTGCATTAACCTGATCAGAGATAGTGTTAGGTTTACAAACTATATCACCTCGATCTCCGTTTAAGAAAAAATGATTATGTTTAAAAAACGGGGAACTCCAATAGGTCAGTCAATCTATATCTTCCAATGAATTCAGAGTATCGTAGCGGTTACTAACTGGAACCGCATACTTGGGGTATCTAGTTCCTGCAAATCTCTCATCTATCAAGGTAAACCCTGTGGGCCTGGGAGGTTGATAAAAGTACCCCAAAGGAAGAATATTTATACCCTGCACTAATGCTATACCATTGGCAGCCCTATCAAGGATGGACTGAACCAGGCTTGGAGACCTGAATGTTAAAACCACGCAGTCGCCCAGTAGAGACTTAGGGCCCGATTCTGATGCGGGTTGGAAAAGCTTCCCGACCGAGGGCCTGATTCTGATGCGGTTAGGAAGGCCTCCTAACGGCATTTGCTCCTTCCAAATCGGATCGGGAACGTGTCTTCCCGACCAAGGGCCCAATTCTGATGCGGTTAGGAACAAATCTTCCCATTGAAGTCAATGGGAGTTCAACCAAATCGTATCTGGAAGCATCCGGATGCATCCTACTCCGCCGGTCGGACTTTCCCGATCCGAGTGGGTCGGAAACCATTTCCCAACCGATTCGGTCGGGAAGCTTTTCCAACCCGCATCAGAATCGACCCCTTAGCTGTTTTACCCACCCAGCCTATTCTTCGTGCCACTTTGAACTCTGAGAAAAGCATATTAGTAATGCCAGTCCTAGAGCTCAAAAAATGTAACAACTTATTCCTTAAGGTTGACCAATGTTCAAAGACGTTGGGCGGTAAAGATGGAACATTTGCCAGCACAACCGTATATGGAGTTGCTTCTGGCGGAAGATGTAAATTCGAGTTTGGAATGGTAAGCTCTCTATGCATAGATCTCCGATGGGTCAGGATGCTTGTTGTTCTCCCCCCATTGGCTCGGATAGTAGACCCTACAGTAGTGGGGGCCCCATATGGGTGTTCTACAACCTGTGTGCACATGTTATTTGAGCCATCTACATCGTACGAAGGTCCTGCCTGATCTGACGAGGAAGATCTTACTCCTAGATGCAATTGTCCAGATTGCGCAGAATCAATGGCTGTGGAATTATGAGTGCTAGAGTGATTTACTTGTCCCCCTGCAGAATTGCTACCAGACTGGCCAGCCTCAGTTCCCTTCCTCCTATCAGGTAGGGTGCCTGTGCCTCTACATGGACATATGTCCTGGCAGACTGGAATGATGTTTGTAACAAGCTCCTCCAGCTTTGCTAATCTAGTTTCCATAGATGATAATTTTTGGGACAAAGGATCCAACAAGACTGATACCATTGTTTCTAACCTTTCCCAGAAACAGTCCTCACGTGGCCAGGAAGTTGGTCCATCCGGTCCCATGGGCAACGGCGTTATAATGGGCCCCTGATTGCATACTCGTTCACCAAATTTAGTTTTGCGCCCGGGGGATTTTGATTTTGTTTCTGTGGGCCCCTAGACTTCCTCTTTTTGGGCGGTGGTTCATGGCTATTGCCTTGGCTTATTTTAGCCTTCTGACCCCTAGTAGTTACGTTGGGCCTGCTTGGTCTACTTACTGGCTCAGAGGATATAGAAGATTGGACATCTAACTCAATGGGTTGGGACTGATTGATTAGGGGAGAGGTGTCTTCAGAGTTAGTTTGTAGAAGGGGCCCTGTGAGTGCGATTCGAGTCTGGGAGGGCTGGGGTTCTAACGATAGTCTACACTCAGTGAGCTCGATTTCATGAATAAGTGCTGATTCTGCCCTTAGAAGAAAAGCGTTGAGAGTCCCCACAACTCCCTGCCCAGTAACAGATTTTCGTTTGCTCATTTTAAAGCACCCTGAAACTAATATAAATCTCAGTTTGTAGTACAGTACCTTCTACAATCGTCCCAATAGTCCCGAAGTCAAAATGTCAATGTCGTAGCCCGGCCTCCTCCGGTCTCGGACAGGCGCAGATGGGCCCGCCCTTGGCCCGGGATTTGCCCGGGCACAGCCCGGGCACGCCCACGCGCATCCCGTGCTGCGGGAGCCTGAGGCTGATTTTAAGCGCCGCCTGGTGCAAGAAAACCGCGTGGGTGCCTCCTGGCGCTTGGGACTCTGGGTGACGTAGTCCCCCAAAGGAAAAGTGACGTTGTGCGGCAAAGTGCTGGTGCAAGGACTTGGCTGGCTCTAGTGGTCCGTGAGGGCTCCCACGCTGCGGGAGCCCGAGGCCGCTTTTAAGCGCCGCCTGGTGCAGGAAAACCGCGTGGGCGCCTCCTGGCACTTGGGACTCTGGGTAACATAGTCCCCCAAAAGAAAAGTGGCGTTGTGCAGCAAAGTGCTGGTGCAAGGACTTGGCTGGCTCTAGTGGTCCGTGAGGGCAAATATCGTTGTTAATAATATCGACATTTATTTTAGTGTTTTGTATTTTAGTATATGTGTTAAAAGTATAGTTTATTTTTCTAATGTATGTTTGAAATTTTTAGAAGTAATTCATTTTATGTTAAGTAATTTTTGCGTATTTTAGTTCCGTAGCGGGTTGTGGGTTTATAGGGGAATAGGGTGGGAAGTAATTTAATTATAATATATTTATTAATACATTTTTAGAAATTATTAATTTTTTAAGAAATATAATATTGTGTTTTAGTTCCGTAGCGGGTTGTGGGTTTATAGGGGAATAGGGTGGGAAGTAATTTAATTATAATTAATTAATTAATAATTGTATTAATTCATATTTATGTATATAATATTTTATGTTAATCGTGTTAAATATTGTGTTATTAATTACTTGATAATTGGATATTAATTATTAATAATTAATTGGTAAATATCTTAATTGTGTTATTTTTTTAAGAGCGGGTTGTGGGTTTTTAGGGGAGTAGGGTGTGAAGTAATTTAACTATAATTAATTAATTAATCATTTTTATTAATTACTATTTGTGGAGTTAATATTTCATATTGTTAATTGTGTTAAATAATTTGTTATTTATTACTTATTAATTGGTTATTAATTATTAATAATTAATTGGTAAATTTGTAAATTGTGTCAATTTTTTATGAGTGAGTTGTGTATTTAGAGGGGAGTAGTGTGGCAAGTAATTAAAAAATAATGTAATTTTTAATTTTTTCAGATAATATTTATTTATTGTTATTGTATAGTCTTAATAGTATGAATTAATTCATTACTCATTGTTTTTAATTTTTTTGTATATTGTTATTAGTTAATTAATTAATTGTTAAGCAATAATGTTAATTGTGTCATGTTTTACAATAGTGTTGGTGTTATTTATAGGGGTATTTGGTGAGAGGTAAATTATTTTTTATTATTTAAGTATTTGTTAATTAATGTTTATTATTTTACTGGAGTGGGAATAGTAAATTATTCACCTCCGCTATCCAACACTTTCCCTATTTTTGCAATTGTTGGAGTGGGAATAGTAATTTTATCCCCTCCACTATCCAACACTTTCCCTACTGTTGCACTCTGTGGAGTGGGAATAGTAAATTATTCCCCTCCGCTATCCAACACTTTCCCTACTGTTGCATTCGTTGGAGTGGGAATAGTAATGTTATACCCTACGCTATCCAACACTTTCCCTACTGTTGCACTCTGTGGAGTGGGAATAGTAAATTATTCCCCTCCGCTATCCAATACTTTCCCTACTGTTGCACTCCCTGGAGTTGGAATAGTAAATTATTCCCCTCCGCTATCCAACACTTTCCCTACTGTTGCACTTGCTGGAGTGGAAATAGTAATTTTATCCCCTCCGCTATCCAACACTTTCCCTACTATTGCATTCGTTGGAGTGGGAATAGTAATTTTATCCCTCCGCTATCCAACACTTTCCCTACTGTTGCAGTTGCTGGAGTGGGAATAGTAAATTATTCCCATCCGCTATCCAACACGTTCCCTACTGTTGCACTTGCTGGAGTGGGAATAGTAAATTATTCCCCTCTGCTATCCAACACTTTTCCTACTGTTGCATTCCCTGAAGTGGGAATAGTAAATTATTCCCATCCGCTATCCAACACTTTCCCTACTGTTGCACTTGCTGGAGTGGGAATAGTAAATTATTCCCCTCCGCTATCCAACACTTTCCCTACTGTTGCAGTTGCTGGAGTTAGAATAGTAAATTATTCCCCTCCGCTATCAAACACTTTCCCTACTGTTGCACTCCCTGGAGTGGGAATAGTAAATCATTCCCATCTGCTATCCAACACTTTCCCTACTGTTGCACTTGCTGGAGTGTGAATAGTAAATTATTCCCCTCCGCTATCCAACACTTTCCCTACTGTTGTAGTTGCTGGAGTTAGAATAGTAAATTATTCCCCTCCGCTATCAAACACTTTCCCTACTGTTGCACTCCCTGGAGTGGGAATAGTAAATCATTCCCATCTGCTATCCAACACTTTCCCTACTGTTGCACTTGCTGGAGTGTGAATAGTAAATTATTCCCCTCCGCTATCCAACACTTTCCCTACTGTTGCACTCACTGGAGTGGGAATAGTAATTTTATCTCCTCCGCTATCCAACACTTTTCCTACTGTTGCACTCTGTGGAGTGGTAATAGTAATTTATTCCCCTCCACTATCCAACACTTTCCCTACTCTTGCACTTGCTGAAGTGGGAATAGTAATATATTCCTCTCCGCTATACAACACTTTCCCTACTGTTGCACTCCTTGGAGTGGGAATAGTAATTTTATGCCCTACGCTATCCAATATTTTCCCTACTGTTTTAGTTAATGTAGTGTAAAATGTTGTTTTAAAGATAAATATTTATTTTAATATCTTATTTTATTATATATATAATGTATTTTTATATTTATCTTACAGGTTTATGTATATATGTATTTATAATTTTTATTATGTTTGTAACGTTTTATAATTTAATAAAATAATTATGTATTAATATTATTAAGTAAATATATATATATTTTTATATATGTATGTTTAATTTATTTTTATATTACATTTATTATTTATAATTTTTAACATTTTTAAATAATTCTAACTATATTTTTATTAATTATATTTATTATTTAATTTATTTAATATTATTTTTAAGACATTTTAAAAACGATATTTTGAACAACGATATTTTAAACAACGATATTTTGGTTTCGATATTTTTGTACTTACCTTTGTAGAGATAGGATGTTGATATTTTGTCCATCGATATTCTTGACACGATATTCTGGTTAGTCGATATTGTTGTTGTCGATATTATGTCAGTGATCCGGATCAAGTAAGGGAGGAAAAGCATCAGGCCCGGATGGGATCCCGATTGATATTTAAAAAATAATACTGATCTTTTGGGCCCTCTTTTGATGTTGTTTTTTAAGTCTTGCCGGAATGCTGGATTCCCAAATTCCTGGTCCGAATCCTATATTGTGCCAATATTCAAAAAGGGCGATTGTAACTGTCTCGCGCACTACAGACCCATCTCTTTACTGGATTCTCTAGTTAAGGTGGTGGTTCGTATAGTTTTAGGCAGATTACAGGAGTGGGCAGACTGTAACAACATTATTTCTGACTTTCAATATGGCTTCCGCCAGGGAATTGGGACTACGGAGCAGGCCATCAATTTGAATTTATTGGTGAGCAAATATACGCATATAAAAGGGGGCAATTTGTTTCTGGTGTTTGTGGACTTCACCTCCGCATTTGATTGCGTTGTTCACGACAAACTTTGGTCTATTATGACCTCAATGGGTATCGATTGCGCCATTGTTAATTTCCTTAGATACTTGTACTCAACTAGCTCTGCAAAGATTCACTTTGGTACGAGAGGTGAATGTACACGATCCGTTAACATCAAAAAGGGAGTCCGTCAAGGGTGCGTACTCGCCCCATTCCTATTTAATCTATACATCAACAGTTTGGGCAGCACTCTCGCAGACTCATGTACCGATCTGCCCCAAATCGGTCATTGGCCCATACCAGTTCTGCTATATGCGGACAACGCAGTGCTTATGGCCCGCACCCCCATGGCTTTGCAGCTCCTCTTAGATAAATTTGTACATTTTATGGAAAATTTGGGGTTATTAATTAATATAAGCAAAACCTATGTTATGAAAGCTGGCCGAAAGTTATCCAAGGGGCGTAGTATTTTAATAGGAAGTGTGATTTTACCTCAAACACCCACCTTTTTGTACTTGGGAATTTATTTGATGGTGATGGCAATTGGAGAAGTGCAGTAAAATCGAGAAGGATGCAGTTTAATAGATCAATTATGGGCCTGTGCAACTTCTCAAGGAAATTGGGCCGTAAACACCCTAAAGAAATGATGAACATTTATAATGCCAAATGTCGGTCAATTGCGATGTATGGTTCCGAGTTGTAGGGGCATGTAAATGTGGACTCATTACAGCTGTTAGAAAATGGGGTTTTCAAAAATCTCCTTAGGCTCCCAATCAGCTGTTCTAATTTTGTGTGTCACACGGAATTGGGAGCAATTTATCTAGCAGATCTGATAAGGGTACAGCCAGTTCTTCTCTGGCATAAACTATGGACATCGGACCGTATGGGTTTTAATCGTGCGATTGTACAGGACTGCTGTGGCTCTGAGTACGCCTTGAAAATCTCATGGCTAAAATATAATAAGAATTTTATGTCTGATATCTGCCATCCCGAATATTATGATAATCCTGAAACCTTGCGGTATATATTACGAGGAAATCATTAAAGAGAGAATGTCTAAATATCCTAGAGGAAGCGAGATTGGCGCTGGAACTGGTAAAGCCAACTGTACAGCATAACCAAATGGTTCTGACCAGTTTCTTGATGCAACCGTATTTAATCAGTGTTTTTAACGCCCAACACAGGTTTGTTCTGACGCGCTTCAGGCTAGATATCTTTCATCGTCTGACTAGCTTCCCTAACACTAATAATTGGTCCAGTCAATTAACATGTTGTCCCTGTGATAAGACGTCTAGTCAATCGACCATCAATGTACTGTTTTTCTGTACATTTTATACCGATTTAAGGATAATTTTTATTAAGCCTTTATTGAAATCCTTAAATTTTAGACAATGTAGACCGGCGTATTTATTTCTACAACTGCTTCCAAATATGTTCATATGTGTGGTATTAGCAAGATTCTTGAGGGCTGTCATTACCAGAAGGAAGATATTAACTGACGTATGTTAAATTGTGTTTGCTTTTACTGCACTCGTTTTTAAATTCTGATTCAATTTTTATCGTACTGTAATGTATACTTTAATGATTCTCCATTTGAATCGAATAAAGATGATTTGATTTGATTTTGAGTGGGGCTTTCATTCCTCTCAACTAACAGCCCAATTCTTACATTTGGTATATATTTCCAGTGGATCTATAAATGACAATGTGATATGTTTTAGGACAAAGTAAAAGCAAAAATTGTTATGCTTTTTGTATTTGGCTGCTAGAAAAATCTCAATCAACTGTTAGTTGTTTTTACTATGCAGTAAATCAAGGTCTTTATAATTATTATTATTCCTCTTACTAAGAATTGCTTTCGTAATTTTTTCAATTATTTGTTTACAGACTTGATGCTGGGTTATACAATCTGTAGTTTAAAAAGCAATCATAGAACAGGCTGAAAGTCAATTTAATTTCAAGGAACCGAAAATAATAGCCTTTTATCCTAGAAATAATGGGAGATCTGCACAGAAGAACAGTTCCAAAATTTTAGATTGCAGCAACTTTTATTCTGGATCATAAATAATTAGTTTTAGAATGCTAATATTGAGGGAGTTGTACGGCATGACCTTAAACAACAACAACAAAAAATACCAAAAGTCAAATAAATGATTCCGGAAATGCTTAATACAGTTAGTCATATGTCAAACAAGTAAATAAAAGCTGGCTTTATGTTTCTGTGAGTACATACTTGCTATTTAGCGCTGCAACCCCTACTGTGCTCCTGGGAGTTGACATGCTGGCAACATAATTCCACTGTCGTGCCTGCGGGTCCCATCTTTCCACTGTGTTGAGGTAGCTCCATCCATCATGCCCACCAACGGCATACATTGGTCCTTCAAGCACCGCTACTCCTGTTTGCAAAAGAAGCATCGTGATAATTAGTTCATTAGAACCCAGCCATGTCTGTAATCTGTTCATCACTGGAGATTGTAATACAATCTTATGGCATGTGCTGTAGAATCCCATACATTTAACAGCATTGGCACACGAACAAAGAAAAATCACTCTGTATCGCTGGCTGTAGTTCACTATAGAAATGGACAATTAATGGACAATTAATATAGGTTTAGTAGAACGCACCATTCAGAAGAGTACGGTCCACTTACACTCTCTTCCCCACACCGGGGCAGTCAAATCGATCCCTTTTCTGCATACCCCGTGAGGGCTCATATTGAGTGGGCTGGGGAGTTTGACAGAAGTGTCAGGGAAGGGTGCAGTGGTGCACAATTTGTCTAGCCACCCTAGCACCGTGCTCGCCTTGTGCAGGTGGCAACTGTATTTCTCTCACTAGCTGAAACTGAGAGCGGGCATGCGGAGTCTGTTTGCCTGAGCTGCAGGCTTATTTTAATATAGCACAGTGCTCTGCAGGCCTTTGCTCGCAAAGAGACTGTCTGTCTTTAAACATGGTACAGAGAAGTTGTGGCTTCACAACCTTGAGATTGATTACAACTGGATTAAGGAGCATTGTGTAGGGGGTTGTACGTGGCTTGAGTCTCAACAACCAGCCAGTAGCGGAAAAGGTTGCTTTTTCCTGCTTTGTTCAGCATAATGTTTTCAATAGAGTGTCCCTGCAGGAAGCACCATTTTTTGTCTGTGATTCCTGGTAGACTGAGCAGACCACAGGCAACTTGCTGACAATTAAGCAATTTTTGGCTGCAGGTCTACATTAAAATAACAAAGGCAGTAACATCTAATTTACCATTTTAATTTTTTTCATGGTTGTACTTGGTAGGCAATTCTGTTGCACTACAGAAATTATTAATAATACCGTGGTACTGTGCTTGGAGGTTACAGATTGTTTGGTTGTACAAATATCCAGTTTCTGTAAAGATAATTTTATGTTTCTCAGTTAGACAAGGGAGCTTCAGGCAGTCATGATGGCATCAAACTAAAGGTTTCACATGAGAGATAGTGCAATCAGTAGTCACTAATCTTTCCATCCTGCTTAGAAATGTGGAGCAAATTACCTCCGTATAGAACAATGACACATAGGATTGAGGTGATTAATGAACCCATATTAGAGAAAAGAAGGTGCCACCACTGTGGCGTCAGTGCTTAATTTGGGCCGGGGACGTCTGGCAGTGGCCACTTGCACTAATTTTTAGGAAGCAGAACTTAGTTATCATCACCAATCTTTGACCCAGAGCAAAACATAGAAAGGCACAGAAGAGAGAAAGAAGGAGGAAGAGTCACACAGGGAAACCGTGAAAATAGAGAAAATAGTGATTATAGAGACCCCGTAAGGAGTGAAGTAAAGAGACAGAATAGGCAGGGTGGTGAAAGTAAGCAGTATGAGATGGAATCAAGACTATGCAGCCTTGTTATTCAGACCCCAATATTTGCAATAAGAGTTGTGGGCACTTAAGAAGAATGTAGGACCCCTGTCATTGTTTCTATGTAAGCACAGTGTGGAAGAAGCAAAGCTCACAGTGCATATGGGTATGGTGGCCCTGATCCTAATACTGTTAATAACTAACGGACTCCCCCTTCTCTGTACTGCTTTGAACCAACATGAGGAGTTGAACACAGTCACTGGAAGTAGGACAGTGGGAAAGATGATAAACAATGCAGAACGTTGAATGTTGCAGAGTACGTTAAATAAATTAGGGTTGTCATGATTACCAAGCCTTGGTAGAAATTTGTAAGTTGCTAAATATTTACAGCAGTTTGGAATAATGTTGAGGAATTTGCTCTGTATTTGTGTTTCTATAGAGGTGTATACTGCACATTAACTGCAAGGCAGGGTTTCTTTTCTTTTAGAGTTCTTTTAGAGTTCTGCCATAACAACACATCCAATGACTTTCCATGTATCATAACATTTTTTAAATTAAGTAATGGTTCATGTTCACTTTGTCCTCCAGGGGCCATATTACGGAAAGTACCCCGGGTGCGCAACGGGCATGTGTGTCCGCTTTGTGCACACCTGGGGCACTTTGGCATTACAGAAGGGGTCACAGACACATGTGCAGCTCCTTCTGTAATACTGATAGCACTGGTGCACATGCAACAACAGCGCTACCATTAGAAGGTGTTCCCTCATTTGCATGGGGTTGTAGCCCCATGCAAATTAGAGAATCACTTTGCCTCTGCACCTGTGCCGTATTATGGATACAGTTGCCTTGTTCTGAGTACCTAGGGCATTGCTCCAGCATATTTAAATAATAAAGGGGTATAATACACCATCCACTGAGTGTACAGTTGCCCCTTCCAGAAATGTGGCCACGTAATGCCTTAAAACTAAGAAATGAATCTTCCAACACTGTTCTCGAGTTAAGTTTACCTTATTTTCTTGTATCTATTTAATTTGTATAGCTTGAAATTAGTGCTTAAAATTAGACCATTTTGAACGCAACCAGTTTACCCATTGTCTCTGTTTTCTAAACCCTCCCACAGATTGAAATAGTACTCTAACTATTTCCCCGGTAGGTTCAATTGGCAATGGTTGGCATTTCTTCAAGATAGACATAATTTAAAGATATACCAACTTATTTTGCACCCAGGGTGTGGTAAGGGAGAGTTGAACTGCTTCCCAAGGGATCAGAGCTTCTATTATCAAACAATCTCTGACTTTTCAAGGGTTTGACTTTGACAAGGGTGGGAAGGAAGGCGGTGTTGATTTTATTAGATCTATCCACCGCCTTCGACACGGTCAACCACTCACTTCTTGTCAATCGGCTTCAGATGAACGGGTTCAGGAACTCAGCACTGGCCTTGCTTAGCTCTTTTTTGTGTGATAGGGAGCAGATGATGGCTCTTATAGACTTCAATTCAAATACTTTTTCCTTTCTGTGTGGGGTGCCTCAGGGGTCCTCCCTTAGCCCCACACTTTTTAATATCTATGTCACCCCCCTAGCCAATCTTATCCACAGTTACAGTTTTGTGGTAATCTCCTACGCAGACGACATACAAATTGTGGTGCCGATATCATCTGAAGCTGAAGGGGAGACTAAATTGTTTCGCAACTGCATGGCTCACATTGTGAGCTGCTTGCAAAGAAACTGTCTGAAATTAAACTTACAAAAAACTGGCGTATTGCTCTTTGGGAACATCTCCACCTTCTGGAACTCCTCATGGTGGCCGCCCAATCTTGGTTCTCCTCCCTCCACAGTCCAAAATGCAAAAAAACTGGGAGTCGTCTTTTACACCAAACTATGTTTTTCAGACCAAATAAATCAAACCACCTCCTCTTCTTTCTTCCTGCTTAGGACACCAAAGAAGATTGTTCCTTACATATCTTTAGAATTACAAAAAACGGTCATTGTAGCACTTGTCATTACGATCTATTATTGTAATGCCTTGTATATGGGATCTCAGAAGCATTTGGTTAAACAACATCAATCTCTTCAAAATGCAGCTGCCAGGCTGCTTTTGAAAATTCCAAAATTTGCCTCTATTTCTCAGTCCTTGTAGAGCATTTACTGGCTACCAGTTAGGGAAAGGATTAATTTCAAAGTACTATGTATAACGCATAAAACTCGTCACCTGACATGGCCAGAATACTTTCGAAAAATCTTTTTCTGGCACTCACCTGGTCGTATGCTCAGATCAAGTGCTGCTAGACTAATGACTGTCCCCAGAATGAACAAAGCAAGATGGGCGTCAGGAGTTTTTCCTTTTGTGCTAGCAAACTTTGGATTATTCTGCCGTCAAATGTGAGATCTCAACTAAATTTGCGGCAATTCAGGAAAACGTTAAGAACCTGTCTTACAAATAAATAAACAATATTATCAGCTCTGATTTAGGATCTGGTGGTTTTTCTTTTTGGAATATTAGTGCCAAGACATTCATGGGTAATCCTGTGCTTTATACATTTATTTACAGTACATTACATTTTCCCAGGTTGCAATAAAGACATGCAATGCTAAGCTCCGTGTGTGGTGTGGTCAATGGCAGGTACTCATCTGGGAAGATGCTAAAAATGATGACAAGGGTGGGATAAGTAACACCAGAATGACTGTGCTCTCCCAGAGAGTTTGCTGTGGTTCAAGCAAACTGCTCATGCATGCCATGTACGTTGCTGTCGAAGATAGGAATCAACATTTCATGCACGTGGAGTCAAAGCACAACACCAGCCGCTGTAAAGCAAATGAATACAACGGACACGTTGCAAACAATTTACACATTGATGGTCGAAAGCCTGCTGGTCAGGCCATACATAAAGGTACCGTGCCACACAAGATAAAGTTGTATATTATACGGAGTACTGACGCTGAAAGCAGAGTTAACCTGGTTTACGAAGCACGAGCATTGATAATCATAATTTGCAAAGTAACGATGCAAACAACTTCACAGGTCTTCGAAGAATAAAGAGCCGAGAGTTACTCAGAATAGTGCAATTTTTCAGATGGCAACTAAAAAAGTAAAGTTTCCAGCTATTGTTAAAGATGATTCAGAGGCCAGCACATCACAAGGCGTCACAGATGAGTTGCCTAAATCAAGTCACATCGATCAACCAGCGGTGTCAGTACATTCCACACTGGTCTACAATGCTGCTGTGTTCCTGAAACCACGACCACCTTTTGATACAGCCAAAAACAAGATAGATGGTCTGCCTAGAAAGAGACATTTGATGATTTCCTTGTTGCACTTGAAGAGACTGATAACAAAAAGATTGTCAAGTATCTCAAAAATCTTGCTGGTGATGGTGTGAAAGAAGTCATAAAGAAAATGCTGTGAACTGATGAAGAAATTACATATTGTCAGATTAAAGAAACACTGAATCTAAAGTTTAATCCAGTACCCAACTTGATTATGAAAGATACATTTTCAGTCAGGAATGACAAAGAGTTGGTGAAACCATTGATGAAACCATTGATGAAACCATTGATGAACTTACAGTGTTTGATGAGCGTATCAAGTCTATTTGATACGCTCATCAAACACTGTAAGTCCAATGAATTTAATGATAAGGAAGCTTTGCGACTTAGAGTTATTGATAGATGCTTCTCAGATTCATTCCGACAATAAATGCTGAGAGAAACTCTTAGTCTTGAGCAAGTGTTGATGGCTGCCAGAGCTGAGGAGCATGCTGAAAGACAAGCCACTGAGACGGAAGCCAGAGGTGCCCTAAGTGAATCAGTCATGAGCATAAAACGTAAGCCAAAGTAAAAGACTGAAGGACACAAAGTGCTATCTACTAGTAAAAAGAAATTGTGTTTTAGATGTGAATTTTCGTTTCCACATGAAGGTAAATGTCCTGCCATTGGACAGATATGTAAAGGCTGTGGAGAAGAGAACCATTTTGTGATGGTTTGCAAAGCGAAGGAAAAAAAGCAAGTGCATCACAGCACAAAGAAAATAATGGCCTCCACAACATTCCAGAAACAAAGTTCGACATACCCCCACAAAGGCTAAGCAGTGACATCAATTGAGGCAAATTGACACTGAACGAAGTCGACTGTCAAATGAATCGTCATAAAACATTTCATCCAATTCAATATCCAGTGAAAGTGAGAAAGACGGTTGCACTATGTCAATGTTTATCTCAGAGAACCATGTGCATGTCAGACTGGCTGCATGCGAGGAAAAATGTCAGTCAAAGAAATGTTGACATGCCAAAGCACCAAAGTCATATAAACATTATCTGTAAATTACATTACAAATAAATGACTGCTTGATACCTTTCATTACCGTCAAAGGAGCATTGATATACATAATGCCTGAAGTGAGATAACATGAATTGTTTCTATTGCCTTGACGTATGCCATTGAAAACCAAAGTGTATGCTTGGGCTGCATCCATGCCCATAAAAAGTCACGGTTCATTTGTAGTGACATTGAAACACAAGAAAACAAAGGTGCAATCACCCATCCATGTGCTCCATGGTACAGCAGGAAGAGCCTGTCTGCTGCGTTTCAGTACCACTGCTGATATGGGACTCATTTCTGTGAATTACAACCTGAATGCTCACCACAAAATGGTAAGTCAATTTCCTTCATTGTTACATGATTTGGGAAAGCTAAAGACTATGAAAGTAAACCTACACATTAATGACAATGTCCCTCCTGTTGCTCAGAGACATAGATGATTTGCTTTTTATTTGCAAGAAGCTGTTGAAAAACAACTTGAATCATTACTTAGGCAAGACATTATTGATTGTACCACTGATCTGATGCCATGGTTTCTCCCATAGTGGAAGTGCCCAAAAAGGACACTGAAGGAGTTGTGCGCATAAGCATTGATATGCGACAAACAAATAAGGCAATTGAACGAGAACGACATCCAGGGCCACATATTGCTGACATGAAAACGCAACTAAATGGTGCAAATATTTTCTCGCACCTTGATATAAATAAAGGTTCTCAGTTAGAACTCAAAGAAGATTGCAGGTATATTACAACCTTTTCTTCACACGACTGTCTAGTTCAATATAAAAGACTCAGTTTAGGTGCTTCATCGACTGCAGAACGTTTCCAAGATTTCATTGGACGTGTCATCCAGCCAGTTGTGAACCATTAAACTATAGCCATGACATATTGATTTTTTTGGAGCTACACAAAAAAAGCATGATAAAGCTCTCACCCAAGTATGTAGCTTACTGACTGATGCAGGCCTGAATTTGAATGCAGACAAGTGTGAGTTCCACAACACCAAGTTAATATTTTTGGGCCATATCTTTTCTGATGGGCTTATGACACCTTATAATGCTAAAGTAAAAGTGCAGTCAAATGCTGATTCCCCACAAGATGTCTCTATGATATGTTCATTTCTTGGCATGGCCAGTTACACTTCAAGATACATATGAGACTTTGCGACCATAAGTGCTCCCTTATGAGCGTTAATGAAGAAAAATGTTTCATTCAAGTGGTCACAAGAAAATGGGAGAAGTTTCAAGAAAATCAAACAAGCCATTAAAAATGCTACTGAAATGGCCTATTTCAATCGAAAGCTTCATAATGAGGCTGTTGT
Organism: Calotriton arnoldi; assembly: GCA_963921515.1. Lineage (NCBI taxonomy): Eukaryota > Metazoa > Chordata > Amphibia > Caudata > Salamandridae > Calotriton > Calotriton arnoldi. Next base: position 576,916 of record CAWUFW010001167.1, read on the forward strand.
TGATGCTAGCCCTGTTCGGTTAGGTGTTCTCCTGGAACAGGACAAAAGACACCCCCATGCTCTAAGGCATCTAAGGCTGCACCGCAAGGGAGATATCTTTCTAAAAGGATTTCCCATATACCCTATGCGATCATAGGGTTTACTCTTTTTTGGGTTATGATGTCAGAAGGAGAGGCCCCCCTATACATCGATGAATACATTGTCAAAATCATCAGTGGGCCGCCACTTTTTTCTACCCAACCTACCAAACGTATAAGTCCTAGGCAACAGTTACTTGAAAAGTTAGAGAAGGCAAAGAAAAAGCACGTAAGAACTGAGCTGCATGCTCGCATGCTCACCGAGTATCTAAAGGCAGGAATAATCCCCCAAGGACTACAGGTCAGGAACGTACCAGGTATTTTTCGTGAAGATCCTAAATTCAAAGGCAACTTTAGTCACATTTCCACTACCTGCTCACGCCACTGGATGGTGTTGGGTGTGGAAACAGCGATAGAGCACGCAAAGGCAGAATTGAAAGAAATTGAGGAATTAGAGAAAGAGCTACTGGGTGGTGACGGAGTAGCAGAGGCAAAAGTATTCCTGGACAAACTAAATAAAACAATAGAGGAGTTCAATACATTCGAACTCAAAAAGAAGGCAGACAAGGTCACAAAGTTATTAAGAATTTTTCTAAGGAAAGAGCTTACCCCTATCTGAGGGAGGATTACTACACCACAGTAGGGTCCCAAAACGGTCAGAACACCTGGGGGAGATTTAGGAGAAATCAGCCCATCACCTTTTCAGAGTCATCAGGGGGCTCGGACGATTCAGACGCCCAGCCAGGTCCCAGTCGCTCAGATAATCATTCGGGGCAGCCTTTTTTAGAGCGAGGTGGCAAGACAAAAGAGAAAACATGGTACCAATATCCAGGGGAACGCCAAACCAGGAGAAAACATTACCAGTGGGGTCCTCAACCATACTAAGTCATGAAACAGACACATTAAGTATAATTCCCATCTTCAACCTGTCACAGCATGTACTATCCTCAGCGGAAATATCTTTATTAAGCAAGGGGTTGTCATTTGTCATTACTGAGCGCACAAACTTTTTTGATCTTAAAACAGAACTTTTCCAGTTCTTTCGTAAAATACGTTTAAAACTATTTTTCAAGGATAGAGAACCTATGGTACGGGACTCAATTACAGGCCTCAGACCACCCTTCACCTTTTACCCCACCAATGCCATGATGCCACCTGAGCTGTTAACCTTTGAAAACTTAATATTAGGAGGACTAGATAGCCTTAAAACAAGCAGATGCTTTATACCCTATAATATTACCATACAAGAAAGACAGGCATTACAGGCACTCAAGAACGACAACTCCATAATTTTGGAACCCGCAGATAAAGGTGGTGGACTAGTGGTCCAGGACAGGAAGGACTATGACACAGAAATTCACAAACAAATCAGGGAAAAAAAACACTACAGGAGATTGGGCACTAACCCATTATCAGATATCAAAAATCAAATTCTTAGAATCACTACTGAAGGTAAAGATGAGGGCTACATCTGCAAAAAAGAATTTGAAATCCTAAATCGCAGAGAATCCCAGAACTCCTGTATTATACACACTGCCCAAAATCCATAAGAGTACCACAAACCCCCCTGGATGTCCCATTCTGTCAGGATGTGGATCGAACCTAGAACCTATTGGCAAGTACATAGATTTCTTTATTAAAGAGTTTGTGCCCATACAAGAAACCTATGTCAGAGACACAATGTACATGATTAACTTAGTAGATGGCATGCCCTACAACACCGAATCTGACTGGCTGGCGACTTTGGACATCTCGTCACTTTACACAAATATACCCCAAGATGAGAGTATTAGGGTGATAGAGAACTTACTAGAGATGAGACCCAGGCCCTTACAAGTACCCACCTCTTTCATTATCTTGCTACTTCGTATCGCCTTGCAATCAAACTACTTTGTATCTGATGGCGTTTACTATCAGCAGTGTTCCGGGACCAGCATGGGTGCCGTTTTCACTCCTAACATAGCTAATATTTACATGGATCACGTTGAACAGAAATTTGTCCTAAATGACAACAACACGTACAACACGTACCGTACACGTACCGTAAATGTTGGAAAAGGTATATAGACAATATCTTTCTAATCTGGTCAGGAAATGAAACAGAATTCAATGAGTTTGTTATGCATCTGAACACCATCCAGACCCATCTCACATTCACTTCAACCATTCACAAGTCATCCATTGCCTTCCTGGACCTTAACATTCAACATGACAATGGGTCCCTCTATACATCTCTCCACAGGAAACCGACTGAGAGAAACACACTCTTATCATGTAAAAGCCACCATCCCCGAGCATTGTGGGATGGTTTACCTTTCGGCCAGTTTCTGTGCTTGCGCAGGAACTGCACGCACAAAGAAGATTACATGGCTGAAGCAGAAATATTGAAATCTAAGTTAGTGGCAAGAAGGTACCCTAACAGATTAGTCAGAAAATCGCTCAAACTAGCCTGGTTTTGTCCCAGAGAGGAATTATTGAGAACCAAAGAAAAGTCTTCCATTGACAAACTCATATGTGTGACGACATTTGGCGTACATTCCAATAAAATCCGTAATCTGATCATGAAGAATTGGCACATAATAAGAAGCATTGACCCCATGATTGAGACCCCCTAGTTTGCTTTTAAAAGAGGCAAAAACATTAAAGACCACTTAAGTCGATCCTCTACAGGGAATGTGGTACGCGAAACCAACACGTTGCAATCCACCTGGAACCTATCAGAGATGAAAGGCCACTTCAAATGTGGCAATTGTGTTGCATGTCCCTTCACATTAAACACTAACACCTTTGAACACGCCAATGTGAAACACACCCTACAATTTTTCTCCAATTGTAACACACGGAACGTGGTGTACTGTATTTGGTGCCCATGTGGTTTGCCATATATTGGACAGACACAACAACAGATCAAGGCACGCATTGGACAACACAGAAGTCGTATACGACGGTCTGTCATGAATGCCCCTTTGGTATCCCATTTCTCTGAATCCAACCACACTGCAGACGACATAAAGTGGCAGATTATTGACAGAGCCAACATCCCGGCAAGAGGCGGGGACCTTACACAAATCCTACAACGGCTGGAATGCCGGTGGATAGAAAAGACCAACTCCATAGCTCAGGGTTTAAACTCCGCTGAGGAATGGCGTGGCTTTGTAACAACACGCATGTCCTAATACCGTAGGAGCATTCTGTTTAAATGGTATCCTAGCACAGTTTGTACTTAGAATTATCTGCCCAACAAGGAGGTCTGGTACTGATGGTCACACTTCGACTTACGCAAGTTAGATGCCCACACCGGGCCCTTCCTATTTACTGTCAGATAACCTATGTCCAGCGTGTAACATATTCATGTATAATTCATTTAATAGTTGTTTTCTATTATGCTCAAGGCATACTTTATGCTGCGCACTCACAACATAATGGGATGTGGTTTATTGACAATAGTCTGACAATGTTCAAAGATACACATTGTACCTCGCGTTTAATATGATGCAAAAACATGAAAGGATCTCCATACATACAGTGACCGCATTTTCAATCCCAAACACCAGCTTGTGGATGCAGTACAATGGTGATTAATTGTCATAATCCTTGTACTACTTAGGTCCTCTGTGTACACGAAGGCGATACTAATGGAATAGTGATACCCGAATTCATGCATTGGTCGGTACCATTGATACGAAAATGTTTTTGAAAGGTTTTCGTATTTGGTACATGGCACACAATGTGCAGCCTTCATGAAACAATGTTACGTGACTCTATGATTATTGTGAGAATGGTTACTCCAGAAATTTTGTTTTGTGTTTTCTTTCTCTATTTTAAGCACACTGGGTACAAGACAATTAATCGGATGTAGTGTGACCAAGTTCGGCACGCTTACGGCACTTACATAGTAATGTATAGATGTATGATGACTATTACTGCTTGCTTGATAGCTTAAGTCATTTTATTTTATTATTCTTTCCTACTTGCCTTTTGACACTACCTGTGCTGTATCCAATTACAGTGTGTATAGATATGTGATGACCTTTACTGCTTGCTCGATAGTTTAAGCAATTTTATAAAATTGTTTTTCCCTCATGCCTTTTGACACCACCTGCGCCGTAGCCAAATACAGAAATGTTGAAGCATCTGAACCCCCTTTTTTCTATCTATTTCACTATACCTTCTTTCCCCTGCTCTTTCCCTATCACCGGTCTTTTATCTCTTTCTGTTCCATGATTACAGACAACCGGATGACATCCACAGGCGGCAATCCCAAGTGATGCCTGCCGTGTGAACCGGTTTGAGCGGGCTCGCGGTCTACATTATGACGCTGAAACCGCTAGCTCACTGTCATTCATGCCACGGTAGACGGATTGAGTGGTTCTACCCAGACGCGTAGCAGAGGCACGCGCAATAGATCTCCATCTGCTATTCCATCAAAGGTAAGAGCTCTCCCTGCCCACACCGCAGGCCCCCCATACCATTTTCTGCTGCGTTAAAACTGCACAGATCTGGCACCCTGTAACTATGTGCACCACTTGCCATTTCTAGAATACCGACGGATCGATCGAGTCCTCGGCATATATTCAAAATACACAGGTTGGAGCTGCTACTCCGCCTGCGCAATTGACACTGTTCTTGGTAAGACCCTTTACTTTGGACGCAATAAGTGGGTGGATTCTGTGCTTCTACACCATTGTTTGGTCAACACGTATATTTATGACAGCTATCCTTGTTATTTTCAGAGATCTACTCGGACTACCCCAGGCCGAGTTCACAAGTTATTATTCTTCTACTAACACATTGGCAATTTTCGCGCTGTGCACATCCTCGGTTGTCAGCCTTCCCACCCCGTTCTTCACTTTGGGGTAAGCTTCCAATTAGCCAGCAGCATTTGCTATTTAGCCTACTATTGAGATATGTTCCTCTTCCTAATGTAATTTTCACCTTCTCATTTTCCTTCTCACATGTCAGCACCCGGCTGGGTCCCATGTGAGTATTCTCTCTACTTCTTGTTCACTTGACCAGTGTTTTACATTCTTCACGCGGCTGCGCAACCCATTCCGCAGGTACCATATGACTCTTAACACTCCCTTCATGGACTTTTGTTACGATCATGGACCCATATTGATATTATTTTCTTTTCTTAATCATAGATGTCCCTACACCCCTAGGTCCTGATGAGACCCTACATTGCACAAAGGGTCGAAACGTCATCGACAGCTAGTTAAAGCGAACCACTAAAACAGCTCTGATTATTGAATACAGAAGCTGCTGTTACTGTAAATTTATGGATGGTCGTCTTTAAAAATTGTGAAAACCTATTTTTTATGTCACAAATTTATCACTCTTATTTTAAGGTTCCATTTACACTGGGGACACAACGCACTACTGTTTTTTCCTTTTTGTATATACCCGTAAACTTGTTGAACTATATAAAACAATTATCTGTGAACAGAGGTGTATATGGTGTCTTCTTCTTTTGGCATCACCATAACCCTTCCTCATTGCGATTGTGCACACTTTTACTAAAACAGATTATTGTATTTTTCCGCAGGAACCAATGTTTCTGTTACACACACTAAGGCATATTATGGCATATGCCAGTAGAAGTTTGTCCCAAACAGAATGTGCTTACTCTCAACCTCCGAAAGAAAGTTTGGCCATGGTATGAGCTTGTGAACATTTCCACGTATTCCTGTATCAAAAGCCTTTTACACTGGTAACTGATCATCAAGCTTTAATGACTATCTGTGGCAATCCAAAGGCCAAGATGCCGCCTCGCATTGAATGGTGGGGACTCCGATTTCAAGAGTATGATTACACCATTGTAAATCATCCAGGAAAGGATCAAAACCCTACTGACTACTTTTCCAGAGTGCCTATAAAAGGTCAAGATAATCCATCCAAGATGGCTAAAGCCTACATTAATTTCATTGTAAAGTCAAAAACGCCGCTGCCATAACGTTAGCCCATATCATCACTGACACGAGCCATTATTGTGACATGCTGAAGCTGAAAGATACAATTACAGTTACACATCAGTTGTGGAACCAACACACTCAGTCTTTCATCAGTGATGGTGAATACCAAAAGTACAACAACGTTAAAGATGGACTGTTTATAACTCAGGAAGGAGTTATACTTCGAGAGTCGAGAATCCTAATTCCAGAAAGTTTAAGACAGAAAATAATTGAAGTGGATCATGAAGGACATTGCTGTATTGTTGCCACCAAGAGAGCTCTCTGAAATCAAGTTTGGTTTCCATATTTAGATGAGAGGGTTGAAACGGAACTCAAGGCCTGTCATCTATGTAACTGCCTCTCTACGAACGTTATACAACATACTCTTACCATGTCAGAACTCTCTAAGCATGCATGGGAGAGATTAGCCATCAATTTCTTTGGTCCACTTAATAATGGACATCATTTGATGGTAAGTACTCTCGATTTCCATTAATAGAGGATCTCTAATCCACAGCTCATGAGCGAGTCGTTGAGAGACTTGATGGCATTCTTGCAACATGGGGCTTTCCAGCAATTTTGAATTCTGTTAATCACCCGCCATTCAACAGTCGAGAATTCAAAGATTTTTTGGAGCATCTGAATGTAAAGCATTGGAAGAGCACACTTTTGTGGCTACTGGCCAACGGACTCGTTGAGCGTTTTATGAGTACGCTACAGAAAGCGGTACACTGTGCAACTCTTGAGAGGCGCAATTTGCAAACTGTGTTGAATTCCACACTACGAGCCTCTTGTTCAACACCTCACTCGACCACTGGCGAAAGTTCTGTGACTTTGCTGTTCGAAAAAGCAATGGCAACCAAGACACCTCAATGGACCAACAAAAGAGAAGGAAAGAAAAGATGAAAGCATATGCTTCCAAGAGGTGGCATGCAAAGAACATTGGGGCCGATTTATAGAACTAATCTGAGACAAAATCCTAAACTTACTACTTCTGCTATTCACAGAAGGCACTTACGATTTTTGGTATTCACAGAAATCACTTACGACTCCTGGGCCCGATTCACAAAAGTAATCTGAGACAAAATCCTAACTTTATGACTTTCGGTATTCACAGAAGGCATGTAGGAGTACTAAAGTTAGGATTCCTAACTTTACTACTCCTAAACTGAGAAAAATCCTAACTTTATGACTTTCTGGATTCATAGAAGGCATTTAGAAGCACTAAAGTTAGGAATCCTAACTTTACTACTCCTAAACTGAGAAAAATCCTAACTCTACGACTTTCGGTATTCACAAAAGGCAAGGGGACTTCATCCCCAACCCAGTGCACTCCAGGAGGTGTGTTTGCAGAGTGGTGGAAAAAAGGGGCGTGGCCTCTGACCACCTCTCAGCAATCCCACTGTGTGAGGCTTACTGGAGGTAACAGGTAGGTTAGTTGGCCCCTAAGGACCCCCAGCAGCGAAAGGGACTTCGTTCTCCAACCAAGAGAGCACCAGGAAGCGCATTTGCAAAGTGGTGGGCAAAGGGGGTGTGGCCTTCTATCAGAACTTAGCAATCCTGCTGTGTGAGACTTACTGGAGGTTATTGGAGGGGTAGTTAGCCCCCAAGGATTTCCTTGGGGGCCAACTACCCCATCTGTTACCTCCAGTAAGTCCCACACAGTGGGATTGCTAAGAGGTCTTTGGAGGACACACCTCCCTTTGTCCATCACTCTCCAAACACGCCTCCTGGCACACTACTGGTTGGGGGATGAAGTCCACTTTACTCCTGAGGGACTTTGGGGGCCAAGAAGCCCTCCTGGTACCTCCTGTAAGTCCTACGCTGCGGAATTCCTGAGTGCTGGCCGGAGGCCCAGCCCCCTTTCTCCACCACTCTGCAAACGCGACTACTAGTTAAAGAAGCATTTGCAATGCAATAGGTCTCGCATTTGCGAAAGTTAGAGCTATTGGATTTGTAAATGTAAAAGTTTTTTACTAATGTTCTTTGGAGTGGAACGGATGTACGTTGTGTGTAGTGGAATTATGTGGTATGTTGTGCAGTGAAATTATGTGGATAGAAAGTACGTGGTATTTAGTGTATAGGAATTATGTAGAGTGGGATTATGTGTTATGGAGAGTAATTATGTGGTATGGTAGTGTGAGTTGTTGAGTGGTAACCTCAGGTTTAGTCTTCCTCATTTCCATAGAACCTAAACTATAAACTCAATGAGACACAAAAATAGAAGCAACCACTGAGGATAACTTTGGACCTAGTAAGAGGTATGAGCAGGGCCACTGGAATTATTTGACTTTTCGGCTGCACCGATTTTGACATAATTATACATTTTCTGCATTTGGCACATAATCCATCATCTGGGCATAACCTGCAGATTTGAACAAAGAAAACTTTTTTCCAGCTCAAAAGCTCAAACGTTATCAAAAATGCAGCGACACGTGTTAATGCATGGTGGAAGGCCCGTTGCAAAGCTGGAATTGTTACCCTTTACTTATTGCTAAATGTGGGTGTTAAATTGGTACACAAACCACTCTTGCTTCTTTCTGCATCTCTCTTGCCTCTTTATGCATTTCTCTTGCTTCTTTCTGCACATCTCTTCCTCTTCCTGCACCTCCCTTCTTTCTGCACCTCTCTTGCCTCTTTCTATACCTCTCTTGCCTCTTTCTGCACCTCACTCTCTTCTTTCTGCACCTCTCTTGCATCTTACTACACTTCTCTTGTCTCTTTCTGTACCTCTCTTGCTTCTTTCTGCACCTTTCTTCTTCTTTCTGCACCTTTCTTCCTCTTTCTGCACCTCTCTTGCTTCTCTCTGCACCTCTCTTGCCTCTTGCTGCACCTCAGTTGCCTCTTTCTGCACCTCACTCTCTTCTTTCTTCACCTCTATTGCTTTGTTCTGCACCTCTCTTGCTTCTTTCTGCAGGTCTGTTGCTTCTTTCTGTACCTTTCTTCCTCTTTCTGCACCTTTCTTCCTCTTTCTGCACCTTTCTTCCTCTTTCTTCCTCTTTCTGCACCTCTCTTGCTTCTTTCTGCAACTCTCTTGCTTCTTTCTGTACTTCTCTTGCTTCTTTCTGCACTTCTCTTGCTTCTTTCTGCACCTTCCTTCCTCTTTATGCACCTTTCTTCCTCTTTCTGCAGTTCTCTAGCTTCTTTCTGCACTTCTCTTGCCTCTTTCTGCACTTCGCTTTCCTCTTTCTGCACTGCTCTTGCTTCTTTCTGCACTTTTCTTGCCTCTTTCTGCACCTCTCTTGCTTCTTTCTGTACCTCTATTGTTTCTTTCTGCACCTCTCTTGCTTTTTTCTGTACCTCTCTTTCGTCTTTCTGCACCTCTCTTGCTTCTTTCTGCACTTATCTTACTTCTTTCTGCACTTCTCTAGCTTCTTTCTGCGCATTTCTTCCTCTTTCTGCACCTTTCTTCCTCTGTCTGCAGTTCTCTTGCTTCTTTATGCACTTCTCTTGCCTCTTTCTGTACCTCTCTTGCTTCTTTCTGTACTTCTCTTGCCTCTTTTTGCACCTTTCTTGCTTCTTTCTGCACCTCTCTTGCATCTTTCTGCACCTTTCTTTTTGTTTCTACGACTTGCTGTAGTGGGCGCGCGAAACTAAGGAATAGTATAATTTACTATTCCAACACCTTCCCTACTGTTGCACACACTGGAGTTGGAAATGTATATTATACTATTCCTAAGTCCAGCCCGCCCCCTACAGCAAGTCGTAGAAACGACTTGCGATGTAATGCTTTGCGTTGTCACAACAAGGTCGTTGTAACGACCGCATTGTAATCGCATGCGTTGTAGCGCATGCGATATAACATCGCATATTCAATCATAGTGCCATTTACTCACCTATACAGTTATACACGGTAAACAGCGTTTAGTTCGCAAGCAGAACAACGCATGCCATAACAACGCGGTCGTTACAACGACCGCATTGTTATTTCGCATACCGTTACAACGCAAGTCGGAAAAACGACTTGCGTTAAGGGAGAAGAAGGTGTTGGATTTAAAATCCAACACCTTCCCTAGTGTCCGCACAGACTGGAGTTGGAATAGTAAATTATACTATTCCAACATCCAGCGCCCCCTACAGCAAGTCGTTGTTCCGACTTGCGTTGTAACCGTATGCGAAATAACAATGCAGTCGTTGTATCGACCGCGTTGTTATGGCATGCGTTGTAAACGCATGCGAAAAAAAGGTATATATTCATTATACACACACCACCTCACTCATCCATACAGGTACTAACACATACTTACTGTCTTATACAATCACTGAACACCAGCACACACTCACCCATACAGCCACTCTCACAATCACTCACTCTCACATACAGTCACTTATATACTCCAACACTCCCATATACTGCCTTTCACATATGTAGTTACTCACACATACACCACTGAGACATCCTTTCACTCACCAACACAGTCATACGCATACTCACTCACCCATATAGCCCCTCGCAGTCGCACTCATGAACCTATACACCCAGTGAATAAACCACTCACACATCCATGCAGGGAGTCACACCCCCCCACACCCACCCACACAGACACTCAGGCACCCATAAAGGTACTCAGACAACCAATCATTAACCCATATAGACACTCATGTAGCTACTCACCAACCCATGCAGCCGCTTACACACCAACTGACAGACTGATACAGACATTCACACATATTAGTCACACACCCATACATTCACTAAGACACATTTAATCACTCACTTATTCAGTCAGTCATGCTCCCACTAAATCATCCATACAGACACTGATTCACCCACTCATTCTTCAATACACCTTGGCATATATATATATATATATATATATATATATATATATATATTACTGCTCCGCCATGCACCAGCTCGGTGCACTCACGGACGGGTGCCGGTCATGCGGGGGTGCTCCCACATATCCATTCTGCTCCACACTCCTCCGGGAAAACTCCTCCCAAGGATCACAGCACTCACGGGGCAGGTTCAAAAAACTTTATTCCAGAACCTCAGGCACAGACGCGTTTCGGCTAACTGCCTTTGTCAATGTTTACCTCGAAACGCTTTCCGCCACCATTTTTAAACATTTCATTTCATGGGCACCGATGTATTATGATTTCAGAGCTGAGATTTGTCTGATAATAACACACAACGATTAATTCTTACTTGTTGTGAAAATGGTTATGCTTATATTGTCCTTTGACTCAGAAATTGTGTTAATGAGTAGAATTCTCTTTCAAAGATAAATGGTTCAAAATGGCGCCGATATATACGGCGAATGTTGAAGAGTTTTGAACAAGAATTAGTCCGTTTTCTGTTTTGCTACACGGAAATGAAATGTTTAAAAATGGTGGCGGAAAGCGTTTCGAGGTAAACATTGACAAAGGCAGTTAGCCGAAACGCGTCTGTGCCTGAGGTTCTGGAATAAAGTTTTTTTGAACCTGCCCCCGTGAGTGCTGTGATCCTTGGGAGGAGTTTTTCCCAGAGGAGTGTGGAGCAGAATATATATATATATATATATATATATATATATATATATATATATATATATATATATATATATATATATATTACCTACTGGCGGTCGCCAGTAGGTAGTTAAAGTTAGGACCTATTTTCCATAGGAAATTCACAACATTCTATTCCCAATAACTTTAGCGCCGGTCGACGAATCTTCGTGAAATTTTCAAAACTCGTGGGGCGCTCCGGTCCGCTCCTATCTTGAAAGTTTCGGGGTGATTCGGCAAGCGGGGGCCGAGAAAAAAGGGAGGTCCCAAAACGTGTTTTCTCCATGTTATTTTCCATAGGAAACTTTAGACAAAGCTACAGCCCGAACTGATGAACGGAATTACACCAAATTTTTCAAAAAGGTAGCCCTTGTTTCAGAAAGAGCCCTTTTTGTTAAATGGTGTAAATCCGTTCAGTAGTTGCTGAGAAATTCAAAAAATAAGAGTCAAAAAATCAATTTCCCATAGGGAACTTTGTGCAAGGCTACAGCGGAAACTACTGAACGGATTTACCCCAAATTTGGCATAAAGGTACTGCTTGGCTCAGAAAGCGACCTTTTCAAAAATGGTGTAAATCCGTTCAGTAGTTTTTTAAATATTAAAGGAAAAAGAACTTTATATATCTGGGCGGAGCCTAACCACACATGTCATCGTGAGATCTGATTGGCAGTCAGCACTTCATCCAAGAAGTGTTGGCAGCCATCTTGGGACCAATATACATGATAGCACCCCAATGAAATGCATTGTAGTGAATAGAAGATTTTGAGGGTCACCAAAAGGAGAACTATAAAGGGTGATAACAGACTTTAGTTACATTAGAATTCATTTGTTGATGGTACCATACTAATTTTAGGAATTGTGGTGTGTTCTAGGGTGATTTTACCCTGTGAAAAACCTTCTGCTGGGATTTCATGAATCATGTTTGAGAGAAAACAATTTTCTCATGCTTGTCCCACAGAGGTTTGGAAGGTGCTCCAGAAGCTAAAATGAGAGCATATTTTCTGTAAATTCACATTATCTTTCTCAGTCATGTGAGAATGAAGTCTGACATTCTCAGTAAAACATGTAAATCCAACAAGGGCAGAGACTGTCAGTTGATTCCTTTGTGTTCTACTGCAGCTTCCCAGAGTGTTCTTAAGAACAACTAGAGCGCTAACAACCTTACCTATGACAAAAGTATGGCACACCTGAAGCCATCTTGATTGGAATAAACTGGTAACACTTAAAACATTTAATTTAAAAAGGAACAAAATGATGGGGTTCATTTTGTCTTAGAAATTATGGTTAGTGCTGTAGAAAGAAAAATTAGGACATGTTTTAAGTGAGATCTCAAATATCTTCCTGTTATATTTCAACAGGAGCAGCCTGCCAGATGATTCCTTTGTGTTCTACTGCAGCTTCCCAGAGTGTTCTAGAGAACAACTAGAGCGCTAACAGCCTTACCTATGACAAAAGTATGGCACACCTGAAGCCATCTTGATTGGAATAAACTGGTAACACTTAAAACATTTAATTTAAAAAGGAACAAAATGATGGGGTTCATTTTGTCATAGAAATTATGGTTAGTGCTGTAGAAAGAAAAATTAGGACATGTTTTAAGTGAGATCTCAAATATCTTCCTGTTATATTTCAACAGGAGCAGCCTGCCAGTTGATTCCTTTGTGTTCTACTGCAGCTTCCCAGAGTGTTCTAAAGAACAACTAGAGCGCTAACAGTCTTCCTTATGAAAAAATTATGGCACACCTGAAGCCATCTTGATTGCAATAAACCGGTAACACTTAAAACATTTAATTTAAAAAGGAACAAAATGAGGGGGTTCATTTTGTCATAGAATTATGGTTAGTGCTGTAGAAAGAAAAATTAGGACATGTTTTAAGTGAGATTACAAATATCTTCCTGTTATATTTCAATAGGAGCAGCCTGCCAGTTGATTCCTTTGTGTTCTACTGCAGCTTCCCAGAGTGTTCTAAAGAACAACTAGAGCGCTAACAGTCTTACTTATGACAAAATTATGGCACACCTGAAGCCATCTTGATTGGAATAAACCGGTAACACTTAAAACATTTAACTTAAAAAGGAAAAAAATGAGGGGGTTCATTTTGCCATAGAAATTATGGTTAGTTCTGCAGAAAGAAAAATTAGGGCATGTTTTAAGTGAGATCTCAAATCCTCTTCTATTTCATTAGAAAATTCTGACATGCAGACTGAAACAATCACTTTCAATACCAGCAGTAGACTTCCAGTTAACTCCCTGGTGAGCAGTAGCTTTACTATAGTGATCTAATGAGCAACTAGAGTGCTAACATTCTGAATTTATGGCAAATGTGTGACACATCTGAATGCCTTCTTGATGGAATCAAAGTAAAAAACTGAAAGCATTTCCTACTGAGGAGACTGCAGTAAATGAGGAAATTAGGAAACTTCATAACAAATAAGTATCCCAAGATGGCCACCAGAGAAAAAAGAGCCCAAATGTAGCACAAATATCACCCACATGTAGCCCACATATAGCCCAATGACAGAAGTGTGGAAAACACTTTTTATTTTGAGTTTTTTTGCAGTTTTATATAGTGCAGACTGGTCAGGTATTGGAGCGTTGCATCTTACTTGGACCCCTTATTGCGTATTTTGCACGAAGTACATGAGATTGATCTTGCGAAACATTGAACTTTACTATTCTGTTAACCTGAAGTTGCTCTGAACCGGGCTTTGTAACACCCGTTTTTACCTACTGGTTTTAATTAATTCTCACTGTATTGTATTAAGAAATAGGATTTACTGTTTTTATGTACACTTTTATGATCTATGTTTCTAAATCAGATCGAATAAAGTTTAATGAATGTAATTGAAGTCTCCCAAGATGGCCACCAGAGAAAAATTAGCCCAAATGTAGCACAAATATCACCCAGATGTAGCCCACGTATAGCCCAATGACAGAAGTGTGGAAAACACTTTTTATCCTTTGTTTTTTTGCAGTTTTATATAGTGCAGGCTGGTCAGATATTGGAGTGCTTTACATGAGCATTGGTTACATCATACAAAGACAAACTCATTTTGGTTGTAGGCTTGGGGAGATTAAGTGATTTGACCAGAATCACAGAATGACGAGCTGAAGCAGAAACTCCAACTTGGTAACACGACATTTTCTCCCCTAAGCGTAACATTTAATCAAGTGGTCAACTGGATAAAAAAACATAGAGATAACAAATAATTCAAAAGTGCTTTGTCGCTATTTGAGAACTGCTTGGCTCAGAAAGCGACCTTTTTAAAAATGGTGTAAATCCGTTCGGTAGTTGCTGAGAAATTGTAAAAAAACAAATATCGATATCTAGAGGCGCGGTGGATCCGCGAACCCTCCCGACCACGAGCTTCATTTTAATTGGCTGCCAACAGTCCAAACCAGGAAGTGTTGGCAGCCATCTTGTGACTCGGTAGAACCGAGTCACAAGAAAACAGGGAAACAAAGGTGAAAAAGAAGAAAAGGGGGCAGGGTAGAAACACCCTGACCCCCTAGGCCTGCTCAGGGGGTCCCACAAGGACCCCCAGGGCCAAAAAAAAGCATTTTTTTAAAAAAACATTGGCGAAATTCGCGCTGGGGTCGCGAATCCCGCCAAAATGTAAAAAGAAATGAAGCGCGGGATACCGCGCTTCATTTAATTGAGACCCCCGGGTGGGCCAGGTCCTGGGGGCATTGCCAACAAATATATGCAGGGCCCGCGGGGCCCCCGCAGCCCCGGGGACCGCCACCTCCCGGGACTTATTTTTTAATGTTTGGGGGCCTTCAAGGCCCCCAAGCCCCGGGGACCGCCACCGCCAGGGCTTTTATCAAATAGGGACCCTCAGGATTCAAGGGGAATTAATCCTCCAACTTACCCTGAGCACTACTGATGCAGTCCAGCCATCGCCCTGTCGCTACCCATGCACTCCTCCAATCAACCAGCGAGCACCATGTACTTATCCAATCACTCCGCCAAAACACAAGCACTTATAAATTCACCATCCACTCTCCTTGCAGTACTCTAATCATCCAGTCAGTACCCATGTACTCATCCAATGACCCAGGCACTAACTCATGGCAAATACAGAGGAGGTCATGCTAATCACAGGGGTACCCCAACGCATAGTGTTCCCTAGTGTATGTAGGTGTTTTCACTGTATTCTAAGTGTCTTTTACCACCAGAGACAGAGTCAGTTACCACCAGTACCCATCAGCAAAAAGTTGGGGGCACAGGAGTACTTTCTACTCCTCTGTTGGTTCTTTCTGCACATCTCTTCCTTCTTCTTGCACTTTTCTTCGTCTTTCTGGACTTCTGTTGCCTCTTTCTGCATTTGTCTTCCTTCTTTCTGCGCTTTTCTTCTTCTTTCTTCACATGTCCTACCTCTGTAGGCATTGTTAGAAACTAGCATTTAAAAACCTTTGAAATTCACTTAAAAAAACCATAGGTTTCAGGCATGTTATAGTTAGAAATTAGCATTTAAAAAACCTTTGAAATTCACTGAAAAAACCATAGGTTTCAGGCACAGAATGGAGATTGTTAGCACTCGGGTGAGTGCTGGATTCCTCACCGATTTTTCTATGTGACTTTGCCACTGAAAAACTTGCTGTCAGCCCACTTGGGAGCAAAAATGAACTTCCTTTCCCACAATGCTTTGTTATTCTCACCTGAGTTTGATTGTAGAAGCTATTAAATGTGAAAGGCAACGGAAATGCAAGTGTCGGTGGTTTTTGCAGCCTAAACCTTTGATAAAGAGCGCTTGCTTGAAACGCGTCAGGAGGACTGGCTAAGACGCGATGGGCAAACCAGGCCCTCCCTGATCATCACTTACCATCTGCGTGCGTCGCTCAACATGGGGCAACCTCTTGTCTTCTCATTAATACGGGCCAGCCTGGTCGTGAGCAGATGCCACCGCTGTAATGCGGTTCCGCCGCGGAATGTTTTCAGCGGATCACGGAGCAGAATGGAGATTGTTAGCACTGGGGTGAGTGCTGGATTCCTCACCGAGTTTTCTATGTGACTTTGCCACTGAAAAACTTGCCGGCAGCCCACTTGGGAGCAAAAATGAACTTCCTTTCCCACAATGCTTTGTTATTCTCACCTGAGCTTGATTGTAGAAGCTATTAATTGTGAAAGGCAACGGAAATGCAAGTGTCAGTGGTTTTTGCAGCCTAAACCTTTGATAAAGAGCGCTTGCTTGAAACGCGTCAGGACTGGCTAAGACGCAATGGGCAAACCAGGCTCTCCCTGATCATCACTTACCATCTGCGTGCGTCGCTCAACATGGGACAACCTCTTTTCTTCTCATATATATATATATATATTCATAGAAAAAAACAAAGATTACAGGGACATTATAGTTAGGCTGACATTTTACTCGCACAAAACCAGAGAAATTCCGCTGTTTTAGTTAGCTGAGCTAACTATAACTCGCGCCCCCATAATGCACTGCTGATGACATCACATATTACATCACTCATGACACGGGCAGTGACATCACTGATGGCATCTCAAATGACATCACTGATGACATCATTTAGTGACTAAATGTTTAAAACTGTTATATATATATATATATATATATATATATATATATATATTCACTGAAAAAACCATAGGTTTCAGGCACGTTATAGTTAGAAATTAGCATTTAAAAAACCTTAGAAATTCACTGAAAAAACCATAGGTTTTAGGGAAAGTTATAGTTAGTTGGACATTTCACTCGTACAAAACCAGAGAAATTCCCCCGCTATAGTTAGTTCAGCTAACTATAACTCGCGCCCCCGCAATGCACTGCTGATGATGTCACATATGACATCACTCATGACATGGTGAGTGACATCACTGATGACATCACTGATGACATCTCAAATGACATCACTGATGACATCACTGATGACATCATCCATGTGATAATTTGATGCATCTTCTCACACCCTAATGTAACCTTTGATACACCAACTCTAAATAACAGACTGCCATTCTCAAAACCATAGACACTCCAGCAGCAATAACTACATACCCACTCACTGAATCTTAGGTCTAAACACATATCCACTCACTCACCCGTACAGTCACTCATGTAGTGTAGCTCCTATTTCCCTAATAGGCTCTGCGCATTGGAATAATATATCCTATAGGTTTGACATAGGACTAAGGTCAGTATGTCCCTATCGAGTATATTAAACTTAATTACTTGTGCCAGCTAGCTCAGAGGCCACTAGAAACTCCTTGACAACAAGAAGGGAGTAGTTTCTGGCAGCCGCAAAACATGACCACTGTGTTTCCCTTTTAGAATCAGAACGTGTCCCAGAGTCGTGGAAACAATAGATAACTATTTCACTCAGCTCAGTCGTGCATGCTTAGTTTTCTCCAAGTTACACAGAAAGAAATAGACGGGCGTTTCAATAAAAGATTTATTGAACAGTCTTGTTTCTGGTGTAAGTAAAATGTGCTGTTACGATCACAAGACAGTATGCGAGATAAATAATGTACAGTGTGAGCAGTAGAAATAAATAATACTGCGAGAGCATTATCTTTTAGTACATATGTTTTTAGATAAATAACACACACTAAAAATGCGAGTACTCATACGATCCGTTTCTAATCTAGTTCTACCCCAATGTACCTAACCTAACCTAGGTATAGGACGAGGTATGAAGTAGGTGAAGTATTCCTTACTATGGTATACTAAGAGTACGCTAACCCCAGTATGCCTAGTATGCCAAGAGTCCCTCTAGGTTCTAGGCTGCTCCATACCTGAAGAATGAGAGAGGTAGGAATCTCTTTGCCAGACTCGAACTCCAACACCCCGCAAGGGAAGTCAGATCACTGGAAGCTGGACTCTCTGCGTGCAGGGATGACAGCGTCTTCTCAGTGCGTCAGGCCGGGAAACGGGCTCCTCTGAAGTCGAGGTCTCCTCTGATTTACAGGGGCTAGGGAAGGTATATTTATACCTGAGAATTACCTCAGAATGTTAGCATTGACGTGAGTCGGACAGCGGAAGACGTCATGAATGAACCCCTAAGGAATAATGGTTCATGCATAATATATGAGTCCTTGAAGAAATCAATAGCTCTGGACTAGGGAAACTCCCTCAGCCTAAGGGTCTGTTCTTCAAGAACTCGTTGTGACGTTAGGGTGGACGGATGTCAGAGACCATGCCTGTATTTGGAGTGCACGGTTTAATGCCTAAATAAGGGCTGGGATTTTATGCCTATATAAGGGCAGGGCGAATTGTGCCTATATAAGGACATGATACTGGAAAGCCCGTTTATGGACACCCTAAGAGGAATACAACACCCACTCCACTTTCGTGTGTACGATAATACTAAAATGCTAAACATTTAAAATGCTAAACATAAAATGGAGTACTGCATATTAAAAATATTTCTTAAAAGTATTAAAAAACATATTAAAAATGCAAAAGGTGCTGTACATATCAAGCAATGCTTTTCATTTCTGGCATAAATTTCGAAATTAAATGCAATTGGAATGAAATAAGCAGTAATATTTACATGTGACAGAAAATGATCGATAAGTTGTTCAAAAATCAAAGTCATTTTATGTCATGAAAATTAATGAACTGTTTTAGACACACAAGATGACTAAGTGTCCGTGGAAGTACCGCGAAGTCTGTACTATAAGGCTAGTTCTACTTTAAGCAGATTGAAGTGCCATTTTCGTTCGAAAAATGGGAAAAAAGTTCAATTTTGGTAGAGTTCCAAGTTTTTGTAGAATGAAGGCCAAATTGTTACTGCATCTCTGGAACACTGTTTGCTGAATCAGAGTCAGTTTACAAGTCTGGTGTAAACATAAGATCATCTATTTCTATAGACAAAACATCATCCACTGTAGTTGGTGTCAGTTGGAACACCTCGTGTAGCAGATTAATTGCACAGAGATGTGAAGCTTCGCTTCCAGCATAGGATGCCGCAGCAAAGTTTGCGTCCGTTGTTACCTGTGTGCCTGTAGATCTTTCTCGTACCTCAGCAGCAGCCGGAAGCATCTGTGAGATCTCAATGAATGCTGACATCAGGATTGGAAGCCTCTGGGGACAACACAGAGCATGGGCCGTTATCGGGTCCAGCAGAGTATGGACATCCGTTGACGTTGCTGATGGAAATGTTAGACAGGTGTCCAACACGCATTCTTCACCACATAGCAGGCAGCGTAGAACAGGTAAGATGCAATCTTGCCAGATTGGTCTGAATGACAGGAACCACGTTGTATTAAGGTCCCGTAGACGAGTCATGCCCAAAAGCTGTACTATTCGCTCACTGCACTTTCGTTCAAGGAGAGCTTTCTCCATTTCGCTCGGAGTGATGTCTGCGAATAGGCTGGCCATAGCGCAATAGCAGGAAGAGAAATAGAATTCCGGCAACAAGTGCTAGAATTAATGGTATGCCACCAAACACCAAATGTGCAAAGTTCGGGATGATCCGAGTATTGCCTGGAAAGGTGCTAACAGACCGGTACAGATGCTCTTAAATACATGTATAATTCCACTTGTATCAGACATGTTGAAGATACGTGTTATCATGTCTACGAAATGTATAGGGCAGTTTGTACGTATTAAAGTCTGTATCTCAGCCGAAGTCCTTGCTACTTGTAGATCATAGGTTTCTTTGGCCGAGGTCAAAGGCACTGTTTGCTGTAAAAGCATGGCTTTCATTCTGCTCAAAGTATCAAATCTTATAAAAGAGACGTTCAGCGAAGGCCATAGAGGCGACTCCCTGACTGTGTCTATTGGGGAAACAATACTTGCATACAGCAAGTGACCCTGGAGTTGACCGTTACTAGATATGGGATGCCTGGCAACATGCTGCAGCAACTCTGATCATTCAACATGAGGTAACTCCCATTAGAAAGTTGTCCAAACATTGGATTAATCACAGCAGCTGGTGTACCCTGCAGATGGCAAGACAAATTTGCCACAGAACCATTACAAGCCCCGTGTAAAGAAATGTCCTGACATATAAGTGAACCGCTCAGTGCACGTTTACAGTGTGTACCGCTTAAAAACACTTCACGATCCCCACTCCAACATCTATATGTATACGGTAAATCCCAAGATGTCTTAATGTATTCCTTACCCAACCTTTCATATTTGCCTGCTTGCTTTTGTCTGAGGCAATACTGAAACTGAAAAGTACTCACAGGTAATGTTATTTTGCCATGAATAAGCCATTCTGTAGCTGGTTTTTCTGCCACTGTGAATGGTAACTTTTCCAGTTTTTCAATGCTCAGCACTGTATACTTTGCTCCTCTTTGTGCCAATTCGATCTGTTTATCAGTTAGATTGTATTCTGCAAACAGAGCCGATGTGTTAATGAAACGCCAAGGCACATAGCCCGCTTGCAAAGATTGCAGCGTCCAGCTTAATAACATAATAGAACGTAATTGAGACTGGCCTTGCTGTAACATCGCCAAATCTTGTTCTAGTATGTCGATAGCAGAGGATACAATGCCATCCAATGAATATATTCTGGAGGACAAAGTTGTTAACCCATTGTCGACCACAGAGAGTGTTTTCTCTAAATTAATACGATCAAGTTCACGTATTCGTTCTGCAGCCTCCATCTGTGATACTTTCCATGCTTCATTATAGGCAGCATAAATGCCGGCATATATGAAACGTTTTCGACAGCGGTTTTCTTGGTCCAAGCAAGAATTCCCTAAGGTCTGCGTCCTTTTTAAGTAAGGTTAAGTGTTGTTTCACATCCTGTAGTGTAGACTTATGCAGCCAATCGAGGCATAATTTTCCTACACTGTATGTTGTTACTACCCCCGGATGTTGTCTTTGGACGTATCTTGGGTCTGGCCTATTAATAGTAAAGCCCTGAGTTTTATTCAGGAATCTTTCCTGACAGTTGTTCGTGTCTATGGGCCAGATCAACCATTTTCTCCAATCAGGATTAGATCTGTTGAGTTGTAGTATATTGTCAACTGTCACCACTGCCTGTGTATCGTTATCTCTGGCAGGTGTTGGTACAGAAGGTGTGTTCATTTCTTTGATCTTGGCTAATCCAAGACAAGATGTTTGTTGGATGGTTTCATTCAAAAACATTATTTGTTCAGGGATCATGCAGGCTCTAAATAAAGCTTCCATCCCCTGCACTTGCCATTCTTTAGTACCCCAGACTGTTTTGGTGTCTATTGTGTCTTTCCAAAAGTCGAAACCCTGTCTAGACAGTTGGGCATTAAATAATTCAGAGTAAATCTGTTTTGTATTTGTTAACATAATTTTCAGCCCTATCTTGTTTACATTTTTATAGTAAAACATTTCTGGTTCAGATGTATTGTATCCTGAAAAATATGGAAACTTACTAGCAAATGTTTTTGAACTACCTTTAGGTGGTGTAGGACAATGTTCCCATTGGTTAATCATAAACACATTTCTTGGATATGCAGATTTATGCAAATAATGATGACCATAGTGGTTATAACAATACATTTGTTCATAGTCTGATGAACCCTCTAAATATTCATGTTTAGAAAATGCAGCAGATTTTTCTAGGTCAAACATTATGTCATTCACAGTCTCAAAGTCCCAATCATCTGAATAGGTACTGGACGTAATTAGATCACTTAGTGAAATTTTAAACAAATGTGGAATGTTCAATTGTTCCGTCGGACCGAAGATTTCAAAATCTGTTTTGTCCCACACTATACCATCCTGTATAGGAACAGCTGTGATGTGCACTGATGACAAGTCTCTTGCTTCACGATGGGAAGATTTATGAGGTTTCAAAAGTACGTTCACGCCTTTTCCTTCAGTATTCACATGGATGTATCTGCCACTTATAAGCACGCTCACAGTTGTTACCAAAGCTAGCCAGAGCAGGAAAACAAAAAGTCCAGATGTAATCCAGAGTTCAATCCATGGAGAAACCAAATAAGTTTTTTCACAAAATGAAGAAAGTCTTGTACTTGCTGCTTGAATTTGAATGATGCTGGCGTCGTTTCAGGTTCACTCGGATCTTCTGAGAACGTATCAAAGTTAATGAAATAGCCAGAAGCAGTTCTATCAATTGTTGGAATTGCATCAGGATTTGTAGAAATCACTGGAACCAGTTCATCACTTGCCACGTTGGTGTAGACAGGTGTATTTGGATGAACTGTTACTTGGTTGTCAAGAGGGATGAGTTCCATAGCGTTGTTGCTTAGTCCTCCATCTGTTACAGCTGAATTCTCGATTGTTATCAGTCTTTCAGTCTGAACCTCTTGGATAGTAGCGAGAGGAGTGCGTCTGCTACTAGGTCGGAGTCCACGAGGCCTACTATTTAGTATTGGCCACATACTGTGGTTTGATGAGGTCGATGGACACAAATCTTTTCTCCTTTCTTCCAGCAAGGGGCGGGCGAAGTACTGTTCTCGTTCCTTGAACTGCTAGGACAGGTACTGGTTGTCTGTAAGAAGGTCCAAATTCCTTCTTGTCCGCAATCTTTTCTCTGACTAGATCCCCAACTTTTGGAATCCAGACAGGCCTTGCTGGGACCGCCGATTTTTCCCCAGTGGTGGTTGGCTGTAGGAATACGTTGCTTTGTTGCGTTCTTAATTTATTGAGTTCCTGTAAAACAGCCAAACGATCTTTGATATCAAACGGTTTATTTTCCACCACTGTGCCTACATGTTCAAGGGCTGTTACCCACATTCTTGTCCCAAATAGGACCTCATACGGAGTGACCCCCCCCTAGAGAACTTCTTGGCAGATTATTCAAAGAGCGTTGAACCCCACTAAGGTGTTTGACCCACCCATCACCCGAACCTAATACCCTAGCTGTTATAGACTGCTTTATGTCCCGGTTTTTCCTTTCCACAACAGAATTTCCCTCAGGATGGAATGGGGAGGAGTACCGCAATGCAACGCCCAGACTGGCCATGGCTTCTTTGTAAGCCCGAGAGCTAAACGCAGGACCCTGGTCAGAATGTAGCGTGCCTATTGCGTATGTGCCGATAAAGACTCGCAAATCTTTTATAACAGTTCGAGCGTCAGCCGAGCGCTGAGGCCATAACCATAGGAACCTAGATTCAGTATTTGCGGGAATGCCTTTGTCCAGTAGGACGCAGGTGCGTAGATAGTCTAATGCTGTCTAACAATGGTGTCTGTACTGGGTTGCCGCATTCGCAGCATGGGGTCTGGTGGCTCTCTCGCTGTAAATTACAGTCTAAGCAGTTGTTGATGAATATGTGAATTTCTGTATTCATTCCAGGCCACCAGTACATCTCTTTTAACGTCAAAATTGTTTTAGAGATCCCTTGATGTGACAGACCCTCCCCCAAATGTGTTTCATAAATCAAGGCTGCTCTGCGTTCCGTGTTTGGAATTACCCTATCCCCCACTCCAGGGATTCGAGCAAAAGGAACGTTGTTCGCATCAATTACATAAGAGTACTTGAGTGGAAACTTTTTGGGTAACACTGCACTGCTGCCTTTGCTTGAAGCATTGACAGCCAACATTATCTCACCGTCTATTTTTGTTTTTGAATGAGTGATCGCAGCTACGGAAGCCGTCTGAACAGCCCCCTTTGTGGCTTCGTCAGCCAATGAATTCCCTGCAACGTGAACGCCATCACGTTGATGACTCAGTGTGTGGATCACGTGAGCCTTTGGTAGTTCGTTCTTCAACTGAACTACTTGTTCCCAAAGCATTTTATGCTTTATTGTGCCACCTTTTGCATCTTTGAAACCATTTTCAAGCCAGTTTCGTATGTAGTCATTATACGACTGAACACAGTAAAAGGAATCGCACACTATTAGTGTGGGGAATTCTCGATCTGTACTTTCAAGTGCCAGTTTGAATGCTTGTATTTCAGCTCGCTGAGCTGTGCAATCTCCTAGAGATTGAGTTTTTGTGACCATGGGTCTGAAGATGCCATTTCGCATGCAACCTTTAACGATTGCACATGCTGCACTGTAAGCTTGCTTACTCCCTGTTGCGGGTTGTGCGGATCCGTCAGTGTAAATTATGAATTCGTACTGATCGAGAGGCAGGCTTGCTTTTGTGACCGCTTCTAAAGCCGGTACTGGGGTTACGACAATAATGCGTTTCCCTTGGGCTAAGGCTCTTTCTTTTGCTACAGCGGTTTGAACTGCTGTTAGAATTTTTTCAGTTGAACTGAAGCGCATTTCCGCTTGTGTGTACAAATGAGATTTTTATGCGATTGGTATTTTCTCACCCTCATTGAAGGTTAAGTAGGTGAATCCGCATTGACCCGAAATTATTCGGATCACCAAATTGCGTTGACTTACGCGTGTTTGTAAGTGATTTGTTGCTAACATGTTAGCCTGGAGTGAACGCAAGATTTCTGTGTGTTCCTGTGTCCAGTTTCTGATCGACAAATCAGGTTTGATTAATGCGTAGAGAGGTTTAACCCTTTCTGTGTAATTTAGAATGTATGTTCTTCCAAAATTTAGGAAACCCAGGATGGATTGTAAGTTTTTTTAGCGTTTTTGGAGGTTGGAGCAGCGCACATTTCTCTAGAAAGTTAGCTGCCAAGCTCTTGCCTTCACTTGAAAGCTCATATCCTAGAAATAGGACATTGAGATGGGCAATTCTGGACTTTTTAAAGTTGAACTTGTAGCCCTCAGAGGCGAAACCCAGTATAATGGTGCTAACCCTGTTCAAGTGTTTTTCCAGGTCATCGTCTGTCAGATAGATGTCATCGACATAGGACAATGCCTCATTGTCATAAATTTGTAGTAACTCCGTTACCCTCGCTGAGAATAAACCTGGGCTGTTCTTGAACCCTTGTGGGAGTCGACAAAAGTGACGCTGGGTCCCCATTATGGAGAATGCTGTTAAGTACCTGCTTTCAGGTGCTATGTTTTGACAAAAGAAACCATTTGAGATGTCTAATGTTTTTTTATATTTTTTACGCACAATGTTATTCATTAATGCTGTGCTATGTGCATTTTGCACTGCAAAAGTTTTAGAACAAGTGTTTAGGTGTCTGTAGTCCAAAACTAGACGATATGTATTGTCTGGTTTGGAGACAGGAAACAAAGGATTGTTCATTGAGGAGGTGCATGTTTCAATCACCCCTTGATATTCAAGTTGATCTAAGATCTCCCTGACCTGTTTTTTAGCTTCTTGCTTTATTGGGTACTGCCGTTGTGCAGTTGGTTCATGTTTCAGATGTATTTTATGGTGAGGTGAGTCCTCATCCCATCCTACATGATTTTTATATAATGCTGGGGCCTGGGCCACTTCCCATTTCCTGGCATATGTATATTTTAGGTGAATTGGAATATGGTTGGAGAAGGCGGGCATAATAATGTCCTCGCCATGTGGGCACTCCCTGACAAATTGTGGTGGCCAGTCCTTTTCTGCTAGAAGTATGTCATAGCCCTTTATAGTCTTTCCCAAAAAGGTGCTTTCACCTGTCTAGGTTTGTCTCCCTCCATCCGGAGTGTTATTTCATATAACTTTTGTGGAGTGCTAACCCTGGTGTCTACAGTCTCAACTGTAATGTACTCATTCAAGTCCACTATCTCCAGAAGTTCCTTCAGGTTCTGGCGAACTATTGTGACTTCTGCTGCACTGTCCAGCATTGTCTGAGCCCATTCTCCGTTCTTGAGTTGTGTTCTCAGTATTCTCGGCATGTCTGATCTTTAGACCTGCTACTTTCTTTTGGAGAATTGAGGTTTTGCTTTAGTTTTTGGAGCGTGTTTGTCGTCTTTCGATTTCATGCGTTCTTCTCTATGTTCCGATCGTCCTCTTCTTTCCGAAGTCTGTGATGAGATCTGAAAGGGACGAGAGGAACATGTATCAGTATCTTGATACCTGTCAGGCTTTCTCAAATTATCCCTATTCCTGAGGTTATACCTCCTTTCAGAGGGCTCCTTTTGAGGAGACCTACCTCGGGATTGAGAACGTTTCTCGTTTGATTTTGTTTAGTAGACTCCCACTTCTTTTAGAAGATGTAGGAGTTTGTTTAATTGAGTCCTTTTCAGGACTGTCAGATAGCTTCGGCTTCACTGGTCTTCCACCCAAACTATCTCTGCCTAATTCTGCATAAGATTGTTCTATAATTCTGGGTAGTTCTGTTTGATGTTCTGTAACATCAAATTCCCTTAATTTTTGGCGGATCGCCACTGCTGCTGCCTCCCCTTTAATATTAGATAATATTATTGTTGAGACCTGGTCGAAATTTTTCAGTAATTTCATACCTAAATTTAGAGCAGGCTCTGCCCCGTATTCGTTTTGAATTTGTTTCAGGACATCAGGTATTACCGCAATTGACGGAATGCCATGTGTTTTAGTATAGATGGCAGCAAAGACTGAGCCCCAAGTGGTGCAGTCTTCTAGTTGTGGTGTGATCCCCATTGGTAAACTGATTGTCAGTATTCTGTGTTTCTCATACGGGCTAGTATTTGGAAATACTGCTTCGATTTGAGTAATTTTTTGAGCTATCCAGAAAGGAATTTGCTCACGTTTTGTGGGCATTTTACCCATGACTGCGTATAGAGTCTGTGGTGTAATTTTTAGTGTATTCCCCTGTTGGGGAGTTGGATTTGGAAGTGTTAATGGTTGCTGGACTGTAAAAGTCTGCATGACATATTGGACCAATTGTCTGTAGATTTTTATTAATTCTTGTATTTGAACAAGTAAGTTCTCATCTGACATTATATCCAGTTCAGGATGAGGTGTGTAGCCGGCTAGGATCGGCCATGTTGCTCCTGGTCTACCTAGTGGACCGAGCCTGGTAATGTTTCTGTGATGTTTTAGGGCGCCTTTAAACCAGAGCTGATGCTCCTGGTATGTTAATGGAATTTCTATATCCTCGAAAGGAATGTATTCCTCTGGTGGTTCATCTTCTTTGTAGAAGTGAAACATGTGTGTTACTGGATTGGATTCAGGAAATATTACCCATGAATAGAATACCTCTGTCTGAAAGGATTCGTGTGCCTCTATCACGAAAACTGCTCTACCACCTCTCGGTGGTAGGCCATGTCTTATAAGTTTTAGAGTGATGGCTCTTCTTAAGTTTGGAGCGATGTCTATAACACCCTCCTCGGTTTCATTTAAACCGGTAATGTTAAAAGCTGCTGCTTGGGCTGGATCAGCCGCAGCTACACCGTTTCCGGCGTCTTCATTCATTTTGTTTTTTGAAAAATGTAGAACAAGTTTCAAGGAAACAAAGATAAGGTGCACAATATTTTGGAACACTGTATCCTTCAACGTTGAGCAAACCAAACAGCTAATATATAGGGTACTGCCCTATGTGGCCGTGGTGGATACTAAACCCTGCCCACTCCAGACGTCTTTTGGAGTATATGGGTAGGGGTCTCTTGAGAGAAAAAGCACGGCTGAGTTACTCAGTATCTAACGTTGAATTACTGCCTTACCAAACCGTTGGGCGCCATGTAGTGTAGCTCCTATTTCCCTAATAGGCTCTGCGCATTGGAATAATATATCCTATAGGTTTGACATAGGACTAAGGTCAGTATGTCCCTATCGAGTATATTAAACTTAATTACTTGTGCCAGCTAGCTCAGAGGCCACTAGAAACTCCTTGACAACAAGAAGGGAGTAGTTTCTGGCAGCCGCAAAACATGACCACTGTGTTTCCCTTTTAGAATCAGAACGTGTCCCAGAGTCGTGGAAACAATAGATAACTATTTCACTCAGCTCAGTCGTGCATGCTTAGTTTTCTCCAAGTTACACAGAAAGAAATAGACGGGCGTTTCAATAAAAGATTTATTGAACAGTATTGTTTCTGGTGTAAGTAAAATGTGCTGTTACGATCACAAGACAGTATGCGAGATAAATAATGTACAGTGTGAGCAGTAGAAATAAATAATACTGCGAGAGCATTATCTTTTAGTACATATGTTTTTACATAAATAACACAGACTAAAAATGCGAGTACTCATACGATGTGTTTCTAATCTAGTTCTACCCCAATGTACCTAACCTAACCTAGGTATAGGACGAGGTATGAAGTAGGTGAAGTATTCCTTACTATGGTATACTAAGAATACGCTAACCCCAGTATGCCTAGTATGCCAAGAGTCCCTCTAGGTTCTAGTCTGCTCCATACCTGAAGAATGAGAGAGGTAGGAATCTCTTTGCCAGACTCGAACTCCAACACCCCGCAAGGGAAGTCAGATCACTGGAAGCTGGACTCTCTGCGTGCAGGGATGACAGCGTCTTCTCAGTGCGTCAGGCCGGGAAACGGGCTCCTCTGAAGTCGAGGTCTCCTCTAATTTACAGGGGCTAGGGAAGGTATATTTATACCTGAGAATTACCTCAGAATGTTAGCATTGACGTGAGTCGGACAGCGGAAGACGCCATGAATGAACCCCTAAGGAATAATGGTTCATGCATAATATATGAGTCCTTGAAGAAATCAATAGTCCTGGACTAGGGAAACTCCCGCAGCCTAAGGGTCTGTTCTTCAAGAACTCGTTGTGACGTTAGGGTGGACGGATGTCAGAGACCATGCCTGTATTTGGAGTGCACGGTTTAATGCCTAAATAAGGGCTGGGATTTTATGCCTATATAAGGGCAGGGCGAATTGTGCCTATATAAGGACATGATACTGGAAAGCCCGTTTATGGACACCCTAAGAGGAATACAACACTCATACTTACAATCACTCAGTACAGGACTATCATATGCACTCATACGCCTATATAGACACTCACACACCACCACTCATCCATAGAGGTACTCACACACCTAGTCAGTCATGCAAATAATTAATCACACTCCCATTTACTCACCTATACAGTTTTACATACACCAGCTCACTTACTCATACAAATACTAGGACATTCTTACGCTCTTATACAATCACTGATACAAGCACACACTCATCCATACAGTCACTCTCATAATCACACACTCTCACTTATAGCTATTTATATATTCCAACACACATATATACTGCCTTTCACATATGTAGTTACTCCCACATGTACCACTGAGATATACATTCACTCACTAACACACCCATACACACACTCACACACCCATACAGTCCATCACAGATGCACTCTTGAAACCATGCACCCAGTGAATCACCCACTCACACATCTATGCACAGAGTCACACACACCCCACCCATACAAACACTCAGGCATCCATACAGATACTCAGACAACCAATCAATAACCCATATAGACACTCATGTAGCTATTCACAAACCCATGCAACCGATTACACACCAACAGACAGACGGATACAGACATTCACACAGTTTAGTCACTAACCCGTGCATTCAGTAAGATACATTTAATCACTCACTTATAGAGTCAGTCACACACCTACTAAATCATCCATTCAGACACCTATACACCTACTCATTCTTCAATACGCCTTTCCCTATATATATTAAACATATTTAAACTTTACAGAAACACACAGTCACTAGATGATGTCATCAGTGATGTCATCAGTGATGTCATTTGAGATGTCATCAGTGATGTCATCAGTGATGTCACTGACCATGTCATGAGTGATGTCATATGTGACGTCATCAGCAGTGCATTGCGGGGCGCGAGTTATAGTTAGCTGAACTAACTATAACGGGGGAATTTCTCTGGTTTTGTACGAGTGAAATGTCCAACTAACTATAACTTTCCCTAAAACCTATGGTTTTTTCAGTGAATTTCTAAGGTTTTTTAAATGCTAATTTCTAACTATAACGTGCCTGAAACCTATGGTTTTTTCAGTGAATATATATATATATATATATATATATATATAACAGTTTTAAACATTTAGTCACTAAATGATGTCATCAGTGATGTCATTTGAGATGCCATCAGTGATGTCACTGCCCGTGTCATGAGTGATGTAATATGTGATGTCATCAGCAGTGCATTATGGGGGCGCGAGTTATAGTTAGCTCAGCTAACTAAAACAGCGGAATTTCTCTGGTTTTGTGCGAGTAAAATGTCAGCCTAACTATAACGTCCCTGTAATCTTTGTTTTTTTCTATGAATATATATATATATATATGAGAAGAAAGAGGTTGTCCCATGTTGAAGCACGCACGCAGATGGTAAGTGATGATCAGGGAGAGCCTGGTTTGCCCATTGCGTCTTAGCCAGTCCTGACGCGTTTCAAGCAAGCGCTCTTTATCAAAGGTTTAGGCTGCAAAACCACTGACACTTGCATATTCGTTGCCTTTCACAATTAATAGCTTCTACAATCAAGCTCAGGTGAGAATAACAAAGCATTGTGGGAAAGGAAGTTCATTTTTGCTCCCAAGTGGGCTGCCGGCAAGTTTTTCAGTGGCAAGTCACATAGAAAACTCGGTGAGGAATCCAGCACTCACCCCAGTGCTAACAATCTCCATTCTGCTCCGTGATCCGCTGAAAACATTCCGCGGCGGAATCGCATTACAGCGGTGGCATCTGCTCACGTACCAGGCTGGGCCGTATTAATGAGAAGAAAGAGGTTGCCCCATGTTGAGCACGCACGCAGATGGTAAGTGATGAGCAGGAGAGCCTGGTTTGCCCATCGCGTCTTAGCCAGTCCTGACGCGTTTCAGCAACGCTCTTTATCAAAGGTTTAGGCTGCAAAAACCATCGACACTTGCATTTCCGTTGCCTTCACATTTAATAGCTTCTACAATCAAGCTCAGGTGAGAATAACAAAGCATTGTGGGAAAGGAAGTTCATTTTTGCTCCCAAGTGGGCTGCCGGCAAGTTTTTCAGTGGCAACCTCTTTTCTTCTCATTAATACGGCCCAGCCTGGTCGTGAGCAGATGCCACCACTGTAATGCGGGTCCGCCGCGGAATGTTTTCAGCGGATCACGGAGCAGAATGGAGATTGTTAGCACAGGGGTGAGTGCTGGATTCCTCACTGCGTTTTCTATGTGACTTTGCCACTGAACAACTTGCCGGCAGCCCACTTGGGAGCAAAAATGAACTTCCTTTCCCATAATGCTTTGTTATTCTCACCTGAGCCTAATTGTAGAAGCTATTAAATGTGAAAGGCAACGGAAATGCAAGTGTCTGTGGTTTTTGCAGCCTAAACCTTTGATAAAGAGCGCTTGCTTGAAATGCGTCAGGACTGGCTAAGATGCGATGGGCAAACCAGGCTCTCCCTGATCATCACTTACCATCTGCGTGCGTCGCTCAACATGCGGCAACCTCTTTTCTTCTCATTAATACGGCCCAGCCTGGTCGTGAGCAGATGCCACCGCTGTAATGCGGGTCCGCGGCGGAATGTTTTCAGCGGATCACGGAGCAGAATGGAGATTGTTAGCACTGGGGTGAGTGCTGAATTCCTCACCGCGTATTCTATGTGACTTTGCCACTGAAAAACTTGCCGGCAGCCCACTTGGGAGCAAAAATGAACTTCCTTTCCCATAATGCTTTGTTATTCTCACCTGAGCCTGATTGTAGAAGCTATTAAATGTGAAAGGCAAGTGTCGGTGGTTTTTGCAGCCTAAACCTTTGATAAAGAGCGCTTGCTTGAAACGCGTCAGGACTGGCTAAAACGCGATGCGCAAACCAGGCTCTCCCTGATCATCACTTACCATCTGCGTGCGTCGCTCAACACGGGGCAACCTCTTTTCTTCTCATTAATACGGCCCAGCCTGGTCGTGAGCAGATGCCACCGCTGTAATGCGGTTCCGCCGCGGAATGTTTTCAGCGGGTCACGGAGCAGAATGGAGATTGTTAGCACTGGGGTGAGTGCTGGATTCCTCACTGCGTTTTCTATGTGACTTTGCCTATAAAAACTTGCCGGCAGCCCACTTGGGAGCAAAAATGAACTTCCTTTCCCATAATGCTTTGTTATTCTCACCTGAGCCTGATTGTAGAAGCTATTAAATGTGAAAGGCAACGGAAATGCAAGTGTCGGTGGTTTTTGCAGCCTAAACCTTTGATAAAGAGCGCTTGCTTGAAACGCGTCAGGACTGGCTAAGACGCGATGGGCAAACTAGACTCTCCCTGATCATCACTTACCATCTGCGTGCGTCGCTCAACATGGGGCAACCTCTTTTCTTCTCATTAATACGGCCCAGCCTGGTCGTGAACAGATGCCACCGCTGTAATGCGGGTCCGCCGCGGAATGTTTTCAGCGGATCACGGAGCAGAATGGAGATTGTTAGCACTGGGGTGAGTGCTGGATTCCTCACCGCGTTTTCTATGTGACTTTGCCACTGAAAAACTTGCCGGCAGCCCACTTGGGATCAAAAATGAACTTCCTTTCCCATAATGCTTTGTTATTCTCACCTGAGCCTGATTGTAGAAGCTATTAAATGTGAAAGGCAACGGAAATGCAAGTGTCGGTGGTTTTTGCAGCCTAAACCTTTGATAAAGAGTGCTTGCTTGAAAAGCGTAAGGACTGGCTAAGACGCGATGGGCAAACCAGGCTCTCCCTGATCATCACTTACCATCTGCGTGCGTCGCTCAACATGGGGCAACCTCTTTCCTTCTCATTAATACGGCCCAGCCTGGTCGTGAGCAGATGCCACCGCTGTAATGCGGGTCCGCCGCGGAATGTTTTCAGCGGATCACGGAGCAGAATGGAGATTGTTAGCATTGGGGTGAGTGCTGGATTCCTCACCGCGTTTTCTATGTGACTTTGCCACTGAAAAACTTGCCAGCAGCCCACTTGGGAGCAAAAATTAACTTCCTTTCCCATAATGCTTTGTTATTCTCACCTGAGCCTGATTGTAGAAGCTATTAAATGTGAAAGGCAACAGAAATGCAAGTGTCGGTGGTTTTTGCAGCCTAAACCTTTGATAAAGAGCGCTTGCTTGAAACGCGTCAGGACTGGCTAAGACGCGATGGGCAAACCAGGCTCTCCCTGCTCATCACTTACCATCTGCGTGCGTCGCTCAACATGGGGCAACCTCTTTTCTTCTCATATATATATATATATATATTCATAGAAAAAAACAAAGATTACAGGGACCTTATAGTTAGGCTGACATTTGACTCGCACAAAACCAGAGAAATTCCGCTGTTTTAGTTAGCTGAGCTAACTATAACTCGCGCCCCCATAATGCACTGCTGATGACATCACATATTACATCACTCATGACACGGGCAGTGACATCACTGATGGCATCTCAAATGACATCACTGATGACATCATTTAGTGACTAAGGGGCCGATTCCGATCTCGGCCGGTAGGGCTCCGAATCGGATTCGGCTTTACCGGATCCGATTCGGAGTCCTATTTCCCGACCGAATCGTACGTGCGTCCGGGCGAGCGAGTACGATGCGTGCGCTCGTGAAATCTCCGACCGACTCGTTCGCAGGACCCGACCGCTCCGACCGACTCGCACGGGGACGACTCGCACCGCGCAATGGAGACGTCCCCCGGCCGGGTAAGTACGATGCGCACCTCGACCGCACCGACCGACTCACGCAGTCCGGCTCCAAGGAGCTGTCGGAGCCGCACTTTGGGGGTCCGTGTCGGACCCCCCTGGGAGCGTAGGCACGCGAGTCGCACACAGGGGGGACCCATGGGTCCCCCTTACACGTGCATGTACGGTGCGACCCGCACCGACGCGAACACGCTGTAGGGTGCGCCCTTGTTCTCGTCGTGCCCATTGAGTCAATGGGAGCCCGTGTACGCGTCGTACGACTGACTCCCATTGACTTCAATGGGAGTCCGACCGAATCAAGTCCGATGGCATACGTGCGCATCGTACTCATTTGGTCGGACTGCTAGAGTCCGATTCGGTCGGAAATCTCTCCGGGTCCGGCTCGGTCGGAGAGATTTCCGGCCCGAATCGGAATCGGCCCCTAAATGTTTAAAACTGTTATATATATATATATATATATATATATATATATATATTCACTGAAAAAACCATAGGTTTCAGGCACGTTATAGTTAGAAATTAGCATTTAAAAAACCTTAGAAATTCACTGAAAAAACCATAGGTTTTAGGGAAAGTTATAGTTAGTTGGACATTTCACTCGTACAAAACCAGAGAAATTCCCCCGTTATAGTTAGTTCAGCTGCACTTTGCTGTTGTAGGCTTCGTATGGAGAGGCTTACTGTTATAATTAAATAAAGCCCCTTGAAGTCAGCTCCTGTGAGTGCCGTGCTTCATTATTGCCCTGGAAGTGTGTGGAAAGCTGAGCCCAAGTGGAGGGCAACCATTTGGAGCAAATGTGTATATATATATATATATATATATATATATATATATATATATATATATATATATATATATATATTGATTTGTAATAAACTGTAATCTTTTATTTAACTGAGGGGGAGATGTAGTGTCTTGCAATATGTTATGATGGAACCCTTTTGACTTTTAATGGACTCTGTGGAGCTATGACGTAGGCATCAGAGCACAATGCCATGAAAGGTAGTTTTAGAATTTAGAGTTCATGGTTACGTTCAGCAAAATAAAGACTTGTAATACTTAGCTCCATGTATGGTGTGGTTATTGGCGGGTACCCAGGCTGGGAAGACACTACATCAAACAATACTTGAAAAACCCTCCTCTCAGTGCCAAATATAACACTGAAGCATCCACATATAGATTAAGTTTAAGTTTTGATGTTCCAGGAATTGCCACTTTCGCCTCACTATTCTTATGTAGGAAACAAGCTAGGGGCTCAATAAACAGATCAAAAATAGATGGTGATAGGGGGCACCCCTGCCAAGTACATCTGAAGATCTGAAAGGGGTGCAGAACTTTACCATTCAGAGATATTGCAGCAGATGACCCCTCATATATTCCCGCTATTGACCCTGTGAGCTGTATTGGAAATCCCTTTACCTCCATAACCTGAAACAAATATCCCAGCTCACAAGGTCAACAGCTTTCTCAGCATCAATAAGCAATGCAGCTGCAGGAGTCATCCTTTGGTTAAAATAATCCATTGCTTCTTTTAGATAATGTGTATTATAATACAGCTGGCCCTTGGGAATAAACCCAGTCTGATCATTCACAATTAAAAGTGGCATAAACTCTGCTTTCCTTGAAGTTAGTATTTCTATAAAAATCTAATAATCTGTATTAAGCAGCGTTACTGCATGGAATGAATTTATGTTGTCTGGATTTTTGTCTTTCTTAGGAAAACAAATATGGAGACCCATACGAAAAGAGGAGGGAACAAGGCTACCCTTCGATATATTGCAAAATATCGTCAACAACTTCTGAGAGCAAGATCTGATACCACTCAGATGGAAGCCCATCTTCTCCTGCAGTCTGCTCTCTTGGGAAACTTTGCCAGCACCCTCTATCTCAGATAATGTTATAGTGAGACCAGATTTTGTGCAGCTTCGTTTGTCAACTTCAGGAGGCGAATTCTATCCAAGAAACACTGAATATCATTGTTACTTAAACATTGGTCTGCTGTGTAAATTGTAGCAAAGTGCCATTGAAATACTTTGTCGATCAAAGGGGCCATGCCTAGCAGAGTCCCTATTGATGGGTCTTAAATGTTATATATGATATTTTGAGCTTGTCGTGTTCTAACCCTCCAGGCCAGCAATCTCCCACAGACTTCTCCGTCCTCATATAGTTGTTGCACATAATTTCTATTAATTATAAGTTGTTTCTCTATCAGAAAATGCTGTTACTTATGCTTCAAAATCTCACTCCTTAAAATATCGAGGATTGGATACCTGAGAAATTTTCAGCTCTGCCAGATGGAAAGCCTCAGACAACTCCTTAAATTTCATATTTCTCAACTTATTGAAATTAGCTTGATAATCATCAGTCTCCCGCTCATAGTTAATTTAAAAGCTTCCCAGCTATTTTTAATGGAAGAAGAGTGTCTGTTTTCCTCAAAGAACAAAATAGCCTGTGCCTTTATTTGTTCGATGAAAGATACTTCATCTAATAATGCTCTGTTTAAAGACCAGTGTTTTAGCGGGGCTAATATGTCAGAGAGGGACAAGTCTATGCTTATGGCAGCAGGATCTGATAGAAGATTTGAGACAATTAAGGAAATGGTAATCGGGATATCCTTAGAAGTGAGAAAGCAATATAACCTAGAAGCAGAGCAATGGCAAGAGGAGAAGACAGAGTACCGTCTGTATATCGGGTTATGCACCCGCCGAGGATCAAACAAGTTATATTCCTCCTTGATCCTTTGCATTGCCCTTGCCATTTTAGGTTTGTGCTGAGGAATATTCTGCCTGCTAATATCTACATCTGTTTTTTTTAACAAAGTTCAAACTGCCACCAATTATGATATTATTGGAATAATTAGCTAGCTGGAGCAAAAGCTCATACATTGGCTGGGGATCGTCGAGGGTTGAACCATAGAAAAAGACTATGGGATACCTCTCCTGGTGGATGTGAATTTCTGCCACGGCCCATCTTCCAGACCAATCGGATGACACCTGTCCTACCTGACCCTCGAACTCCCTTCTGGCAAGGACTGTAACACCTCCAAGAGAGCCTGAAGCAGATAAATGACTTATTAGTTGAAAAGGGGACCAATAAACTGATGATATTTTTGATTTCTTAATATGTGTCTCCTGAAGCAAGACAATGATCTTCTTCTGCTCTTCAAGCCAATTAATAACTACCCGGTGCTTCTGTGACAGTCACCCCATTTACGATTAATGAAACAACCCGACAGGTCCAGCCAGGAGCCCCATTAGATATAATCACATCCAGAAACCAAGACCTTCAGCAATCCAACATCATCCACTCTCGCTACTTGATATTTATGGCTTAAGCCATCACTGCAAGAAACCATTTTTCCCCCATGGATGCACACTCCAGCCCGTCATAGCCCCCCAACTCCCCAGCCCCTAACATAGAACCAGTGCCCATCCACCTCCACCTTACCCACATTACCCACCCCCTAACCTCACCACTACATTCAACTCATCATGCACAACCCAGTGACCAGAAAGCCCACATGGCAACCACGTCACTCTTCAATACTGCCAAGGACACAGATACCTTGGACCCCGAGGGCACTGCTGGAAGAATAATATAATGATAATGGACCAACTTGTCTTATGTGTTTGTTTTTTTCAGTTATAAACTACAGTCCCTGAAGAATGGATGCATCCCGAAATGCAATGGGCAGATTTTTCTTTAATGATTATAATGAGAGAAATTCAAGTTCATTGTTTTGATTTGTATGCAATTTGAAAGAATTGTATGTCTACAACACGTTTGCTTGAGACTACAGGAGTGGTCAGTGAATTACAATGGAATATACAATATATGATTGAAGTCTCAAATTTCAAAATATTAACAGAAATACAAAGTGAAATGAATGTATAAGTTTGATTATTGGTTTGATATATTCTTCCAGCATTGCCCTCGGGGTCCAAGGTATCTGTGTCCTTGGAAGTTTTGAGTGATTATATTTTATGTATGACAGATAACATACACACCTGGTGAGGCACGCATTTGTTTTAAACATATTTATCAAGGAGTAATATAGAGTGCACGACTATTATCAGTTGTAACCACGTCACCCTGTCACAATGTCCCACCTAACTGCAAAAGGTGTGATGCTTGCATCTTATTCAGGATTCTAAATGGCCAGACGACCCCACATCCCATCTTTTGACCTACAAAGTCCAGACCAACACCTACAGTAGTTTTTTAGAAACAAATCATACCTAAACATTTTAGAACAGAAACAAGATTCTTCTTACACTTTCAACAGAAAACAATTCAAAAACCATCATTATTTCTAAGTCTGAATTTCATACGGATAGTTTTGTGTAGTCATGATATTATTGAGCACTTAAGATTCGCCCTTAAACAAAGTTCTCACTCTGGCTGGTTTTAAAATCCTTACTTGGCGTCCAGCAGCTTGAAATAAGGGTAGCATTTTCCTGAATTCCCTTTGTCGCTTGAAGGTCTTGTTTGACATGCCAGGGAAAACCTATACTTCAAACCTTCTCATGCATCCTATCATCTCCAAAGTTCACCAACATCATACGAGGATGCTCTAGAAACTGTGTTCGATGTGCATGGGTTATAGTTATTGAATCTCTCTACAAGACCATTGGTTTGGTGGTGATCGGGTGGGGTATACTTGTAAGTTACACCACACTCATCCCACATGGACTTCATGTACACGGACATGAAGTTAGTGCCTCTTTCAGACTCTACCTTCTTGAGGAACCCAAAATGGGTAAAGATCCTCATCAGAGCTCTAGCCACCACAGGTGCAGTCACTGACCTCAGAGGAATGGCCTCTGGGAAGGGGGGGCATGGCCCACCAAGACCAGGACAAACCTGTTGCCTAAGGCTGTCAATGCCCACCCTTTCAAAGGAGGTGCCAAAAACTGCTAATGGGATCAGTGGAGCATTTAGCTTTTTCCCTGTTTCCCACTGGCCTGACAGGTAGGACAGGACCTGCAAAATGCATCTGAGGAGGCCTTCAATAGGGGCCAATAAAAGTGGAAGACAAGCCTGGCAAAGATCTTGTCTTGCCCTAAATGTCCTGCCAGGGGGATGTCAATTAGCCAAACCCAGTAGGAAGGTCCTGTAACACTGGGGGACCAGCACCACATGGGCTTCCTCAGGACCAGGAGCTTTAGGTTTGCTATAAAGGAGATCATTCTCCCAGTAGATTAGGTGATCCCCAGAGACTTCAACTGCTGCATGGGCTGAGGCCTGTCACCTCAATCCATCAAGAGTGGGATACTCTTTCTGTGCTCTGCAGAATTTATCCCTGGTGGGCCCACCCTCAACTTGCCAGTCAGCAAGCTCAAGTAGGTCACCTGGTGTGGCAATGTCTTCCCTGGTTGGCTAGGGGCATCCTCCTCAGGGACCCCGTCAACCTCCACCATGAGAACTTCGGGGGCTGGTTTCGCACATTCCTTGCCCTTCTCCTTGGCAGTTGTCTCAGCCATTGTTCCAGGCTCCAGATGACCTTGACTCCCTTCACAGGAAGCCATGGACCATGTGGTCATGCAGACCCACTCAGGCAATCCCAACATCTCAAAGTGTGACCTGAGCTCTACCTCCCTCCAGGCACTGTACTCCAGGTTGTTGCCTAGCAAAAAATCAACAGGCATGACAGGGCTTAGAGCAGCTTTCAGAGAACATGAGACCCCACCCCACTCAAAGTGAACGAGAGCTACCAGTAGATGACTCTCTTGATTGTCAGTGACTACAACTTGGTGGAATGTGTTCAATAGGACATGCTCTGCAGACAGCAGCTGACACTTGATAGTAGTAATGGTGGCTCCTGTGTCTGGCAGAAGCTTCACCCGTTGCCCATTAATAGTGGCCCACTGCCTATACTTTTAAGTATTTGCAGGCTTGTAGGTTTTAGACACCATCTCTTTATCCCCAAGGGAAACTAGGGTCACCTCTGTCTGTCCCCCAAAGCTAACTGGGGCTACCATGTCCTGAGTGCTACACTCGCCACCCAGGTGTCTGCCCACCTATGGGGGGCTGTACTCTCCTTGGACATTTGGAGTCACCGTTGGAGTGCCTATATTTGCAGCACTCAGTACATTGGGGTAAAAACTTCCCTGTCTTGTGACCAAAGAACCCCTTATCTTAAGGATTACAGTGGAACTGTTTACCACTACCCCCTTGAGAATTATTTTGGGTGCCTTTTGAAAACTCATTACTTTTAAGTTTTTCTTCCCCCTCTTTCTTCTGTTGGGAACTCTGACCACTTCTGTGGGAGTCCTGCCTAGATACCTTCTTGAACACCCTGGGGCTAGCCCAGAAGTCCGCCCCCTCAGCAAGCCTCCTGGGGTCAGTCAGCTTACTGTTAACTAGGTGCTGGCACAACTCTGTAAAACAGATACTGAGCATGTGCTCTCACATGATTAAGTGGTACAACCCATTAAAAACATTAACCTTCCTACACTGCACCCAACCATTCAGCACCTTCCTGGAGTAGTCCATCAGTTCTACCCAGGATCGGTTGGGGAGCTTCTGGCTGTCCCTGAATCTTTGGTGATACTTCTCCGGGGGTCAGCTCAAATTTGGCAATTAAAATGGCCTTCATAGGGGTATAGTTGGTTTGGTCCCCAAATTCTAGCATGAAAAGTGCACCTCTCCCAAGTGTAGGCATGTGTTTCCACAAACCACCCCCCCCTAGTGCTCCTCACGAATCCCCCGAACCATCAGAGCAAATTCATAGGCAGAAAACTATTTGTCAATGTCATCTCCCACCACATAAATAGGCACCAAATCCTTAGGTATGCAAACAATGTTTCCTGCCTCAGGTACTGCATGTATACTGCCACCATCACTGCTGAAATCAGCCTGCCTAGCCTTGATATCCAGCTCCTTCAGACTCAGTTCACCAGAAAGAGTTTATTCTCAGCTAAGGCTTTTTCTGAATCAGCCCCCTTTGCCTCCCTTTCAGCCTTTTTCTCCTCAGCCTTCATATTTAATTTAGCCATCGGCAGCTTGAGTTTTCTCTCCTCTTTACTCTCCTTCGGTTCCTCTGGGGAGAGGCAGAGGAAGAGACACTGCTTCCTGCTCTGACAGGGAGCTTACATTTACTGAGACACTGCTTCCTGCTCAGCTAGGGAGCTAAAATTTACTCAGCCACTACAGTTGGTTCCCTAGAAGAGCCATTCTCAGGCTCCCCCAATCCATCATTCTCCTCAGAGTAGGCTTCTGCCCAGGCCCTCAGCATCATTTGAAATTCTACCTTCTTAGTGGCACTCTTGGCAGGAAGCACCTTTCAAAAGTCTTTAAGCTGAGCTACTGTGTAGGTTTCCAAGTTGACCAGCTCAAATTCCATGGTTCCAGTTGTAGAACCAGCAACCAGAAAAAAACTAAAAAATGCCAATCAGGGAGAATTTAAAATTCAAAATGGTCTTGGATGTGGATTGGTAGTGTACACCAAGCCACTATATGGCACTGCACAAACTTAAGCCCTGTCCTCACCGCTGATCACCAATGTCAGAAAGTGGGTTGTTGGTTGACTGGGATATGAGCTCTAGGCAAGCATCAACTACAGTCCTAGTCAGGATAAGAAGCAGGTAAACTTAAATTAACATGTGCTCACCCTCTCGTAGCTTGGCACAGAGCAGTCAGGCTTCACTTAGAGGCAATGTGTAAATTATTGGTGCAACACTTTCAAACAGTGAAAACACCACGCAAAAAGATTCCACACCACATTAGAGAAATATTACTTAATTTAATAAATAAAACAATTGGCATATGGTGGCCAACCTATAAAACTAGCTGGATATTTCCAGGCTGAGTTGGAATATAAAGGACTGTTAACTGCAGGAAAAATGTATGTCTCATGTAAAGTGGACAGCATAATTAGTTGGAGTCAACAAGGAGAACTTAAAATAATGAACCTTCAATTGTCTTAAAAATGAGGAAAAATGTACGAAGTGGAACAGGAATGTGCAAAACCCAGGGAGAGTGTCAAGTGGGTAAAGTGCAAGGTATGGGTATCAACACTAAAAACACATTCCTGTGCGGAGGAGTTTCCTGAAGTCTTTAATGATGGGCTGGTTGTCTCAAGGGGTATCAACACAGAATTGAGTTGAGAGATAATACTACACCGGTTTTGAGGAAAGAAGTTTTACCTTGAAGGGGAGCAAATGTAGGTTTGGATGTGAGGAAATAGTGTATTTGGGTCATAAACTATCGGCTGCTGGCGTGAAACCAAATGAATATTTGGTTGACACCATTAAAAATCTTCCCACTTCGGATAATAAAGCAGATCTGTTGAAGTTCTTGGGAATGGCGGAATATTATCATAAGTTCATTCCAAACTTTATGAGCAGAGCACATAATATGAGTTATTTATTGAAAAGGGGTGTAACATTTCTATGGACAATGCAATATGATAAAGAGTATACTGATTTGAAGGGGAATCTGACAAAGGCAACCCCGTTGGAGACTTTTAACATGCTAGATAAGTCATAATTGATAATAAATGAAAGCATGAAGGGCTTAGGGACAGTGTAAAAACATGAGAAGGATGGAAAAGAAAGAACAATAATGTTCATTTCAAGGAGTCTAAAAGGCTCAGAGCACCGATATTCGGTAACAGAAAGAGAGGCTTTGAGTATTTTAAGGAAATTCTTGTGGGACACAGTCAATTTGAAGTATTATTGGATCATAAACTTCACAAATACATTTTTGAGAAGAAAGGTCTTGATGCGGTGCCAAGCAGGATTAGTAAATGGGTGTTGTCACTGCAAGATTTTCATTTCAATGTGAGATACATTCCAGAAGTGGAGAATCGGGTTGCGGACTGCTTGTCCAGACTGGTCCAGGCAAATGAAAATCAGGTTGAGGGTGATGTGTCAGAGGGAGTGGATCAGTGGGATCTGGATTATTGTAAAGTATGTGAGGTAATGGAAGGTGTTATGTCAGAACAGGAGTGGAAAGAGAATCTGGATAGTGATGAGGAGTTAAAGCTAGTTTCACAAATGATGGAGCAGGGTTGGTGTCATGGGAAGAAAATGAGTTCGGGATTTGCAGTATTTTGGGAGGTTAGATATGAACTTTCATGGCATCATGGTCTTTTGTGGAGAGGAACTAAACGTATTCCTCTTGGTAAGTTGAGGACAAAAGTGATAGATCAGGCTCATCAGGGACACCTGGGTTTCAGCAAGACTAAGGAAAGGTTAAGACTCAATTTTTGGTGGCCGGGTTTAGATACACAAGTGGAGAGAGTGATCAGGGACTGTGAAGAGCGTAGAAACTGTGATAAAGGATGTATGACAAGAATACAACCCATGGTAATGGTGGAGCAGCAAGAGGAACCATGGGAACAGGTAGCACTAGACATACTGGGTTCTGTATCTAATAAGTTTTGACAGCATTATGTTCTTGTGTTGGTTGATCTTAACTCTAAGTGGCCTGAGATACGCATTACTCAGGTTATAGAGACTAAAAATGTAATAACATTTTTAAGTTAGGTGTTTGCGAGAGAAGGAACACCTAATTTGTTATTAACGGATAATGGTGTGCAATTAGTCCCACATGAGATGGAAGAGTTTTTGATACAAAAAGGGATAAAACATAAGAGGTGTGCACATTATCACCCGGAATCCAATGGTGTAGTGGAGAGGATAAATCGAGTTCTCAAGGAAGCCATTCAATTAGCCATACAGGAAGCAAAGGATTGGAGGGACGTGATTCAATCAAAGGTGGAGATATATTGTCTTACTCCACACTTGGTTACTGGTAGAGTGCCATTCGAATTATTCAGGAGAAGATGCCCATACTCTTTGGTGTGCTCCCCGTGGATTGGTCAGTTGGTTGAGAGTGAGGTAAATAGTGATGATGAATGGATGGGCAGACAACAAAGGAAAATGCAACAAAGAAAAGAGCATTATGACAGGAGACAGGCTCTGAAACAGATGGTGGTGTCTGTGGGTGATTGAGTCAGGATAAAGTTATCTGTTGGGATGAAACAAAGAAGGAAGTTTGCAACACCTATGAAAGTGATCAAGACATTTAATAATGAGGTAAAATTAAGTGACGGTCACATTTGAAAGTTGAATTGG
Source organism: Calotriton arnoldi (assembly GCA_963921515.1). Lineage (NCBI taxonomy): Eukaryota > Metazoa > Chordata > Amphibia > Caudata > Salamandridae > Calotriton > Calotriton arnoldi. The sequence continues at coordinate 620,819 of CAWUFW010001167.1, forward strand.
GTGATGGTTCTGAGAGATGGTCAGGAAAATACTTCATCTGGAGGATTGCGAGGAAATGGAAGGTCTCTGGGTAAAAAGGTGATGTCAGGAGAAAACACTTTTGTGAGGAATGATGAAGAGAAAGGAATAAGGTGCTCAAAGAGGGCTGGGAGAGTACCAGCTAATTTCAAGGATTTTATATGAATGAAGCACTTTGTGTGGAGTTGGTTGGGATCTAGTTATGCCCATCAAAGCTAATAAGGTTGATGCCATGCAATGTTATGCCATGAAATGTTTTATTAAACATTGTGGGTATGTTTTGATATTCTAATGGGACAAAAGTGTACATATCTTATAATGTTCAATGTTTGTATATAGGTTATAAGGTGGGAGCTAGGTAGTTCATTTTAAGGGAGATACTAATGGGAATGTTGGTGCTATATTGTTTGTTCTGTAAGAGGGAAAATGTGTGGTATCTGCTTGTACAAGATGGTCAGGGTTGGAACTATGAGAATGTCAGGGTGGTGTCAGAATGTGGAATATGCTGAGGGTTCTGGGAAGAACAGTTGGAGGACACCTAGGCACGGATGGGTGGGTGAGGCATCTGTTACCTACTTACAAATAACGATTTAAAGAAGAATAACAGTGGAGCATCTTTATTACAATTTCACACTAGTCTTTTGTGCCCACAAACCAGCTGAGCCAGGGCAGGGAGGAAGGAAATTCAAAGCACCTCTGAGGGTGGAACCCTCTAGAAACCTCTCTTACTTTCAAAGCTGACACCAAGGATAAATAGGAAACCCTCAGACCGAACTCTTCAGTACACAGCCGGACTAGTGGAAGAGTCAGAAGAAGGACTGCTGTGCAGCTCTGAAGCAAGAAGGACTGCTAGTCTGCTGCCCTTCTTCTCTGCTGCCCTACTGCACTACTGCTGGAGACAGAAGGACTGGACCTGCATCTTGAACCCAGGTCCACCAGATTGACTCCAAGGGCTCGTTGGCTGGCCTCCTGATCAGAGCCTCAGGGACAGAAAAGACTCCAACCACCTTGAACCCTGCAACTGGACTCTGTCTGCTGTCTGCCCCCCAAGTGATGCCACCCCAGTCCTGGACCCTTGAAAATGGTCCTGAAGGTGTTCTGCCTGCTCATTTGTGTTTTTGGGCAGAACCGGCTCAGTGTGGTGCATCTCTGAGTAGATCCCCATAAGAACCTCCGCTGAACGACGCATCCCAGACACCGGACCTCCCAGCTTCTCGGAATCACCACTGTGAAATGCATTCTCTATGCAGGATGTTGCATTGCAGCCCTGCAACTCCCCGGAAATCGCCACCTTCTTGAGCATTGTCCTCATGCATGCTCTTTGAATATGATTGGGGGGAAGACAAGCTGTCTAAAAGTAGGCTTTATGCATTCAATTACACATTACAAATCTAACTACAGGTTGGCAAAGAAGGTAAGGTGAGAATGTAAGATCATGGTCATACCTGATTCACTGCAAGCCTGACAAAGACATACAAGGAGAGGGAGGCCAGTAGTGTGTGGTGGGTCTGTTCATAAAATTAAAATGTTTTGTAATGGGTAATGGGTTGACTGCAGCGACAGGCATTTATTAACAAACAAAAAACATGAGGCACAAGTTCAGTGTGGTCATTTTTGCTTCTATCAGATTCATTTTGCCCTCTTTACTGGAGGTTCATAAGTGTATGTGTGTGTCAGTAAATCTGACAAGGTGCCTGACTCTAAACTGGGTGGGTGGACTGAGAGTTTATGGACAGATCACTCTGTTGCTTTTGCAACAGAGTATCCTGTGTGCCACACTCCAGGTTTGGCCCTATGTTTTTAAACACCACAGGGCATATTACCAAACACCAGGCTGCACCATATTAACAAGGATATGGTGCAGCCTGGCGTTTCCCCCTGCGATGGCGCTAAGTAACACAAACCAGAGTGCAAGGGTGTCTACGAGCAGGGAGGTTTGTTTATGTGTAGGAAGGAGTTCCTTCCTGCACATAAACAAACCAAAAATGCAATTTTTGTAACTTTCATGTGTGCTGCTTCGTGCAGCACACATGGAAGTTACAAAATGGCATTTTGAAAAACGGTTTGTTCATGTACAGGAAGGGACACCTTCCTGTACATGAACAAACCATGGCATTTTGCTTTTTCCATGTGTGCTGCACAAGGCAGCACACATGGAAAAAGCAAAAACGAGGAGAAATAAAGCATTTCTTCTCATTTCGCCACCTTAAGACCAGGATTTTTCTGGTCTTAAGTTCGGCGCTGCCACCTATTATCGCCAAACTTGATAATAGGTGGCAGCGTCGACTTCAATGGGTGTTGCGGTGGAACGCCCATTGCAACATCCACTGCACGCCCCCTTTCACGCTAAGTTTAGCGTGAAAGGGGTCCTATTAACAAGGCAGCGTTAAGCCACTTAACGTGGCTTTAAGCTGCCTTGATAATAGGGCGCTGATCCTATCGCCACCACAACGTCACAAAAAGTGAGGTTGTGGTGGCGATAGGGGCTTGATAATATGCCCCCACAATCCATATTTTGCCTTCTTTCCAGGCCTTTTCCTCTAATACATTTCTGCAGGTTTGATCTGGCAGAATCTATCAGGGGAATTCTCCAAGGGTTTGATAACAACTAATTCCGATCCCTGTTTTCTGAATATGTTGAGATCTTAGCAGTACTGTCCTCAACCTACTTATGTTGCAGCACAAAGAAGCCTCCACAAATCGTGAGGTCCCAGTCGGTGCCCCTCCCACCCAGCCGACACATCTCTTGTGTGCTAATAAAGGACCTGCCTTCCTTCTCTTCTCTCCTGCCTATGTACTCAGTAGAACCGGATGAAGAAAGTCTGGACTTTCTGCTTGCTCATATCTGGGTTGAAGAGCACCCTGCGGTAGCCTGCTACCACTGGGGAGATTTTAGGCAGGCCTAGAGGCTCCCCATGCTTATATATCATGCACTCTTGGGGCACTGGCCCACCCTAGGAGTTTAAATAGATGAAGAGGTAGGAGGCCCATGTGCAGTCCTCTGGGCAAATTTCTCCATGAGTCCCTGGTCCTCCTCAGAGAATGAAGGCAAGAATGAGCAGAGGGTGCCTCACACATGGGCCTTTTCAATTGTTCCCCAGAAAACTCTCCCGTTCACGGGCTCTCTAGGAAAAGTTTCAAGGAATTGCTTCTTTGGCTCAACGGTGCAGCTATCGTCTGAATTCTTTGGAGTTTCATGATCAGAGAGTTAGGGACACCCAATATCAGAGCATTACAATAGTCCAGTCGACTCAGAATGACGCTTCTCACCACAAGTGCCCTGGCTGTCATTGGTAGCATAGGGAGTATTTTCTGCAGTGCTCTGATAAGGGAAAAGCATGTACCCACCGTTTTGTTTACGTGGGTTTCTAGGCTCAACTTGTTGTCAAAAACTACCCCCCAGGTTACATACTGCCTTGGAGGGGGTAGGGGGCTTATCTGAAGGCATAGGCCAAAAGTTAGCCGGGATCGGACGAGGGACTTTCTTGGCCGTGCAGTACATGATTTCTGTTTTGTCTCCGTTCAACTGCAGGGAATTGTCTGTCAGCCATCTAGCAGTTTTTTGCATGCATTCATGAAAACTATTGAGTGGCATTGACTGATTTGCCTCTAGAGACAGAATGAGTTGCGTGTCATCCGCATAGTTCACCAAATTGATTTTATAAGATTTGATGATTGGAATCAACGGGCTCATATAGATATTAAAAAGGATCGGACTAATTGCAGATCCTTGGGGGACACCATGCTGAATGATACCATATTTCGAAAGAAAAGGGGGAAGGGCCACTGCTTGCTGTCTATTCCAGAGGTAGGACTGAAACCAAATTTAGTGCTATGCCCTCTACCCCAATTTCCACGAGCCGCCTCAGAAGGATCTTATGGTTGACTGTATCGAACGCGGCAGACATGTCCAGTAGGATCAAAATGGCCGACTGACCTCTATCTGCACGCATTCTAAGCTCACCCAAGGCTGTTACTAATGCAGTCTCCATGCCATAACCCGGGGCGAAAGCCAAATTGTACGTCTTCCAGCCTATGATTAGTTTCTAGAAATTGCTAGAAGGTTTTACTAACCAGGCGTTCTAGAATTTTCACTGGGTAAGGTAGAAGGGAAATAGGTCTATAATTGTTTGGGCACTGGGGGTCAAGCGTAGCTTTTTTTAACAGGGGTGTCACAATTGCCTGTTTCCAGCAGGTAGGGACTACCCCACTGCTCAAGGACTGAGCTGACAGAGCTGTGGGAAGAGCTCCTCACTAAGCTCCTTCCATATCCTATGAGGGAGGGGGTCCACGAGGGACCCAGAAGCAGTGCTCATAGCGAGTCTATGAAATTCTTCTTCTTCTGTAGGGGTTTCAAAGTGATCTAAAATTGCTAACTTGACCTCGCTTGCCCCTTCCTCCTTCAGACTCCCTGGCAGCCGCGTCATCGCTTTGGATTCACTTCCGTTCATATTTTCCTGATCTACTGCAAAACCATTAAATATTTTGGTGATTTTCTCCTCAAAAAAAGTCGCTAGACCATTACATAAGTTTTGGGTTGCGATGGTCTTATTTTTTAGACAGTCGGGCTTAGACAGGTCATTTATTATTTTAAATACGCTTCTAGATTTGTTGGACGCCTCTAATATGGTGTTGGCATAGTACTCAGCTTTCGCTTTAGCGATTTCCCTTTTGTAGTTGCCCAGTGTTACCTTCAGGGCTATTTTATCATCTTCCTCATAAAACTTCCTCCATTTTCTTTCAGCTTGTTTACTGCCCTTCCTTAAATTTTTTAACTTCTCATTGAACCAAGGGGCGGACGACCTCTGCTTATTCTTTAGTTTTTTCACTGGAATGAGCCGATCAAGAACATTGGTGATCTGATTACAGAATTTTGAGTAGTTTTCCTTTACTGATTTATTTCCATCAAAGACGTTTTTATCCATGAATACTGGGGATTGTTTAGCTGTGTTAAGAAGTTTTTTCCATTCCCTGCCTTGATGATAGTTACCCGTGGCAGTAGGGTCTTTGCTCTTACTGGGGTTGGACACTGAGAAAGTGATAAGAAAGTGGTCAGTCCAGCAGAGAGGTGAAATTTCTTCCACTTCAGCCACGTTCTCCTCTTAGAAAATTAAGTCTAAAATATGGCCACCCAGGTGTGTAGGTTCCTTCACCAGCTGCTGCAGATTCAAATTCTCACAAGATTGAAGAAGGTCTTTAAGCGACGGACCTGAATTCCCATTAGCCCAAAGATTGAAATCCCACAGAATAATCATTCTGGAGTGAGTAAGAGACATATTGTAAAGAATATCAATAAATGTCTGATTCTGAGGGCTAACTGGGCCAGGGGGTCTATAACAGACAATGCCGGTGAGCAGATGCCACTTAGGGTCCTTCAAGGAGAACCCCAAGAGCTCAATGCCCTCGGCTTCATCAATGGAGGTCTGCGTGAAGTTCCAACTATCCTTGAAAATTAGTCCAACTCCACATCCTCTCCCATTCGGCCGTGGTTTGTGTAACACCTTATATCCTGGTGGACATGCCAGCCCCAGTTCGACATCTGAGTCGGGGCGTGCCCAAGTTTCCGTTAGAAACAATGCGTTCAGGTTGAGGGATTCTACCAAGATGTATATCTCCTGGTGATGTTTCACCAGGGATCTAACATTGACTAGTCCACATATGAGGCTATCTGCTCTAACTTTCTCCGGGAGTGTTCTCACCTGCGTCAAATTGGTGTAATAGGGAGCAACATCCCTTCGCTCACCTATCATCAGGAGCTGTTCCCTTGTGTATCTATGGCGGGTAGTTACTAGAGGTTTTGATCCTAATCCGGCAGCGTGGCTTGCGCTGTGCGCGGCCGGTGCGCGGACAGGTGCAGACGGGCTTGCCTTTGGCGCGCCGGTGGCACACCCGCTGCACGCATCCGCTGCACGGCCACACAGCGGCAGTGCTTTTGAAGCCCCCGGTATTCAGCATCTAGACCGCTGACCGGCTTCCCTTCCCTTAAGTGTTTCCGGCGCTACCGGAAGTGAGGCAAACCTCTGTGCTCCTGAGGCAAACCTCTGTGCACATGATTCCCACCCAGAACTAAAGTGCGAGTGCAGGCAGGCAGAAAACGCTGCTAATCAGCCAGTAAGCATTTCTTTGAACCTTTAACAAATTCAACAATTGCAAATTCAAACAGTGCATCCAATTTTTCGAAAGGGCAATTTAAAACGGCAAATTCTTAGTGAATTAAAAACAAACAGTTGTTTTTTTAAAACAGGATAATAAAGTCTCTGTGCAAGAATAGAGATAAAGAGCGTGCAAGTATGACCGTTAACAAGAGGAGCTAATCGTCTGCTATCTTCAGACTGTTCCTTAAAATTCCTCATGCTCAGAGATAGGGATCTTTGTAAGATCCATTAATGAAGATAAATTATTGTCTGTGACCGTCTTGTTTATGGTTGCAAGGTTCACATTAGTAGTGTATCCTACCCAATGTGTTAATTCTATAGATATTAATCACTTTAGCAACCTTTCCTTAGCGAAAAAGCAGGCGCAAAGTTTAGACTGGCCCCTGCAAGTAGCGATGATAGCGATGTTGATGATAGCTCAATTTCCTCTAGGGCATGGATGGGCGTAGGGTTAGTAAGAATTGGATTCTTATAATGAGAGTTTGTTCAATGGGTTGATTACTTTATCGTCAAAGATGACCGAGGCATATAGAAGAGTTGGAATGAGCTTCTCCTTCAGGACGGTTAGCGATAGGTCGATGGCTTGCCCTCATGGATTTTGGAAAATATTTGTAGTAACTTCACATTAATATTTGTCTTTTTTGCTTGTTTGAAATATGATGGGAGAATGCTAGTTATTTATTCACTGGTATACCTAAATTTCCACATTTATTTGCTTGTTCAATGTAGTCTTTCTCAATCTTCCACCCTATTTGTTTTCAATCTTTGTCAAGGACATGATTTTAGTTTTCCCCTGATTTTTCAAGTTGTTGTCTCTGTTATATTCTTGAGGTTTTAATTTCTGGGATTGCAAGCTGGCAGGTGTTAATGAGAAATTGATGATGTCATCCACAACTGATAAATAAGTAATAGGTTTATGGCCTAAGGTTGGCAAAGCACGGTCGACAGGTTTAGTCAAGATGGATATATGTAGCGAAAAGAGTAGGGGAGCCAGTATGCATCCCTGTTTTAAGCCATTAAAAGCTCTAATTTTTTTAAGGAAGACTTCTTCCGGTCAGTTTCACATGAAGCCATGTCTTTTCATGAAGGGACACCAAGAAGTGTAGCAGCTATTGGTCCATTCCCCACTTCACAAGTTTGCCACAAAACTTTCTACACTTGACTTCATCAAATGCCGATGTAGCTGGCCTACTGCATCTGATGTTTTTCTAGTGTCACATTCACATGTAATTTAAGAGTGACAATGTTATCTAGTGTGGAACTGCCTGGCCTGAAAACAGATTGATTGAATAGGAGTAAATTGGAATTAATGGCAGATTAGTTGGGATTATTATTTAAGAATTTGCCTAAAAGCTACCCCTTTCCATCTAGGAGAGCAATGAGCTTGTAAATTTTGGGATCGTCTGTTTGTCCCTTGTTATTTATTGGATGTATTATTGAAGGTTTCCATGATGGAGGGAGTCTGGCAGTTTGAAGAATTGTAGGACATAAATTCAGAAGTAGAGCGTTCCAAGGGTACTGTTTAGATTTTTGGAAATTTATATGTATACCTTTGGGGTCTGCCACTCTAGATACCCTTGAACTTTTGATCAATTAAAATATTTCTCTTCTTCTGACTTCTAAAGTATGGTTAGCAACAGTTGGAAGAATAATTGTGTTGGGTGTATTGTTTGCGTAGAGGTCATTGATGTCTGTATTCCACTTGCTAAGTGGTATGTAGTGGTCAGTGGTCACTTTATAGTAGCTGGTACTCTGACCTACTAATGCCTAGAATGCTTTTACTTTGTTTTATTTATTTGCGAAGTACAGATTGGCCCATGTGAATTCTTGGTGAATTATTTGGTATTAATTTTATTGTTCCTTTAAAACCTTTCTTTTTCTACTTAATCTGTAGATCCTGACCATGTATTGGTGGGTTTTATATGTATGTTCTGATTTGTCTGTGATGTTTCCTTTTCCAAGCAATTTGCAGTGAATCTTTTGTTTGAGGCATGGTTTAGTCTTGTTAGAGGTGTTAATGAGATATAGTTTGAGACTGAGATAAGTAATTGTTCCCAGTCATTGCACCAGTCAAATAAAGGTTTATCGAGATACGTTTCGGTGTTTACTCGTGAGATAATAAATTCTTGATTCTTTAACAGAGAAATTTTCAAGTTAAGTTCTTCATTCCATTTAATTACTGTGAGAAAGTCATCCTTTTGCCCTGATTACTACCCATTTTTTGAGTGACACTGGTAGTAACTGATTCTGACTGTGCACTGGGCTCTGCTAAACAGGCCCAGGGCCAGTGCTCTGATTAAATAGGTATATCGCAATTATGTATAATTACAATTGGCAATGACAGACCCCTGTAAGCCCCTAGAATATAATAAGGCAAGGGGGGTGCAAACTAGCTATAAGTCCCTAGTATACAAAAGGACAGGGGGGTTTTGAGGCCCAGTAGATTTCTTGCCCTGGAGTGTGCAGTGCTGTGTTGCCTGCTGTCATTTTTAAAGGCAGCCTTGCTTTGCAGACTGTCTTTAAAAGCAATTACATGCAAATTCAACTTTGGTGGTACAGGTACTTCCAAAGTGGTAATCTACCTTATTCTTACATATAGGTTACCCCTAAGGTCTCCTCTAGGTGCCTCAGGGGTGGGGTGCCATGCAACTCTAAGCAGGGACATTATAAAAGATGTTTTAAATGCCCTGGTGAGGGAAAAACTGCCAATTGTGTTTTTTCCCATTGTAGATTAATAGCTCCATAGGCTAACATTGGTATATTTTATTTAAGTATAACCATTGCTAGGAAGGAGCTACAAAATGTAATTCAAAGACTTAAAAGATTGGAAATGATGATTTCAACAACTTGCCACTGTTGAATTTATCATAACTAGTACAGAAAAGAAGTTGTAGATCTTTCTCTTCTGTGAGCCAAACTTCAGTGCTCTAGCAGTCTCTGCTAACTGGTCAGCCTTAACAGGCTTAACTGAGCTGCTCTGATGAGGTGATGAGTGGCCTGCATAGAGCAGAGGTTATATGATGGGGAGAGCTCTGCAGCTGCAGAGCACAGGTCATAAAGGGGGCTGAGTAAATCAAACTGTGAGTCAAAGAGAGAGCAGGACAGTAAGGAATGCCAGGCCCACCCCCTCTCCCTGTAGCCCTGTAGCCAGATGACAGACACAGGAATGGAATTTACAGAAGGTCTGAAGTGGGAGTGTTAATGGAAATGAGTCATGCCAGTAGGTTGGTTTAGCCATGTGTTACTCTGCTGGAGAGGAATTCTCCATCTTGAATTTAAAGTGCAGTACTTTGTGGGACACGAAGATGCCACACTTTCAAGGAAGCTGTCATGCTTTTGGGTGGCACCCTGCACCTCATTGGACGGGGTGCCCCTCTGCTTGTTGCCACCGATCATTGAATAAATACGGGAGAGCTGTATAGCAACTCAAATTTGCTGCCTGAAACTACAAGAAGAAGGATGTCCTGCTGGAACCCTGGTCTGCACCACACAGGATTGCTCCCTGAAGGACAGCTCCTGTTGCCCACTTGGAACAACAGCCCTGAGGACTTTGCCTTGATTCAAAAAGGATTAAGGAGTGGACTCCATGAAAGCAACAGGTTAACAGAGCTTGCCTGCACCATCTCCTCAAGAGGTCCCCAGCCTGGAGTGCATCATGTGGACTTTTAAGGATTTGACCAGGTGCATTGTGGGAATTGTAGTTCTAAACTTCCATGGACCATCTCAGAGCTTCTAGACTCTTGGATTTGTGTTTTGGACACTGTGAACCATCGAGAAAAACTTCAGGAAGAAGTGCCAGAAGTTTGGAATAATGTTTGGAAAAAGCTCCCTCCATAAATGGACCATCACGCCATCGAGAATGAAACTGACTACCTTCAAGTGCGACCTGGCCTGGGTTTCAGGGTCGTCCCAATGAAAACTCCAGACTTCCAGGATTTGACCGGGGACTCGCAAAAAATCAATCTTGCGACGTTGCATCGAAATCGCTGAGCTGGGAGGGACCGCAAGACGTTAAGAGAAAAATCCTCCAGAAAAGTTTCTAAGTCCGAAGGTAAAATTTGTACTTGGGCCTTCTGCATAGTGTATTCGAATAGGGCTCCATCACAGTCGGCCTCAAACTTTGACTTTGTTCCGGTCAAGCACGACCAGATGTCCCAGGTGGGCGCTATATGTTTTTAAGCACTATAAAGTGTCTAATTTTTCAAAATTAATATATCCGGTTCCTTATGTTGGATTTTTTTTATCATTTTGGTGTCATTCTAAAGATAAAAATATTTTCTAATTTTATAAATTGGTGTGCGATTTTTATTGTGTGTTGTGTCTTACTTATTTAAGGTATTGGTGTTATTAAATGCTTTAAATACCTGTCTCCTGAGTTAAGCCTAACTGGCTGAGCCAGGGGCTAATGGTGGGAGATCTTATCTGGACCTTATATTGCGTGGGTGGCCTTATTGCTAGTGGGAGGTGCATACTTACCTCTACCAATAACCCATACTTTAATATATACCTTTTGATGTAAATGCAGTAAAAAATGGCTATATATACTCGCTATGACCAGGAGCGGCCCGTGCAGGTAAGAGCAGTGAGGCGCGGTCGGTGTCGGGTGGGAACTGGACAGACGACGATGAGGGAGAATTAATTATTTATTTAATTTTCTCTAGTTGTTGTCTGTCGAGTCCCCCCTCACCCCACTCCACCGCCTCACCGCTCTTACCTGCACAGGCCGCTCCTATTTATGACATGACACATGCTTGCACGTCTTGCTAAACTTGATCAAGAAAATTGTAAAGAAATCAGATGCAGTCAGGTTGTTAAACAGAGCTAATTACAGGATTTAATTGTACCAGGTGATTTACTGATACCAATTCCTGAATATTTCATTAAACTAATTATAGGTCCAATTCAATGTATACCGTACTAATGAGAATTTGTTTTCATCGTTTTTGCACTATACTGTGCACATTTTCTGAATTCTGATTAACCAGATGTTTATTGCTCCTTAATATCTGCTTTCTCTTGGGATTGCGGTGGTTGCATCAGTAGGGGGGCTTCACTGCGTGGTTTAAACCATATGTTATATTGACAATTGCATGATTCATCTTACCCAATCTCTAGCATGAGAGCACTTAATTTTTCTGCAGACACATAATTAATTGACAATTTCAGGCTTTTTCATTCAGCACAATCAAATCACTTTGTATTCCTGACTGCATAACTCACACCTTCAGGATTGAGTATGTCTTTGGTATTATGAGACGTTCTTAATTTTTTTTTGACAATGATGTTTGTCTTCTGTACTACTATTTGATTCCTCTGCCGCCAGCTTCTCATTTAATGTCCCTCGTCTTATGCGTGAGTCTGTATGATGGACTCTCTCATTATATTTGCCTAATGAGCCAAAATCCTTACGCTAACACAAACTCAAAGAGCAGTAATTCTACATTGAAATAGGCTCTGAAAGTTACTGGTCAAGGCTTTTAGAAAGTTGCAATTACACCTAAAACCCACTTCATCACTCCAGTCAGAGTAGAGAAAATAAAGCCTTGCTGACTCGAATTGGGTGCCATAAAAGTGGCAGGCATTTCCATCATCCTCCATGTGTTTACCTGGTTTTACACAGTGACCGGTAGCTTGAAATGAAACTTCGAAACAGTTAACAAACTGCAACACTTGACTATTTAAAAACAATATAAAAAGGCCACCAAAGGTTCAAGAAAGTGTTTTTCTCTAAAATCCACCACTAGAAGAATCCAGAACAAAAAGAACGCTCCAAAGAAGAAAAAAAACTTATTTTGATGAAAGTTAAATTATTCTTAAGCTAACTAAAATAAACAAAAAATACACAGACTTATTTTAACAAAAGACGGTTGTAAGTCCAACTGCCCTGCCTATCTGAGAGGGGAAGGGAGAGACCACTAAGGAGCAGATCACACTGGGCCATCTCTAACCTTCCCTACGACAAAGCCCCAGAGGAGGACAGCTTCCTAGCTGAATTTTACAAGTAGACTAAGACTGAGTTAATGGATTTTCTCTACAACACTTTCAAGGAGGCAGACCATTCAGGCTCCCTTAGGCCTTTTTCCAATAAGACCCTTATCACGGTTATCATCAAACTGGGGTAAGATCCCCTCCTCTGTGGTCGGTACTGCTCCATCTCCCTCCTTAAAGGTGATGTAAAAATCTTGGCCAGTGACTTTGTGACATGCCACAAACAGGCTATACCTTTCCCTGATCCATCAATCACAGGTGGGGCTTGTCCCTGGCCGATCGTCACGCAACCACATGCGAACACTGGCCGACACAATCTGGCTGACTGCGGACCTACCCAAGGAGGCCTTGGCCCAGTCACTGGAAACTGAACAGGCCTTCAACAGGATAGAGTGGGACTACCTATTCGCTGCACTCCGGAAATTCTGACTCGTTATGCACTTTGGGTCATATTATCAAGCCCAGTATCGCCGCTTTAGCGGCCGTTTTCGGCCGAAAAGCGGCGATTAAAATATCTCACTATTATCAAGGACACGCTAACGCGTGTTTCCTTGAGTTGGCAGCCGTTTTTACTCCACTTTGCATGTCAGCGATTATTATCGCTAATGATATGCAAAGTGGGCGTTCCTCGCAATGTCTGCATGATAGACAATGCAAACTCAACATCGCACTATTTACAATGCGGCCCCAGCGATACGAAAAGCCGCGCTAACCGCGGTTATCGCCCGATTGTAACGCCTGCTTTCAACTTTACTTAGCTATCTTCACAATGGGAGGTGGATTGACCGCTTAAATCCACACTCCCCTATTAGCAAGCTTCTCTGACATTATCGCTAGATTTCCCTCGGTAATCTTGATTATCGCCGTCTGTCCCTGTGTTTTACTTTGCCTAAGTGCTAAGCGTTGCTGATATGCTGCTAACACAGCGAAGTAAAACAGCGATAGACGGCGATATTCAGAAACGCGCTATGCGCGTTTAGCGATGATTATCGCTTGTCCTTGTTAATATGCCCCTTAATCTCCAGGGTATGCTGGCTCTATTATTCTCCCTTGGCACTGGTCAACTGCGGTGGTGTCCACCCGGACCCTTTCCCAGTCCGCTGAGGGCTGAGTTGGAGAGTGGGTATCCCCAAGGCAGGGGGACCCTCGACACTCTATTTATACGAAGACTATATCCTTCTCACACTCTCAGTGCTGCCCACTTCCCTACCTGCGCTGCTGGAGATGATCAACAACTTTGAGGGCATTCCTGGGGTTAGGGTCAAATGAGGAAAGAGCAAGGCCTTGCAGATTTCAAGAGTAACCACCCGCACTGCCATCAATGGGTTTCTGTTCCAGTGGAAGGCCTCCCATGTTAAGTACTTGGGTATCTATGTAAACAGGGGATTTGAGCACATGGTAGCAGTTAACCAAGACCTGCTATTGGAGCGTATGTGGATAGAATTTGAAAAGTGAACCCACTTGAATCTGTCATTATGGCGGAGGTCGCAGACCATGAAGAGCGTGACCCTCCCGTGGTTTACCTATGTACTGGGCATGCTTCCTCTGTTGGCACCCTTTTAGACACTGAGGTAGATCAACAAGGACATCAGCCATATTTATTTGGGGACCGATAAATCCCTGCCTGGCTTTTGGGAAACTTATAACTCATAGATCCTCTGGAGGCCTTAGTCTCCCCTAAGTTGAGCATTATTGCATGGCCCTGCACCTGGTGCAATTGGCATACATGCACTCCTGAGTCCACTACCCCCCAGCGTGGGTCACAATAGAGAATCACATCATGGGTAGCCCAGAAGCACTGCACACCCTCTATATACCTGTAGTCGCCAGGACCATATTTGGGAGCCCTATAACCCAGGTGATGTCCAAAACCTGGGTGAGGGCTCACAGGCTCCTCTCTGTGGATGCTCACCTTCATGATAATGCACCCATATAGCACAACAACGGTAACTGCATGTGGTTGCCATGCCTGCTGGTCTTATTCCATGACCTGGCAGACTATCCTCAAAAACCCATTGGTTGCTCATCACCACCTTGACAGCAGCAAAGATCTGCATCCTGCATCACAGGCAATCCCTGCAGCAGTCGACACATGAGGAATGTCTCACAGCTATGTATAAAACTGCCTCTTATAAGAGGATCATCTACAATTTGCTTGGCAGGGCTGAAACATTTCTTCGCATCTGGTCTCCTTTTTTGAGGGAGGGCTGATGCCTGGGGCTGTGTACTATGTCGCTTGGGGGTGCCTTCTCCTTCACTCCTCCTCACGGATCCACATCCCTACACCCAGCTTCCCCCTTCCCTCCCCTTTCCTTTTCCCCCTTACTGCTTCCTTCACCCCTATTTTCTCTTTCCCTCTCACTTCTTCACTACTGCCCCCACCATCCTGTGGATCCACTCACTCCCCCCACACTCCCCTCCCCCTCACCTATGCTGCTTTTCTCCTCTCTGGACCCTCCCCAGCCCACCCTCTTCAAGGATTGCTTTTCTGCTTTTCTACTTCTCCGCTTTTCTGCACCTTGTACTCACTCAACCCAGTTGTTATTTGCTTGTTTGATGGTGCTCTCCCTTATGGAGATCTTGTGTTATCTTTGACGGTCATTCATGCACGGTGTATCTATGGCTCTTTGGTTTGCTGTAATCATGCTGTGAATTTTCTGCATTGCTCTTCTCTTGCTGTTTCAATAAAAAATTACAACACAAAAAAAGAAATTATCCCTTGCAGGTCACTATAGGGCACTCCCTTGCAAGGAGTAGTAATTGTTTAATGAGCAACACAGGATTCTCTCTTTTTGTGGGGTGCCACCTTCTCACGTGGGTGATACGCTGGCTTCACTACTTGTTGGGGGCTGGTGGGGGAAGCCCCAAGGAACCCACAGCTCTACCAGCTCCCCGCTCGTGTTGCACTCCTTATGCACTGCACGGGAGCCAGTGCACCGCTGATGTTTCCCGCCAGCTGTCAGCCCAATTGGGGAGATGGTGGCTGTGTGCTCCCGCTCCCCTCAGTCATAGGCACAGGGAGCAGGGGAGGAACACGGCCTCAGATCAGAGATGGTGGTATACTCGTACAAGTATGGTAGATGCTGCATGTTTGTTTCTTTGTTTTTCTTGGGTCAATGGTTAACCAGTCATATCTCTGGCCTACTTCGCCCAAATTTCTCCATCCTGAGTTTGTATTGCCCTAGTGGCAAAGACCAGCCACCAGGGACTTTTTTAACAGGCCTCGTGGCCTCTAAAAGGGATACATTCTGCAGGGAGCTTGACTTCCAGGCTCCTTGCACCAGCATTCTTTGCCTGGCTCCTGGTGCTCCTCTCTTGCTGGTGAGGGTGTACTGCCCAGCCCCTCTGCTACCTGAAAGCAGAGCACCTTCCTGCCTGTGCTCCAGGCCACAGAGCCTCCTTGCTGTCCTGCAGAGCAGTTGAGGTGTCTGTGGACTGCAGGTCTTCCACCAGCTGGTCATTAGGGAGCATAAAGGGGCCACCACCACAGACCTGGAGAGACCTCTCCTAGTCCTGGGCAATCAGATGGTGACCTATCTTGCAGGGAATCAGGTGGATCCTCTTTCTGGCTGACCATTTTTCCACTGATGTCGCTGCCCGAGTCCAGGATCATACTGTCTCTCTCTCTTGTGTGGGGGTTTTTAACTGAGGTTTGAAAGTTCAAACCCTGCGTAATCCTAGGATGCCACAGCATCCTTCCATCTCAGACCCAACCCTCCTACACAGCATTCTGGGATAATCCGATAAGACACAATCAGGTTTTCTCTATGAAGAGCTCCTCTGAGTGCCTTGGCTCAACCCCTAGCTGACATCACTGCCAGATCCCTTCCTACCAAACTTCGAAGGCGTGCCCTGTGAGAAGTTGGCCTGGTATATGCTGTCCACTAGTTATAGTGGGCACCTTGCACCAGTAAAAACAACCTTTATTGATGATAGACATCATAAGGTCCAGCACTCCCTGCTAATATCATTTTTAACACATCAGTTTAGCAATAAACAAAAAATGGCAATTTAACAAAGTAGAGTCTTCAAATTCTTTATTGTAGTCTTCCTTATGACGTAGTAAAAACGTAGCCAGCGCGTTTCGTCCTCTCGGACTTCTTCAGGGCAGAAAACTGTTTAACCGTAGTTAGTAATACTGCAGAATCAAAATATAGTCATCTCCTCCAAGAACCGGTAAATAGGGTTTTGTCTGATGTTTCTTATAAAGGATTTTGAGAGTATTATCTTCTTGCTCAAGTTATTTGAGAGTAGTACTTATTCCAGATCAGGAGATATCTGCATAGTAGCCATGATCATTATAACATCAGGCGATCAGCGTGGTGGCGCGAAGGTCAAGTACCTGATCGCCTGATGTTATAATGATCATGGCTACTATGCAGATATCTCCTGATCTGGAATAAGTACTACTCTCAAATAACTTGAGCAAGAAGATAATACTCTCAAAATCCTTTATAAGAAACATCAGACAAAACCCCTATTTACCGGTTCTTGGAGGAGATGACTATATTTTGATTCTGCAGTATTACTAACTACGGTTAAACAGTTTTCTGCCCTGAAGAAGTCCGAGAGGACGAAACGCGTTGGCTATGGTTTTTTACTACGTCATAAGGAAGACTACAATAAAGAATTTGAAGACTCTATTTTGTTAAATTGCCATTTTTTGTTTATTGCTAAACTGATGTGTTAAAAATGATATTAGCAGGGAGTGCTGGACCTTATGATGTTTATGATTTATAATATACGTATGTGTATTTTGGAGATGTAGGGGAATTGGATCTCAGGTCACGGGCACCTTGAACTATCTTAAATAATTTTTCTACTACGGATAGGTGCAGTTTCTTTCTTTGCCTCAATCCCTATCTTTTATAAAATAGTATCTTTATTGATGATAGGTTTAAAGACAACCTTTATTGAAAGCTATCCTAGTGGTAGCTATGGAGAGCAGCCTTCAGGCTAAGTCTTGAAGGAGTGTAAAGCTGTTTGTTTTACCAGTCTATAATCTCGTGAATGGCTAAATGAAAGGAGACCACACCAGGTATATATATATAAAATATATGTATTTATTTCTAAACACACCCTACTAGTCTCTTTATGAGGCTAGAGGTCAAAGCACATATGTTACACTTCAAATATCATAGTAAATTAGCACAATATACGATTAGCCCTAGGGGCGTACCAAACCATATATTAAGAAAGTGGTATAAGAACCACGACTTGACTAGACACAAGGCCTAGAGCCTGTAGAATCGCTGGGACCCCAAGGAACCACCCAAGGTAGTGACACAGGGGACCCACGGGGGACGTGTGCAGTGTGTGAACACAGCAGCGAGCCCCGTTAGCGTCTATGGGGAAAGTCGCGGTTAGAGTTTTAAAGTTTAGGGACACTTCAGAGTGGACAAGGAACAAACCCTTTTGGACTTAGAGGGTTCTAGGGCCAACACCCATGGGAGCACTGGAGTACTCGTGTTACCTCACCCAGGGAAGCCGGGTGCATAGGTGTCAAATGGTGTCGGGCCGCGCCGTCGTTTTCAATGGCCGCTTGCTGGAAAGTGCTGCTGCCGGGAAGATGCGAAGTGTCCGAAGAGATCCAAGCCTGGATCAAGGATGGGAAGAACCTGAAAGCAGAGGGGACAGAGTCTGGGTCACTAGCCAGTGACCAGGGGCACGATAGTCGAATGCCCACTGAAGTCGGGTGCTTCAAGTTCGAAGAGGTGAAGATTGTCTCTGTAGCCACGAGGACCAGGAGGCGTCGACGACAACCAGGAGCTGGATTCAAGCTGTCCCACAAAGGAAGTCGCTTGCTGCAGTATCGGTGTCCGAATTGGACACAACAAGCCTTGGCAACAGCAACCCACGCAGGAAAAGAACAAAGGCTTTGGTGCAGACCAGCGAGGTCCGAGGGACTCCCCAAGCAAGGGAGAGTCAGGGCAGGCCTGGAGCAACCAGGGAGGTCCATTGAAATTAGAGTTGTTCTTCTGAGGGACCCACAAGTCGACGGACAAGGGATCGCAAAGGAACCTCGAGCAGAATCACAAAATGGCGGCCCACGGGTCACTGGGAGTGGCCAGGCCAGCAATCTTCAGTGGATTCACTGCTCGGGATCAGGGCTACAATTAACCCAAAGCACAGCCTCTAGGATCAATCAGAAGCTTATGTACTTGCAAATGTGCATGGTGTCCAGGGGTTCCGGTTCCACGGTACCCACGAGGGCTACGGGTCTCAGCTTTGCTGGGGACTCGGGTCAGCCTCTGGGAAGTCTGGAAACCCACCTCCTGGGTTGCAGAGTTGTTGGCGTCCGGCGGGAGCTTCGGAGATGCAGACCGGACAGATGCGTCTTTGGTGCCTGCCAAGCAGGGGAGTAACTCCTTTACTCCAAGGGAGATTCTTCAGTCATCTGGCGTTTAACAGATCGTCGAAGGTCCAGGATTCAGTTTCAGAGTTTCGTCCAGGGATATCTAAAGTCCTGTTGCCAGGGGTTCCTATCTTATACCCAAGGAAGGGGTTGGACATACTCTGGGGACCCACCTATGGGAGGGTCAGGAAAGAGGGGTGGCTACACCCATTTCCTTTGTCCAGTTTCGCGCCAGAGCAGGGGCTGGTGGCCCATGCAGCCGGTTTGAACTGGACTATGCACAGGGACACCAAATGTGCCCCCAGTGCAGGACTTCAAAGCACTCTGAGAGTGCACCCACCCAGCCCCAATACACTAAAGCCTGTCTGGGAGGTGGTAACACCTCCCTGTGACAGGAAACCTATTGTCCAGGCCTCCCCTGCCGGAGTTTCGGTCAGCAGAAGGAGGCCAGACTCGTGTCTGTGGCTGCAGCATCCATTTTGTGATGCCAGGGCTCTGTTGGTTGGTACCGGGAATACCGGTGCTGTCATGTCTCTCCCTCTAGAAGGGTGGGATCATACTCCCACACCAGTTACTGGTGTGGGGGTATGATTCCAAGGTGTTTGACACCAAACACGACATGTTTCCGTGCAGCCATCCCAAAGTTAGCATTTACCATTTAGTTATAATGCACTTAAGAGTATATGGTCAGGCTGCATTCACAGACAACCCCGGAGGATAGATTCCGAAGGCTGCAGAGGGGCTCTGCTCATGCATGGGCAACCTCTCACACAAAACCAAGCACCCTGCCTTCAGGATTGATAAGGCCTGACATAGGGGTGACTGATAGGTTTATATGCGCAGTGATAGGGTGAGATATAGTGAACCTATATCTCAGGAAGGGGTGCATGCACCACCTCACTCAGGCTGCTGTAGCAGTCCTGTGGTGTCATTTTGGAAGGCTGCCCAGGGGTGGCATAATACATGCTTCAGCCCCTGGTAGGCCTCTGGGGTACCTATGCCCTGGGTACATAGTATACCATATACTAGGGACTTATAAGGGCACCCCAGAATCCAATCTGAAGTGTACCTAAGGTACTAGGAATCCATTTTAAAGAGAAAGCAGATAAACTGGGGCCCTGAATAGCAGGGTCCCAGTCCAACTAAGTCGAAAACCAGCAAAACACCAGGAAAAAAAGTGGGGGCAGCCATGCAGTCAGATTCCACCTTCCTACATAACCCCCCCCAAATGAAAGGAGATAAGGCTAACCTTGCCCAGTTGAGCCTTCATTGACTAAGTGGCCATATAAGGAAGTACCTGCACTAGCATGATTACCCCGTGTCTTATGGTCCACTAAGCTATCCCTCACCCTAAGGGTATGAGAGGGTCTCCACCATGGGGAATTACTACCTGTGGTGTGTTTTGGTAAAGATGTTTTGGTAAAGAAAAAGGCTGGTGAGGTGTCTGAGTAGGGAAGTGAGGCCCTAATAAAGTTGGTCTCAGCTTCCTCAGATCACCATGGATGCCTTTCTTTCCATGACTGAGTTGCACTTTGCTCTTAGGGTCAACCTTTGGCTGCCTACAGCTGGGGGTTGAGTCCCTTTTGGTGGAACACTGGAGGGCCATGGCAGGTTTGGAACCTTTTGGTCCCAGGTTTGCCTTGCCCAACAGAGTCTTTCTGGGGGAGGTCCCTACACAAAGGTATGGGGGATCCCTCAGTGTGTTGAGGAACTTTCACCTGGCTAGGGCTACTAGACTGGGTGCCCCTAATCTGCTGATGGGGTGGTTCCTCTGGACAGGGGGCCCTGTGGGGTCCACTGACCTCCCTGACCTCTTCAGCCCTGGGCTGACTGAGGCAGGGTAGAGAGGGGCAGGTTACCTGCTCCAGACTGGGTACCACCTTGGAAGGGTCCCCTGCCATCAGAGGTGTTGCCAGGACAGGCCTGAGTACCTCTGGGGCAGTTCCTTCACTAGGGGTAGGATCAGTTCCCTGAGGAGGCTGACCCTTACCTACAGTCTGGGGGGAAGAAGACTTTTCTTCAACCCTTGTGCTCTCTTGTGGAGGAGAGTGGGCCATTCTTTCAGGCTCCATCACTCCAAAATTTCCCTGGGGTTGGACTGTGGCCATCACAGCCCCACCAACTCTCTCAGGGAGGCCTAACATTTTTAAATGGGCCTGGATTTCAACTTCAGCCCAGGCTGAAATTTCTAGATCATTGCCCAACAGGCAATCTACAGGCAAGTTTGGGGACACTGCCACTCTCTTTGGGCCAGTGACCCCTCCCCAGCTGAGATTGACTATGGCCATGGGATGATCTGTCCTGATACCATCTATGCTGGTCACCTGGTACTTGAACTCAGGTAAAAGCTGTTGAGGGGGGACTAGTTTCCCTGTCACCATGGTGACACTAGCCCCTGTGTCCCTGAATGCCAAAGCTTTTTGACCATTGATTAAGGGCTCCTGTCTGTATTTGCCCAATGCATTGGGACCCATGGTAAAGGTGGCAAATCCCATGCCCCCATCACAGACTAAGGAGGCTTGTGAGGGGGACCTGTCTAAACTAGGGCCCACCTCTGTTCCCCATGAGAATGCACCTAACGTTTTGGGTGCAACACTACCGCCTGGGGGATTACTACTAGTAGTACCAGGAGGAGTGGTAGTATTAGTTGGAGGAACATTTTCTTTATTGCCAATCCTGGGGCAACTGGGATCAGTTTTCCAGTGGCCAGGCTTTTTACAAACATGGCAATATGGTTTCTTTTCAGGAGAGGAAGGACTTTGGGACCCACCCCCAGAAGAGGACTTTTGGGGCCCTGTAGAGGACTTGTCTTTAGATTTATCCCCACCTTTCTCTTGGGACTTGGTAGAATCTTTCTTCTGGTCACCACCTGGATTCTTAGGCCTTACCCTGGATCTGACCCATTTGTCTGCCTTCTTTCCCAATTCTTGGGGAGAGGTCAGATCAGAGTCCACCAGGTACTGGTGTAAAAGCTGGTTTTGACAATTATTAAGGATCTGCTCCCTCATAATCAAATTGTACAATCCTACAAAGTCATGCACCTTGCTGCCATATATCCAACCTTCCAGAGCCTTAGTAGCACAATCTACAAAGTCAACCCAGTCTTGAGTCTGAGCCTTTTGGGTGTCTCTGAACTTCAACCTGTACTGTTCAGTGGTTAGGCCAAACCCATCAATCAGAGCACTCTTCAAGACTTTGTAATTGTCAGCATCCTCTTCTTTAACAGTGAGAAGCTTGCCTCTACCTTTGTCTGCAAAGGAGAGCTACAAGATTGCTGCCCACTGCTCCTGGGGGACCCTCTGAACTTTACAGGCCCTTTCCAGTGCAGTAACCCATTTGTGGATGTCATCCCCACTCTGGTAGGGAGGGACAATCTTGCTTAGGTTTCCATGGTGATGAGACCTTTCCGTACCACTAGGGAAGTTGCTGCCACCATGGGACTCTAGTCCCAACTTTCTTCTTGTTTTCTGAAGCTCTAGGGACTCCCTATCTAAAGCCAACTGCTCTCTTCTGATTCTAAGCTGAGCTTCTTCATACTTGAGCAGTCTCTCTTTCCTTTCATGAGAGGATTCCCTTCTATGAGAGGAAACAGAGGTCCCTATTGAGGTGTCAGAATGGTTAGACTCCTGAGAAGGAGATCTTGACCTCCTAGGCACACTCTCCACTCTCCCTGGTGGGATAAAGAGGGGGCCATTATGGCCATCCTCCTCATCTGCAGGGGGAGCTGGATTTTCCAGGGTAAGATCATTGTCATCTTCCTGGCCAGCTTCAGAGGTCAGGTCATGGGTATCTTCACCCTTTGGCCTTTCCTCATCTGCTGCCCCACCCTCTCTGCCTAACCCATCAGACCCTGAGGTCTTTTTGAGATCATCCAACAGCAGTACCTCTATGAGGCGTTGGGTGTTTGCAGTTTTTCCTGTCTTCAATTTCCTAGTACTACACAATGCTCTCAATTCCAAGAATTGGAGGTTGTCATACTTGGATGGTGGAAGCCCATTGGCTTTTGGCAGGGACCCACTGGTTCCTGGCCTTGAAGACATCACTAGTGAGGTGTGGTGTATGCACTACCTACTCTAGTGTGGCCTACTAAACTCTCTTGAGTTGTAGAGAGGGTGTGCTAAGCCCTTGACACACAACTCTAAGTTCAGTAGAACTTGCTGTAATTTTAAGCTTGAATTATATGTACCTCAGGTACCTTTTTGTGGTTTTCAGTTAGTCACTCACTTGAGATTATCTGCTAAAACAAAGGCAAGCTTGAATCCAACCGCTGCACACCAATGTGAGAAGTTGGCCTGGTATATGCTGTCCACTAGTTATAGTGGGCACCTTGCACCAGTCCAAACGACCTTTATTGATGATAGGTTTAAAGACAACCTTTATTGAAAGCTATCCTAGTGGTAGCTATGGAGAGCAGCCTTCAGGCTAAGTCTTGAAGGAGTGTAAGGCTGTTTGTTTTACCAGTCTATAATCTCCTGAATGGCTAAATGAAAGGAGACCCCACCAGGTATATATATAAAATATATGTATTTATTTCTAAACACACCCTACTAGTCTCTTTATGAGGCTAGAGGTCAAAGCACATATGTTACACTTCAAATATCACAGTAAATTAGCACAATATATGATTAGCCCTAGGGGCGTACCAAACCATATATTAAGAAAGTGGTATAAGAACCACGACTTGACTAGACACAAGGCCTAGAGCCTGAAGAACCGCTGGGAACCCAAGGAACCACCCAAGGTAGTGACACAGGGGACCCACGGGGGACGTGTGCAGTGTGTGAACACAGCCGCGAGCCCCGTTAGCGTCTATGGGGAAAGTCACTGTTAGAGTTTTAAAGTTTAGGGACACTTCGGAGTGGACTAGGAACAAACCCTTTTGGACTTAGAGGGTTCTAGGGCTAACACCCACGGGAGCACCGGAGTACTTGTGTTACCTCACCCAGGGAAGCCGGGTGCATAGGTGTCAAATGGTGTCGGGCCGCGCCGTTGTTTTCAATGGCCGCTTGCTGGAAAGTGCTGCTGCCGGGAAGATGCGAAGTGTCCGAAGAGATCCAAGCCTGGATCGAGGATGGGAAGAACCTGAAAGCAGAGGGGACAGAGTCTAGGTCACTAGCCATTGACCAGGGGCACGATAGTCGAATGCTCACCGATGTCGGGTGCTTCAAGTTCGAAGAGGTGAAGATTGTCTCTGCAGCCACGAGGACCAGGAGGTGTCGACGACAACCAGGAGCTGGATTCAAGCTGTCCCACAAAGGAAGTCGCTTGCTGCGGTGTCGGTGTCCGGATTGGACACAACAAGCCTTGGCAACAGCAACCCACGCAGCAAGAGAACAAAGGCTTCGGTGCGGACCAGCAAGGTCCGAGGGACTCCCCAAGCAAGGGAGAGTCAGGGCAGGCCTGGAGCAACCAGGGAGGCCCATTGAAATTAGAGTTGTCCTTCTGAGGGACCCACAAGTCAACGGACAAGGGATCGCAAAGAGACCTCAAGCGGAATCACAAAATGGCGGCCCACGGGTCACTGGAAGTGGCCAGGCCAGCAATCTTCAGTGGACTCACTGTTCGGGGTCAGTGCTTCAAGTAACCCAAAGCACAGCCTCTAGGATTGACCAGAAGCTTATGCACTTGCAAATGTGCACGGTGTCCAGGGGTTCCGGTTCCACGGTACCCACAAGGGCTACGGGTCTCAGCTTTGCTGGGGACTTGGGTCAGCCTCTGGGAAGTCTGGAAATCTACCTCCTGGGTTGCAGAGTCATCGGCCTCCGGCGGGAGCTTTGGAGATGCAGACCGGACAGATGCGTCTTTGGTGCCTGCCAAGCAGGGGAGTAACTCCTTTACTCCAAGGGAGATTCTTCAGTCATCTGGCGTTTAACAGATCATCGAAGGTCCAGGATTCAGTTTCAGACTTTCGTCCAGGGATATCTAAAGTCCTGTTGCCAGGGGTTCCTATCTTATACCCAAGGAAGGGTTTGGACATACTCTGTGGACCCACCTATGGGAGGGTCAGGAAAGAGGGGTGGCTACACCCATTTCCTTTGTCCAGTTTCAAGCCAGAGCAGGGGCTGGTAGCCCCTGCAGCTGGTTTGAACTGGACTATGCACAGGGACACCAAATGTGCCCCCAGTGCAGGACTTCAAAGCACTCTGAGAGTGCACCCACCCAGCCCCAATACACTAAAGCCTGTCTGGGAGGTGGTAACACCTCCCTGTGACAGGAAACCTATTGTCCAGGCCTCCCCTGCCGGAGTTTTGGTCAGCAGCAGGAGGCCAGACTCGTGTCTGTGGCTGCAGCATCCATTTTGTGATGCCAGGGCTCTGTTGGTTGGTACCGGGAATACCGGTGCTGTCATGTCTCTCCCTCTAGAAGGGTGGGATCATACTCCCACACCAGTTACTGGTGTGGGTGTATGATTCCAAGGTGTTTGACACCAAACACGACATGTTTCCGTGCAGCCATCCCAAAGTTAGCATTTACCGTTTAGTTATAATGCACTTAAGAGTATATGGTCAGGCTGCATTCACAGACAACCCCGGAGTATAGATTCCGAAGGCTGCAGAGGGGCTCTGCTTATGCATGGGCACCCTCTCAAACAAAACCAAGCACCCTGCCTTCAGGATTGATAAGGCCTGCCATAGGGGTGACTGATAGGTTTATATGTGCAGTGATAGGGTGAGATATAGTGAACCTATATCTCAGTAAGGGGTGCATGCACCACCTCACTCAGGCTGCTGTAGCAGTCCTGTGGTGTCATTTTGGAAGGCTGCCCAGGGGTGGCATAATACATGCTTCAGCCCCTGGTAGGCCTCTGGGGTACCTATGCCCTGGGTACATAGTATACCATATACTAGGGACTTATAAGGGCACCCCAGAATCCAATCTGAAGTGTACCTAAGGTACTAGGAATCCATTTTAAAGAGAAAGCAGATAAACTGGGGCCCTGAATAGCAGGGTCCCAGTCCAACTAAGTCGAAAACCAGCAAAACACCAGGAAAAAAAGTGGGGGCAACCATGCAGTCAGATTCCACCTTCCTACATGCCCCTCCTGTGTTGGATCCAGATGTCTGGGTTCCTCCTTTGTTCAGTGGGTCTGATGTGTCCCAACCAAGGTGCAGTGTGATAAGCTAATTATCAGATGCAGTGATAATTGCTCCTTTATGTGGGTAGGCCTTTGTTCCATCTGCTGGGGAGCAGAGTAACTGAATTGGCCCAGCAGATGGGACAAAGGCCTGGAATCTGACTATGATCTGAGACAGAGAAATATGATGATTCTTGACATCCCATAGATTAATATGTGGTGTATTAGGAATTATATATTCAAACTCGGTGTTAATGTTTCAGCACAGTTTGTCATCTTGCTGTACTGTGTAGGCCAAAGTTAAGCAGAACTGCACTTTAAGGTAGATATCACCTATATGTATATCACAGTGAAAGCACTACATATTTTCCAGTAAACCCGACTGACCTATCTATGACTGCTCACTAATATTTTAAGGCCTATTCCATGTCAGTACCTATCCTTCCAAAGACCCTTCTACGCCAGGCTACCTGTGAACAACTACCAGGCTCCGCACAACAGTAGTCTCACACGTGCTGCCCGTACAGATTCGCACATGAGTGTGCACACATGTTCATGTGTAACCAGCCCAGTGCCTGTTAACCTAGCTGTACCACAGAGGCCTTATCATAAAAGGAAGACATTTACAAACATGTGAGGTAGTATATACGCTTAGTGCAATTACCATGAATTTACCAGGAGTGAGACTCAAGTAGTGAGACTCTCTCAAAGTAAAGGTTACAAAACAGGTGATTAAAATGAAAAATCCTGGACTAAATGGGCGGATCCCATGTTTTTACACTAACCCAACTAAAACCTAAAATCTCAAAACATACTCAAGAAATGCACAACATATTAAAATGAAAGTGCAACTCTTTGCCAAGAATCAAGGCCTATCATATGTGGACTCCATAGCAAGCCACCTACTCTAAAAAAAAAATCATCCAAAAGAAGTACCAAAAACAACCCCACCAAAACCTATAAACAACTTAAAAATACAAAATGCAGTGTAAAAGCCAAAGAGTATAAAAACATTGGGGCTGATTATGATTCCGGTTGGACAAGCGTCCGACCGCCATCGCTGCGGGAACAGAACCAGCCGACAGGGAGACGGCGGTCCCGCCAGGCAAATTACGATCCGACCGCTGTGGAGGCGGTCGGAAACATGCCGCTTAGCATTGAGGCTTGTGCTATGGGCTGCAGCACAAGCCTCACTGCTAAGAGGGATGTTTGCAAACATCCCTGCACCTTGTGACAGGCACCATGCAGTGCCTGCCACATGGAGCAGGGATGTTTAGGGGGGCTCCATAGGTACCCACCAGCCCCATAGTGGAGGGCCAGGGAAGGAGTGGGGGCCCATTTGGACCCCCCAAAGTCACTTTCCGCCTGCCTTTTCAAACAGGCAGACTGCCATCAAAGTCCAGGTAGAAAGGGACATTGTAATCCCTAAGGCGGTGCCTGAGCAGGTACCAGCCCTATTGTATGGATTACTGTCCCTCCAACAGTCCGAGCCCGTCGGATGCGCGGCAGATGGTCCCTCCGCCAGATGCCTCGCCCACCGCATCGTAATGCGGCGGTCGGACCTGCAGGGGCCGATGTCGGTGGGACCGCCACTGACGGCGGCGGTCCCACCTCCATCATAATCAGGCCTATTGTTACTAATAAATAACACATACTACAATACTATATGATTATAAAAAAAAGTTTCTTACATTTTTCTAGCTCAAGAGATAAAACACCATGATAATCCATAAGGCAAAAATAATCCAGAAATAACAATAAAAAGCCCACCCAAAAATGCAAAAATATCAAAGCCAACAATAAAATTCCAAATAAATGTTAACAATCAATGAAAAACCATCCCAAAATAGAAAAAATGTAATTGAAAAAATGTCCTTGGAAAACTAAAACAATCAAGGAAATAAATATAGCATTGGGTAAAAAAAGTAACCAAATGTATTTCCCTGAAAAAAGCATCCAAAAAAATGACATCTCTAACAGTCCAAATTAAAAACCCACAAAAAGCCCACCCACACAACACATAAACAATATAAACATAACCATACAATATACTCATAGAAGGAATGCATTACCTAATAATACACCTATAACAATGTTACAATGAGGGCTACTGCACAAGACGACCACAGCTGCAATACAAACAGAATAACAAAAATCATTAACCAAAACTAAATAAATTAATCCTATAACTACCAGCACAACACTAAGACCCCAAAAAGTGGTTAAAAAACAACCGCCCCTTAACCAGTGAACAGGGACTGGGAACTGCAGCCAAAAAGATCCAGGGACAACTCAAAATCATAATAAAGATAGACTACAAAATAAATAAATCAGATAAATAAAAATGCTAAATAAACATTGAAAAAACTCAAACCCCATTGAAAACACTACAGAATAAAAACATATTATTTCTGATTATTTATTTGACTATATAAAATATTGTAAAAAAAATAATGCTATAAAATGTAATTGTTAAAAAAACTATAACAAATGTGAACATAGCACTTTTTAATATATTTTTACTTTGTCAGAATTCTCAATATATACAATAAATTGCATGTATGAAAAAAGTATTATGTATGTTAAACCCTTTGTATACCAATTATATATGTAAAAATGTAAAATAATTAAAATATATGTTAAATGTATTTAAAATATGAAAAACTAAATATGTTTAAAAATGTTTCTGTTGAAAACAGAGGTATGTACATGAGAATGATGGTTAGAAATTTATAACAATTCAAGTATAAATGTAAATAAATACAAAATATACAGAATTGGATTTGTTACTAAAATGAGTGAATGTAATAAATAAAACTTACCTGACAAAGACAGTGTTATTCTTGCATTTTCACTAAATAACGGAAAATGTAATTAAATCATGTTATTAACAATTTGATATTCATATACAAACACTAGTTTCACATATAAAACCACAAAAAATGAAAAATCATAAATTACGATAACATTAGTTCTACCTAATTAAAATTAAATGCAATGAACGTTGGGGCTCATTATGATGGCGGGCGGACATCAGTCCGCCCGCCATCATAACGGTGATGGGACTGCCAGCCAGACATGCGGCGGTCCCACCAGCCCAATTAGGATGCGCCCGCCAGTATGGTCTAGGCCTTTTAACATTGCGGGCAGTGCTGCTGGCTGCAGCACCGTTCGAAATGCCAAAATGCCACGATGTGCATTCCCATGCACAACGTGGCAGGCACCACGCGGTGCCTGCCACCTTGTGCATGGGAATGCAGGGGGGTACCATGGGTACCCCCCAGTGCACCCCCCACACACAGAGGGGGCACGCAACAGGCCCCCAAAGCCTGTCTCCGCCTGTCCTTTTGCAGCGGGATATCTGCCGCAAAACGACAGGCGGAAGGGCACATCATTATCATTATGGCGGTGCCTGCACGGCACCGCCGCAATGTTGCCCTGGTTCCGGATTCCGCAAGGCGGGCAGAAAAGGACCGCCTTGTGGGACCATGGCGGACGGACTGTCCGTCCGCCGCGGTACCTTCATGATTCCCACCGCCATCCTAATTTGGTGGTGGGAATTTTCATTGTGATGGGGGAAGGACCGCCACCGCCGGGCCGGCGGTGGCGGTCCTTCCGCCATCCTAATGAGCCCACAAGTGTTTAACTTAGGGAGGCAGTAAATAAAATATAGCAACTCCATCCTAAAAGTCATTGTTAAAATTTGTAAATATAAACAGGTCCAAGTAAGACACATTTGGGAAAGTGTTGGACTTTGAAGGAAGTGAACTTACTATTCCTACTGCAATCTCAATCATAATGGGTAAAGCTATGCATTTTGAGGTGAATAGATTTACTATTCCCACTCCAATCTACGTCACATTGGGGAAAGCACTGGGATATTAGGTCCTATATGAGCCACACTGGGGAAACATTAGATTTTGAGAGTCTGATTCACTTCTTCCACTCTGATGTAAACCGTGGATCAGGTGTACAAAGCATTTTTGAGGTCGCAAATGGCCTGATTCATAGAATCGGGCTGGTTGTGACCGTAAAAATGTTATTTTTTAAATGTACAAACCACAAATAGCGATTTGGTAACAAGTTACCTTGATTCTTTTACGTGCTTGCATTAAAACAAAGCGTGTCCGGGGCCATGTAATCATAATAGAAAATTGCCCAATGACGAGTTCTCTTTTTCTAATCCATTCTAGGCGTAATTTTTCATTCTTAATGTATAGTAGTCTGTTTTGCTAAGAGCTATTATGTGCCCTAATGTTACATAATGTTTCAACTGTACAATATATTAGTTTTTTCTTTTGAGGTTAGTGCAATATGGAAGGATTTGCAGATTGGGGTATCCTTACATTCCTTGCTCACATGCTAACTGGAAGGAAGGGAAGCATATCCAGCAGTGCGATGCATCAGACATCTGCCAGCATGTCATGCTCGCCCACGTTTATTGTCTTGGTGTACACTGTCTCCTGTACCCTGCTGTTGCAATGTGTCCTGCTCTGCCCGGTCTCTCGCACAACCAATGTGTCCTCCCTGCTCTCCACCTGTCGAATGTATTCATGTCCTCCAGGTGTGCCTGCTCTGGTGACAGCGCCCTGCGGCTGTTGTTCTTCGCGCGCTGCCTGCAGCATTTTATTCAGCACAATGCACTCGAACTGTTGTGCTGATGTGATCTTCTGAGGGCGATGTTCAGGATCAGACCTTCAAATGCTAAAGACAAGAAGTACAGAACAAGAAAGCAAGCACTTTACTGCGGAGCAAAGCTCCAAAACTCCAATTCGGAGGATTGCCAAGTGTCAAACAACTTCGAGTATTGTCTTTAAAAAGGGAAGTAAGTGAAAGCGTAGATCAAAATGCCTACAAAGGAAGCAGCGGTAAAGCTAGCAAAACTCAAAAGGAATAACTGAAACAAGAGAGCAATACAACTAGAAAGAAAGGGTACATTTTGTTATTGGTAAAATGTACCAATTGTTAAACCGGGTGGAGTTTCGCACAGATAGTCAAGCAGGCCCCGATTAACCAAACGCTCTATTATTTATGGCAGGGGTCGGAAAACACCGCCCAAATCATAATCAGTGCCTACTGTTACTTAGGCCCGCAAATTATTAACTTGGCAATCACAAAATCCAAGTTCTGATTTCCAGAGCCGTGATTTTCTACTTTTCTAAAGCACAAATTCCATTTACGACTGGAAAAACACTCAAGTGTACAAGACATTTTGGGGCATATTATCAAGCACGGGGTTAAAATTATCGCCGGTTTAGCGGCAGAAAACTGCCGCTAAAGCGGCGATAATGGGCTTGATAATATGCCCTGGAGAATTCCAATAGAAGCCCATGTTGACACCAGAACATGGGCTTCTATTGGAATTCTCAAGGGCATATTATCAAGCCCATTATCGCCGCTTTAGCGGCAGTTTTCTGCCGCTAAACCGGCGATAATTTTTAACGCCGTTCTTGATAATATGCCCCTTTGTTGTTCCGTTTAGGGGCTTTTCTGGCACTATGAATAAGTAAACCATATGTTCACACCGTGTGATATGTTGGTGGTAATTAACAGATGTATATTGTAACCCAGCTCATTAGCACACGATTTATAGAATGAAAGAAACGCCCAAAAGATAAAGTCATGCGGTAACGTTCAGGTTACACACTTTCATGACTGAAGGCCTTAGTCTACTGAGCAACAGGGTCAGGCATGTGCAACGGATAGGCCAGGCAAGTATTAGTGGAGGTCATGCAAAGTCCTTTGAACAACCACAAAATCACATACACTGCCTAGCTCCCAAGTTTCCCAGGTCCATGCATGAGTAGCTCATCCAGTTCAGGCTTTTGTTTTGCATTCTATGATTGTAGTCCTGATTTTCTAATGGGTAAATAGGACTAAAAGTTCCAGGATGAAAAGAAAAAACCTAGAGTAGATCAATTGCTCAAGTATTGACCTGAGAAATTTTAGAGGGATGTACATTGTTTATCGCCTTTCCCATTTTAGCAAATTTAAAGGCAGGAGTGAAGGCTTTCTTAAGGCAGAAAAGGACAAGAAATACCTCTCTTTTGGTTGCAGGATAATATGCACTCAAAATATTATATATACAATATATATAAATCCACGTAGCAATTTGAGAAATCCCAAAATCAGCAAAGCGGCACACCAAAGGACAACACAATTACTTTATTGTGTCTACAAATGACGCGTTTTGGCGAAGCCTTTGTCAACTTGACAAAGGCTTCGCTGAAACGCGTCGTTTGTAGACACAATAAAGTAATTGTGTTGTCCTTTGGTGTGCCGCTTTGCTGATTTTGGGATTTCTCAAATTGCTACGTGGATTTATGAATAGCGGCTGTCGCTGCAGGCACCGGTGTCAAAAGGAGGGGATCGACTCAATGCGGCACTGTGGTTGAACATATATATATATATATATATATATATATATATATATATATATTCACTGAAAAAACCATAGGTTTCAGGAACGTTATAGTTAGTTGGACATTTCACTCATATAAAACCAGAGAAATTTGGCTGTTATAGTTAATAGAGCTAACTATAACTCGCGCCCCCGCAATGCACTGCTGATGACGTCACATATTACATCACTGATGACATCGCTGATGACATCTCAAATGATATCACTGATGACATCACTGATGACATCATCCAGTGACTGAGTGTTTCTAAAAATTTCAAGAACGTTATATCTATATATGCCAAGGTATATTGAAGAATGATTGGTTGTCTGAGAACCTGTATGGGTGCCTGAGTGCCTGTATGGGTGGGGGTGTGTGACTCCCTGCATGGATGTGTGAGTGGGTGATTCACTGGGTGAATGCGTTATGAGTGCGTGTGTTAGGTAGTGTATCGGTGAGTGAGTGTAGGTATAGCTGTGTTGGTGAGTGAATGGATGTGTTAGTGGTATATGTGTAAGTAACTACATATGTGAAAGGCAGTATTTGTGAGTATTGGAGTATATAAGTGATTATATGTAACAGGGAGTGATTGTGACAGTGGCTGCATGGATAAGTGTGTGCTTATGTCAGAAATTGTTGAAGACAGTACGTGTCTGTATAAATAAGTGACATGGTGTGTGTATAACTGTATAGGTTAGTAAATGGCAGTGTAATTAATTCTTTAGGTGACTGACTAGGTTTTTGAGTAACTCTTTGGGTGAGTGGCAGTGTGTGAGTGTCTATATGGGTGTATGATTGGATATATCAGTGGCTGTATTGATGAATGACTGCGTGTATGAGTGACTGTATGGGTTAGTGGGTGGATGTGTGTGTAGACGTATGAATCACTGAGCGGGTATGTACTAACTGCTAATGGTGTGTCTATGGTTTCGATATTGGTAGTCTGTATTTTAGAGTGGGTGTATGAAAGGTTTTACTAGGGTGTGAGGATGTGCATCAGATGATCACGTGGATGATGTCATCAGTGATGTCATTTGAGATGTCATCAGCGATGTCATCAGTGATGTCACTGAGCATGTCATGAGTGATGTAATATGTGATGTCATCAGCTAGTGCATTGCGGGGGCGCGAGTTATAGTTAGCTCTACTAACTATAACAGCCAAATTTCTCTGATTTAATACGAGTGAAATGTCCAACTAACTATAACGTCCCTGAAACCTATGGTTTTTTCAGTGAATTTCTAAGGTTTTTAAATGCTAATTTCTAACTATAACGTCCCTAAAACCTATGGTTTTTTCAGTGAATTTCTAGGGTTTTTTAAATGCTAATTTCTAACTATAACGTCCCTAAAACCTATGGTTTTTTCAGTGAATTTCTAAGGTTTTTTAAATGCTAATTTCTAACTATAACGTCCCTGAAACCTATGGTTTTTTCAGTGAATTTCGAAGGTTTTTTAAATGCTAATTTCTAACTATAATGTCCCTGAAACCTATGGTTTTTTCAGTGAATTTCTAAGGTTTTTTAAATGCTAATTTCTAACTATAACGTCCCTGAAACCTATGGTTTTTTCAGTAAATTTCTAAGGTTTTTTAAATGCTAATTTCTAACTATAACATAGCAGTCGCGTTTGCAGAGTGGTGGAGCAAGGTGAGCATGGCCTCCGAACACCTCTTAGCAATCCCACTGTGTGGGATTTACTGGAGGTAACAGGAGGGGTAGTTAGCCCCCAACGTCAACCTTGGGGGCCAACTACCCCTCCAATTACCTCCAGTAAGTCCCACACAGCAGGATTACTAACTTCTCATACCAGGCCACGCCCCCTTTCTCCACCACTCTGCAAACGCACCCCCTAGCGCATTGTAAGTTGGGGAATTAATTCCCCTTGAATACTGAGGCTCCCTGGGGGCCAACTAGCCCACCAGCTACCTCCAGTAAGCACCACAGGCCTGGATTGCAGAGAGGTGGTCCGAGGCCATGCCCCATTTTACACCACTCTGCAAACGCGGCTCCTGGTGCACTGCTGCTCGGAGGATGAAGTCCACTTGTGTCCTGAGGTCCTCAGGCCCCCCAATCGTATTTTAATGAAGCCCTGGGGAGGTGGTGGTCCCTGGGGCTTGGCGGGGCCTGTGAGGCCCCCCACTCTATTATAATAAAGCCCCGGGGAGGTGGCAGTCCCCGGGGCTGTGGGGGGGCTGCGCGCCCCCGCTCATAAATTATAAAGCACCAGGGAGGTGGCAGTCTCCAGGGCTGCGGGGCCCCTGCGGGCCCCCGTTACAGAATTCAGTATTGCCCCCGGGACCTGGCCCACCAGGGGGCTTTAAAAAAAGAGGCGCAGAAGACCGTGCTTCGTTTTTTTTTCATTTTCGACTGGGTTCGCGCACCCAGCGCGACCCGGCCGAAAATGTCAACAAAACAAAATGCTTTTTTTGGGCCTGGAGGTCCCTGTGGGACCCCCTGAGCAGGCCTGGGGGTCAGGGTGTTCCTACCCTGCCCCCTTTTTTTGTTTTTTAATGTGTCTGTCATCTTTTTCCCTCTCCCTCGGTCTGAAGCACAAGATGGCTGCCAACACTTCCTGGTTTGAAGTGTTGGCAGCCAATCAGAGGCAAGGTCGTGCTCGGGAGGGCTCAGCAATCAGATCTCACAATTCTCAAATATCGATATCTGTAAATCTTTAAATAGCTCAAAAACTACTGAACGGAATTACACCATTTAAAAAAAGCGTGCTTTCTGGACCAAGAGCTATCTCTCTGCCAAATTTGGTGTAATTCCGTTCAGCAGTTCAGGCTGTAGCTGTGTCTAAAGTTTCCTATGGAAATTAACATGGAGAAAACACGTTTAGGGACCCCCCTTTTTTCTCGGCCCCCCCTTGAAGAATCACCCTGAAACTTTCAAGACAGGAGCTGACCTGAGTGAACAATTAGTTTTGAAAATTGCGTGAAGATTCGTCAAACGGCGCCAAAGTTATTGGCAAATCAAAAAACACTTTTCCTATGGAAACTAGGTTCTAACTATAACTACCTACTGGCGACCGCATCCAGACAATTATGAATATGTCAATAAAACTGTTAGCTGGCTTAGATTCATTGACGATCTGCTAATAATTTGGGACGGAACGGTGGCTGAATTTCAGAAATACTTTGAGATTTTAAACAACACCAAAGCAAATTTTAAGTTCACATATGAGATCAGCCAGGAAAGTGTGACTTTCTTAGACACAGAAATATATGTAAAAGAAGGCAAGACACAAACAACTGTGCATCGCAAAAAGACAGCAACAAATGCAGTATTGCATGCCAACAGTTTCCACCAAAGTACTTTGATTCAGAACATCCCATATGGGGAATTTTTAAGAATCAAAATAATATGATCTGAGAAGGAAGAGTGGCGAAAACATAGTGGTTTGACTAATCAAAGATTCAAATGCCGAGGATACTCAGAAGGAATAATAAAGAAAGGATGGAAGAGAGCAGAAATGAAGGAGAGAGAGGAAATCATCAAAATAAAAACTCCAGTGGAAAAATCTGAGACTATACGGCTAATAACAACATACTCAAAGGAATCAAAACAAATCAAAGACATTCTGAGGAAGAACTGGAAGATCTTACGGTTAAATCCAACAGTAGCATCTCTTGTGGGGGATCACCCCAATGTGACCTTTAGGAGAGCGAAAAATCTGAAGGACACTCTAGTCCAAAGCCATTTTTGGAAACAAAAGAACACGAGATCACAATGGCTATGTACAACAGGATTTATGAAATGCCACAACTGTAAGGTATGCCAAATTGCACAGAATACAAAGGAAATAACTTGGGCAAACAAAAAGGTGTGGAAAATTCAAAAGTTAATCACCTGCAAAACACAGTATGTGGTATATGGTATAGAGTGTCCATGTACTCTCAAGTACGTTGGCAGTACGATCTGTGAACTGAAGAAAAAAAATCCTTGAACATGTAAGGGCTACTATACATAAAGATCGGAACAATACAGTAGCCAAACATATGGAGCAGGAACATAACAGTGATTGGAAACAACTGAAATTTGATGGCAGAGAAACTGTGGAACAACACACACGAGGAGGAAATAGAGAAAGGAAATTGCGACAGAGGGAATCACGACAGATACTGGCGCTGCAAACTTACACCCCGTACGGCCTGAATCAGGACGAAGAACTGTTTGTACATTAAGGAGGACTGAATCCACCAATCATGCTTCCCATGAAATCTGTTTTTTAGCAATTTTTAATGTAAGGTAGTTTTTTTAGGTTTATTTTGTTGTGTTTGATTTTGAAATCATCAATATTAGGTAAACTGATCAGTTGTCAATTTGTGGTAGGAGGAAAAGAGAAATAGAGAGATCCCCTACTGGAGGGGCAAATAAGGCACGAAATATCCTAACTAGATGTGAAATAAATTACCATTTGGAAACAATGGGCATGAAAATGAAAAAATATTAGCCCGAAAATGC
Organism: Calotriton arnoldi; assembly: GCA_963921515.1. NCBI lineage: Eukaryota > Metazoa > Chordata > Amphibia > Caudata > Salamandridae > Calotriton > Calotriton arnoldi. Next base: position 657,276 of record CAWUFW010001167.1, read on the forward strand.
TGAGATAGATGCACACCCCCACTGGAGGGGAATATTGTAAAAGTAATTTCCAGAGTAGTATTAGTTGGGAAGGGTCAAGGAAGGACATGGATATGAAAGCGTGCTGAACTGTGTTATATTGATTATGTTTAAAAAGGTGGAAAATGGTAAAGAGTTTGAAGCAATATTAACCTTTAAAAGAGTCAATATGGGGCATAAATGATCAATAGGGTGTATCTAACATTATGGCTGATGTTCAAAAACGTATTTTGCATTGTCTTTATTATTTCAGAACTACATGTTCCAGAATGCCAAGTGGCAGGAACAACAGGAAATCATGTGACGTAATTTCAAAATAAGTATGTCGGGAACTTGCTGAAACCTAACCGTGACCAAGGTCTCAGGGAGACCAAAACGGGTTGGTTTGCTGCTGTGGAAATATTGCCCGTAACTGATGTTTTTGAAATAAATTTGTTTTGGAGAGTGTCCTCCGTGAGTGCGCTCCATTTGTTTTCCCAGGCGGGAAGATTTTGGACAATGTTAAGACGGCGTGGCTCTGCCGAGGAATTTGTTGCACCGCTGAAGTAAGCGCCAGAAATCCAGCACATGAGAGATATATATATATATATATTCATGCCACGTTCCCACCCAAACTGCCGAACCCAGTGCGGGTGCTTTATCCGTGCACGAGGGTGAAGCTCGTGTATGTTCCACAGCAACTACGAAAAGATTCGGAGCACTCACGGGGTAATTTCAAAGAAATGTATTTTCCTCTCTCCTGCATACGCGTTTCGGCGTTGTGCCTTCTTCGGTGCTGGATTTGAGAGTCCTTACTACACAGTGCCCGATTGATTGAAGTACTGGGACCATCAATCTCATTGGTTGTTGGTGAGCCAATGGGTGGACTGAACGAATGTTCATAGTTCTCTCGGTAAAATTCCGATATTCCCCGCCTCAGACTTCATTGCACTGTGCAGTCCCCTCGCCGCAGCCGCTGGGTGTTCCTTCACGAAAAGCCCATAGGCGTCAGGCATATATATATATCATAGCTGGCCAGCCATGATCTCTGTACAAAGTTTGGTGGGCGGCCGACAAGTCTTTTGTCAGTCATGCACCAAATGTTTTGTTTTTCAAAAACAAACTCCCAAAGAGTATCTTTTTGAAAGACAAAAAAATAATGACCCCCACACACAAGGTATTTTTCACTAAGTGTGGGGCGGTCATTATTTTTAGTATTCTGTTTGTATCCGCCATGTTTATCCTTAACTGATAGAACAAGCATTTGCAATGCAATAGGCCTCACATTTGCGAGAGTTTGAGCTTTTGGCATAGTAAATGACAATGCCATTTTCTTATGTGTTTTGAAAACCTGCAAGCGGTGCGTAAACACACACTTGGCAGTTCGGTCTGGACTGTTCCCATGAGGCACAGGGTCAAGACTGATTTGCATATAGCTGGGTCTGAACTGGGGTGGCAAAGTGAGCTAAAGAATGATGGATTCAACCCAGATCTGTGACGGGGGGGGGGGTGTGAGTGTCTGAAAAGTTTCAGCGCTCTGCCCATCATCTCCTTGTGTTTGCTCTGTTCGCCCTAAGTTGGCAGGGTATGCCCAGACGTGGGTCCCTTGCTCACTTTGCCACTGGATTCAAGCTAGCCTGGCTGATGAGGGGTGTTGCCCCGAAACCAGTCCCAGGATGTTTGTTTCCGGTCCAGGGAAGACCTGGCTTGGCAGTCCGGTCTGGACTGTTCCCATGAGGCACAGGGTCTAGACTGATTTGCATATAGCTGGGTCTGAACTGGGGTGGCGAAGTGAGCTAAAGAATGATGATGGATTCAACCCAGATCTGTGACTGGGGGTGAGTGTATGAAAAGTTTCAGCGCTCCGTCCATCATCTCCTTGTGTTTGCTTTGTTCACCCTAAGTTGGCAGGGTATGCCCAGACGTGGGTCCCTTGCTCACTTTACCACTGGATTCAAGCTAGCCTGGCTGATGAAGGGTGTTACCCCGAAACCGCTCCCAGGATGTTTGTTTCCGGTCCTGGGAAGACCTCGCTTGGCAGTTCGGTCTGGACTGTTCCCATGAGGCACAGGGTCAAGACTGATTTGCATATAGCTGGGTCTGAACTGGGGTGGCGAAGTGAGCTAAAGAATGATGATGGATTCAACCCAGATCTGTGACTGGGGGTGAGTGTCTGAAAAGTTTCAGCGCTCCGTCCATCATCTCCTTGTGTTTGCAACAATTAAGCTACACTGCTGTATTTCATGGGATGCCAATGCTAGCCTTTCAAATGTAGAAGCATGAAAGGGAAGGATATGCAGAGTGCAGGGGAGCCTGTTACAGGAAGGGGCTCGCATCGGAGGAAAGACTGGTACTGTGCACTATACAAGTGCTAATAAACAATATCATCATCAAAAATAGTCAATAATTGAGTGGTGCAAGCTTTCGCAGAGAGGTTCGGATGAAGTAAACAAACCTGCTGCCGCTGTCCGCCATGTCTGCAGGGGCTATAGGGATCTCGGAGCTACGTCCAGTCCAGTTGCACAGGTCTCGGCAACAGAACAGCAGAAGCTGTCGAGCTGCTGACAATAGGCTCACGGGCACCATTGTTAAACTTAAAACACAGCATTTTGCACAAACAAAGCATTTTTTTTTACTAATGGTCAAGTTTGAGCAGAGGAGCAAGTCGGGCTAGGCGCACTTATTAAAAAGAAAGGCATGGGTCCACTATTGCGCACTCCGACGAAAACACTGGAGCCCGCTCCTCACTGATTGGAAGGGAGGGGAAGGGAGGGGGAGGAAGAGTAGGGAGAGCTGAAAATGGGATGGAGGAGCGGGGGCAAAGACAGGACAACGAAAGCAAAACCAGCGCTGTGCTCGTGAAATGGGTGCAGCCCTGATAGAAAGAGCTCATACTGCAGTTCTCTGCGGAAACCAGAGCCAGTCCAGCGAGCAGGCACAGACAGTAGTGCCCCCTGCTCTGAGGCAGGCTGCAGCACAACACTCCCTCTCCATCCATCTGGCTCTGCTGCTCGGCTGGAGCCTGCTAACTGATTGGAATGGAGGGGAAAGGACAGCAGAGAGTGGGAATGGAGGAGCAGGGAAAAGACACCAGAATGAAAGCAAAACCAGCGCAGTGCTTGTGAAACGGGCGCAGCGCTGATAAAGTATGTCCAGAATTATTAAAAAACAAACAAGGAGGGTAGGGGGCGGTAGGGAAGTGCACAGAACAGGCGCCCTCCAAACGCCTCTGATGATGAGCAGGAAACAAATGCTGTGTGTGTTATCTGGGAAGCGAAAAGTGTGCCTGCAACAGCAGGTAGGAGAATGTCATTTAAGAAAATAGTGCTGACAGACTGTAAATAAAGCATACCAAGTGCCAACACATGTAAAAGGGCCAGTCCTTATGGGAGGTAACAATAGTAGAGAAGGAGGTACTAAGGAGGGACTTATAAGCCTATTAACAAATCAAAAGCCGACATTTACAAAGGACAGTGACAGCAGCCAATTAAAAAGGTGGTCCGAGAGTGGGTGGAGTTTCAGGTCCATACCTGAATACAGCATGTCTCGATGAGACAGCGCAAGCGCTGCCTAGGCGAGACCTAAAAACCAAAAATCTCCCAAGTAAAGTGACTGAGACTATCATTACAACACTCTGAAAACTAAAAAGGATACATAATGATATCATACATATCTAATAACAGTGCCCATCTGAGCAATAGCTTTCCCTTTCCTATTCAAATTTGTCCAGTCAGTAGAGACTGGTTTATATGTGTTGGCGTCATGTTAACTTCTCCTGCCAACTATTTAAGAGGGCAAATCATTGATGAACAGTAATAATGCCCATTTCATTGTTCTGTTAGTTGCAAGCTACACATTTCAAGTGACAACAGTCCAAGAACAGGAGGTTGTCCCATAACTGTGTGAGTCTCAGTTTGTGATCAAAATAGTGCTTGAACCGAATTGTTGGCAGGCTTGTTACAGTAGTAAATTCTTCACAATCAAATAAATAACTTGTTGAGTTTTTTTTAAATCCCTGATCGGTCTCCAATCTCCTAATTTCATCTCTACCAAAAAGAAGCAAAATAAAACCTCTTGCTCATTTGGCTGTTGAGGACTTCGTCTATCCTGCCCGTTAGCAGCATGACTACAATTTCCTGATGTGGTTCCTTGATGTGCTGGCATTTCTTGATCGGAGGGAAGGCCTTTTGGCAAATTAAGAGCAGCCATACCAACTATCCACAAGCCATGTCTGAAGCTACACCTTCTCACAGCAATAGAAACGGTCATGCACCTAAGCAGGCTAAGTTCTGTGATCGGTAAATCCTTACTTTCACTTTGGTGCTGAGCAGGATGGAAACGTTACCCAACTGTAACCCTAGTTCCATTCCAGGAGAATCCTCATCAAAGTCATAAGCATTTAATAGTCCCGTCCACGCACAGAAATCCTGGAGCACTTTTTAACAAGCATTTGCAATGCAATAGGTCTCGCAACTGCGAGTTTTGGAGCTATTGGTATTGTAAATGGTATTGTAAATGACAATGCCTTTAATTTATGTTGTACAAACCAAAACATAAATAAAAGGCATTGTCATTTACAATGCCAATAGTTTAAACTTGCGTAAATGCGAGACCTATTGCTTTGCAAATGCTTGTTTCAGGAGGATTCCTCCTCGCAGGCCCCCAAATACTGTTTTGTTTCTTCACTGTGCCAGTTTGTTGTCCCGCTCCCACATGCACTCCTGACGTTTTATTCGCACCCTCCCAACTGTGAAGCATTGTTCGCTTCCTGTCCAAAAAGTGCTTGCAAAGGTGCAACATTGTCACAGTGACTGGTGGGTTTGAGAGGGGTACTAGGTATGTCCAGGAGGGGTAGCATCTTTGCAAGATTTTCTCTGTAAGTGCTGATCCCATAAATGCACTTTAACTTACTGTGTATACATTTATCTTATGTAGCTATCCCCAAAATGTGACAGGGGTGGGCCAGTGCTCAATTTGTAAAGAAATAATTGCCAGGGCTCTCGCCAGGAGGCCACTGCAGCTTGCACCACCCATTGCCCCTGTCAAAATTGCCATTACATTACCTGCACAACTATTAATCATCAGACTGCTACCAGTGTGACAATTCAGACTGTTAGAGGCCTCCACAGCTATAAGAATGGTTTGGGCTGCAGGTATCTGTTGTTTTTAATGTATAATGAAATAATAAAACTATTGTTCTGCTTATCTCTAAATCACACAAACAGCGCCACCATGTGGCAGACTGTGATAAGTGCCGATGTTGACAATTAATTGCTGGTGTCGAGCACCGTAAACTACTGCCTCAAATTAAGCACTGGGTGGGGCCCTCCTGGGTCTATGTTAGACATCCCTCGCTGAGGAGTTTGACATTCTGAAGTAATCTGGGGGCCAGCAGAGCCCCGATAAAATGCAGGGAGTATTACTGCCCCAGAGTGCACCTTGTGGGGGCAGCTACTGAGTGTTCCTGAATGGAGAGACCAGCTGATGTACCAGGAGAGGATGTGCCAGGAGGCGGGAGCTGTACCTCCTGCAATGGAAGCCACCCCCTTCCAGATTCTTCTAGCCAGGGAGGTAGGGCAGGGAGCCTAGGAAGAGCACTCTAAGCTCGCTCCCCCACTTGGTGATGGTGTGTCAGAACACATAGTGACTTGAGAAGTCTGGGTGTAGTACATCCCACTGGTAGTTTGTGTTACGGACTTATTCCTAGACATTTAAACTCACATTTAACCCTGAAGTATGAGACACCCTGCATTGGAGAGTTTCAGTGAGGAGCAGTTGGCAAAGTGGTGACACTTAATAATAAAAAAGTCCCTTGTATTGTAAAGCAATAAGCAAATATAATGCACCAACTTGACACTTGTACGGTGTTCCAACAGTGCACATGTAACACCTTAAGCACATTTTATGAATGTGATATATCACCCTTATAAATCATCTGTGCTTCAGGAGTCATTATATGTGTATAAGGATCAAAACTGCCACAGGCACACACATCACACACTCACACAGTTATCTACAAGCATCAGACATCCACAAGCATCAGGCATCAGACATCCACAAGCATCAGGCATCAGACATCCACAAGCATCAGGCATCAGACATCCACAAGCATCAGGCATCCACACGCATCAGACATCAGGAATCAGACATCCACAAGCATCAGACATCAAGCATCAGACATCCACAAGCATCAGACATCCACAAGCATCAGACATCCACAAGCATCAGACATCCACAAGCATCAGGCATCAGACATCCACAAGCATCAGGCATCAGACATCCACAAGCATCAGGCATCAGACATCAGACATCAGGCATCATACATCCACAAGCATCATACATCCACAAGCATCAGACATCCACAAGCATCAGACATCCACAGGCATCAGACATCCACAGGCATCAGACATCCACAAGCATCAGACATCCACAGGCATCCACAGGCATCAGGCATCCACAGGCATCAGGCATCCACAATTATCAGGCATCCACAGGCATCAGGCATCCACAGGCATCAGGCATCCACAGGCATCAGGCATCCACAGGCATCAGGCATCCACAGGCATCAGGCATCCACAGGCATCAGACATCCACAGGCATCAGACATCCACAGGCATCAGACATCCACAGGCATCAGACATCCACAGGCATCAGACATCCACAGGCATCAGACATCCACAAGCATCAGACATCCACAAGCATCAGACATCCACAAGCATCAGACATCAGACATCCACAGGCATCAGACATCAGGCATCCACAAGCATCAAACATCAGACATCCACAAGCATAAGACATCCACAAGCATCAGGCATCATACATCCACAAGCATCAGACATCAGGCATCATACATCCACAAGCATCAGCCATCAGACATCATACATCCACCAGCATCAGGCATCATACATCCACCAGCATCAGACATCCACAAGCATCAGACATCCACAAGCATCAAACATCAGACATCTACAAGCATCAGACATCAGACATCCACAGGCATCAGACATCCACAGGCATCAGACATCCACAGGCATCAGACATCCACAGGCATCAGACATCCACAGGCATCAGACATCCACAGGCATCAGACATCCACAGGTATCAGACATCCACAGGCATCAGACATCCACAGGCATCAGACATCCACAGGTATCAGACATCCACAGGCATCAGACATCCACAGGCATCAGACATCCACAGGCATCCACAATTATCAGACATCCACAGGCATCAGACATCCACAGGCATCAGACATCCACAGGCATCAGACATCCACAGGCATCAGACATCCACAGGCATCAGACATCCACAGGCATCAGGCATCCACAGGCATCAGGCATCCACAGGCATCAGGCATCCACAATTATCAGGCATCCACAGGCATCAGACATCCACAGGCATCAGGCATCCACAATTATCAGGCATCCACAGGCATCAGGCATCCACAGGCATCAGACATCAGGCATCCACAAGCATCAAACATCAGACATCCACAAGCATAAGACATCCACAAGCATCAGGCATCATACATCCACAAGCATCAGACGTCAGGCATCATACATCCACAAGCATCAGCCATCAGACATCATACATCCACCAGCATCAGGCATCAGACATCATACATCCACCAGCATCAGACATCCACAAGCATCAGACATCCACAAGCATCAGACATCAGACATCTACAAGCATCAGACATCAGACATCCACAATTATCAGACATCCACAGGCATCCACAGGCATCAGGCATCCACAATTATCAGGCATCCACAATTATCAGGCATCCACAGGCATCAGGCAGGCATCAGACATCCACAGGCATCAGACATCCACAGGCATCAGACATCCACAGGCATCAGACATCCACAGGCATCAGACATCCACAGGCATCAGACATCCACAAGCATCAGACATCCACAAGCATCAGACATCCACAAGCATCAGACATCCACAAGCATCAGGCATCCACAAGCATCAGGCATCAGCCATCAGGCATCCACAAGCATCAGGCATCAGACATCCACAAGCATCAGACATCCACAAGCATCAGGCATCATACATCCACAAGCATCAGACATCAGGCATCATACATCCACAAGCATCAGCCATCAGACATCATACATCCACCAGCATCAGACATCATACATCCACCAGCATCAGGCATCCACCAGCATCAGGCATCAGACATCCGCAAGCATCAGACATCCGCAAGCATCAGACATCCACAAGCATCAGACATCCACACGCATCAGACATCCACAAGCATCAGACATCCACAAGCATCAGACATCCACAAGCATCAGACATCCACAAGCATCAGGCATCCACAAGCATCAGGCATCCACAAGCATCAGGCATCCACAAGCATCAGGCATCAGACATCCACAAGCATCAGACATCCACAAGCATCAGGCATCATACATCCACAAGCATCAGACATCAGGCATCATACATCCACAAGCATCAGCCATCAGACATCATACATCCACCAGCATCAGACATCATACATCCACCAGCATCAGGCATCCACCAGCATCAGGCATCAGACATCCGCAAGCATCAGACATCCGCAAGCATCAGACATCCACAAGCATCAGACATCCACAAGCATCAGACATCAGACATCCACAGGCATCAGACATCCACAGGCATCAGACATCCACAGGCATCAGACATCCACAGGCATCAGACATCCACAGGCATCAGACATCCATCAGGCATCAGACATCCATCAGGCATCAGACATCCATCAGGCATCAGACTTGAGGCATCAGACATGAGGCATCAGACATCCACAATCATCAGGCATCAGACATCCACAAGCATCAGGCATCAGACATCCACAAGCATCAGGCATCAGACATCCACAAGCATCAGACATCAGACATCCTCAAGCATCAGACATCCATCAGACATCCACAAGCATCAGGCATCAGACATCCACAAGCATCAGGCATCGGACATCCACAAGCATCAGGCATCAGACATCCACAAGCATCAGGCATCAGACATCCACAAGCATCAGGCATCCACAAGCATCAGGCATCCACAAGCATCAGGCATCCACAAGCATCAGGCATCCACAAGCATCAGACATCAGGCATCAGACATCCACAAGCATCAGGCATCAGACATCCACGAGCATCAGGCATCCACAATCATCAGGCATCAGACAGGCATCAGACATCCACAAGCATCAGGCATCAGACATCCACAAGCATCAGACATCAGACATCCACAAGCATCAGCCATCAGAAATCCACAAGCATCAGACATCAGACATCCACAAGCATCAGACATCAGACATCCACAAGCATCAGGCATCCACAGGCATCAGACATCAGGCATCCACAAGCAACAGGCATCAGACATCCACAAGCATCAGACATCCACAGACATCAGGCATCAGACATCAGACATCAATCATCATACATCAGGCATCAGACATCCACTAGCCACGTGTGCACTCACTACTGTCACAGAGTACACGGCGTGCACGACATCGCAGCCGAAGAGGGAAACGTGTTGCAGGACATGTTCAAATACCATCAGCGCGTCTTAAAGCGTCTAAACCGTTTCACTCAAATCTATTGTTCTTCAGAATGCAGGAAAACACAGATATATGTTTTGGCGGGATATATATACTCTTTATCTACAATGATGAAAATACTGAGTCCCTTTTACATTCCCACACACACAGCATGTCTGCCTTCACACACGGCACAGACTTCCCTGGATAAAAGCATGGGTAATTATAAACTTGGCTTGTCATTTAAAAAGGCGGGCGAGGGCTTTTGAGCGTGCAGCAGCAGTCCTTATGCTGATGTGAACTCCGGTGACAGACCTGGCCGCGAGGACGAGTCGCTGGCAGACGGAGCCGTGAATCACCGGAAACCGGGGCTGCCTCGGGGGCGGGTGACACGAAGCAGCTCTGGGGGCTATTCCGCAGGGGCGCGGGGGAGTGGGGGCACATGAGGCTTTACAGGTACTAACTGGCCCCCATCCTTTCTCTCCACGCACACGTGCTTCCTGTCTCAGGGAGACAGTGGAACATGTAAAAACCCTCGCCCACAGCGAACAAGTAGCCTGAGCATAATATTCACCTTCCAGAGCTCCCTGCGGCACCTCCAATGCTGTACTGCTGAATTTGGCCAAAGAGAATGGCAGCAGGGGTGCTCCCTGTCAGCTGCAAGATAAAGCAACGAGGAAGCACAGAAGTGGATGCCTGCTTGTGCCCCGGGGGACTACTGAGTGCACGCTCGAGCCCGATAAAGCAACGAGGAAGCACAGAAGTGGATGCCTGCTTGTGCCCCGGGGGACTACTGAGTGCACGCTCAAGCCCGATAAAGCAAAGAGGAAGCACAGAAGTGGATGCCTGCTTGTGCCCCGGGGGACTACTGAGTGCACGCTCGAGCCCGAGCGTATGAATGCTTTTACCGAGGCAAGTTAATCGCACTTAGCCCAGCATCCATAACAGACACCGAGCCAAATTAACAAGCCCTGTCGAGTGCGCCGTGAGCAAGAGACGCCGTGCGCGTGCACATCGGCTGTCCGGGCAGCTGAAATCGTTTTGAGCGACGTCAGTTGCGTGGCGCATGGGCGGCGCATGGAGCGCGCGGCCGGAGGTGTCCGGGGCTCCCATGAGCTGAGGGAGCCCCGTGTGTTGGAAAAGTGAGGCGGGAGCCCACCCCGCCTTCGTGAATGCCGCATGGTGCGGCCGGAGCAAGATTCAGCGCTGAGTCCCCACAAGAGCCGGTGAGTGGGGTTGAGCGGGAGGCATGCTGGACGCCGCGCCTGGACAGGACATGTGCACGCGTATGGTGCGAGCAGGAGTTGTAAAAGACGCGAGCCGTACGCGTGCACATCTCCTGTCTGTTAAGTTTGAGCACAGACAGTCTATGTGCACGCGTACGGCTTGCGGCATTGTTACAACTTCTGCTCGCACCATACGCGTGCACATCTCCTGTCCAGGACTTGCCGTACGCGTGCACCTGTCCTGTCCCGCATCGGAGCAAAAGTCGGCAACAATAGATCTCGCATAGCGAGCAGCGCTTTGCGCTGCATCGCTAGGCGAGACCTAAAAAAGGACATCAGACCATCAACCTAACTAGGTATGGTGGTATGATTCTTACTCTAACGGCCAGTACAATCAGGCTGTCTGAGTAACTTCCCATCAACAGTCCCAATGGGAGCACTCCCAATGGAAAGCTGATGGTCCACCCAACTCTAAATTTGGCAGGCATACCAAGAGCTTGATAGACAGGGTAATCCCTCACATTTGTGTTAGAGTATCCTGCATGCAAAGCTCTAACTCAGACCCAAATCTTTTACCTAAGATTGATCTTGAAAATATTTAGTCTGTAGACTCTATTTCTGGTTAGCCCCTCAAAAGGTTTTTACGTGAGTATGAGTGTGAGTATGAGTACGAGTATGTGATGAATTGATAGGGGTTCCATAGAGAAAATTGTATTTTGTGTGCAAAAATGTTCATGACATTTGTCTATTTATGAAATGTATAATACATATGTCAAAAAAAGGAAAAATGGAAAAACTTATAAATAAAATGTATGGTTTTTAACTTTTTTATACAAATAATGAAATAAATTGAATTAAAAAATAAATAAAAATGTTTTGATAAAGTAACATTGTTGTATACATCATGTCTCATAGTGTATATTAATAACCCTCTGGAGCAGATCTAGCCCTAAAAGAAAAGAAATAGCAGTCAAGTGGGAGGTTTTGATAGGTTGTTTGGTTTGGTTGTCCCCCTTTTCTCCCAGACCTACAATTGAATAATCAGAGGGGGTTCCCTTCTTTATGAGTGTTGGCGGTTTTTTAACCGTGGGATTGTTTTTGGTTGATTAACTTATAGAGACATTTATTGATTGAACCCAAAATCTCAGTGGAAGTGAATACAACAAGCCTTATTCTAAAGAGGGGGGGGAGAAAAAACTTTTCTCTTCTAAAACTTCACTAAAAGTTACCTTCTTACATTGTACTGTTCTGATTAAAACTCTCTTGTGATGAGTTCCTTATGCAAGTAGAGACTATTTAGCAAGGATAAACACATAGATTCATAAGTAGCGTAGTTCTTTTCTAGCATTGAAAGATAAATATATTTTCAGAGCCCAGAAGTTATTGTGTTATACTAGACAGATCATCACTACAGGTCCTTTTGACTGTTTACCAAGCGTAGAAGCTGTCTTTGTTTTCTATTCATTACTGTTTTAGCCAGAATTGAAGAAATCAATCCTACTAAATTTCAAACATGGTGGGCCTAAAGACATTTGGATTCTCAGATGAGGATTTCTCAGCCCTGATAGGACAAGTACCACCTAAAGACAGAACAACAATGATGTCAAACTCTGACAACAGTGAATGGAACAATCTTTTGAACTTAAGGAAAAAACTCAAAAGGATGGGATCACACGAACATTTTATGTTAGAATATCTTAGAGCTGGTGTGATTCCATCAGGACTCAGAGTACACAATGTCCCAGCTCTGTTCATGGAGATACGTAAGTTCCTGGAGCGGTGGTCCCAAATCGTGAACCGCTGCTCCAGGGACTGGATGATCTTAATTATAGAGACGGCTAAAGAAGTGATGGCTGTACTTAGCCAAGAAATAGCTGATATGGAAGAAAAACTTAAGACAATGACTGCATTAGATGAAGCAAAGGTGAGATTAGAGAGCATGAGCAATGAAATGAAAGATTTTGAAGAATATCTAGTAGGAAAAAAAATAGAGAAACTCAGAAAAGATGTAAGGTGGTATACTCAGGAAAGAGCGTACCCCTACCTTAGTACTACTTACTACCAGGATTGGAACCAAAGTACCAATTATCACAATCAGAGTAGAAACAGTAGGAGGAAGGTTCTTACCTTCTCCGACACTTACTCCACGGATTCCGATGGAGATAGTTCAAATATATCTGAGGGAACCCAGTATAATTATAGGGCCAATAGAGGGAGACAAGGAAACCAGCACTTTCGCCAGAGTCAACCTCCTTTTTTACAGAGGGGATGAAACAGGGGGAGAAACAGACAGTGGACACAGGACAGAAGCGATTATCAGCAGATGAACCAACCCTACCTCAAAATGAGGAATCAACAATACTGGAGATCCTAGACAGAGTAGAGCACCACACAACCACAGATGACTCTCTACCCATCTTTAATTTGTCATCGGTGGCACTGACTAAAGATGAGATCTCAGTTTTGGGGAAGGGGTTATATTTTGTGCCTAGTACCAGATGTAACACTTACAAACTCCAATAAGACATTTTCGCATTCTTTCGAAAGGTGAGACTGAAAAAATATTTCATGCATCACCCTGTAGAAGACAATGAAATTATTTATCTAAATGTAGGCCCAAATCCACATTTACACATACACTGGAGATGGTGGGCCCGGAAGTCAGCATCTTTGAGAAGACAGTCTTGAATGAAGTGCAACGCATCACAAAAAATCCCCTTAACAACCAATACAATTTGTCACCCAGTGAAAATTTGGCTCTTAATAAACTCAAAACAAGCCAAAAGATAGTCAGCAAGCCTTGTGATAAGGGGGGAGGAATAGTAGTGATGGACAAAACAAGCTATGACAGTAAGATACACAACATGTTAGCGGTCCCTGAACACTACAAGAAAGCACATTCCTCTGCACTTGGCAAATTAGATGCCCATACCCAAAGAAGACCTAGGAGGGCACTTGAGGAAGGACATATTTGCCAACAAGAACATGCTTACCTTAATAAGACATACCCGGTGGTACCAGCTCTCCGAAGCTCCGAAAACCCACAAAAGTATTGATGATCCACCTTTGCGACCGATCATTTCTACCATAGGAGCCAGCACTGAGCCCCTGTGTAAATATGTAGACACCTTTCTATGCCCGCTGACCAAGAACTACCAATCATACATCAGGGGCCCTGGTGATATGATTGACAAAATTGAGAACATGCCCTTTGACCCTGAATGTGAGGTCCTAATAACGCTTGACATTGAGGCACTTTATCCCAACATTCCTCAATGTCAAGCGTTACAATCTGTAGCATCCCTTCTTGAAAGAACACCAGGTAATAGACCAGATGCCTTTATCTTGGAATGCCTAGAAGTAGTCCTCCTTAACAACTTTTTCGAATTCAACGGACAAACGTACCAACAGATTAAAGGTACGAGCATGGGGGCTTCTTGTGCCCCCAGTATAGCAAACATTTACATGGAGGAATACGAGTTGAAGCATATCTTTAATGAGGCAGCACCATTCTATGAAAATGTTAAAACGTGGAGACGTTTTATAGACGATATCTTTTTTGTATGGAGTGGAGAAACTGTGATGCTACAAGAATATATTGCATTGCTCAAAGCCAGTGATGTCAACCTCAAATTCACTGCTAAATTCAGCACCTCAGAGGTGGAATTTTTAGACATACTCATCTCTGGGCAAACAGGCAAATTGCAGGTAGGTTTCTTTAGGAAACCGACAGCAAAAAACACGATTCTTCAACATCAGAGTTTTCATCCTCCAACCCAAAAAGATTTGATTCCATTCGGTGAATTCTTACGAATTCGCAGAAATTGCACGAATATGAAAGATATCAACAGGCACTAAGAATTGTTGAAGGAACGACTTTTGGATCGAGGATATCCTCACCGTATAGTTAAAAACTTCTTTCAAACTGGCAAAATATTAGTAGTTACAAGGGACAACTCGAGAACCCAACAACCAAATAGTGTGTGTTATTAATCATTCACAGTTGAATTTCAAAATAAAAAACATCTTGAATAAAAATTGGAAAATACTGAATGTCCATGATGAAGAGGAACAAATACAGCTTCCTAGAGTAGCATACAGAAGAAACCACAACCTCAAAGATGTGCTAGTGCATACTAGGGATAAACTAGGCACTAAGAGCACCCAGAAGACAATCACTGGCTTACCACCAGTTATGGTAAATCACAAGTGTGGCTCTTGTCACGCATGTGATACAGCCATTGTGACTGACTGTTGGGAATATAAAGGCAAGAGTGGTAAACTGAAAGATATGACCAATTGTAGAAGTCAGAATGTCATTTGCATCCTGTTGTGCCCATGTAATTTGGGGTATAATGGGGAGACAGGTAGGGAATTCCGTGTGAGGTATAGTGAACACAAGTCGGCAATACACACAGGTAAGATGACTGCTCCCATTGCACAATACTGCCATGACAAAAAACACTCTGATACAGATCTAAAATGGTACATCTTGGAGAAAGTAAGACCAAAAGCAGGTGTATCTACAGAACAGATCTGCAAACAGAGGGAAACGTTTTGGATTTTTTCCTTGAACACGGTTAAGGAAGGGCTCAATGAAGAAATCATCTGGAATACTTCACAGAAATGAGATAGAGAGATGTATAATTATGTGTTGGAGCCCAGCTGTAATATCACTGGTTGGGACTTGATGCCATGATTTTGATACACTGGCATTAGACTATACAGCAGCTATGATCATCCTTGATACAGGTCTTTCTAGAAATAAGGCAATGAGACAGATGCCACATTCAGAACAACTAATGTGGATGCAGAAGATCAGCCCCCTAAGAATATGTCATCGGCTAGCCTGTTTCCTATTATCATATAAATTATAACAACATAGAAGGCAATATCACTGATAAAAAAAAGTTTCCATGGCATATAGCAAAACACTTATACCATCATTCCTATTAGTTATATACACCTGATATGACAGAACAGTACACCCCCAATTCTGGGTATATGCCATAGTAGTGAATCATCCATTCCTAGATGGCACCCATGGAACATTGTTCTTATGTCCGCAATCATTTAGTTCCACTTGTAGAGTCAAGCTATTCATCTTAAGATGGCTCCCGTTGCGGGCTTGTGCCCTGATCGGACTAGTATACTGATACACTTCACCATATAATGGATATTGAGCGTTCGTGTGCCGACGAGGGTTAGTTCCTGAGACTTAAAACATAGCGTCTTACACTTACTAGGCGAGATGAGTTAATCTCGGGTACCTGTACTGTAGTTTATAATTGTCAATACAGGAAGGGTACTAATATACTGGGTTTTACGTATGAGAAGGCATACATTTATCAGAATATGACCTATATATTAAGAAGAACCATGCGGTGGCAATAAACAATATATTATTGTAGCCCTAGAGCTTATTCGATTATGCTTATATGGTTAAACCATCGGTTTAAAGATGGCGACTGCCGCTACACTAGGCCTTGAGCTCAGTATGACAAAGACACACCCCCCGGCGTCATGACACGTCATCGGCACCTCGCAGATTACGTCCAGTTTTCAGGGAATATAATGCCAAACGTTGGTGAGCGTCTTGTTTGCACGGCGTATGGACCGGACCCAGGGCACCCGTACATTGTACTGGAGGTAAGCGTAGTAAAAGTATTATGTATCTATCTTGGGCTCACGTAGGGAGTTTCTGGTTTGGGGTGGCACTTTCCATGTCCCAGCAATCGCTATATGGAGACATGAGGGCGGCATGCTATGTGTAAGTTGACAGACTGCGGGTCACGGCAGGTAGCGCTTTGTCTAGTGGGATTATAGTGGTGAAAATGTAGGCTTATTTGAAATAGTCTAACTTTAGATATACAACATATATACAGTCACGTTTCAGTATAGACATGGGAGAGGCAGTAGTACCATGTCTGTTGATACTTGAACATGTGAGCATTGTCCATTAATAGTCCGTTTAGTGAGCCTTATTATTTCTTCTAACAACACCAATATGTAACCTAGATGGGGCAGTTTAATGGAATTTGACATTAAGTTGGGTCATGTTGGTTTTTATAGTCCTTACTGCTATAGGCATGCTGTTTGTTAGAATAGCTACAGTAGTCATAGAACGTGTACCAACTGTGTGGTATTGTGATAAACAATTATACCAGGGTTTGTAATACTGGGGTCTTGTGGACTGTAGCATTGGCACTCATCCCAGTCACTAGCAATATGTTTTGTGATTGCAAAGTGCTATTGTTGACACACCCTGATTGAACATATTTTCTTTTTGTGCTAGTGACAATATAATAAGTAAGGACTGGCGTCTTAGAAAAACCTTGTGATCGCGTTTATGCACATCAAGAACATGTCAGAGTCGATATGACCTTATATCTCATGTCACAGTAGGAAATATACAAACAGGTGTGTATGTGTGTTCTCACACTATCACAGTCTCTAATACATTACCTCACAATGGACGTTAGTGAGTGTTCTGACTTAGCGATGGGACATATTTTACCTCCTGTGTCTAACCAAAACGCATTTGCATTTTGTACACTTCTACAGGCATTGATGATAGTCCATATAAGTGAGGAGTGACATATAGAACAACCTTGTTAACAATATTTATTGGGATTGAGACGGTGCAGTGGTATTTCACTGACATCAGGTAGATATAAATAGGAATAGGTATTTAGGTAGCAGTAAGATTCTGCTTTTAGGTGAGTGTTACCCCTAATACATTCTTCCATTATTCACAGTGCAAAATAGAGGCCTATGCATTTCGTCTAGAGGAGAGGTCTAAACACAATACTGGCGTTACCTCAACTTTAGTAATTCATCGAGCAGTGGTGCCTTTAGGATACTCCCTCTGTTGCATTTCATGTAAGTTAGAGATTTGCACACTGATGCATATCTCTTGCTCCCCTGTCGGGACATATGTAACACAACATACTAACAGGCCACCAAGGAGCAGCTTCTGCATGTCTGAAATGTAATCACATCTGTTCTTTCATTAATTCACGTTATGGTTACACGGGAATATCTGGACACACTTATGTTCCTTTTTTTCTCTTCATTTTTCTCATTTCTCTAGTCCTCTAAGGTCTCTACACGTCAATGGCAACTTTGGAAAGAAGTCTTTTCACTCTATCTTCTTGAGTTTGAATCACTTTTTTGGGGCTTGTTTTGGTTCAATCAATTCAGTGTAAATTATACTTTTTATATGGGTTCTCTGAGACATGTTATTTTAAATATTACAGATACCCCAACCAGTCGTCTAAAATTTGTAAATCTTGATAGTCCTGAAGAAGGTGGTTATAACTTGGCTAACACCACCGAAATGTTCGTCGACCTGTCTTTGTATGTACCCAGCCCACAACACGGTCACAGAGACTTAAACATCTTTGTCCCTTGCTTGACCAGTATGTGTATGTGTTCCTGGGTGGGTTTATAGTGTGGATGGTACAGGAGAGAGGTTAGTACGAGTATGTGGTGAATTGATATTGGTTCCATAGAGAAAATTGTATTTTGTGTGCAAAAATGTTCATGACATTTGTTTATTTATGAAATGTATAATACATATGCCAAAAAAAGGAAAAAATTATAAATAAAATGTATGGTTTTTAACTTTTTGATACAAATAATGAAATAAATTGAATTAAAAATAAATAAAAATGTTTAGATAAAGTAACATTGTTGTATACATCATGTCTCAAAGTGTATATTAATAACCCTCTGGAGCAGATCTAGCACTAAAAGAAAAGAAATAGAGGTCAAGTGGGAGGTTTTGATAGGTTGTAAACCTACACTCAGGACACAGCATGACATCCACAGGTGTTACAATAAGGCTAGTATACAAGTAAACATAATCCTCCTCTCTCAACAAGCCTCTTTTGTTATCACCCCTAGCAATGTTCTAAGGTCCAATTTCAAGATTTGCCATTGTACATCTTACACACCCTCCCAACAACCGCTTCACAGTTGGTATTTGTAAAATCGAGGGATAGGGACACCACTCATCTGTATCGCCATCCCAGAGGACCAGAATAACGTAGTGTCAGTAACCCCCTTGCATAACACCATTGGAGGTTCTTAGACTGCCAGTACCAGAGGCTTGAAATTCGTGAAGCCACTTCTCCTGATCACTCCCATCAGACTTTAATATCCGTCACCATCTGGCAATGGTGCATCCCATTCACAAAACAGTAACTGCTGCTCTGTCAGATGTAAGAATGGGTTCCAGATTGTCTCAAACAATGGGAAGTAATCATGCAGTTTATAGCTATGCCTCTTGTATGTGGCTACCCTGAAGAGTTCTGCCATCCATTCCTCATATGATATGTAGGAGTGATAGGTATCCTCCAAAGCCTAAGGATTAAAATGTTCACCTCTATAGGAGTTGACACCATCCACCTGTGGGAATGCGTAGACTTGTCCTCTGTGTCAGATATGTTGTGTAGAAGAGCCAGTTAGGGTGACTACAAAATGACAGATACTGTTAGCATGCAATCTGAGCCAAACAGTCTGCCAGTATGTGAGAGAATGTGCACAATGTCGCACACTGCATTCGCGCATCACCAGCAAAGATGGTCTAATGCCAGCCAGGTCTTTTTCAGCTTGAACAGAGACCAGTACCAGTTATGCAATATTTTAAAGTAGGTGAGTTTTAGTCATGTTTCCCTAGGAGTGCAATAATGGTACTCCATATCAGTAGTCCAGCCCTCATCTGTGTATTACAGAGCTAACGCCGCTGCCAGTATGTGTTCATTTCTACCTCTGTGGTCACTGAGTAATAATTCTCAATGAGAATTTGATACAAGTTAGTGATTGCCACCTCGGGATATCCCCCATGTCAGCAATTACTTCTGAATCAGCAAGATTGGGGCAGTCCAGAGCCCAATCCATGGGTACTTTTCAGACAGTGTGGTAATTGAATATTACTCTAATGGTGAGAATGCAAGAGGTCATGATAATTGCAGAGCAACTAAAAGGATTTGATGGAGCTGTCAGCACTGTAAAGGTCTCCAATCATTTGGATCTCAGCCTCTCCCATTGAGGCCAGTAGATGACCCTGCATCCAATTTGGTTGGCAGCGTTCCACCATAGTGGAGGATCAGGATGCAACAGGCCCACAATTCTGAGTGCTGCCTTCCAAATCTGCCACATCGCTCTCACTGTCAGTGGGCAATCAGCAACATGTCAGGGTGCCCTGACATATAGTTTGCCCAATTGTGGTTTGGCCCCTAGCACAGCCCTCTCAATGAAGTCCCAGGTGGACCACTCATGTCTTGGTCGCTAAAAGGTGTACTAGTTGCAATAGGTGATGAGTGAAATAATATAGGTACATATCTGGTAATCACAGCTCTCGCACCCTGGTGTCTGTGAGGAGTCGTGCTGGTTTAAGTAGTGGTCTCATGCCCACCCAAATGAAGAGTTTGATGCATTTTTTGTGCCCAAGGAGTGTCCCATTTGGTAAAATGAGTAGTAGCATGCCAAAGACATAGTTGAGCATCGAGGTCGTCACTATTTTCATCATCTGTATTCGGGCATCATAAAGATATGTGTAGGTAAGACCATCGCAGAAAATCAGTGGCAATTTTGGTTACAAGGGGCTACAGGTTGTCTGATACGATGGTATCAAGTCCTCATTTGACCAAAATTCCCCAAGTACATTCATTTGGAAGCTTTCCAGGTGAAGCCCTAGTCATTAGGTGCATGAAGTGTAGGATAATCAGAGATTTGCATAGTTTACACTTCACCCAATTTATACGGTAGCCTGAGAACAGAGAGAAAGAGTTAATAGTGGAGATCAGAGACGGGAGGGAGACATCCGGGTCTCGATGGCCTTCTTGGCATTCAAAGTAAGCAAGATCTTGTCATTGGCTCTCACCTGCCACAAGACATTCACCAGAGTTATGATATGATGTCTGGACATTCATCCCGGTACAAATCCCACTTTGGAATTGTCGTGGGGTGGACGAAGCTTGCAGAGTTTTACTCTGTGGAATTCCGTGGAGTTACCAAAGTTCTCCGCTAAATGCCGTGGAGTTCCGTGTGCAGGCGGAGTATTGCTCAGCCACCAGTTAGCACTATTTAGAGTCAGTCATGACTGCAGTATATTGATACTGCACGATGGGTCTCGAGAGGGCGATAGCTTTGCTGATGGAAGAGGGTCAAACCGATTACTTTAAGTGAGAGTTTGTGATATCTAGCTGCGCTCACTCACATCAGAGGGGTGGTGACATTACTTAAGGCACAGGTGTCGCCGGTATTGCCGTGGAAATTTATCCTGCTGACTGCTGAGGCAGTTAAGTGCACCATTCTTCTGCATCCCTTGTTCATGAATATTTACTGGCTGCTGTGGCTCGTTCCCACCAGAGCTGACCTGGATCTAGCATGGCAACCGAGCTGGCAGCACAGCCCCTGTCTGCACGTCGAGCGACCTCATGTCATGCAAGCAGCCGTCATCCAAATCCACATCGCCATGATTACGGTTGAAGTTAGGATTCGAAAGCACAGGCAAGAGTCTGAATAAACCCCATTCCAGCCCCCACCTCTATTCTGAAGAGGTCTGCGACACACACCACCATACGAGCAGCATACCTCACATGCAGGCATATTAGAGCCAACCTAACACCTCAGCAGTCATGAAGAAGGAAAGCAAACGATGATGCTTACCATTCACTGGCGATTAACCTGGAGCTCCCACACATTGCGGGTCAAGACAGGCAGTGGTGAAGGTAGCAGTTTGTCTCAGCAGCAACCTCAGCACGTGCCATGCTTGGCCTCCTAAGATGGAGCTGCTGGGATGCAGACGCTGCTTTCTGTAGGCGATGGAGGGCTGAGCGTGAAACCCAGACATGCCAGTGCAGATGGGGCAGCTCTTTGATATGATGTAGAAAATATGGCGGCCATTTTAACACTCTTTTGGTCGAAAACAAGCAGCCTAGCTCTATTGAGCTCAGTTAACATGTGATTAGCACGTGACCATTAGCTAGGAAGTCAGAAGCTGCTCGTTCGTAATTCATCAGCGGCATTCGAATGCTTAACAGTTACAGAACCTGTCCATAACCAGGTCGGAGAGAAGCGGTTATCATATTATGTCAATGAGTTTTAGTATTCACTATTCAGCCATATGACTGTGACCCTCGTAGCCATGGGTGGCTGGTAAACTCTGCCACGCAACGGAGGCAGAGTTTTTTTGCTGATCTCTGGGCTCCAAATGGAATGTGGAGTGAGCAAAACTCCATGAACTCCTCCAGCAGAGCGGAGTTTACCACCCAGCCTTAAAATATTGTATGAGGCTCGGTATATCTCGCATGAGCTGCATCACCAGCACCTTGGACAATATTTTCATGACTGAGTTGGTTATAGAAATTGGCCTGTCGC
The DNA here is from genome assembly GCA_963921515.1 of Calotriton arnoldi. Classification (NCBI taxonomy): domain Eukaryota; kingdom Metazoa; phylum Chordata; class Amphibia; order Caudata; family Salamandridae; genus Calotriton; species Calotriton arnoldi. The sequence continues at coordinate 679,416 of CAWUFW010001167.1, forward strand.
TCATCACCAAGTGCCTTGCTACGGGGCATAGCTAAAATGGCATTATGTATTTCATCTTCTTTTTTTCCTGATCTAACTAATGTCTACCCTGTTCCAACAGAGTAGGGATGTGGGTGTTGGCAAAGAACGTAGATTCCCTCCAGTTGCAGTCTTGCCAGTCAGCACTGTACAAGTTTTCGAGGAAGCATGCAAATGTGTCAGATATGTCCATTGGGTGGGAAATAAGAGTACCGTCTGCATATCTAATAGCAAAGATACCTAGGCAAAATTCATACTGATGTAGCTGTGCTGTGAGGAGCCGGGCAGCCTTTTCACCCTGCTTGTAATATCTCTATTGCAAGCACATGACAGCATCCTCTGCTTGCATAGTGAAGTGGGTGTTGAGATTGAATTTTGCCCGCTCTACCTGCCTTAGCAGTTGGGGAGACTGGTGGGTGTTGTATTCTCTAGTCATGTCACAAATCATCACCTCTAGTTGCATTAGACTTTCTCTACCCAACTGTTTCTGGAGGGCAGAGCCTCTCATCAATTTGCAACTCACTACGACTTTATCAGCCACCCATAAGAGTTGAGAGGATATCACAGATGCCTCGTTGTCATCCAATTCTAGCACAAGCATGCAGCTAGTTGCTTCTTGGTTTGGGGTGTTTTGTAGTGCGATATGTTAAGCGTCATTGTTTAGAGGTCGAGGCAACACGTCCCATCTCGAGCTCTAACAACATTGGGGTGTGATCTGAGATTCCCTCTTCTATTGCCTGACACTCCTTCAGTGTTTGCTACACAAGGTGATTCAAAACTAAGTAATCAATTCTATGGCACATTCCATGGACTGAGGAAAAAATGTGTAGTTTTCGTAATGCTGATGAGTTAGGAGACAGGGATCTGTCATCCCATTGTCCTCCATAACGTTCAATAGTACAGCATGGTCAATGGCATTACTGTGGTCATACGGTCCTGTTTTATATGTATAGGGGTCTAGCACTAGGTTCCAGTCACTGCCTACCACTATTTTCACTCTCCGAAATTCAGCGAGGAGTCTAGAAATGAAGAAAGATAATCCAGCCTTATCACCGTTATGCGCATATACTGACCCCACTATAGATTTGTGTCCATGGTCTTCACATTCACAACACATATCTGCCCATCGGGTCCCCCGTGATCTGCACCGAGCATTGCAGAGTTTTACGAAGTAGAATGGCCATGCCACACCACTTGGGGGGGAGTCCAGAAGCAGGAGTTCTTGGGGAGCTGCCTGTCTGCCTGATAAAGCTGGCACTAATGACTCTACCCACCCAGTACCTTTTTAGTTTCTCCAACTGTGACTCTGACAAATGTGTCTCTTGCTGTAATACTATGTCAGGGGGTTTCATAGCCAGTCAGTCAAGCAAGCTTTATTCGATTTAAAATAAATCATAAAAGTATGTGATACAAAAATTCATCATAAAAACATATTTAAAAACCTATAAAAAGAGAAACGACAGGATTGTTCACAATAAATATAAAAAAAATAGCAGTTCCGGGGGGCGTGGCCAGCAGCCGGCTAAGATGGCCACACTGTGAGAGAGCTGCGTTAGCCACGAAGTGACTGCCCCATTATATCCGTCATAATCCGGCACGTGTAGGTGCATTTTTCGGTGGAGGATTGTTCTGGGCGCAAGCGGCGTCCCCGGGGACCTTCAGCGGTCGAAAAGAAAGCCATAGACCGGAGTACTCATTGGCGGCAGTTTGGGCCGGAGCGGGCAAGATGGCGCGGCCCCGCCGGGCCGGATTCGATTGCGACAGGAGCCTGCAGGCGAGAGCTGACCCGGAGACCAGGGGACAAGAACGGAAGGCAGGAAGGAACGCCGGTGAGATGGCGGAGAGTGAGCGGTGAGGCCCCATCAACCTACCTTTGACCCCAGACGCGGCAAGACAGTCCGCGCGCGCCAGTGAAGAGGCGCAGTGAAACAAACGCTCTACACGGCGGGCTCGCTGTGACTGTGTGAGAGGCCCGCCGGGATAGAAGGTAGGGAGCAGGCGAGCGCCGCGGGGCCGAAGCGGTGCTGGGTGGTGTGCTGGCCCTCATCGTATCTCTTCCCGATGGCGTGAAGCAGCCGGAGGCAGCGACGATTGTGGAAGCGGCAGAAGCGGGCGTAGGCCCGGGAACGAGGCCTGAGTGTGGGCTCTTCACAGCGGCAGCCCAAGAAGCTATTGAGGAGCGGGCCCGCTGAGACTGTGCGCGAGGCCAGCCGTGACTTAAGGTAGGGCACAGGCGTGCACCGTGTGATCGGGCAGCTCTGCATGCTGCGACGGCCCCCTGCGGCTGCTCCCCCTGGTGTGCCACGGTCCAACACAGTGAAGGCTGCGAAAGCGGCAGAGGCGGCCGTGAGCCTGCAGAAGAAGCCTGAGCGAGGCCAAACCACAGGAGCGGCCAGGGGTGATATAGAGGAGCGGGCCCCCTGAGGGTGAAGTGAAATACAGCTGCAGAGGTGATGGCCAAATCAGAGAACTTGGGGCGAATGTAATGTGGCTCCCCTGGACCCGGGTGAAATCGTAAAGGCCAGTACATGGCGCAAGAGCCAACTGGGGCCCGCGTAGGGCTTGTAGCAGTGCATAAGCAGGAGAAGGTGTGAGCCAAGGCAGCGCGCGATTGCATGTGCAGGAAGGTACGACAGCTTGGAAAGTTCTTGAGTGGCTTGTGGCTCAAATAACCAGTATCCAGGGAAAGAAGAACAGCGCACCCAGGTGCTCAGTGTGGCGTCGTTGGAAAATCCCACCACTGGGTACCGGACGACGCCAGAAGCAGATGCTGGGGGCATTGAGTGGGTTCAGGGACAAATAGCAGGAGCAAGCCTAGCACTTAGAACACATTGAAAAGAAGCCAAGACAGTGAAGCACGCAATAACCAGTGTACGCCAGAGCGATATAGGCTGCGACACTCGGCGGCAGTGAGCTTTTCCAGGTGGGGGCGCCGCCGGGGAGCAGCCGGATGGGGCTCACTAAAGGAACAGGACCGGGCCAGTCAAGTCAAATTGACAAATACACAGTCGCCATGGGCCGTGAGGAGAGTGCTACGGGGGAGCGCCTGGGCATGAAAAGGAGGACTCTGCGCAGGACCCCTCGTTGAAAGATATTCTGCGTGCGATAACGGAGCTTCGAGGAACTTTAGAGCCGAAGCTAGACTCGGTCACTCAGGAGGTCAACCTGCTCAGGGCGGATTTTCGCAAAATGACAGACAAGATGACGTCGGCGGAATCCAACATCGATGGAGTACAATCAAAGACTAAGCGCCTAGAGGAGCAAGTCCTGAAGTTGACAAAAAATCAGACGGACATCCTGGCCCGGCTGGACGACCAGGAAGGTAGAGCCCGGCGCAACAACATCCGCGTGGTCGGGGTGCGGGAGGGCATAGAAGGGCCGTTGGTGGATCTCTTTTTGGAGGACCTTATCTTGAATGAACTAAAGCCGAAACGTCTCTCCAAATTTATCTCTGTTGAGAGGTCCCACAGGGCCCTGGGGCCGCGACCAGAACCCGGAGCGCCCCCCCGTACGATAATAGCACGCCTACTCAACTACAGAGACAGGGACGTAATCCTACAAGTGGCGTGCCAGCACAGAGATCTACAACACGGAAATGCCACGACCCGATTCTTTCCGGACTTCACGCTCCAGGTACAGCGACAGCGGCGAACCTTCAATGCGGTGAAACGGGCCCTATGGGATCAGAACATTAAATACATGATGCTGTTTCCAGCCAAGTTAAAAATCATCGCAGAGGGCAAGACCTACTTCTTCAATACACCAGAAGAGGCGAGCGACTGGCTGGAGGGCTGGAGAATGGGTGGGCGCAAGGGGGGCAGGGCCCAACAACACAGCCCCAAGGAAAGGGATGGTGAGCAGAGAGGCGAGGACCAGGCAGCTGACAACCTGACTCAGTGGCAGCGATCAGATAAGTGAACACAATTGGGATACTAGGTCCTCAATTCAGAGAGCCCCCTTTTTGTAAGTGAGGGGGTGGGAATTCCACCAAGCCTGCTGTGGTTATGGGGCATTGGAGAGTAACCACAGAGACAATATTGCTGAACCGGCCTACAGACATTGGACTAGGGACATAGGTGCGAAGACGCACCACTAAGGTGAACTGGGGCATGGTTTATCCGAGTGTTATATAAGGTATCAGGTGGCTGGAAGCTGGCACATAACCCACAGTACTAGTTACCATTGTACAGTTTGGGCGACAGGCACTCTGCATGTTGGGGAGGTGGGAGGTTCATTACTCACCGAGCAGGGTCGCAGGGCGGGGGGAGTTGGGAAATTGTTTTAATTGTTTTTTGCGTGCTTTGATGTTCTTAGCTCAAGACCAAACGATAAGCAATGTGTATGCACAGAGGGGAGGGAGAGGGCGGGGGTGAGATGCAAACTAAATCGGTGTCACCATGGCTAAGGTAAGGGAAAGTCCCACGCTGCTCAAGGCCTGGACCTGGAGTGTGAATGGTCTGGGGAACAAAATCAAGTGCACTCTGGTCCTACAACATAATAAAAGACACGCCCCGGATGTGGTAATGATGCAAGAGACTCACATAAAAGGGAACAAATATAAGGCGCTAGACCGTTTTGGGTACGAGCTGGTGGCCCATTCGGGGTACACAACGGATGCCAGGGGTGTGGGGATCCTGATACGGTCCACCTGTTCGCTTATTGAGGAGAGAGTCTGGACTGATGATGCTGGCTGCTGAGTGGCTGTGGCTGGGAGGTGGGAGGGACGAAGTATTAACTTCTGCTCCTTTTATGCTCCCCCGCGACTGCAGAAAACTGTATTCCCAATGATCAGCAAAATTCTTATAGGACTCCCGACGGGCGCGCTCCTAGCTGGAGGTGATGCCAATGTAGTATTGGACCCGGAGATGGATCGCATGCGCATCTCGGTGGGACAGGGGGGGGAGAGGCTTCTCCTCGGATTCCTCTCTGCTTTGGGGTTAGTGGATCACAGGTGAGCGCAGCACCCTCAACAGCAACAATACACATACTACTCAGCAAGCCACGGCTCGTTCTCTAGACTTGATTATTTAATTATACAGGGAGATAGGGTAGGGGAATTTTCAGCATCCCAACACATGGCTCGGGGTATTTCAGACCACTCCCCAGTAAGTGTAACGTTTCAGGGGCCACATGTGAATAAGGGGGCGTTCCCGAAAATAGACCCGTGGAGATTGCGAGACCACGAGCTGAGGAATAAGCTGCGGGAGGGTACGGACTGGTATTTCCAGGAGAATAGTGGCACGGTGGAGTCCCACCGTACACTATGGGAGGCATATAAAGTAGTGATCAGGAGCCAGGCACAGGCGCTTATAGGGGGCCAAAAAAAAGAAGAAGCACGACACATAACATCCCTAGAACATGAAGTAAGTTGGGCAGAACAGAGAGTGACAGAAAGGGGAGACACCGACTCACGCCATGCGCTGGCTATGCGCCAATACAAACTAAGGGCAGCGGCTGAGGGGGCAGCGCGGGAGCACGCGTTGACAGTACAACACCGGCTCTATGACGTCGGCGATAAGGCATCCAGGTTTCTTGCATGGCTCAAGAAACGTGATAGAGAAAGGTCATGGGTGGCTTCTGTCCAGGACGAAAAGGGTATTGTCCGCACAGACTGCAGAAGTTGCAGAGGTGTTTGCCTCATACTACGAAGGGGTCTATTCGCCAGTTAGCTTGAGATCTGAAAGTGACTGCTGTGAATTCCTAAGAGACTTCGCATTGCCGATGGTCTCGGGAGATGACAGGGCAGCTTTGGAGGCTGAGATCACGGAAGACGAACTGGCGACGGCACTGGGCTCCTTAAAGGTGGGAAAGGCAGTGGGCCCCAATGGACTTCCCGTTGAGTTATTCAAAGGCTTGGCCTCCAAAATAGTGGCTCCACTGCGTAATATGTTGCAAGAGGTGCAAGAAGAGGGGCACCTGCCAATCGATCAGCGGGTGGCCACTATTGTAGTAATACACAAGTCCGGGAAGCCCCCAGATCGCTGCAGCTCGTACAGGCCGATCTCCCTTCTTAACGTTGAGGTCAAGGTCTTGGCCAAGACTCTAGCCAATAGACTCATACCGATTATCACTGGGTTGGTTCACAGAGATCAATCGGGATTCATGCCCCATAGAAGTACCCGACACAATCTGCGTAGGCTATATGGAGTGCTGCACACGACGCGGGATCCCGATGGCCCACAAACTGCGCTGATGGCGCTAGATGCATCCATGGCCTTCGACAGCATTGAATGGCCGTATCTGTTTGCCGTGCTGGCAAAGTTGGGTTTTGGCCCGAATTTTTGCAACTGGGTGTGGCTCCTCTATCAAGACCTGCACCTGCGCCATCGGGTCTTGATAGAGGAGCCGCATCGGCATGTTGTTGTGACAGTTTCACTTGCGAAGAGGTATGAGACAGGGATGCCCTCTGTCGCCTCTACTATTTGCGTTGGCATTGGAGCCCTTGGCGCACTGGATCAGGAGGGACCCTATGGTATGGGGTATTGAGGCACCGGGAGGCTGGGAAGATCTTATATCGTTATACGCCGACGATATTTTGCTGTATCTCGCAAGGCCCTATTACTCAATTGCCAGGGTGCTACATCTCTTCGATTTGTTTGGGAGCTATTCGGGCTATACTATCAATTGGGAAAAGTCGGTGGTATTTCCGCTCACAGGCCCCCACGAGACTACCGGTGCAGTGCACGGCACCAGTGGCTACAGAGGGTTTTAAATATTTGGGGATTCAGGTGGTACGGAATCAACAGCTGTTTCTGGAAAAAAATCTCAGCCCCCAGCTGGAGAGGCTCCATACGGATGTACTTCATTGGCGCACACTACCGCTGTCTCTAGCAGGCAGAGCGGCTCTCTTCAAGATGATGGCCCTGCCGCACTTGTTATACATCCTGCAAAATACCCCCTATCCCGTCCCACCGTCGGTTTTCAACAAGATTTCCCAAGCTACTCGGGAGCTGCTGTGGCAGGCAGGTACTCCTAGGATAGCACTACACAAGTTGCAGCGAGGGGTGTATGATCGAGGTCTGGTGATTCCGGATATACGACTGTACTACTGGGCATCGCAATTAGTAGTGGTAAATGACTGGATATACTCGGATAGAGATGAGCCAGCATATAGAGTAGACCGAGACGCTATGCCTGGGGGAAATTGTGAGCCACTGCTGTACTCGCGAAAAGAAAATCCTAGCTGGCCCTCGCATACTGCGGTTGTCGTGACGTGCTGGAGGGAGGCAAATCGGGCCCTGGGGTGGCACAATAGGCTGACTAGCAGAACGCCGCTGTGGACTAGTGCAGGATTGGCAGAAGTGGCCTCCCTCCAGGGGTTTGCAGGCTGGAAAACGATCAGAATAGATAGATTGGGGGATGTATGGAGGGAGGGAGCCCCACTTTCGTTTGAGGACCTACAGCGGGAGTTTGAGCTGGCTGAGGCTCAGAGGTTCAACTATTTGAGGCTTCTGACATGCACTACTGACTCTGCTGAAGGGCGACACCTTTCTTCCAGACTACTCCCCCCTAGAGGATAGATTGTTAATAGACCCTATCCCCGAGAAAGCAACCTCCACGATATACCGAAAATTAATGAATAATTTGCCGGACCAGTTGACAGCCTTGAGGGCCGCCTGGATGGACGATCACGGCAGCATAGAGGATGAGGAGTGGCAAGAGGCACTCCAGGGCCCGAGGGAGGTAGCAATACGAGTACACTTCAGATTGATTCAGCTCCGGATTCTGCATCGCTCCTACTACCCTTCGATGCTCCTGCATAAAATTGGAAGGGCTCCATCAGCGCAGTGCGTCCGCGGTTGACAGAGCGAGGGAACCTTTCTCCACATTCTATGGGAATGTCCTAAAATCGCACGGTTCTGGCACAGGGTCACGGAAACTATGGTCAGAGTGGTGGGTACTGAAGTGCCGCTAGACGCAAAATGGCACCTACTAATCATCAAGGGTGAGACAGTTTGCCCCAAATTCATCACCATCTGGCTCACCTTGGCAGCGGGGGTCGCGAAACGCAAAATCGCTAGGGGGTGGGGGGCAACGCTCCCTCCCTCAGTCACCGATTGGGAAAAAGATATGGACTGGTGCCAGAGGGCAGAGGAAACAGTCTATAAAAGTAGAGGGTGCATAAAGAAATGGGAGAAGGTGTGGGCGCCATGGCGGACATATAGGGGGACATTGGAGGGCCCACTGGACGCCGGAGAAAATTTGGCCGACTAAATAATGCTGCTTGTTTTATGTGGACTTCTCCTTGTTTGTATTATGATTTCCTCCTCACCATGTCATTTATTCTTATAACCAATGTGGAAGTATACCCGATGTGCATGCACTGACAAATGTAATTATACTGTCTGTTGAGCTTTTCAATAAAAAGTTATATATAAAAAAAAATATAGCAGTTCCCCTACTTTTTTCAATACAACTTTAAGTTTCTGTAGTAAATCAAATCAAAAATGTTAAAGATTTTAAACCAACCAATACAGAGTACACCAACCCTCCCTTACCCATATTTCTTTCTTATTGCAATCGCTCCTCTGATAAAATTTAAAGCTGCACAGCAAATGTCCATTGAGTCCGAAGAGAGGAGAAACCTACAATCTTCTGTATAAGAACCGGGCCGGAAAGACTTCAGTAATGGGAGTAAATATTTAACTCTTACTTACTTATACAAAGGGCAAAAGATAGTAAGTAGCAAAGTGCTCTGTTTTGTGAAGTTATCATATGGGCATGGGCAAAGTTTATTAGACCAACTACATTGCTGCGGAAAAGCCACCAAAAAGTGCACCAGAGACAAACGAAATCTAGTCAGATAAAATCTATATTGAGGATTCATCAGATAAACAACGTAAAAACAGGGTTGATTAGTCACAACAGTTACATGTAAATCACTCACTGATATCTGCCGATTCAGTGTCTGCAAGTGAAGTAAATTAGCCCTAGTTACAAAAGCCGTTCAAGTGACAGCTTTGGCTTGATAGGACATATTTGTGGGATTATTAAACAATTCAATTAGACCCAGCTCCTGGAACGCACACTTGAGCTAATTAAACCCTGGAATGGTTTGAACATTGGCATGAGAGAGACAATCCAACATGATAGATCTAGTAAATTCCAGTTCAGGTGTATTCCAAATCTTAGCCCAAAACAATAGGGGAGCAAGACCAACTCGGTCCTCAACTAACTCCAGACCCAATTCGAAATGACAAAAAAAAGTTGATGCACTTTTTGGTACCATCAGAAGTCTTTAGGTAAAAATATTCTCTGTTACCTGGAACTTAGAACAATTAGTGTAGCCCCAGTCTCCTGCACCATAAGTGGCGATCAAAAGACTTCGCTCTAGAAAGTGTCAGCAACTCTTTCACTGGCTTCTGATCCAATTAGACTGCAAATCTGAAAAGTGCCTCCACTACTCTGGATGTTTGCAGTGCTCTTAAAGTAAGTAAAGAGTCCCAAGAAAGCTGAGAGTTAAAAACAATTCCCAAATAGGAAAAGCTATTGACTTTTTTTTTTAAGAGTTTTATCTAGCGCGAACTAGACTTGAGACATAGGGTATCAAAGCGCTTTACATGAGCACCAGTTTCGTTACAGAAGGACACATTTTTGTTAGGCACGGGGAGATTAAGTGATTTGCCCAGAATCACAGGATGTTGAGCATCCTTGCCAAGACTCGAACCCAGTTACCTTAGCTTCGAGGTTGACCGCTCTAGCCGTAAGACTACATCCTCTCCCCAAAACATTCTCAATCTCATTCTCCTGGATGACAAATACTTTAGACTTTGTTCTTTTGGGTCCACACACCATAACATACAATTTTTTATAATTCACTTTAAGATCCAGAGAAGCCATAAAACCTACAAAAGCCTCCAAAGATTTCTGCAAACTATTTGCTGTCCTTGCAATGAGGACAGCATTGCCTGCATATAATAAGGATGCAATAAAATCTTTACCAGTCTTGGGAAAGTCGAGGTTTTTCCCCAACAAGTATGCCTTCAGCCCATCTATATAAATAAGAAATAAAAATGGGGCAAGGATAAATCCCTGAAGGACCCCTTCTGTTGATAATATGGGCCTAGTTTTCTCCCCATTAATACCATGGCAGATCTTAACTATAGTGTTAGAATGAAGCCTGCGTAATATAATGACAAAACGTGCCTCTACTCCCATGTCTCCCAACATGCTCCACAATCTGTCATGATTGTTAGAATCAAACGTGTGAGATAAGTCCATGAAGGCAAGATGTACTGAGCACTTCATGGACTTAGTGCACTTGCTGACAATCAGTGACAGATTGAAGCACTGTTCTACTGTGCCCATTCCTCGCCTAAAACCAGATTGGGTTTTTGACAATATGTTATTCTCAGCTGCCCAATCTTCTAAATGGGCCAAAAGAACCCTACCCAGTACCTTTACCATTGAATCAATCAACAATATGGGTCTATAACACCTCAGGTCATTTTTATCTCTCTTCTTGAAGACGGGAGCCACATTGCCTCTTTCCATGAAACTGCAAGAGGTCCAACAATGGCAGCTCTAATTATATTTGTTAATAGTGGGCCCAAAGAGAACCATGTTCCTTGAAAACTCAATAGGTATCCCATCTGGACCCGGGGCTTCAGAACGGGAACCCTGAAAGATGGCAATCTCCACTTCTTCTACAGAAATTGATTTACTGAAGTGGATTGCTTGTTCCAGAGATTGGGGTTCTTCGATTCCTTTTACAGCCAGGGCACTCATTATGTTAAAAGGATTGAAAATATGATTAAATTGTTCCACCCGGTCTCCCCTAGGATCAGAGTTTCATGGCCAAGTAGACTTGTACCTTTCCCACTTAGTAAAATGGCCAAGGCCATTGATATTCAGAGAAAGAAGCCTAAGAGCTTTTATGCCATACCATAGCTGAAATTGCAACAACCAACGTAGGCACCGGAAAGCAAAGTAGATGCCAGAGAAATAAATGAGGAGACAGCATGGAGCTTGGATCTCTGGTCTTCAACGATCAAACTTACCTTGATAGAGGAGCCAGCCTGAAGGGTAGGATAGCATGGTGTGAAGGTGGTAAGGTGTGTGATTCCCAAGCAGCACAGGAAAGGAGTGTGATAAGAAAGAGAGAGGTGTCAATGTCTAAGAAAACAACAAGGTCCATTCAGCAGCACCAATTTCCAGAAAACAGCTACTAACTAAGAGCTTTAATCGAGTGAGTTTACTCCCTCCTCTCGGCACTATATCGGTATACTTGACAGAAAAGAAAGCCCCAAGGTCTCCAGGCCTGTACATAAATCATCATTAAAACATATGAGCTCAGCACTGGACCACCATTATATGGACTAGCCAGTGACATTTGCATGTAACTTATGATCCCCAGTTTAGGGGCCAAAGCTCTTGGAGTTAGTCTACCCCCAACTGGGATAGTTCACATCATACTCTGAAAGGTCTTACCCAGTCTGCAATGGCCATCACCAGTCCCCAACATTGCGAAGCCCAGACTGTGCTGAAAGCCACAATCAAACCATCAAAATATAAAGGGACTTGATGCCTGTTGAGGAGAGTCCAACTTATTCCTTCTCTCCAATATCTTGAGCACCTCATCCAACTTGTCTCGGTCCAAAGAAGTTTCTCCAGCATTGTCACTGCCAGGCATTATTGTTCCGCTGCCCCTGGATGTGATGGTATCCTGTGCCTCCCGGGGTTGCGACGTATCCATGTCTCTAGTGCCAAAGTAGCCCAGAAACCGCTCTAGGTCCTCAGGCTCATCAAATTCCCTATGAGTGCCATTCACAGTCAGGAGCATTGTGGCCGATTCCAGAAGGCCATAGTGAACATCGATATTCTCCAGGTTGGGAAGCAACATTAGGGACTTCTTCCAATGGATCATGATGTCATGTAAGAAGTGAGCTGCAACATAAACGTAGAGTTCCTGTACAGGATGTGACCTCTGTGTCATTGCACTGCTGAGATTAATCGTCAGGCAGCTGAAGCCTCAAGAAACAGATGATGATGTGGCGGGGTGATGCCTTGTGTTTAGCTGTCCTGGTGTGGATCCGGTGAGTGTGCTGTAATCCAAGTGGAGGAGTGAAAGTGATGCCTCTCAATGCTGGCAGGAAATTCTCAAGAAACCCTTCCATGTCTGCTGCTGCAGCTCTCTACAGAACCCTAAAGAAACAGACATTATTTCCTCTGCTATGGTCTTCCATATCCACCAACTTCTTCCTTGCTTGCATTGCTCCTAGCCCCGATCCGGTCCCCATTACAAGGTGGCCACATGATCCTACAGGTTAGCCAATTTCCTGTCCATGTCATCAAGTCACTGCTTGAAGGATCCTAACTCTGCCTTTAATGACTTAAGGTTGATTGCAATTGATCTGGTGTCATTTCAGATGGAGTCTATGGTTGTTTTAGTAGGGATTAGTTCACACATCTGCAGGGCCAGGTTATTTTCCGTCATTTTGTCTTGACTTGTCTTCTCCACCACTATATCTATAAAGAGAAGTTGGTGGGTCAACTTCCTCTTTGACATTCCCTCACCTTGTTTGGAGTGGGGTAGAGAATGAATGGGTCAGGTAGCCCAGGCCGACGTTCCAAAATGCAGATCAACAGTCACTACCTGCACGTATTCCTGTCCTGGCCGACTCACCACTCTGTCTCACAGAGGCTAAGGCCTGTTGAATAGGGCAGTCCCTGAACCCTTCAACACAGCACCATGGGCTATTACAGGTTGATCAATGGGGGCAGAGAGAGCACTCCCTGGGGCACACATCCCTCATCTTCTGTATGTGGCAACCCAACCACCATCCTGCGCAGGAGCAAAGCAGAAGAGTGACAGGTTCTGCGGCATTGTGTGGCTACGCAATTACCTTGCTGTAGTGTCAGAACCCAAGAGTGTAACTAAAACACCTCCTGGAGCCATAGGGAGATGGCAGTGGGTGTGCAGGAGGTAGCTATGTATGGGCCGCAGGCAGGAGTAGGCCTCAGCATCTCTCATTCATGGCCGGGATAAGCAAGTAGGCTCCACACTGGTGATTGCAGTGGGGGTGTTGTCATAACGTTGTATTCACTTGCCTCTGTGGTTCTGTGAGGAGGCGGGCGGACACTGCACTTTCAGTTGCGGCTGCAAAGGAGAAGCATGCCGGGCCACTTCCAGGCTCCCAGCATGAGGACCTATCTACTCAAACCTCAGCTGTGCCAGAGACCGCTGCTGTCAGCAATACCAGCCCATTGAGTGGAAGGCTGGAACTATTCCCTGGGGGTCCATGGGGTGTCCGATGCTGATTTAAGCAGGCTGAGAGGAGATTGCAGGCCTCAGGGATAAGGTAGTGTCAAAAACCTTGCCGGCAGTGGTAGCACTATACAAAGCGCGGACCATCTTGCTCGAGGCGAGACTCTGCCCCCTCTATAATTAGATTGTGGATTGAATGGTCGATTTTATGTAAAGTAGTCTACATGGTGCCTTTTAACCCCAGGGACTGCTTCTGGGATTCCATCAGAACAGGTGTCCATGTGCAAATTCTATGATTCACAGATGTTTTGAGTTCTAGATTGCACATTAGATATATCCTCCATCTTGTAGCTCTTGACTGTGTTTGTGTTGTCGCTTCTTAGTTTGTTCATTTGGACCAACTAAGGTTGTTCCCTTAATTGTCTCCATCTTATAGGCCTGAATTCTCTATTTATATAATTAGGTCTTGTTGTGGTAACTTTGTATCATGTTACTATTTGAAAACAGCAATTAGCAAACCCTGTAGGTCTGTCTATAAGTGTTAATGCATGTAAAGAAAGACATTCACAAATGGGAACAGTCCATTTGATCCATGTCTCTATGCAACCAGTCATTTAGTTTGCAGGCTACAAGTTTGTCTCATTTTTACTTCCCAAGTTTGCTGTGCTGCACCCCACCAGCACTGCAAGCTTAGCGAATACAAACAAGAGCATCACAGATTGCTGCTGTAGAATATTCTTGGGTATGCTTTCATTCTTTTGAATGATTGTGTTCAATGTGTGTCTAGATGTTACCATCTCCATCTCCAGTGGAAAGGATACATTAAGGTCAGGATTTCGAAAGAATGGAAGAAGTGGTCCAACTAATGCAGTTTGAGAGTATTAGAAATTTGCATGTGGTGTTTCTTTATAAAACCTATGCTTATAGTAGAGTCCTTATTGTTGGTAGGGAAAGTACAGCATTGTAGTAAATTGTTATCCAATATGATGGATTTAAGGAGGGATGAGTGGGTGAATTTGTTTTTCCCTAATGGAGGTTGAAATCTCTCAGGAAAAAAATAAACAAGGGGTGTCTGTGCAGCTTTACAACAGTTGAAAAGATCTAATTTTAATGGCAGTATTATATCCTTGCCTTGAGCCTGTAGAATGCTTTTTAGGTATGGGTATGAAACTTCTGATGATTCTGTACTGCAGATGAACATTGCAGGCAAAGGTTGGTCTTCCACTACGTCTGATATTACAAAAGAAATTTGTCAGTAATTTTCATGCACATTTGGTTATTTACGTCTTCACACTTGGCAACAAATTACTCACAAATCATAGAAATCTACTATGCACTGATTTCATGGTTTACAGTCTCAGATATTTTGTGTTGTCAGTAAAGACCCACTTATCTGCTTTCTGTTTGGGTAGTTTGTATATTAATTTTGACTCAAGCAAGATTACATGTGCTGTTTCAGAAATATTCTTTTGGAGTCTATATGTGGAAGAGTAGCCCAGCATAATATTTTTGACAAAACTTTGCATGCCTCAAGCAGCCCTATGCCAGTCATGATATATTTTCTAACCTTTAGAAACATTGGGACTTGGGCTATTTTTTTTAGCTTTGGGAAACTGAAACGAGATGCTGAGTCTACCCTCCCAAAGAATGATGAAAAGAAACAAAGCTTTATGCAGAATGTGTCCAGATTTGTGGAGCCTTGTTCAGCAACAACTCACAGAGTTTCTAAAGCTCCAAAAAGTTATACTGTTTGAACATATATATTAAGAGCAGGAAAAGGGGTGACCCCAGCTGTGAGAAGTTGGCCTGGCATATGCTGTCCACTAGTTATAGTGGGCACCGTGCACCAGTCCAAATCGACTCTTATGGTAGGTAGGTTAAAGACAACCTTATTGAAAGCTATCCTAGTGGTAGCTGTGGAGAGCAGCCTTCAGGCTAAGTCTTGAAGGAATGTAAAGCAGCTTGTTTTACCAGTCTATAATCTCTTGAGTGACCAAATGAAAGAGCACCACACCAGGTATATATTCAAAATATATGTATTTATTACTAAACACACCCTCTAGTCTCTTTATGAGGCTAGAGTTCGAAGTACATAGGTTATAAGATCTTAAATCACAGTAATAGCACAAATACACGTTTGGGCCCTAGGGGCGTACCAAACCATATACCAATAAAGTGGTATGCGAACCACGACTGAACTAGACACTAGGCCTAGAGCCTCTAGAAGTGCTTGGACCACAAGGAACCACCCAAGGTAGTGACACAGGGGACCCACGGGAGACGCGTGCAGTGTAAATACACAACCGCGATACGCCGTTAACTTCTATGGAGAAAGTCGGGATCGGGAAAATAGAGGAAAGGGACACTTTAAAGAGGACTAGGACAAAACCCTTTGAGATCTAGGACTTTGAAGAGTCTCTACCCACGGGAGCACCGGAGTACTCGTGTTACCTCACCCAGGGAAGCCGGGTGCATAGGTGCCTTTCGGGGTCGGGTTTCGTCGTCGGTTCTTATGGCGATCTGCTGCAAAGTGCTGCTGGCGACCAGGAGAAAAGTGTCCGGGTGGATCCAAGAGTGGATCGGAGTTCTGAAGAACCTGAAAGCAGAGGGGACAGAGTCTGGGTCACTAGCCAGTGACCAGGGAGGCGATGGACAGATGCCCACCGATGTCGAGTGCTTCAGGTGCGTTGACGGTCGTCTCGTTTCTGCAGCCACGAGGTCCAGGAGGCATTGTCGGCGACCAGGAGCAGGATTCGGGCTGGTACACGATGTCTGTCGAGTGCTGCGGTGTCGGCGACCAGATTGGACCCAACAAGCCTTGGCAACGGCAAGTCTCGATGTAGCTGAAGATCGTCGATGGTGCAGACCAGCAAGGTCTGGGGAACTCACCCAGCAAGGGTAAGTGAGGGCAGGCCTGGAGCAACCAGACTGCCAAGTAAAGAAAAGATTGGCCTTCGGTAAGGGCTACTAGCCAACGGGCTAGCGACCGCGAAGGAGCCTCGTGACGCCGCACGTGGAGCTGGCTTACAGGACACTCGTGGAGTGGGGGCCAGTGATCTTCGGTGCAGGTGGTGCTGGAGGCTAGGGCTACTCGGAGCCCAAAGCACGACTTCTTGGGAGACCCAGAAGATGGTGCACTTGCAAGTGTGCTCGGTGTCCAGGGGTCACGGTCTCACGTTACCCACGATAGCCACGGGCCTCAGCTTTGCTGGGGACTCAGGGTAGCCTCGGGAAGTCTGAGAATCCACCTCTGGTGATGCGATGACTTTGGCGTCCGACGGGAGCTTCAGTGATGCGAACCGGACAGATGCTTCTTTGGTGCCTGCCAAGCAGGGGAGTCACTCCTTGACCCCAAGGGAGATTCTTCAGTCCTCTAATCGTGAGTAGAGCGTCGAAGGTCCAGGATTCTGTTTCAGAGTTTCGTCCAGGTATAATCTTGCTGTGGCAAGGGTTCCCCATTTTAACCAGTAAAACAGGGAGGGACTAACTCTATGACCCCACCTATGGGAGGGTCAAGGGAGGGGTGGCTACACCCACTTCCCTTTGTCCAGTTTCGCGCCAGAGCAGGGGCAGGTAGCCCCTGAGCTGGTTTGAACTGGCATATGCACAGAGGAGCCTTTTGCTCCCCCAGTGCAGGACTTCAAAGCACTCTAAGAGTGCACCCACCCAGCCCCAATACACATTATCCTGTCTGGGGAGGTGGTCACACCTCCCTGCAACAGGAAACCTATTGTCCAGGCCTCCCCTGCCGGAGTTTCGTCCAGCAGCAGGAGGCCAGACTTGTGTCTGTGGCAGCAGCATCCATTTTGTGATGCCAGGGCTTCAGAAAGAAGTTACCGGGTAAGCCAGAGTTAACATGTCTTTCCCTCTAGAAGGGTGGAATGCTACCCCCGCCGCCAGGATTGGCGGGGGGTAGTATTCCAAGATGTTTGACACCAAACACGACATGTTTAGGTGCAGCCATTCCAAAGTTAGCATTTTACCGCGAGGATATAATGCGCTTAAGAGTATATGGTCAGGCTGCACTACAAACAGCATCAGAGATGGTCTCCGAACGCTGCAGAGGGGCCCTGCTCATGCAGGGGCACCCTCTCACATAGGAACCATGCACTCTGCCTTTAGGATTGATAAGGCCTGCCTTAGGAGTGACTTATAGGTTTCTAGGTGTGTATGTATTTCGTGATATAGGTAACCTATATCACAGTAAGGGGTGCATGCACCACCTTACCCAGGCTGTAGTAGCAGACCTGTGGTGTCAGTTTGGATGGCCTTCCAGGGGTGGCATAATACATGCTGCAGCCCCTGGCAGGCCTCTGAGGTACCTATGCCCTTGGTACATAGCATACCATATACTAGGGACTTATAAGGGCACTCCAGATCCCAATCAGAGATGTGCCTAAGGCACATGGAATCCATTTTACAGAGAAAGCAGATAGACTGGGGCCCTGAATAGCAGGATCCCAGTCCAACTAAGTCATAAACCAGCAAAACACCATAAAAAAGTGGGGGCAACCATATAGTCAGATTCCACCTTCCTACATAACCCCCCAAACGAAAGGAGATAAGGCTAACCTTGGCCAGTTGAGCCTATATTGACTAAGTGGCCATATAAGGAAGCACCTGCACTAGCATGGTTGCCCCCTATGTTATGGTCCACTAAGCAATCCCTCACCCTAAGGGTATGAGAGGGTCTCCACCATGGGGAATCACTACCTCTGGTGTGCTTAGGTAAAGTACAAGGCTGGTGAGGTGTCTGAGTAGGGAAGTGAGGCCCTAGGAATGTTGGCCTCAGCTTCCTCAGATCACTGGTCACCATGTATGCCTGTCTTTCCATGACTGAGTTGCACTTTGCTCTAAGGGTCAACCTTTGGCTGCCTACAGCTGTGGGTTGGGTCCCTTTGGATGGAACACTGGAGGGACATGGCAGGTTTGGAACCTTCTGGTCCCAGGTTTGCCCTTGCCTACCAGAGTCCTTCTGGGGGAGGTCCCTACATAAAGGTATGGGGGATCCCTCAGTGTGTAGAGGAATTTTCACCTGGCTAGGGCTACTAGACTGGGTGCCCCTAATCTGCTGATGGGGGCTTCCTCTGGACAGGGGGCCCGGGGGTCCACTGACCTCCCTGACCTCTGCAGCCCTGGGCTGACTGAGGCAGGGTAGAGAGGGGCAGGTTACCTGCTCCAGACTGGGTACCACCGTGGAAGGGTCCTCTGCCATCAGGGGTGTGGCCAGGCCAGGCCTGACTACCTCTGTGGCAGTTCCTTCACTAGGGGTAGGGTCAGTTCCCTGAGGAGGCTGACCCTTACCTACTGTCTGGGGGAAGAAGACTTTTCTTCAACCCTTTGCTCTCTTTTGGGGAGAGTGGGCCATTCTTTCAGGCTCCATCTCTCCAAAGTCTTGGGCTGGGCCTGTGGCCATCACAGCCCCACTAACCTTTGCAGGGACGCCCAACATCCTAAGATGGGTTTGGTGTTCAACTTCAGCCCAGGCTGAAATTTCCAAATCATTGCCCATCAGGCAATCTACAGGTAGGGTTGGGGACACTGCCACTCTTTTGGGCCTGTGACCCCCTCCCAGCTGAGATTGACTATGGCCATGGGGTGATCTGTTCTGACACCATCAATGTTGGTCACCTGGTATTTAAACTCAGGTAAAAGCTGGTGAGGGGGGACTAGTTTCCCTGCCACCATGGTGACACTAGCCCCTGTGTCCCTAAATGCCACAGCTTTCTGACCATTAATCATTGGCTCCAGTCTGTACCTGCCCAATGCTATGGGACCCATGGTAAAGGTGGCAAATCCTATACCACCATCAGAGTCAGAGGAGTCTGTTGAGGGGTCCCTGTCTAAACTAGGGCCCACCTCTGTTCCTCTTGCAAAAGCACCTAACTTTTGGGTGCACTACTCCCAACTGGAGGATTACTACTGGTAGTACCAGGAGGGGTGGTAGTAGTTGTGGGAGGAACATTTTCTTTATTGCCAATCCTGGGGCAACTGGGATCAGTTTTCCAGTGCCCAGGCTTTTTACAGACATGGCAATATGGTTTCTTTTCAGGAGAGGAAGGAGTTTGGGACCCACCCCCAGAAGAGGAATTTTGGGGCCCTGTAGGGGACTTATCCTTAGATTTATCCCCACCTTTCTCTTGGGACTTAGTAGAATCTTTCTTCTGGTCACCACCCTGATTTCTAGTTTTTACTCTGGTTCTGACCCATTTGTCTGCCTTCTTTCCCAATTCTTGGGGAGAGGTCAGATCAGAGTCCACCAGATACTGGTGCAAAAGCTGGTTTTGACAATTATTAAGGATCTGCTCCCTCATAATCAAATTGTACAATCCTAAAAAGTCATGCACTTTGTTGCCATGTATCCAACCTTCCAGAGCCTTTGTAGCACAATCTACAAAATCAACCCAGTCTTGAGTCTGAGCTTTTGGGTGTCTCTGAACTTCAACCTATACTGTTCAGTGGTTAGGCCAAACCCATCTATCAGAGCACTCTTCAAGACTGTGTAATTGTCAGCATCCTCTTCTCTTACAGTGAGGAGCTTGTCTCTACCTTTGTCTGCAAAGGAGAGCCACAAGATTGCTGCCCACTGCCTCTGGGGACCTTCTGAACTTTACAGGCCCTCTCCAGTGCAGTTATCCATTTGTGGATGTCATCCCCACTCTGGTAGGGAGGGACAATCTTGTTTAGGTTTCTATGGTCATATGACCTTTCCCTATCTCTAGGGATATTGTTGCCACCATGGGACTCTAGTCCCAACTTTCTTCTCTCCCTAAGGAGATCTAGGGATTCTCTATCTAAAGCCAATTGCTTCTTCCTGATCTCCAGTTGAGTTTCCTCATACTGGACCAGTCTCTTTCTTCTCTCATGAGAGGATTCCCTCCTGTGAGAAGAAACAGAGCTCCCTATTGAGGTGCCAGAGTGGTTAGACTCCTGAGAAGGAGACCTAGACTTTCTGAGCACACTCATAATCCTTCCTGGGGGACAAAGGTGTGGTTCTCCAGATCCTCATCTTCATCTTCCCCAGAAGGGATTGGGTTTTCCAGGTCAGGGTCATTGTCACCCTCCTGGTCAGTTTCAGAGGGGGCTGGGGGTAGTAGTACCCCTGGCCCCTTCCTCATCTGCTGGCCCACCCTCTGCTCCTACCCCTTCAGTCTCTGAAGACTTACTAAGATCATAAGCCACCAACAACTCCTGGAGGTGTTGGGTGGTGGGACTTTGGCCTGTCCTTAATTTCCTCACGTTACACAAAGCTCTCAGTTCCAAGAATGGGAGTGTGTCATACTTGGAGGGGGAAGCTCAATGGCTTCCTGCAGGGTATCTTTGGATCCTGCTTTTAAAGACATTACTAGTGTGGTGTGGTGTATGCACTACCTACTCTAGTGTGGCCTACTAAACTCTCTTGAGTTGTAGAAAGGGTTGTGCTATCCCTTAACACACAACTCTAAGTTCAGTAGAACTTACTGATATTCTAAGCTTAAATTATATGTACCTTAGGTACCTTTAGTGGTTTTCAGTTGATCAATTCAATTGAGATTATCTGGTAAAACAATAGCAAGCTGGAATCCCACACGCTGCACACCAATGTGAGAAGTTGGCCTGGCATATGCTGTCCACTAGTTATAGTGGGCACCGTGCACCAGTCCAAATCGACTCTTATGGTAGGTAGGTTAAAGACAACCTTATTGAAAGCTATCCTAGTGGTAGCTGTGGAGAGCAGCCTTCAGGCTAAGTCTTGAAGGAATGTAAAGCAGCTTGTTTTACCAGTCTATAATCTCTTGAGTGACCAAATGAAAGAGCACCACACCAGGTATATATTCAAAATATATGTATTTATTACTAAACACACCCCTCTAGTCTCTTTATGAGGCTAGAGTTCGAAGTACATAGGTTATAAGATCTTAAATCACAGTAATAGCACAAATACACGTTTGGGCCCTAGGGGCGTACCAAACCATATACCAATAAAGTGGTATGCGAACCACGACTGAACTAGACACTAGGCCTAGAGCCTCTAGAAGTGCTTGGACCACAAGGAACCACCCAAGGTAGTGACACAGGGGACCCACGGGAGACGCGTGCAGTGTAAATACACAACCGCGATACGCCGTTAACTTCTATGGAGAAAGTCGGGATCTGGAAAATAGAGGAAAGGGACACTTTAAAGAGGACTAGGACAAAACCCTTTGAGATCTAGGACTTTGAAGAGTCTCTACCCACGGGAGCACCGGAGTACTCGTGTTACCTCACCCAGGGAAGCCGGGTGCATAGGTGCCTTTCGGGGTCGGGTTTCGTCGTCGGTTCTTATGGCGATCTGCTGCAAAGTGCTGCTGGCGACCAGGAGAAAAGTGTCCGGGTGGATCCAAGAGTGGATCGGAGTTCTGAAGAACCTGAAAGCAGAGGGGACAGAGTCTGGGTCACTAGCCAGTGACCAGGGAGGCGATGGACAGATGCCCACCGATGTCGAGTGCTTCAGGTGCGTTGACGGTCGTCTCGTTTCTGCAGCCACGAGGTCCAGGAGGCGTTGTCGGCGACCAGGAGCAGGATTCGGGCTGGTACACGATGTCTGTCGAGTGCTGCGGTGTCGGCGACCAGATTGGACCCAACAAGCCTTGGCAACGGCAAGTCTCGATGTAGCTGAAGATCGTCAATGGTGCAGACCAGCAAGGTCTGGGGAACTCACCCAGCAAGGGTAAGTGAGGGCAGGCCTGGAGCAACCAGACTGCCAAGTAAAGAAAAGATTGGCCTTCGGTAAGGGCTACTAGCCAACGGGCTAGCGACCGCGAAGGAGCCTCGTGACGCCGCACGTGGAGCTGGCTTACAGGACACTCGTGGAGTGGGGGCCAGTGATCTTCGGTGCAGGTGGTGCTGGAGGCTAGGGCTACTCGGAGCCCAAAGCACGACTTCTTCGGAGACCCAGAAGATGGTGCACTTGCAAGTGTGCTCGGTGTCCAGGGGTCACGGTCTCACGTTACCCACGATAGCCACGGGCCTCAGCTTTGCTTGGGACTCAGGGTAGCCTCGGGAAGTCTGAGAATCCACCTCTGGTGATGCGATGACTTTGGCGTCCGACGGGAGCTTCAGTGATGCGAACCGGACAGATGCTTCTTTGGTGCCTGCCAAGCAGGGGAGTCACTCCTTGACCCCAAGGGAGATTCTTCAGTCCTCTAATCGTGAGTAGAGCGTCGAAGGTCCAGGATTCTGTTTCAGAGTTTCGTCCAGGTATAATCTTGCTGTGGCAAGGGTTCCCCATTTTAACCAGTAAAACAGGGAGGGACTAACTCTATGACCCCACCTATGGGAGGGTCAAGGGAGGGGTGGCTACACCCACTTCCCTTTGTCCAGTTTCGCGCCAGAGCAGGGGCAGGTAGCCCCTGAGCTGGTTTGAACTGGCATATGCACAGAGGAGCCTTTGCTCCCCCAGTGCAGGACTTCAAAGCACTCTAAGAGTGCACCCACCCAGCCCCAATACACATTATCCTGTCTGGGGAGGTGGTCACACCTCCCTGCAACAGGAAACCTATTGTCCAGGCCTCCCCTGCCGGAGTTTCGTCCAGCAGCAGGAGGCCAGACTTGTGTCTGTGGCAGCAGCATCCATTTTGTGATGCCAGGGCTTCAGAAAGAAGTTACCGGGTAAGCCAGAGTTAACATGTCTTTCCCTCTAGAAGGGTGGAATGCTAGGATTGGCGGGGGGTAGTATTCCAAGATGTTTGACACCAAACACGACATGTTTAGGTGCAGCCATTCCAAAGTTAGCATTTTACCGCGAGGATATAATGCGCTTAAGAGTATATGGTCAGGCTGCACTACAAACAGCATCAGAGATGGTCTCCGAACGCTGCAGAGGGGCCCTGCTCATGCAGGGGCACCCTCTCACATAGGAACCATGCACTCTGCCTTTAGGATTGATAAGGCCTGCCTTAGGAGTGACTTATAGGTTTCTAGGTGTGTATGTATTTCGTGATATAGGTAACCTATATCACAGTAAGGGGTGCATGCACCACCTTACCCAGGCTGTAGTAGCAGACCTGTGGTGTCAGTTTGGATGGCCTTCCAGGGGTGGCATAATACATGCTGCAGCCCCTGGCAGGCCTCTGAGGTACCTATGCCCTTGGTACATAGCATACCATATACTAGGGACTTATAAGGGCACTCCAGATCCCAATCAGAGATGTGCCTAAGGCACATGGAATCCATTTTACAGAGAAAGCAGATAGACTGGGGCCCTGAATAGCAGGATCCCAGTCCAACTAAGTCATAAACCAGCAAAACACCATAAAAAAAGTGGGGGCAACCATATAGTCAGATTCCACCTTCCTACACCAGCACTCAGAGGACTTTGGTGGTCACAGCATTCAATTGTGTCCCTTGGAGCTTTTTGTGGCAACATTCAAGGTTCTAGTGGGACTCAAAACTCAACATATCTTACCTCTAAGAACCCTTCAAAAACTGCAGAATCTTTCTGTTCATACGGAAGGATTTTTACTCCAGCAAAACAACTAAGACCAAGGGTAAATCTCTCTTTGCCAGACATCTCTTTGCTAGACATTGCCTGAAACATGCTTAATCCTGGTTGACCTAAAAGTGTACCAAGAACTCCTTCAACAGTGACTGTTAGACTAACATTCCCTATAGTTTCTTTGCAAATGTTTTATTTCTTTAAAAATGAATAACTTCCTATCCCTTTAAGCATTGTTTATAATGTTGCTGTTGTTTTAAATATTTGCATTTTTATTAAATTGGTTTAGGAATGATATCTGTTTGAGATCATGATATTAATGATATTTTTCTGCTCATAACAATATTTACACTCACTTTTTCTCAGAGAAGACAGACACTTTGTGCTACAGCTACAAGGTGTAGGCACCGGGATCCTTATTAAAACTTATTTCGTAATTCTTGGGTACTAGGAATCCTAACTGTGAAGGAGCTCATGCATTCCTGTCAACTATTTTCAATAATCCAGTTTCTCACAATAATTCTCTAAAGTCTTGGTGGACTTTATTTACATAATTTTCTGTGGGAGTATATGGGTAGCAAAGAACTGTTTTCTGATGTCGGCCTCTGAAGAGAATCATGAAGGATTCGAAACGCGTCAGGCCAAGGGATTTCTCTGAACGAGATGGAAAGCTGCATGTTTAAACAATAAAAGGTTTGATACCCACCTGAATGCGGAGTGCGGCCTTAAATCTGGGCGTTTTTTGTGGAGATATATTTATATATATATGTGACCAAGAGCTGGATAGCTCGAAACGCGTCTTTTTGCCTTGAAATAATAAACATCATTTTGTCAAACTTGGATCGGTGTGGCTCGTGCTTACACGAATCAGTAAGCTATTTGGTGGATATATATATATATATATATATATATATATATATATATATATATATACAATCTTAACAGATAACAGATAAAATGCGTGCTATAAAGAACCGGGATGCCACGTATCCAGTGGCCCGCCACTTTCAAGATCATCATAAATCCAATCAGAACCTCTTAAAGTTTTTCTGTATTGATCAGGTCCCCAAAGATGAAAAGGGTGGGGACAGAGTAAGGAAACTTAGGAGGTTGTAATCGAAATATATAATCGAACTGCAAACGAAAAGTCCGGCAGGCTTGAACAATGAGGAAGAATTATGGATTCATATTCCTTGAAGTTAGTAAAGGAAGTTTTGTAAATATGTATTATATGGAGGATAGGAAGCATTTTGCACTGTAATTACATTAGCACGTATGGGGGTTATGAATTGTGAGATGCTTATGTACCATGAATTAAAGCCTAAGCCACTGTATAATTTATGATACACCAAAATGTTGATGGACTGTGATATATTGAATTTTTGATTGAAGTATTTGCAAAAATAAGCCCATTCAGGGCATAATAACAGGAATGCTTAATCTTCAATCTGTAGTTTCGTTAACATAAATTAAGGAGTTATATGAAACTCATAATATTCATTGTACCATTCAGGGCTAGATTGTATAAAATTAGGTATACATGGTGTAAATAGCTGTACATAGGATGAACAAAATGAACGTTTAGCAAACAAATGTAAATATTGAACAGTAGGTCTTATGATTTAACTGTTAAATAATATGGTTTATAAGACATCTTAAGATGGCCGCTGTTTGAATCTAAGATTTGTGATGACTTACAATAACCCCTTGTTGCTCTCTACACACAACCCGGATGAACTGCTTTTCCCTTTCTATGTCGATGATTTTATTTTTAAAAAGAAAAAGTAATGTTTACCCTACCGACATTGACGAAGGCGTGTAGCCGAAACGCGTCTGTCGGGTGTGTTTTTGTGTGTGGCTTCAATAAAATAAGGAAAATAATCCCTCAGTGTGCGCCTCATGTACGGCCCCGAGAAGGGCCATCAAGGAGGAATATATATATATATATATATATATATATATATATATATATATATATATATATATATACATATATATATATATATATATATATATACAATCTTAACAGATAACAGATAACACAGGCCTTTTATCCAGATATACACAACATCTAGTATCAGATAGCTAGTTTTTTCCTAATTCTCAATGCACCGCCAGAAAACTTGCCACTCCATAGCACACCAGTGGACTTCAAAGCATTTGCAGATACATTAGACCTGGATTCACTTGGATACAAGTAGTAATATTGGTAGTTTCATATGGTCTTAAGGCACTAGAGACTCTACTCCTGCACACAAAAGTCTCCAGACTTTTCCATCTGAAATATGCGGGATCAAGTAATAGCACTAACATAGAGGATGTCATGTTAAGTAATATCTAGATAGAGAAAAGACAGCAAATTATATCCTTCTAGTAGAATAGTAACAAAACCATGTAGGATCCTCCTTAAACAACAACACTGTCAGGAACAGTAATTGCTGTTATGCAACAACAGTGGGATTATTACAAACAACCATCAGTTATTAAAGGGAGAAAAAGATAGTATCTGCATGATGGAAGAGGTTTGAGCAGGTTCCTCATTGAAAAGAAGTGTAACTGACAGTAGCATTGAAGCAGTGAGAGAGGTGATGTTTCATTCAAATACAATGCTTATTAGTAAGTCAGATGCTCCTGGTCTACACTTTCCATTTCTCTCTCAACCCAATGACTGCCACTGTCCTCCTCGTTCATGGTCTGGAGGTTGGTAGTAAATCAAAAAGCTTCATTCAAAACAAATATTTGTTCTAAAATTATAATTAGGCCCCCATATTGATAGTAATATGTTTGGAGACAAATATTTCCTTTTTAGGGGTTCATTTAGGATCACAAGAGTACTACGTGAAGTGTAAGATTATATTCACTTGCATTCTCCAGAACTTAGTGGGCCTGATTAATTTTACAATGAGTGGGTGTGTGGAGTACTACTGTTTTTCACCTGAATTTCAGGATTACTGTTGGATAACTCCTGGATTAGTTCTAGGCTAAATTCATAAAGGTAAATCTACACATCTGAAGAGGTATGCCTACAATTAGATGTAATTCTCTACCTTGATGCAATTTACTAAGTTTGGTTGGAGATTTACACCTATTAGCAGGGAGTATTTTACACTTGTTAGAGAGGGTCGTGGCATGCACAAATCAAAATATTAAAATAGAACAACAAACTTTCTGTACAAATTGTAAGGGAATGTCATCCAAACTGGGTTCTACATAACGTAGGTGGAGATTTTGTCCTAAATATTAAAAGGAATAAGGAAACATACATTGCTTGAAGAAAATAAACCTCTCCTGACAAACTTTGCTACTGGAATCATACATAATACCCACATGCAAGGCTCTGATATCTTGCAGCAAAATGTTGCGGAGCCAGGTCACCAACATTTAAGTTGTGTATCATTATCTGTCTCTGTGTGTTTAGTACATGAACTGTTTCTTTGTGAGTGTTACGGGTATTGTGAAATTTGAGACGAGTCATGCATTTAAAAAAAAATCATTAACAATTTACATCTTTGTAACATGTATATGTCTCTGTAATGCTTAGAATTATGTGATTTATTTTTACATTTTTATTGTATTTTACTAATTTTATAAAGTGGTCTGTATGGGTTTTCCCAATGTCTAAAGTAATATGACAATTTGTTTTAGTTTTTTTCAAATATTTGTTTCTATGTTAAGCTATGTCCTGTCTCTTTTGATTTGTGTGTGATCACCTTGCAGTATGTCTGCGTGTTTTTTATGGTGTGTGGCTTACTCCAAGGCTTGTCTTGAGTAAATTTAGCCTGTTTAGACTGTAGTACTACTGGAATAGATGCAGATTTAATTTTAGTGAATTGAAACTGACTTAGCTTTTTATAGCACTTCAGGCTTCCTCCTGAAATTCAGGAGTACTACAAGAGTAAATCTGTGTGAATCTTTCCCTTTGTGAATTTAACCCAAGGTAATAGAACAGCAAAGGTGGAAGTCTCTGCCTGCACCTTAATGATATGGATTTAGTAGTCCTTGAATTAGCACTTCTGAGGTACCACTTCACATACTCAGAAATGCAATTTGTGACCCCAGTTTTTCCTTATGCAGATATTCCACCATGTGGAAAACTCGGAATTGGAATATGAAATTATGATATCTTTGTGGATTTCATTTGTAACATATTTTGTCACAGAGAAATTCATTTTCACCAAGGGGAAGGCGCTTCAATTGCATGCACATCATTTATAGATGTGTTAATTCGGCAGTCCCACCATGAAAACACAGTCATTGTGGCCTTGGAAAGGAGATGATGTGTGTGTCTTTCCAGGGAGGGATACTATCCCCCATTCCTCAGTGCATATTCTCAAACATACATGTTTATCTTTGATAACTATTTTTTTTTCAGGACATCCCTCTCAGAAACACCAATAGTCCCTAGACAATAGGACTACCAGAGCATGGTTTAACACCATGGTTTAACACCTAGGGGTGGCATAGTAGTATTCGTGATTGAGGCGCACGAATCAAACAGAACAGAGGTATTTTATTCGTGGGTTACATTCCCAGCAGCAAATGAGGACATATGCAAGAACAAAAACATTTCACTCTTACACAGAAGGAGATGCACCAGCGGAATATTGTCCGTTTGAGGACATTGAGGTTCCGCTCACATACCAGGAACACTTATACAGGTTTAAAGGCGCCCTACCCCATATAAGAAGAAGAGTAAGACTCGGCCCGCTCGGAAGAGAAGGGGAAACATGGCTGATATTAGCAGCCTGCACACCACATCCTGACATTGAAACAATGCCACCAGGAGACTTACTCACACAACACAAAGATTTAATTGAAATATACAGAAACTTGACGCAATTTGTCATGAGGACACTTGCAGTCCAACCAGCAATAGTTGCAACAAATGAAACTCAAGTTCAGGGTACAGCAACTAAAATCACACCACAAACATTACACGCGGTGATGGGTAAAATGCCCACAAAAAGTGAACAAATGCCATTCTGGGTAGCTCCGAAAATAGCACAGCTAGAGGCAGTATTCCTGAATACTACCCAGTATGAAAAACACAGAATTCTAACAATCTGCTTGCCCATGGGGATAACACCACAAGTAGAGGATTGTACCACTAGGGGTACAGTCTTTGCTGCCATTTATACCAGAACACATGGTATCCCATCATTAGCAGTAGTACCAGAAGTATTGAGACAAATACAAAACGAGTATGGAGCAAAACCTGCTCTGAACTTAGGGATGAAGTTACTAGGTAACTATGCCCAGGTATCAGCCATAATACTAGTTAATATTAAAAGGGAAGCAGCTTCAGTGGCAATCTGCCAACGCCTGAGGGAGTACAGTTCTTTAGAACAGGAACACGAGCTACCAAAAATAATTGAAACTGCGTATGCAGAATTAGGCAGAGACAGTTTGGGTGGGAAAGCTTTAAAACCACAACTGATGGGCAGTCCTGAAAAGGACACTACTAAGCAGACACCTGCTTCAACAAAGAAGAAGTGGGACAATAAAAAACAACAAAACTTTAAAGGAAACAGATCTCAATCCAGCGGTAGATCTCCTATACAGGAGCCCTCCGAAAAGAGGAATAACCTCAGGAATAGGGATAATATAAGGAAACCTGACCGGTATCAGGATACTGATACACGTTCCTCTCGTTCCTTTCAGGGTTCATCGAAAAACTCCGAGAGGGAAGGACGGTCAGACAGACAAGAAGAGCGTACAAAGTCCAGAGACAAGCAGCACGCTCAAGATTACACTTCTAAAAAAGAAGAGAAACCAAAGCAAAAGCAACAGTTCAAAAAGAAGAAGGTTGCAGGTCTAAA
Source organism: Calotriton arnoldi (assembly GCA_963921515.1). Classification (NCBI taxonomy): domain Eukaryota; kingdom Metazoa; phylum Chordata; class Amphibia; order Caudata; family Salamandridae; genus Calotriton; species Calotriton arnoldi. Next base: position 708,916 of record CAWUFW010001167.1, read on the forward strand.
GATCAGACATGCCCAGAATTCTGAGGACTCGACTACTGAACGGGGAATGGGCTCTGACGATGCTAGACAGTGCGGCAGAAGTAACAATAGCTCACCAGAACCTGATGGAATTTCTGGTGACAGCGGACGTGAATGATTATATCATGGTAGAGACACCAGATACTAGGGTAAGTGTCCCACATAAGTTATATGAAATAACACTCCAAATGGGTGGGGGGACAAATATAGGACAGTTAGAGGGCTCTTTTGGGAGAATCTGTCATTTGGCTACGACATTTTGTTAGCTGAACAAGATTGGCCGCCAGCATTCATCATGGATTGCCCTAAAGGAGAAACGGTAATATTACCGGCATTCTCAGACCATATTCCCAGGCACCTGCAACACACATATGCGCAGGAGTGGGCAGTAGCACAAGCCCCTGCATTATACAAAAACCATGTTGGATGGGATGAGGATTCATTCCACCACATAATTCCTTTAAAAAATAATCCAACTGCACAGAGGCAGTATCCAATAAAGCAAGAAGCTAAAAAACAGGTCAGGGAGATCTTAGATCAACTTGAATACCAAGGGGTGATCAAAAATTGCACCTCATCAATTAACAATCCTTTGTTTCCGGTCATGAAACCTGACAATACATATCATTTAGTTTTAGATTATAGACATTTAAACACTTGCACTAAGACATTTGCAGTCCAAAAAGCACACTGTGCCGCAATAATGAATAACCTTGTGCGGAAAAAATACAAAACAACACTAGATATCTCAAATGGATTTTTCTGCCAAAATATAGCGCCTGAAAGCAGGTATCTAACAGCATTCTCAGCGCTAGGGTCCCAGTGTCAATTTTGTCGACTCCCCCAAGGGTATAAGAACAGCCCGGGGTTGTTTTCGGCCAGAGTAACTCAGTTACTTCAAAATTTGGATGAAGAGGCATTGTCCTATGTGGATGATATTTATCTAACGGACGATGACCTAGAGGAGCACTTGAACAGAGTGAATACCATAATTTTGGGATTTGCATCTGAGGGCTATAAATTCAACTTTAAAAAAATCAAAAATTGCCCATCTCAGTGTCCTGTTTTTAGGATATGAGCTTTCAAGTGAAGGGAATAGCCTGGCAGCCAATTTTTTAGAAAAATGCGCGCTGCTCCAACCTCCAAAATCATTACAAATTGTACAATCAATCCGGGGATACCTAAATTTTGGTCGAACATACATTTTAGATTACGCAGAAAGAGTAAAACCTTTCTACGATTTAATAAAACCTGATTTTTCAGTAAGACAATGGACACAGGAACACACAGATATCCTTCGTTCCTTACAAGCTGACATGATAGCTTCCAAACTTTACAGACATGCGTAAACGTACGAAACCTGGTGATCCGTATAGTTGCGGGCCAATCTGGATACACCTATCTAACATATAATGAAGGTGAAACAGTACAAATTGCATAGAAATCACATTTGTACACAAATGCTGAGATGCGCTTTGCATCTACAGAAAAGATTCTAACAGCAGTACAGACTGCTGTAGTAAGAGAGAGAGCAATGGCTCAGGGGAAAGGAATAATAGTAGTGACTCCGGTTCCAGCCTTAGAGGCTGCGACAAAGGCAAGCGTTCCTAACGCTAAAGCCATACATCCGAGATGGATACAATGGGCTAATTCTCTCACTGCAACAGATGTAGAATACAGGTACGACCCAAATTTAAAGACACAAGCATTTCTACAATACGAACAAGAATATCCTCTACCAAACGAAATAATGCCTCTAGATCAGTATGAACATATCATTACCACTGACGGATCTGCTCAACCGGCCATAGGAAGTAAACAACAATATAGCGCCGCATGTGCAATTGTTAAAGGTCGCATGCGGGATGGAAGGTTCCACCCGAGTTGCACAAAAACGCAGTCTCTAGGAGACTGCACGGCACAGCTGGCAGAGTTAAAAGCCTTGATACTGGCACTGGTGGATACGGATCGAGAATTCCCCACACTAATTGTGTGCGATTCCTTTTACTGTGTGCAGTCATATAATGAATATTTGCAGTACTGGGTTCAAAATGGGTTCAAAGATGCAAAAGGTGGCACAATTAAGCATAAAATGCTATGGGAACAGGTAGTGGAGTTGAAAACCGAACTACCGAGGGCTCACGTGATACATACACTGAGTCATCAGCGTGATGGCGTTCACGTTGAAGGGAATTCATTGGCTGATGACGCCACAAAGTGGGCTGTACGCACAGCTTCCGTAGCTGCAATCACTCGTTCTAAAACAAGAATAGACGGTGAGATTATGGTAGCTGTCAATGCTTGTCGCAAAAAAAGCGGAGCAGTACCAAAATGTTTTCCACTCAAGTACTCCTCCAAGTTAGATGCCAATAACATTCCATTTGCTCAGATTCCTGGAGAGGGGGATAGAGTAATTCCAAACATGGATCATAGGTTAGGTTTAATTCTAGCAGCACATGAAGGGATAGGTTCTGCACATGCAGGAGTTACAGCGACTGTTTCTTTATTGAAACAACGCTATTGGTGGCCTGGGTTAACAAAGCAGACTAAAGACTATGTCTTGAAATGCGACATCTGCCAGTAGATGAAAGGTTCCACCGTAACTCGTCCAGCGAAGAAACCATTATTAATATCTGACAAACCACTAGCGTGTGTTTACTTGGACCACTGCGGCCCCTTACAAAGACATGGGGCTTACAGGTATATCATGGTTGCAGTGGATTCCTGCTCAAGATTCCTATGGGTGTGGCCCCAACGCTCGGCTGACGCTCGAACTGTTATAAAAGATTTGCGAGTCTTTATAGGGACATATGCAATTGGCACATTACATTCTGACCAGGGCCCTGCGTTTAGCTCTCGGGCTTACAAGGAGGCCATGCGAGGATTGGGTGTAGCATTGCGGTACTCCTCTCCATACCATCCCAAGGGAAATTTGGTTGTGGAGAGAAAAAAACGAGACTTAAAGCAGTCTTTCACAGCTAAAGTATTAGGCACAGGTGAGAGTTGGGTGAAACATCTGTATGGAGTACAGCGAGCAGTGAACAATATGCCAAGAAGTTCTCTAGGGGGGTCACTCCATATGAGGTCCTATTTGGGACAAGAATGTGGGTACCTGATCTTTATTGTGAAGGCGCAGTGGCGGATGAAAAACCTTTTGACATCCATGATCGTTTGCTGTTTTACAGGATCTAAATGAATCCAGGACACAACAAAGTAATGTCCATATGAAGCAGACCGCTACTGGGGAAGTCAAATCAGTCACGGCAAGACCTGTCTGGATCCCAAAAGTTGGGGATCTGGTCAGAGAGAAAATAGCGGACAAGAAAGAATTTGGGCCATCATACAGAAAGCCTGTACAGGTTGTAGCAGTTGAAGGAACAAGAACTGTACTTCTACTGCCTCTTGCTGGAAAAAAGGAGAGAAGGTTTGTCTCAATCGACCTAATCAAACCACACTATGTGGCCGATACTGAGTAGTAGGCCACGTGGACTCCAAAGTAGCAGACGCCCTCCTCTCGCTACAATTCAAGAAGTTCAAACGGAAAGACTCATCACGTTCGAAGAGTCCCCGACACGGAATGATGGACTAAGCAACAATGCTATGGAACTCATTCCCCTTGAACCTGAAGTTCAAATTCAGAGTCAAAATGACAGACAAATATCAATTCGACCAAAATCAGATGTTTACATCAACATGCCTCAACAAGAGCAAACTATGATTTCTACAAATCCTGATACAATACCAACAATTGATCGAACTGCTTCTGGCTACTTCATAAACTTTGATACGTTTTCTTTGGATCCAAGCGAACCGGAATCGACGCCAGCCAAAAAATCACGCAAGCAGCAAGTAAAAGACTTTCTGAACTTTCTTAAAAAGACTTACCTGGTGTCACCTTGGGTAGAACTATGGGTAATCACCGGGATACTTTTCTTTCTTTTCTGGGTAGGCTTAGTAATAGTTTTTAGCATGCTTGTTAATGGAAGATACCTTCGACAAAGCTCTGCAGCCCAAAAGGTTAACTTAATTTTAAAACCACACCAATCATCTCATCGAGAACAAAGAGACTTGTCATCAGTGAACATTACAGCAGTTCCTATACCCGATGGTATAGTTTGGGACAAGGTTGATTTCGATATATTTGGTCCGACAGAAATTTTAAGAATTCCTCATTTATTTAAAATATCGTTGAGTGATATCATTACCTCAAGTACATTTTCCGATGATTGGGATTTCGAAACTGTTAATAACATGTTGTCTGATTTGGAAAACTCTGCTGCATTTTCTAATAGTGAAACATTGGAAAGCACATCAGATTTCTAAACTATGTATTGTTATCAACACTATGGTCATCACTTTTTGCATAATTCTGCTAATCCTAGAAATGTGTTCACATTTCACCAGTGGGAACATTGTCCAACACCGCCGAAAGGCAGTTCAAAAACAGTTACACAAAAGTTTCCATATTTTTCAGGGTTTAATATGTCTGACCCAGCCTCATATTATAATAAGGTTGCACCAACATCAGCACAGAAAAATATGTTAACAAACACCAAACAGATTTACTCTGCTTCCTTTATTGCCCAGTTGTCTGAACAAGGTTTCGACTTATGGAAAGATACCATAGACTTAAAATCAGTCTTGGGTACTAGAGAATGGCAAGTTCAGGGAACAGAAGCTTTATTTAGAGCATGCCTTATCCCTCAACAAATCATGTTTTTGAACGAGACAGTGCAACAGACGTCTTGCCTTGGACTAGCCAAGAACAAAGACTTGAACACACCTCGGTTGCCAACTCCATCACACACCGAGGGCAACATAACATCAGAGAAAGGGATTACGTTGAATGACATTATACAATACAACAGATCAGACCCCGATTGGAAGAAATGGTTGATTTGGCCCACAGACACTAATATCTGTCAGGCGAGATTCATGGGGAAAACGGAAGGTTTCGCTATCCATAGGCCAGATCCACGTTATGCACAGAGAGAACATCCAGGGGTAGTGACATCCTACAGTGTTGGGAAGTTGTGCCTTGATTGGCTAAAAACCTCAACACTCACAAAGGTGAAACAACACTTATCCTTGCTGTCACAGGATGTGGATCTTAGGGATTTTTTACTAGGTCCCAGGAAGCCACGTCAGAAACGTTTCTATTATGCTGTCTACAATGAAATATGGAAAATATCCCAACAAGAGGCCGCAGAGAGGTTACATGAGATAGACAGTATAAATCTAGAAAAATCTCTAGCAGTGGTAGACAATGGGTTAACTACATTGACCTCCAGGATATATTCCTTAGGCAACATTGTATCTTCTGCGATAGACATACTAGAACAAGATTTGGCCATATTACAACACGGGCAATCTCAATTACGTTCTATTATGTTATTAAGCTGGACGCTGCAATCTTTGCGTGCAGGCTACGTGCCTTGGCGTTATATCAACAGTACGTCTCTGTTTTCTTAATACAATCTAACAGATAAACAGATAGAAATGGCACAAAGGGGAGCAAAATATACAATGCTGCGTATCAAAAAACTGGATAGATTAGCATTCAGAGTGGCAGAATCACCGTCCACAGAATGGCTAATCCATGGCCACATAACTCTACCGGTCACTACTTTTCAGTTTCAGTATTGCCTTGAACAAAAGCAGGTAGGCAGATATGAAGAAATGGGTAAGGAATACATTAAGGAATCATGGGTATTACCATACAGATTTCGATGCCGGAGTGGGGATCGAGAAGTGTTTCTAAGCGGTACAAACTGTGAGAACGCTTTAAGTGGATCACTCATATGCCAGGATAAAATGCTGCACGGGGCTTGTAATGGTTCAGTAGCAAACCTGTCCTGCCATTTGAGGGGTGCCCCAGCTGCAGTGATTACTCCAGCATTCAGGCTACTTTCAAATGGGAGTTACTTGATTATGAACAGTAAAAAAAAAAAAATGTAAATCCAGTATTTGTAAAGCGCACAGCTACCCGGAGGCATCCCGGCGCTGGGGGCCGTCGGGAAGATTAAGCGAGCTATTGCCCAGAGTCACATGGTGCTGGGCTGACCTGCCACCGGTGCCGGGGATCGAACCGTGAGCCACAGCGTCCGGTGTCAGTCGCCCTGGCCGCAGCACCACACCTCTTCCCAGTCAAGGCTGCTGCGTAATGCTCCCGGGCATCGCATATCTGGTAACCAAGAGCTCTAGGGTTACTTGTTGTGTGCAAGTATTGTTTCCATCGACACATACTGTCAGGGAGGCGCCGTTATGGCCTTCACTGAATGTTTCCTGAATTCGGTTTGACACTCTAAGCAGAATGAAAGCCATGCTTCTACAGAAGTCTGTGCCCTTAACCTCCGCTCGAGAGACTTTTGATCCCCAGATTGCAAGGCCTTCGGCAGAGATACAGGTGCTTAGTCATACAAACTGCCCTTTCCATTTCGCAGAAATGGTAAATCGTATCTTTAACATGTCTGATACGACAGGTATTGTCTACCTATTTAAGACCATAGGTTCTGGACTTCTGAGCACCTTTCAGACGGTACTTGGAGTTATACCAAACTTCATACACTCCGTATTCGGAAGGGTCTTTGGAGGACTTCCACTCATCCTGTTTCTAGTAGCAGGTATCCTGATTTTTTTAATATTTTCTATGCAATGGACGTCCCAGTCACCAAGGGGATGGAAAGCGCACTCCTGGAAAGTAAATACCATGACCGCATGGTAGAACTTCTAGGCACGCCTCGCCTAAGAGAACTAAGTGAATCTTGGTTCTTGTCATTACGACCAGTCTGGATGGACTGCATCTTACCTGTCCTCCGATGCCTGTTTTGCGGAGAAGAATGCGTGTTAGACCTTTGTTTGACAAGCCCTTCATGTGCGCAACTGGACGTGAATGCTTTACTGGACCCGATAATGGCCCATGTTCTGCAGTGTTCTCAGCGTATTCCAATGTTGATGGCGGCATTCCTTGAGCCCCCACAGGTAGTAACACCAGCTGGTGGTATGGACACCGGCTCCTCCTCTGACACCCAGGCTTTGGACGGCACACAATCTGCCCCAGCACCGGCTGCGGACAATGTGGAACATCATCTGTGCTCATTTGACGTACTCTGCGAGGTGCTACAGGGGCCGTCTACTGCGGGAGCAAGCAACGAGAATGTTGCGTCTACCAGCCAGGACACATAAACATTTGACTCATTTGGCTCGTCGTGGGCTGGACAAAATTCGCCCTTTCTTAAAAACAAGCTCAAATTTGGAACTCAACACAAACATTGACATTCCTTTCATTTTTTGGGCATACATGTCTTTCTAATGCTTATAATGCTCCGGACTATAACTAGGACACTTTAGAGCTATAGCTTGCAAAATTTGTTTTTAGACAGTTTTAAGTTTTTTAGAATTTTTTTTTATAAGTTTTAAACACTTTCAGCTAAACAGATGTTTTTAAGCTTTGTGTGTACCAATATCTAGTTCGGCTAGTAGTAGAGTAATAAGTTATTAATGTTGTCCAGTCGGAAGAGGAGTGGGTGTTATATTCCATATAGGTACCCTATAAAGGCGCAGGTAACATTGCAACCTTTCACCTATATTCTTCCCTACATTACATACATAACGGTTCTTAGGGACTGACCTTTTACCTAGATACAACACTGCATTCAGAACGCAGCCTTCCCCCTAGTTCGAATCTCATACATTATGTATGAGGCTTCTTGGAAGCACAGCAGGATTAACCGCAGGATGAACATCTCCTGTATAATATCTCTGTATAAAGTTCAGGCCCAATGTCATCCTTTAGGCCGACACAGTAACACAGCAAGGTAGGACCCCTGGGGAGACCTATGGGTATATATTCATCACATCTTGCTTAGATGGACAGAGGAGACCGAGACTTCCCGGCTGACACACTGACCAGAGACGCTGAGGTTCCTGCATGCAGACGCTCCAGCTCGCAGTGGTCTAACATCCCTCGCGGGGTGTCCAACTCGAGACCAGGATGGGGTCCCATACTCTTTCATTCTCAGGTAATGGGGTTGACTAGATCCTAGAGGGATTCTTGGCATAACACCTACACAGATGCTAGGTACATTTAGGTACATTTAGTTAGGGAGGCATCGTAGGAGTACGCACTTTTTATCATGTGTTTTATGTACTTGTATATATTCCTGATTTCTGCAAGATGGTAGAACTATACCATCCCTTTACTTTCATAGTACTGCTAATCATATATCTCTGCTCCTGTCTAATGGTTGTTGCAGCTCATCTATTCTACACTAGATTAACAACTGTTCAATAAATACTTATTGAAAACGCCCAGACTGTTTATTCTGTGTATCTCTCTGAGACAAACTAAGTGAGCACGAGTGACTGAGCGAAAGGTAGTATATTGTTTCCACGATTCTGAGGGATCAGGGTTGTCATGTTCTGAGGTTGCCAGAATCTATTCTCTCCGTGATAAGAGGAGATTATAGTGGCACTGTGAACTAGCTAATACAGATAGGCTAACGTATCCGGTAGGGGTGCACGAAATCAGTCTGCCACCAATCCCACAGTTTATGTTATCCAAACGCACAGATCCTGTATAGGTAATATAGGACCTACACGACACACATGCATAAACTATATTGTTATGAGGAAATGTGGTCCACCGAAGCATATAGTTTTTCTATCTGATAATTACATTAAATGGCAAACCTTTCATTGTATATAAAATGAGCAGCACTGTCAAAATATGAACAGACTGCTCTTGTTCATAAATAAACATACCTTCTTATGATTTTGCCATTTCTAAATAATTTGTATTTGCTAGTTTTTATTAGAAGGACTAAGGGCCTGTTTTAGAGTGTAGTAGACAGAGTACTCCACCACAAAAGTAACAGAGAACGCTGTGAACCCAAACTCACAGTCCGTCCACTCTAGTTAGTGTCCGGTGCACTGTCATGTTTTAACAGACAAATCCCAGCTGGCTCCAGTAGTGTAACCTTTAGACAGTTCGACACAGTTCAGGTCTCAGACCATCCCCCCTATTTACAGCATATAGTCCAGGGCACATTTTCTTATTCAAGACCACCAAGTAAAGCCTGGGAGCCCCAAAAAGAAGGGAAAAAAACAGGATTTCAGGGTCATTCATTTATTTTTTTATTTGTGCAAAAACAAACTAGCTTTGGAAGTTTGCTTGTGTGCAAGAAATAAGTTTACTGAGTGGCAACATTAAACATGACAGCTGCTATACAAACTTGCAATATCTTCAGAGGAATCACCGTGGTGGTGGCTCGGCTCCTTTGACAGCATAGAGATTTTCAATACGGTGAAAAATTGGGTTACTAGTTGACTGGGGTGTAAGCCAAGGTCAAGCAGCAACCACAATCCTCCTCATGGTAAGGAACAAGCAAACCACAAATTAACCTGTGCATAATCCCTGGTAGCTTGGCACAGAGCAGTTAGGCTTAACCTAGAGGCAATGTGTAAAGTATTTGTGCAACACTTCAAACAGTAAAATAGGGAAAACATCACACAAAAATATCGCACACCAGGCTAGAGCTGAATGAAATACATATAACAAGATCAAAACAACATAAAACAATTAGAAGAACTGGAAATATTCAGTTTTAAAGATTTTAGCAAAAAAAACACCAAAAGGCGTAAATACCCATTTGTGGATATCTGATCATGCTGGACTGGGGCAAAGTCAAATGTTCGGGCCAACCGCGATGGAGCACGGGCCAGCTACATGGACCCAGTTAGGCCAGCTGAACAAAAGTACCTTTAATCCAGGTTTGTGGAGCTTTGCATGGATCCACATTGAAGATGCATTGCGCAATGAAGAGATGCAACAGTCCCAAGAAGAGACGAGACTGCGGTGCGAGGTCCTGTTGCGTCGACATTGAGGATCCCATCCACGAGAGCTTGTGATGCAAAGTTTGGAGACGGGGATACGTTGTGCAGTAGGGTCGATGCTTCAGTTCCGATGAGCTGCAGGGCTGCGATGCAGAGTCTGGTAATGTTGTTGAAGCTGTCGTCGATGAGGGATGCGAGAGCCGGTGCTGGAGACACGTCGCACAATGGCGGTTCCAATGTTGGTGTTGGGGTGCGATGCAGGTCTTTTGGGGTGGTTCTGATCCATGCAGTGCGGCAATGCGGTGGTTCTGCATGGTTTGCACCACGCAGCAGAGGAGATGCTTGAGTTCTGCTGGATCCACAGAGGTTGGCAGAGCATCTTAGGCCCATTTCCAAGGTTGCAGGACTGGGGTGGCTCCACTTGGAAAGGAAGACTCACAGATGGCAGAGTACAGGTGCAGATGGAAGGTTGTTGGAAGTCTGTTATGTCTCTGAGGCTTTAGATCAGGAGGCCAGCCAACTAGCCCTTACAGGTACTCTGCATTCTGGGCTCAAGAGGTGCAGGTTCAGTTTTTTTAACCCAGGCAAGAGGGCAGGAGGCAGCAGGTCATCAAGCAGCAGTCGAGCAGAATGACAGTCTTTGTAGCAGAACAGCAGTCCTTCTTCCTGGATAGTGTATCCACAAGTCCTGAAGTGTACTGAAATGGTGGTGTCTAAGGTCCTTCTTTTATACATGGTTTTGGTGTTGAAGTGGGAAGAAGGTTCTAGAGGCATGCCATCCTGGCCCTGGCTCCAGACTGAATATAGGGGCTATGCGGCCCTTTGTGTGGAGACAGGACACAACCCATTCAGTTGTAATTGAGGCTTGGCCCAGCTCCTCCCTCCCATTCTGCCAGTGATGGCCCATCCATCCATTTGTGTGTGGCTGTCTAGGGGGAATACACAAAGCCCAACTGCCAACTATACCCAGTCAGGTGACCAGAGACAGGCTAAAGGCACCAAATGGCTAAAGCAAGGAAATGTCAACTTTCTAAAAGCGGCATTTTCAGAATTGCAATTTAAAGTCCAACTTCACCATAAGTTTGATTTTTAAATTGTGAATCCAGGGACACCAGACTTGGAGGCTTTATCTCTTCCCAATTGGAAACTACACTTATAAAATGTATAAAGGTAATCACAATGGAATCCTGTGGGAGAGTTAGCCCTTGCCGTAGTGAAAAATGAATGTAAGAGTTTTTCGCTACTAGGACATGTCTATTCTTTTAAATGCACTGCACCCTGCCTTTGGGGTTGTCCAGGGTCTTCCTTAGGGGTATGTATGATAAAGGAAGGTTTGGGCCTGGCAAAGGGTTTATTTTGCCAGGTCGACATGGCAGTTTGAAACTACAGACACAGTCTCTGCAATAGCAGTCCTGAGACATGTTTCAGGGCTACTTAACTAGGTGGCACAATCAGTGCTGCAGGCCCACTAGTAGTATTAAATTTACAGGCCCTGGGCACATGCAGTGCACTTTACTTGGGGCTTATAAGTAAATTATCCCAATTGGGTTTAGCCAGTTTTGCCAGGTTTCAGAGAAAGAACACAAGCACTTAAGCACTGGTTAGCAGTGGTAAAGTGTGCACTGTCCTAAGGCCAGCAAAACCGAAGTCAGCAAAACTGGAGGTAGGAAGGCAGACATTTAGGGGGAAACCATGCCGAGGATGCCAGGTCTAACAAAGACGCAGGCACAGATCTCTAAATATGGCTTTCAGTAGTCCACTCAGGTAGAGGAGGTTATTACCTCTGTCATTATCTCCACTCCCCAGGTGGATGGCTGACCACCTGCCAAACTCTAAATTCGGCCCTAAGTTTTAAAACACTCCAATTGCCTGGAATCACAAATCATCTCAAACTCAGTCCACTTTTAGTATTCATTAGACATTTTCCAGGTAACGTATTATAAGCACATCACTTACCCAAGCCAAGACAGAGCCAACCGACAATAACAAGATCCTACTTGTTATACAAAACTAATCTATACCCCACAGTTGAAGCACAAAGGAAGTTATTGGAACATCTAGATGGATGATATGATAAAGGTTTTATCACTTGAGAGAAAACACAATAAGTTTACGTAAAGAACCCAATGATGTCCCCCATGTATGTACTTCCTAAAACACACACACCAGGATTTCCACCTAAAGGCAGACCCATTACAGCAGGTCTTGACTCCATCTGCTCCAGACTAGGTTAAATTATCGATTCAGAACGTCATCCCTTTATGAGGACCCTAATTTCATACATCCACGACACAAAAGATGTTTTACTGAAATTAGATAACATAGACTGGCAGTCTGATTCCATACTTGCCACAATTTATGTGGTTCATCTATACACTTCCATTAAACACTGGGATGGACTAGAAGCCATAAAGAAAGCTCTGGCAAAAATATCCGTGTATTTTTTGTAGATCAATCAAATGATTATGTAAATGCTTGAGTTCTGTCTAACTAACAATTTCATCTCCTTCAATATTAACATTTACTGATAGCTGCAAGAGAACGCGATGGGGCTAAATCTGAACCCAAGTACTCCTGTATCATGATGGGAGAAGTGGAAAAAACACTAGCTCTGGAGTGAAGAATTCAGACACTATAATCCTAATATTATCTTCTGGGGAAGATATATAGACGACATATTGCTAATATAGCAAGGACCACAGACCACACTTGATAGTTTCATCCAGAAGCTATCCAATAACAAATGAAGTATAACTGTAACTTCCACAGCCTCAGAATTCTCGGATTTGACCCTGTACACTGAAAGCAATAAATTACATGGCAAAATTCATCATAAACCAACAGCATCCAACTCAATTTTACATGCTACCAGCTGCCACCCTACAACCACTATTTCGAATATTGAAATGGGTGAATACACAAGATCAAGGAACTGTAGTAAAAATGAGGACTTCATACAAAAATTGGAGGAAATTACCTCTAGACTAAATAATAGAGGGTATGACATATCTTCCTTGTCCAGTACCTTGCAATAAGTCCAACAGATAAACAGAAGGGCCATCCTATGAGACTTAAAGACTAGGACTTCCCCATCACAGATTTGGTTTATAATTGAAGATAACAATGGTCATCACCATATTGGGAAAATATTAAAGAGACATTAGCCTTTACTAATTACAATCCACAACTCTAAGATAGCATTAAAGAGTATCCTCAGATGAGTTTCAAAAGAGCACCTAACCCACAACAAAAACGTTGTCAATTATTTTTCTAAGATGAGAGAAATAAAAGATGCTTGTACATGTGTAAAAATTATTCTATCTGTAAACTGGGATAAAAAAAAAAAACAACAGAATAATTAATGAACAAAGATACCAAATTAAAGATTGGCTAAACTGTGAGAGTACATTTGTCCTATACAATATTACATGCCCCTGAAATAAAACCTGTATCAGAAGTACCATCAGACCACTTAAAAACAGAATTCAAAAATATTATAGAAGCATGCGAAAATCTGAAAAAACCTTTCCATTGGTTGAACATTATGAGCACCACAATCAGCATTAATGAACTTTTACGTTCCACAGAATTGAAAAAATAAAAAAAAAATGTACTCAAGAACTGATTCTGCGTAGACGGAAAAGTGCAGTAATGCTCAAATGTGATACAGTTAGACTGGCTCTGAACAAAGATGCTGAGATATAGATGTGGTTGCTTTGATTTATCATCGCAATCAAAACTCATTCATCTGCGTTATGATAATTCAAATGAAAAGACAAAAAGACAGACTTTAAACTCATCTGAAACAATCTATATTGCTGAACTAAGTATGGTTATGGGATCCAAAATTGTAACAACATGTATGACAAAAAATAATGGGGTACCCAAGATTCTACAAGTATGTTTTTATCAGCTTTATTCTATTCCATTTTGTTTTAACTATGATAATGCTTCAAAGTGGTTCATGGGCATGCAATTGGATTGCACAGGGTATTATGCAAGTACCAAAGCAGGACTAACACTCAACCCAAATCTTAAGCCTTAAAATAGTCTTACTTTGGGTTATTCTGGAGATCACTCAGTTAAGCTTTAAATGACTCTATAAGTTGACAATTATATACATATCATGAGAACACAACATTAAATGATAGCATCCATAACTTAGACTACCACCACAGAGAGACCTAAAACCTAACATAACACATCTATACATTGAACTAGGGAATCTTCTTTGATACTAGTATTTCTGAAAAAATGACCATTCATGGTGACTAGTCTCAGATTACTTTAGTGGTATTCTTGAGATTTCTTAGCAAAATCCAAATGACTCTACAAGTCACTGATGATACATATATCATCATAAAACAGGATACAGAGATGGCATCTATAGTTCTTATTGTATCATAGTCAGTGGTGACTCTGAAACTTACAAATAATCATTTATATTTTGAACTAAGAAACCTTATTTGATAATGGTATGACTGAAAAAAGCCACTTATGATAATATCAGTCCAAGATGACGCAACTAGAATAGTAATAGCAATAACCACATGTTAACTGCATTTTTAACAAGGGACGACCAATTTTACCGCTTTTTCAAAAGATGCTCTCATTAATATATTTGAAGTACATTACTTTTTAGACGTACTAAAATCGCTACATTTGTTTTGAGAGATACATTAATAACATAACATTACGTATCAAGATGGTGCCCACAGTTCTGTTAGTCTTGAGGCTGCACATAGACATAGAAACTAATTCAATTCAATTCAACAAATTTTATTGAGTGCATCGTTACCCGGAACAGGCTTCCCAGTGCTAAGGTCAGTTAGCTCGGATACCAAGAGTTTAAGCAAACAGATGGGTTTTAAGTGGTTTTCTAAAACTCAGTAGAATTTTGTTTTCTCTGAAATTCAACGGTAATGTATACCAGAATTTAGAGGCAGATGGGCAAAAGAGCAGCCCCCATACCTGGCTCTTTTTATTATGGGAAGAGAGAGAAGACTCAGGCTATTTAATCTGAGTTCTCTGTTGGCACAGAAAGGTTTGATAAGGTAATGGAAGATATGATGGCCTGCTTTGTTTGTTGCATGGTGAGTGATGCAGAGGGATTTGAATTGAATCCTCCTGCTTATTGGCAGCCAGTGAAGCGTGGCAAGAGCTGGGCAGGCCGATTGAAATTTAGGGATGCCTAGTAACATTCGGGCAAAGCAAACAGAATGAGATGATGGATGAAGCGATGAAACTTTTCAGACACTCACCCCCAGTCACACATATGGGTTGAATCCATCATCGTCCTTCAGCTCACTTCGCCACCCCAGTTCAGACTGAGCCGTATAGAAATCAGTCTTGACCCTGTGCCTCATGGGAACAGTCCAGCCCGAACGATGATGAATTCAACCCAGATCTGTGACTGGGGGTGAGTGTCTGAAAAGTTTCAGCGCTCCGTCCATCATCTCCTTGTGTTTTCTTTGTTCGCCCTAAGTTGGCAGGGTATGCCCAGACGTGGGTTCCTTGCTAACTTTGCCACTGGATTCATGCTAGCCTGACTGATGAGGAGTGTTACCCCGAAAACGGTCCCAGGATGCTTGTTTCCGGTCCAGGGAAGACCTGGTTTGGCAGTTTGGGCTGGACTGTTCCCATGAGGAATAGGGTCATGACTGATTTGCATATGGCTGGGTCTGAACTGGGGATGGCGAAGTGAGCTAAAGAACGATGATGGATTCAACCCCGATCTGTGACTTGGGGTGAGTGTCTGAAATGTTTCAGTGCTCCGTCCATCATCTCCTTGTGTTGCTTAGTAACATTCGGGCAGCAGCCTTTTTGAATAACCTGCAGTTTTTTGATAACAGAGAACGGGCTACCCAAATAGAGGGAATTACCATTGTCAAGGTGACATAGTATTAAACCTTGGGCCACTATTCTGCGGGTAGCCACTGGTAGCCATTTTAGCGCCTTCCTCAGTGTTCTGAGGAGGCCAAAGCAGCTGGATGCTTGCCTCTTTGCTTGGAAAGCCATGGTAAAATTACTATCTAGTGTGACACCCAGACTTTTCACTTCTGACCTGGGGGATGGACGGTCACCCAGAGATGAGGGCCAGTTAATCTGGTCCCAGATCAACAGGTTGTTGCCAGCCACCAAGAATTCTGTTTTGTCCCAGTTTAACTTTAGATAGCTGGCCGCAATCCAGTTGGAGTTTAGTTTTTGTGAGATGGAGCCTGTGTTGGGTATGAGGGAGATGATGATCTGGGTGTCATCCGCCTAAGACACCATGGTGAAGCCTAGGGACAGATGATGTCTGACAAGGGGCGGACATACAAATTAAAAAGCGTGGGGCTAAGGGAGAAGTCCTGAGGCACCGCACATTTTAGATGGTGGGTTGTAAAGAGGAAGGACCCCTCGCTGACTTGGAAGCTTCTGTTATTTAAAAATGATGATAGCCATTTTAATGCACATTTTGCATTCTGTGATGTCAACCTGTTCCAGTCAACAGAGTAGGGTGGGAATGGAGACCATTTCGAATGCTGTGCTTAAGTCAAGTAAAATAAGTGCAGCTGATCCACCTTGATCGAGGCCCTTTTTAAGTTTTAAGTTCCTCTTTGGTGGTCAAGAGTGCTGTTTCGGTGTTACATCCTGATCGAAATCCCGGAGGGAAGTGTAAGACCTGGCCCTTTTTGCAGGTTTAACCCCAAACATTTTGCCTTTTGCCTCCTATTTGTCTGACCCTGTTTTTGTTGGCTATATGATTCTGGGCACTTTACCACTCCTGATCAGTGCTAAAGTGCATATGCTCTCTGTCTAAATTGTGATATGATTTTTTATCCGTGATTGGCATATGTGATTTACCCTATTAAAGTGCACTGAGTGTGCCAGGGCCTTTAAATCAAATGCTACTAGTGGGCCTGCAGCACAGGTTTTGCCATCCACAGGAGAAGCCCTGTGTCTCAGACCTACTACTGTAGTGTCTGCGGGAGCAGTTGTTAACTGCCATGCTGACCTAGCAAGTGCACCCACTTGCCAGACTCTAACCTTCCCTTTTCATACATGTAAGTCACCCCTAAGGTAGGCCCAAGGTACCCCCATGGGCAGGGTACAGTGTATGCGAAAGGTAGGACATGTATTGGTGTGTGTGACTTGTCCTGATAGTAAAATACTGTGTATTTTGTGTTTCACTATTGGAAGGCTCTCTGTCCCATACACTAAGATGGGAGTTGCTTCGTAACATCTTACGAGTATAACTTTACATTAGGACAAGAAGGAAAAATGGAGTTTAGGCTCTCTGAACTCATAATTTATTAACACACATCTTAGTAAAGGTGGTTTTTAAATTGTGTGTTTGAAAATGCCGGTTTTAGAAAGTGGGTATTTTCTCGCATTACCGTTCTGTGTCCCCCTGGCAGTTTGAGTATCAGCGTCTGGTGTTACAGTGACAGGAGCAGGGGATGTGCATTAATACCTAGACAGTCACTGGGGGGTTGAGGTGTCCTGCTTTGCCTGGTGACTCGTAGCTGGGCTGAATAGACCTGGTCTGCATTTAGAGTGGTGTGAGGAGTTTTGCTTACACCTGATAAGGCTGTTTCTCCTTTTCACAAATCTGTTTCCACCCCCTGTGGTCATGCTGCACCACGAAGGACAGGACTGGTTTGTACTGGGTTCAGAGATCCTTGCTACAAAGAGAACAATGGCAAAATGGCGTAAAGGTATTGGACCTAAAACCCCAGGACTTTAGATTACTTTCTGGAACAAGAGGACCTTGCCAAGAAGAAGAGTGGAAGGACTGTGTGAGGAGCACTGCCTTTTCTGCATGAGGGGTGGGTTGGCCTGCAGTTGCTACCTCTGTCTATGGTGGAGGAAAAGGACTGACTCGTTTTGCCCTGCTGAGGTATCCTGCTTGGGAAGAAATCTCTGATGGCCTGTGTGTGCTTGCCTCCTGTTGTATGTCTCAGGGAAATCAAAGACTTCATAGAAAAGATCCTTGCGGGATCCTCACCTGCCTGGGAGGAGAGCAGGAGAAGCTGTGTGAGGAGTGCTGCCCCTGACTTGTTTGGGGTAGGATGGCCTGCAGTGGTTGCTCCTGCCTGAGGCAGGAAAAGGACTGGACTGTCCTTATACCTTTGTTTTCAAAGAGGGAAGCGCAGGGTGAGCGCTTCATTTTTCCTTGCTGCTGTACAACCACAAGTACATGGCGAGCGCTGTATTCTTCCTCTTGAACGAGAAGTCGCAGGTGGTACTTTCAGTGCGTGAGGAACGATGTGCTTGGGGATAGTTTAATAACAATGTAAGCGCTTCCTTTTTGGGACTTTTCTTGGTCCCCCTACCTGAGCACATGTGGAGTGCCCTGAGCGAGGACGGCATGAGGTACCCTGCACCTCCCTGGCAGGAGAGATGCCGTAGCAGTGAGGGAGGTCTGACACCAGGAAGAGCCAAGGATCTCTACTCGTGTCCTACGGTGGGTGGGGTCCAGCGAGGGAAGCCATGCCCTCCCTTCTCTGCCTTTCAGGGCTACGGCCTGTGCACAGAGATGGCTGCAAGATGCCTTAAATTGGTCCGAGAGGTTCATGCAGAGGAGATCCTGGGTAGCCTCGGCAAAGGAGGGAGTCTCCCTCCCCACGTAAACCGGCCGGGCGTTGCAAACAGCCCCTTCACCAGGGCAGCTCCCGGGGACAGCGAGACCCTGCGCAGCAGCGCCGGGCTGCACTTGTTTTTGATCGATATATCTGGGCGGCAGTGTGAGAGACCTGGGAGGGCTTCGAACACACCGCAGCACCTGCCATTGGGGAGAAGCGGCAAGTAGCTGCAGCGGCTCCGCATGTTCGAGGGCAGCCACACTCCATTGTTTCACATGCTGGGGACCTAGTGAGGTCTCCCCGCAGGGGTAGGCAGTGTATGCCTTCCCCCCCTTTGTGTGCATATATCTGGGGCACTGTTGCATGATTGTTGGGACAAGTGGAACCTCGACGGAGGCCCCTGATTCCCTGTAAGAATTTAACACATTCCCCATTATAGGAATGCAGGTGCTCCTGCAGCCTATATTTTCATCTGGATTCCAGCATCCCCTGGTCTAAGAGCACAGATGCGCTGTGCCCCAGGGGTTTACCATAATTATCATACTTTCTGGGCTTATCCATTACAATTACATGTTTTTGTTTTGTGACGCCTGGACAGCGATATATAATGACTCATGTTCAGTGATATGTGGGGTTTTCTGTATGACCTAACTGTTGCATTCCATGCCCTAATTTCATGATTTCACCTGGCAATGATAGGATAACAAGTATCCTTTTGAAAACTGCATGTTGTGTACAGTGATGGTACCGTTTCTTGACATGTGCAACTTATAAGTCTTGTACTTTAGTGCACTAACTGTGATGATTATGACAATTGCATAGTGGCAAAGTGATTTATGTGATTATGGTCTATTTGTTTTATATACAATATATGAGATATTTTTATATAACTTTGTGTGGAGTCTCTTTTTTGGTCTGCCTAGCGTGTCACTGGTGTGTGTGTGTGTGTTGCACAAACGCTTTACATATTGCCTCTGGGATAAGCCTGACTGCTCTGCCAAGCTACCAAGGGGGTGAGCAGGGGTTATCTTGGGTGTGTAACTTCCTTACCCTGACTAGAGTGGTGGGGTCTGCCTGGCTTAGGTGCATACCCTAGCTAACCAGAAACTCAATTTCTGACAGGAAGTAAGTAGTTGAATTCCAGAAACTCAGAGAGGTGGCTATTTATCACCTTTTCTAGGATTTTACTAACACCTGGGAGAAAAGAAATAGGCCTATATTTTTTGATCAGCTCAGGGTCCAACAGCGTATTGTTTTTAGTAGAGGTCTTATGAAGGCATACTTCCAAGCATCTGGTACACTGCAGCTATCCAAAGAGGAGTTGTATATGTCTGTGAGGGCTGAGACAATGACATGCACCCCTATCAGCAGAATGTCTAGGGGAGGGGGTCAAGTCAACCATTTTTGCTATGGATAGAATTTCATCTTTTCCTAACTGTGGAAAGGCGGAAAGCTCACTTTTAGTTCTGTCTTCTATAGTCTTTGCATTGGGCCTATTATTATGATCTGATGTCCCTACCAGAGCATCATAGATAAGCTTTGCTTTCCCACGGAAATGGTTGGCTGATAGCTCACAGCGGGCCTCTGAAGGAGGAGTCCCTTATCCTGAAGTGTCAAGTTTTAAGAAGGAATTTACGATAGTATAAAGCTCCGTTGAGGATTTGGAGGGGTTGCCAATGTTTTCTGCAAAGTCATCCATGCGGGCTTTCCAGAGGCATGCTGATATTTTTTCAGGCTTTTTTGTAGGTAAGTTTACATGTCTCATCATAGTTTACCCTCTATTTCCTTTCACATGTTTTACATTCTTTCTTTAATTTCAATACATCTGACAATACCCACTGGGCTTATGCCCATGGACAGGGTTTCTTACTGGATCTTAGAGGGATTGACTCATCTAAGGCATAATGTATCCATTTCTTGAATACTGAGTACGATGAGGAGACATCTCCGGATAGTACTGGTACTGAATTGCGCAATGCCATTTCCCAGCTTGTTGTGTCCAGTTTGTACCACTGCCGGGTGATCCTTATTTGCGATACTCTGGGTTAAAGAACCTGCTTTTGGAATGGAAAAAGGAATGATAAAATGATCTGGCCAACGGACAGGGAGGGGGGTTTTCACTATCATGTTTGGAATATTGGTGAAAATTGAATCAAACAGATGATCCTTGTTCTGCGGGTGAGGTGATCAATCGAGGAAGCTGTATTGCCGATAGATCCTGGATAGAGTTTGCCACATAAACAGCTTTATCTTCAATGTGCATGCTCAGGTTGCCTAGCAACGTAAAATTTGCTGTCTGTAGACTATATGAAGCTAAAATGTCAGGCATAGCCTGCAGAAAATCGGTGGCAGGCCCCGGAGAGTGATAAACAAGCAATCCCAAGAATGTGTAGGTGTGTGAAAGTTTGATCAAAAAAGAAAGACTTTCACAGCCTGAAATTATGATGGATATTACTGCAAATCCCCCCAATCTTACCAACTTGGTTGCTTCTTGCAATGGAATATCCAGAGAGTAGTGCTACTGCTAGGACAGGCAGACAATCATATTTGAGCCATGTTCCCATTAGAAAAAGATCTTCTAGCTGATTCTCTTCCAGAAAGATAAAGATTTCTCATTTATGTTTTGTGAGGGACCTGCAGTTAATTTGGAGCATGTGCCACAGGTGCTCAAACATGCTCTGTGGGTACTGTTCACTTTGGTTTTGGTGTATGGGTGAGTCTGCTGTTGCCTTTGGTTCTAACATAAGACTACACATTCACACAGTGATCTCAGACACGCATCTAAATTTAAAAATGGTGTCCAAAGATAACACCATTAGCGCATCCTCGTGGACCACAGAGACCACACCGGAGCTATAACCAGCCTGGCTTAAATGAGGTAACTTCCTATTACACTCTACTTATTGGCGAACCTGTGCTTTCTGTTCCTGTTTGTACTAAGTGGGTTTTATATCAGTTCCCATAACTGTTAGCTTAGCTAAGGCAGATTGAATCATCTTAAGGATAAATTTAGGGGCTAAGGAACTTTTTGCTGTTACTTGTGATAAAATGAAACTGAAATCTAGCAAGTATATTAATGATCCTCAGCTAGCTCCTGTAAACTTCTATTTATTGGCAGTCCTTTGTTTTTTCCCCATTTTGCACAGAGTAAATATATCATCTTAAATTTGCAGTTGCCTAACCAGTTTGAATTAATATGTTTTAAATACAAACTTAGGAGCAAAGTATAAGTTGATACTTGTATTAATATTAATATAAATCGTATTGCCTTTACTCTCTTTTGCAGAGCCATATATTTAAACGAATGAATCACACCTTAATAAGAATCTTCAAG
This sequence comes from Calotriton arnoldi, assembly GCA_963921515.1. Lineage (NCBI taxonomy): Eukaryota > Metazoa > Chordata > Amphibia > Caudata > Salamandridae > Calotriton > Calotriton arnoldi. The sequence continues at coordinate 730,669 of CAWUFW010001167.1, forward strand.
TTCATCATTATTACGGGAGCGCACCAGTGGTTATTGCTATTGGCATTTTCAAGGTAACACCACATTCATACCAGTCCATGTTAATACTTTCCACTAAATCAAGCAGTAATTCATCAACTCTCAAGAATACTATAGACTCATCTTTTTATCTTAATCTTTCTCTTTTTTTTCTTTCAGCTCTCACCAACCACACATTTTAGACCTAGGATCAAATATAAGGTACACCACTTGACTGGATTTTTCACATGTGCAGTGTTCTCATAAGGGTGCAGTCCAAGTCTATATAAAATGTTACCTCTAATACAGATACTACAAACAAAATACAATAAAAGCATTAACAGTAATTATTATCTTCTTTAATTTTCAGCCTGTAAAAAGCCCCAAGCTTGCGTGTCAAACAAGGAGTAAAACACATGTTGGCTTTACTATAATTCATTCATTTGCAGTGACTATATACTGGAACATTAATTTTTACCAAATTACGCACTGGGAACTGTTTGACTGGACCCTTTTCTGAAGCACTAATACAAGAGTGATTAAAAAGTAAAAAAGAAATAAAATTAAATTTTTTCAACTTCATCTCTTTGAGGAATCATTTGTAATATTTAACTCTGTACCACTGGGAATTGATTGCAAAAATATTGGGAATGATACACTCTGTAAAATACCACTTACCCAAGCCATGTCTGTGGGTTGACATTGGTGGCATTATGGACCACACTTTAGTGATTGGATTGAAACATTCCACCGTATTAGAGGTTTTCAAGCCGTCCCGTCCTCCTACGACATAGAGCTTATTGTCAATAACTGCCACTCCAAACTGTAGACGTCTGCCATTCATGGTGCTTATTTGTATCCAGCTGTTTGTCCTGAGATCATATTTTTCAATTGTGGTAGCACCTACAAAAATCACACATATAGTTAAAATGCGCATGCCTTTGATGGCAAGATAAAGTGGAGTATTAATAAACAGTTACATAATATATTGGATAAACTACACTTTATATTATATTGTTAGGAAATTGAAAGGCAGTGAGGATTCCAGTGACCATTTAGAGAATTGAGACTGAAAGAATTTGGTTGTTGGTTGATTGGAGTGTGAGCCCTATCCCGAGCAAGGTGAACAACAAAAAGTCACTAAATTAACCTGTGCTTCACCCTGGGTAGCTTGCTCAAAAAGCAGTCAGGCTTAACTTAGAGGCTATGTGTAAAGTATTTATGCAGCACACAAACAGAAATAAACTGAAAACACAAAAAAAATCCAAAATGAATTTAGAATTTTAATAAATTATTTGATACCAAAATGACAAAAGTACAATCAGTAGAAACAGAGTTATGAATTTTTAAAGTTTTAAATAAAATCTAGTGCATAAAAGATTTACGTGCCAATCGCGGACATCTGGTCACATGAGACTGGGTCAAATTTGAATGTTAAGGCCAACCGCGATGAAGCGTGGTTTGGATACAAGAAGTGGATTAGGCCCGGTCAGCCCTAACCTCCGTACTTAGAAATGTGTAATGAAGGTAAATTAGTCCAGTAGCCAAGATGTAGAACAATAAAGATGGTTTATTGAAGATAGATGTAGATCATAAAGCGAGCCCCACCAGGAGCAGCTTCCTTGCTGCTCAGCCCATACTCTCAACTGACACTCCACAACCAGGCATCCCAACATTCTATTACCTCACCATGCACACCAACATTCCACAACACATCCTCACTGGCTGAGCAGCAAGGGAAAGTAAACAGGAAAGATGCATTGCACTGGAAACCAGATACCACACATCTTCCCCCTTTACAAATCAGCAATAAAGTGATAATACCAATAGTAAGCATGGAAATAGCATAAGTAACATTGAAGTGAACATGCTGCCAACAATGTAATGAAAAGAAGACAGCACAAAGCATTTCATGGGAAGGCAATCAATAAATAAAAAAGATGAGATACAAATGAAACACTATAATAAGGAAGGAGAAGACAATTCAAAGAAAAGTGAATAGTGACATGACACAAGACAATTCAAGGATAAGTGAATAGTGACATGACACACATCTTCCCTTTTTTCGGAGCAAAAACAGAACAAGAAAATGCAAGACACAACCCTGGTTTCAATAAAATATAAAATTTTACATATTAAAGGCTGAAGGGGAACAAAATAGTGTAAGGAAAACAGCTAAATGAAGAAGAAAAAGCATGTTTCTCACCATACGCACAGCAATACAAACAAAAGCAGAAATACAAACACAGGACAAAATGTCCAGAGTACACCAGTACACACCAGTTGGCCAGACCAGCATGTAGAAGATAAACAGCGAACGCCAAGAAGTGAAAAGTAAAGTACAACAACCAGGAAAGACAAAAAGGTACTCCCAACAAGAGAAACCAAGCAGGAATCTCCTACACACACAGCAAAAAGGAAGGGTGAAAAATGCACCCGCTAGGAGTACTAACAACAACTGTAAAGCACAAGGTACTCCCAACACAAGAAACCAAACAAGAAACACTTACACTTACAGACATGAAGAAAGGTGACAAATACACCCGCTAGAAGTACCTGCAATAAAACCTCAAATGCCAGACTATCCACGCACAAAACATTTGCGCAAAGTAGTATAGAACCTGACAGAAATTAATGAAAATATTCCAAGCAACAGGAACTTTGTAAACCCAAGACTGTAAACTAAAATCTCATGTAAAAGTAGGTGACGAATCCACACATTAAATTGCAGAGGGGTGGAAGGTCACATAGCTAGAAAGCTATAACAGCGCATACCTCAACAAGAAGAAATTTCCTAAGGAAACTTGTAAGTAAAGTAGTAAAATAAATAATCACGCAGGGAAAACGCAGGTGACGAGTCCACGCACATAGAATTGCACAGGTGGAAAGTCACATAGCTAAAGGACTATTATTAGGCATACCTCAATCAGGAAAAGTTCCCTTAACTAAACTTGTAAACAAAGTACTGTAATGTAGGATATCATGCAAGAAAAATGTAGGTGACGAGAAAAGTCACATAGCCAAAAGACTATCAACAATCATACCTCAAACAGAGAAGAATTCCCATACGGAACTTTGTAAAAAAAATTACTAAAAATGTAATTATCATGCAGCAGGTGATAAATCCACGCAATCAGGTTTGCTCAAAAGGAGGAAAATCACAATAATGCCTCAGCAGTGTAAAAATAAGAAACGGTGATAGTGCAGTCAACCCAGAGAATAAACACAATGTGCATCACCAAGAAGAAAATTAAAAAACTAAGAAACATGTTTGAAAATCATGGCATAGCCAAACAGTAAACATTAGAAAAATACAAGAAAGTTTTTAAAGATCTGGTACTTCTCTCCGGTGAGCGACTCCTCACCCGAAGTCCCACAGAAGTCCCACGAACATTAGAGAAATTCGAAGAGTCAATACACAGAGAAAGCAGTGCCCGAAAAGGTTGCAGACCAGAACCAAGTCAATGAAACCCAAGGAGGATCCGACTTGACTTTTTTTTTTTAAAAGGAAACAGCAAAGCGTTCCAGATGTGGTAAATTGTAACATGAAAACCCCAAAGTTACCTTTCCGATGTTGAAGATTAAAAACTTTATTGGGAGTTTGGCAGTGAACATTTTGAAGCATAAGGTCAACAGTAAGCAGCAATGAGAGACTCCAAAGTGACATCGTTGCTACCAACCTCAAAATGGCGGCACGCTTTCAGACGTCCTGCCGGATGGCTCATGGCACGTCTGTGCAATCGGCGTCTAGGAGCAGGCATCCAACCAAGAGTCAAGACGTGAGAGGACTGCATGGTGACAACAATGCAGGTAAGAGTGCGCGCGCTATGGGGAGCATGTGCCAGCATTTTTTAATAGAAGGACGGCGGTTAACTGACGCTCACAGTCCTAAAGTCTCATATGACTTCCAAAAATAATGGACAAAAGTTGTCTCACCTCATATGGTCGGCAATTCAAAAATAAAACCCACAGTTACCGATCAAAGCACATAAAATCACGCTCACCAGAAATGTCCAATGCCAGAATAATGGGATGAAAAAAAACACGGGATGATTTCCTGTAAAGCAGTAACGAAGTAACTGCCACACTGTTGTAATCACACAGCTTGTGCAAAAAACAGTACAAGGTACAGCGTTAACGGGAACTGCTGTCCCTGAAGGCAGGAACACAGAAGCTGCCGATGAGAATGACACCGTCAAACACAAGATCGTGTTACTTGTTGACACTCCTTTGAACAGCAGGTCTTCTCCGTTTCGACATTAGCAGGAAAACATAGTTCACAGGGCAGTATTTATTTATTTATTTATTTTATTTATAAAGTTTTGTATAGCGCGAACATGATCCCGAAGGATATCAGAGCGCTTTACAATTTGAGGGAAAGGAAGGTAATAGTAGCAGTACAATCTTCAGAAGGGGTGCCAACCTAAACAAATCACATATGCATATCAAACAAAAGGTTACAATCGAAAGGGACAATAAAGGGTAAGATAAAATTTGGAACATAGCGAACTGGCAGGGGAGAAAGTTACTAGTAAAGCAGAATAACACCAAACGCAGGGCTTAGGGTGTAGGTCCAAAGCATTAGAGCGGAGGATCCGAGACCCTTTTAAGGTAGGAACTTGTTCATGAGGAATCTTTTTACTTCCAATTTGAAGGCAACCTTGGAAGAGATTCTGCGTATTTCCGGTGGGAGAGAGTTCCAGATCTTTGGCGCAGAGCCGGAGAAAGCTCGGTGGCACGTTCTTTTTTTGCGAAAGATCTGAGGTTTCAGGAGGAGAGATTTAGCACTCCGAGAAGGTCTATCCCCTCCGGATAATTCTAGCTTTTGCGCTAGATAACTGGGGGTTTTGAAATGGAGGGCTTTGTGAGATAGACAGGCAATCTTTAGCTGAATTCTTGCTTCATAGGGCAACCAGTTTAGGGATTTTAAGACTGGGGAGATGTGCTCATTTCTTTTGGTCCCCGTGAACAGTCTGGCCGCCGCATTAAGTGAAGCCCTTAGAGGGGCCAAGGTATATTTGGGGAGGCCACAGAGTGTAGCACTGCCATCGTCTAGCCTCGGCAAAACAAGCGCTGGGACCACTTGCTTGAAGTCAGCTTGTGGGAAGAAAGGTTTGAGATTCCTGAGTATCCTCATAAGGTGATTCACTCCCTTACACACATTGCTGATATGAGTTTTCATGTTCAGATGCTTGTCTAGGGTAAGTCCGAGAGATTTCGCTGAGTCAACAATGAGGGGGGAGCAGTTGAAGGCAGTGAGGTGGTTCATCCAAAGGTCTATCTTGGGGATGTGATTCGGGAGAGAAATGAGAAGGAATTCTGTTTTGGAGGTGTTGAGCAAGAGGTGGTTCTCAGTTAACCAGTTTTGAGTATTTATTAGGGTAGAGTTGAGTGCTATAAGGTTATTCGGGGAGGAGCTTTTCAGATAGAGTTGCGTATCATCCGCATACATATGGAAGAGAATGTCAGCGGAATTTAGAGCATTAGCTAAAGGTTCCAAGAATAAATTGAAGAGTATGGGGGATAGGGCGGACCCTTGGGGGACCCCCATGGATACTAGTGATGGCTGGGAGAGAGAGTGGTTCGCCTTAACTCTTTGGGATCTGTGGTGGAGGAAGGACGAGAACCATTGCAGCACCGAACCAGAAAGGCCCATCCTGTGCTTCAAAATGGATAGGAGGTTGTCGTGATTCATAGTGTCAAACGCTGAGGAAAGATCCAGGAGGATAAGGAGGCAGGATTCATTTTGGTCGAGCATTTTTAAAATGTCATCCATAACGTGCATGAGAGCCGATTCGGTGCTGTGCCAACTCGGGAAGCCAGATTGGTGTTGGTCCAGGAGATGGAAATTCTCGATGTGGGCACAGAGTTGAGATTGGACACATTTTTCTAGGAGTTTGGCAAGGATGGGGATGTTAGAGATAAGACGGAAGTTGTTAAGGTCCGTACTATCTGCTGTAGGCTTTTTTAGGATGGGTGTTACCTGAGCAGCTTTTAGGCAATCCGGGATCGTACCTTGTGAGAGAGACGCGTTGACAATCTTTGTCCAGATGGGGGTGACAACCTCCTTCAGTTCTTTGAAGATGGACGGTGGTAACGGGTCGCTAAAATGATTAGATGGGTTGATACTCTGAAGAATCTTGTTGGTGTCTCTTTCGCTGAGGGGAGTGAAGATGCCCCATGAGGCATTGTTCTTTGTGCTCAGGCTGGTCGGTTCGAACTTCTCTGATAAGGTCGAGGGGGGCTCAGACCCCCCGGCTAGCAAAAGCGCCTTCCTGGAGTCAAAATCAAAATTGATGAGTCTGGATTTCTCAGTAAAGAAGGCGGCCAGATCATCGCATGAAGGTGGGTTGACCTCAGAGACTGAGCGGTTTGGTGTTTCCACCGATTATTGTTTCACTAGCTCAAAAAGCTTCTTGGGGCGATTAGCGGCTTGATTAAGTTGGGATCTGAAGTAGTCGGCCTTAGTGATCTTGATTTGTTTGTTATAGGAGCTCCTTATCGTTCTAAGGATTATTAGTTGGTCCGAGGATGGATTCAATTTCCAGGTACGTTCAACTGCCCTAAGGTGGCGGCGCTGCGTGTTTAAGTTGTCGTTGAACCATGGTTTGGAAGTTTTAGTTGAGGCGTTTTTTTGTTGGAGTGGAGCAATGGAATCCATGATGCTAGTAATAGTAGAGTTGTAGAAGTTGGTGAGTGCATGTACCTCGGTCATGTCAGCTTGTGGAGAGAGGGCAGATATACAGTGGTTTGCTAGATCGGCTATATTGATATTTCTGAGGTCCCTTTTCCAAATCTTCGATTTTGCTGGTTGAGCCTTCCTCAGAGAGACTTCCAAGTTGATAAAAAGAAGATGCTGTGATGATCGGACCAATCGCACGGGGAAATGGTGTCCAGTGTGATGGTGTGACCTTTGGAGATGATGAGGTCCAGAATTTCTCCTTTATTATGGGTTGGCTGGTCACAGTGTTGGATCAGTTCATGATCATTTAAGAATGATTTGAGGCATGTAACAGCTTGGTCATTGAGGTTGGACCAGTGCAGGTTGAAATCACCAAGGAAGATTTGGGCCATAGCGGAATCAACATTGCCAGAGATGATTTCCATTAATTGCTCGATGAAGGGGAGGTTGTCCCCAGGTGGGTGGTAAAATGTGTGTAGTTTGCAAACCGGAAGGTTGTGACTAAAGATATTGAGACAAAGGTATTCGCATGAGGATGGGGTAGAGGACTCTGAGTGGGAGACCGATAGCGAGCTCCGATGTATACAAGCTAGGCCACCACCCGTCTTCAAAGCTCTGTCTAGACGGATTATGTCATGGGTAGGAGGCACTAAGAGGTCTAGGAAGGGAGTGGAAGCGGGATTGAGCCAAGTTTCAGTGAGGATGATGATGTCTATCTCATTGTGTTGGATGAGGTCGAATATGTCAGAGGCGTGCTTGCTGGCTGACCTACAGTTGAGTAGTACGCATTTAAGTTGGACCGGTGTATGAGGGGGAGGAGACTGTACGATGTTCACTCTCATAAGGTTGTCAATATTTAAGCCTCTAGGGTTGTGAGGGGGTTCTCTGTACGGGTTAGCGTGAATAGTTTGAATTTGACCCTCCGTAATCTTGTTGGTGTCTAAGGTAAATGAGTAAGAAATGAGTAAGTCATTGATATCGTTAGACGCGAGATAGGCCTTCGCTCTTCTGGGGCGGGAGGGAGCATTAGATAGGGGTATGGTTTTGGAGAAGGAGCGGGGGGATGCTGACCAAAGCGAGTTCTGTCACTAGCAGGTGCTCTGGGCAACTTTGCACTGGAGAGGAGGAAACTGATCAGGGGGAGGTGTTCAATTGAGAAGGCTTTCAGATCATGAAGTTCGACGGTGAGAAGGTGCAACTGTAGAGATAAATCTTCCAGGCGCGCCACCAGGTCTGAATGCTGTGAGAGGGGTAAATGTTGAATGGGGAGTTCTGGCCGAGAGGAAGGGTCTTGATGTGTACCAGAGAGGTCTAAGGCGGTATTTGGAGGTTCCAGATGGAGGAGTTGGTCCGCGCGGACTTTCGGTGTTCCATTATGTAAGGATAGAGGGGTTGGTAAGAGTAGGAGGGTGGGAGGGCCATTGCCCTGTGAGTCAGGGACGGTCAAGTAAGGATTGAGTGGGTTTGGCGGAGCACAGTCCGTGCAGGGCAATTGCCAAGACTCCGACCTAGCAGGTGGCGTAAAAGGAGGGATGCGTGACGGGTGAACTTTCGATGAGTGCGATAGTGATAGGGTGAGAGGAGGACTCAGCACTCGAGAGTCAACCTGTATCGGACTGGAGAATGGCGAGAGGAGGGAACCAGTAGGCTCGCCCGGCCTATGAGTCAGAGGTCTAGTGTGTTGGGTCAGTCTGACATAGGGTAGAGAGGTTCCGAGATCGTCTAAAGGCGGGGATGATTCCAGGCGAGTGTGGACCTCCCGGATGTGGAGGGGGGAGCACTGGTTAGGTCCAGGGTGGTGATAGGTTGTGGATAGGGATCATTGTATTTAACCGAGATCGCCTTCTTGAGTGTAGGGAAGATGTTGGCCATCATGGCTAGATTAGCATTAGAGGCTTGGATAAGGATGATACCATTGTTGTAGAGGGTAATAGTGGCATTACCGTTGAAGGTGAGCGAGGGCGATGTTGTTAGTTTGAGACCATGAGGTGTTTTCCTAGTGCCTGATATACGAAGCATGGAATATATCGCATTCCGCCAGCATGCTCGTTTTCTGGTATATAAGATGAGGTCATTAACTATATTACCCTTGTTTGTACAGAAGTAGATGTCTGAGAATAATGTATCGGTCTGTTTTTGAGTATGCGATGTTTGTGTTTTTTGGCTGCATTTTTGGAGAGGTTAGGCGGGTAGTTGATAGTGAGGGAATTGTATCCTGAGGGGTCGGGACTGATCATCATTCTGATAGTGTCCTAGCGACGAAGGGGCCCCTGCGAATGAGTGCACGGGGGTGAGGGTATTTTTGTTTAACAGGTGGTTTTTGAATAGGCAAATAGTAATCCTAGTGGGTAGGGAGAGAAGGTTGGGAAGGGGTAGTTATGGGGCCAGAAATTTTGGGCTTCGGGGAAGGCTAATTGGTGGAGGGAGACTGTAGGGGGAGTCTAGGGAGATTGGGGGGGGTGAGAGAGAGAAAGAGAGAGAAAAAAAAAACATGGGTTAATTAGCTGATGAGGACGCCGTTCCAAGATGACTTCTTTTTTTATCAGGTGATGAACTGGGGTATAGTCCTATAGCTCTTTCGCTGTAACTAACCTCTCTGGGATGTAGTCCTCTGTCCCTTTCTATGGAGTGAAGTGCAGTAGTTGGTCCTTCATTTCAGTTTTTGAAATGTGCCTTGTAAGGAAGTCCTATGTCTCTTTCTCTGCATTGGTGTGGGGTTAGTAGTCCTTTCTCAATTTAATTGTTATGGCTGCCATTTTGAGGAAGTTGAACTGAGGATGCTTCCAGAGCACGCACCCAAAATGGGGACCCTGCATTGCCCACCGGGTCAAAAAAAGGAGACAGAGACTGAGCAAGTGTAAATGAGCAACGAGTGAACAAGTGTCCGCACATATAAGCAAAAAAAAAAAATGAGGGGGGCCGCCCAGTCAACCAATGTCCAGCTCCTCAGCACACACAGCAGCACCCTGTGCTTGGCAGAGTGTGACCGATGTGCACGAGTGCGTCTGTTTTAAATCGGTTTATAAACCAGACTCCGCGGCCGATCGGCAGCCTCCAGGGGCCCAGCAACCCGCCCTCAATCACTGCGAAGGGCAGTAGTAGAAAAGCACAAGGAGGTGGGAACAGGTCACTGCTGAGGGAATTTGTACTTCGTGGAAACATCTCATAAGGCAGCAAAACAGTGACACTCGCTTCCAAAGAAGAAGGAGAAGGAGGCAGCATGGCAGGCAGGAAGCAGGACAAACAGGCAGCAAGAACTGGGCGCTGTTGTGGGAAACTGCACTTTTAGAAACGCTGTCCGAAAGAGGCAGGACAGGAACACTGTCCCTAATGAGTGGGAGAAGGAGCAGAAAAGTAGAGAAGGGACTGGCACATTAAGGTTGGGGCGACCGATGGACAGGTCACTGGTGGGGCTCAGGGGTGCCGGTATAATTCAAATCTGTAGCTTGTAGTATTAAGAGGTTCTTTACCTTGGAGTTTCTTCAGGATGAAAGTTACAGTAGTTCATCGGGTTGGACACACAGGTTCTTTTCCAGATCGTCGCCAAATGTAATGAAGGTAAATTAGTCCAGTAGCCGATATGTAGTACAATAAAGATGGTTTATTGAAGATATATGTAGATCATAAAGCAAGCCCCACCAGGAGCAGCTTCCTTGCTGCTCAGCCCATACTCTCAACTGACACTCCACAGCCAGGCATCCCAACATTCTATTACCTCACCATGCACACCAACATTCCACAACACATCCTCACTGGCTGAGCAGCAAGGGAAAGGAAACAGGAAAGATGCATTGCACTGGAAACCAGATACTACAAAATGTTTGTAAGTAAAATGTCTGAGAAGGTAGAAGTTCAGCGGTGCAATGCTGCAGGAGTGTCTGAGGAGGGAGAGTTGTCATCGGATGGCTGTGGAGCGAAGCCACGATGAAGATTTTTACCTTAGGACTTAGCCTTCGAGATGGAAGTGAAAATCTCCAGCGTGGGACGAAGCAGAAGGGTGCAGCCAAAGACAGTTACACAAGGTTGGATGCCCCTTTGGCGAAGGACCGCTGAAATGGATTTGCTGCTGCAGAGAAGAAAGTAGTGACAGATGATGCACCTCGGGTGGATAGGCGAGAAGGTTGTTCCTGGTCTCCTACTGGTTCTCAGATCATCTTTTGTGCTAAGTTTGTCTAAGTCCTCAGTTTTGGAAAATGGCAATCTGGGCACATTTAGCACCACAACCAAGAGTCCAGGAGCGGATGGAAATCTCTTGGGAGTTAAGGACTCACTCAGGCTGGGTCCAAGTGCACGTTCAAGATGGTGAGAGCCTGTTATGTCCCTGAGGCTCTGAACAGGAGGCCAGCAAACCAGCCCTTTGCATCACTTCTGGCAAACCTGGGTGCAGTTGAAGATGCAGGACTCAACAGCAGGGCTGGCCTCTGAGGGTCTGAGTGTTCAAAGTAGGTTCCAGGCAGCAAAGCAGTCCTTCCAGGTACAGCAGTAGTCTGGCAGAGTGCACAGCAGTGTTTTGTGGGGCAACATTTTTGCCCCAACCCAGTTGCACAGCTCAATGTGAATATACAAGTCTTCTTCATATCCTGTACTCCATTGTATTCCATGTACTCTATATTTTACGCCACTTCTCAATGCTTCCATCAAAATGATTCCACACGTAGGCTGACATGCTATTTTCAAAGCTTCTCATGTTGACGATGTGCCCATCCGGACCTCGGTCGAAAACACGAACAGACGCATGATTCGTCCAAAACAGTGTTTATTGAAACCCAATGCATTTCGGGCTATTAGAAGCCCTTCTTCAGGGGTAACTACAAATGACAATAAAGTATTCACCATTACTACATTGCTCGTGATTATACTCATGTCAGAATCCATGCTAGCCAAATACCAATTATTCAACCTGAGAATTCTATTGCAATCAACATGTCAAATTCATCCAATTCAATATGTGCATAAACATATTTGATTAAACCTCACGTGTATCCCCAAGTGTTTGGTAAAAACCAGTTACTTGCCCCTTTCTTCCCCTCAATGATTTATGTATAACATCTCCTCTCCTGTTTTCAAAATACACACGCTCTCCTCAACTTCCACACAACACACCACTCGTCCCAGAAGTCTCTCTACGTAGTTTCCGCTAACCCCCTTCTTCATTCCCTACCTTCCACCATCTTCCTGCATTCACTTTTTTCCTACTCCCAAACGCACTCACAACACCACTTCTCACCATTTTTGCTCGATCTCACTCACAACCCCCCATTCGTACATACTCCTTACCAACAACTCAAATCACCCTCACTGTCTTCACACTCTCTCTGCCTTTCTGTATTACACGCTGCAATCATTACGTTCTAACACCACCCCATCTACCGAACTCCACATACCTGCTGCAACTTCTTAAAATCTCCGTGCTCGCATCTCGTTGCCGAAAAAAGTGCCTCCTCCCCATGTAACTGCCCGATATTTAAACCTCACGCTCGCACCTGTTTAATTACCCACCCAATCAATCCTCTACCGCCTTCCAACAACCGCTCATTCGGGGAAATACAACTCCCGTAATGCAACAGAATACCTAACTTAATGCCTGCCAGTAACTCATTAACAGTCAATACATATCTTGTATATGTGTTTACATCTTGATCATGGCTTTAACCAGTACTAGCACATCACGATATCAAAACTTAAAAAAGTGAATACTTTGATGTTCATTTAAATACAACATTAACACAGTAACACGAATATGGTGTTCCGCCGTGCGTGTGGATAAATATAATGTCAACAAATATAGTTCTTTATTGTCCGCTTTTCCTGCTGGGTGCAAACCCAAAATGGGGCAACTATCTATGAAATAATTAGCAAAAGGTGATGGGATGCACACCAATAGTTCCTCCATATTAATCATGATCATCCAAGAATGCGTGCTCACTTGATATGTGCCTTGCACCAAGTGGCACATGGATACTAAACAATGTTTTGTGGGGCAACATTTTTGCCCCAACCCAGTTGCACAGCTGAATGTGAATATACAAGTCTTCTTCATATCCTGTACTCCATTGTATTCCATGTACTCTATATTTTACGCCACTTCTCAATGCTTCCATCAAAATGATTCCACACGTAGGCTGACATGCTATTTTCAAAGCTTCTCATGTTGACGATGTGCCCATCCGGACCTCGGTCAAAAACACGAACAGACGCATGATTCGTCCAAAACAGTGTTTATTGGAACCCAATGCATTTCAGGCTATTAGAAGCCCTTCTTCAGGGGTAACTACAAATGACAATAAAGTATTCACCATTACTACATTGCTCGTGATTATACTCATGTCAGAATCCATGCTAGCCAAATACCAATTATTCAACCTGAGTATTCTATTGCAATCAGCATGTCAAATTCATTCAATTCAACATTTGCATAAACATATTTGATTAAACCTCACGTTTATCCCCAAGTGTTTGGTAAAAACCGGTTACTTGCCCCTTTCTTCCCCTCAATGCTTTATGTATAACATCTCCTCTCCTGTTTTCAAAATACACACGCTCTCGTCAACTTCCACACAACACACCACTCATCCCAGCAGTCTCTCTACGTAGTTTCCACTAACCCCCTTCTTCATTCCCTACCTTCCACCATATTCCCGCATTCACTTTTTTTCTACTCCCAAACGCACTCACAACACCACTTCTCACCATTTTTGCTCGATCTCACTCACAACCCCCCATTCGTACATACTCCTTACCAACAACTCAAATCACCCTCACTGTCTTCACACTCTCTCTGCCTTTCTGTATTACACGCTGCAATCATTACGTTCTAACACCACCCCATCTACCGAACTCCACATACCTGCTGCAACTTCTTAAAATCTCCGTGCTCGCATCTCGTTGCCGAAAAAAGTGCCTCCTCCCCCATGTAACCGCCCGATATTTAAACCTCATGCTCGTACCTGTTTAATTACCCACCCAATCAATCCTCTACCGCCTTCCAACAACTGCTCATTCGGGGAAATACAACTCCCGTAATGCACAGCAGGTCACAGCAGCAGGCAGTCCTCTGAGAATCTTTCTGCAGATCCAGAAGTGAACTGAGGAGCGGTTCTGAAGGTCCTATTATTATACCCTGGTGCCCTGCTTCTAGAAGGTGGGAAAAGGTTCTGGAAAGGTTCTTTGAAACGCATGGAATTCCCTGCCTTCCCTGCCCAGGCTCCAAGCTGGCTGCAGTGACAATACAGGATCATTAAGCCTATTGAGAGGAGTAAGGAAACAGCCTATTCAGGTGCAAGGGGGGCTGTGCTCAGCTCCGCCCCTCCATCCTGTCAGTGATGGCCCATTGAGGCATAGCTAATCCTACTATTGTGTGACTGTCTGGGAAGAATTCACAAAGTCTGTCAGCTACACCCAGTCATGTGACCCAGGACAGGCTGCAGGCATAAAGGGCTAAGGGCAGGAAAATGCCAACTTTCTAAAAGTGATATTTTAAAAATTGAAATTAAAAATCCATCTTTACCATTAAAGAGGGTTTATCATCACAATTCTGTAGGTACCAAACATGACATATCTACTTCCTCTCAATTAGGAATTTTAGCTTTTTAAATGTACAAGGATTCACCAATGTTATCCTATAGGAAGGGATAGGCCTCATAGTAGTGAAAAACAAATTTGAGAGTTTTTCATTACCAGGACATGTAAAACTTTAAAGTGCATGTCCTATCTTTCAATTGCACAACACCCTGCCCTATGGGCAACCTAGGGCCAACCTTAGGGGTGACTTATAGGTAATAAAAGGAGAGTTTAAGGCTTGGCAGGGGGTCCTAAATGTCAGATCGACATGGCAGTGTGACACTGCATTCAGGCTGCAATGGAAAGACTGGGGCAAGTTTTAGAGTGCTACTTAGGTGTGTGACACAATAAGTGCTGCAGGCCCACGGGTAGCAATTAACATACATACCCTGGGTATATAGTATACCACTCTACAAGGGACTGACAGGTAAATTAAATATGCCAATCAGGTATATGGCAATCAAACTATGTTTAGAAGAGTGAGCACAAGCACTTTAGCATTGGTTAGCAGTGGTAAAGCGCACTAGGTCCTAAGGCCAACAGGAGCAAAAATCCAGCAAAATTAGGGGCAAGCATGCAAAAAGATTGGGGGAAGACCACCCTAAAGCTGACAGGTCTAACACAACTGATTCATGGAACTTCAAGGTGACATTCAACAATCTTTTGAAGCATTACAGAGTATTTTATTAGTTTTAAGAGATGGTAACACCATTATTAGTCTTCTAGAAAGTTTGATTCCCTGGTCTCCCATTCTTTTATGTGTCAAAATAGCATGTTGCAGTTGAAAGGGGTGCACAAAAGTGCTGTGAACACTTATAGTAATACATTACTGTATGTAGAACAGAGGCAGAATCTTATGTTTGAAATCAGACAGCAATACTAATGCTAGTAATTTGTTGACATAGCTTTTTATTATGCTGAAAGAGCAATTAGCATGAGTACCTCTTTTTAAATCTGGTCATTAAGAGCTGTGATGTAGGAACAGTGGGAAACAAAAGTTATTACCTACTGATTTTACATCAAAGTAATTGCAGGCCACACTGATAGGGATCCAAGAAAGCCTCTCCATACAGCGCTGGTTCTCTGCTCCAATGGAGAGCAAAGAATACAGCTTTGTGTGGAGAGTGGAGGAGAGACGCAAAGGGTGGTGGGGTTGTGTGGCAGGAGACCAGGTATTATTTTTTATATATTTGGGTGTGAGAGGGGGTTGATTGAAGAGTGGGTGGTACACTGTTACTATTTATTTTACAATTCATGCAGACGGGTAGGGCACAAGTACAGTGTTGTAGGGGTGGGTGACAGAAGGCCAGACTTTATGGGGCTTATTTACAAGCCCCTTGCTCTGCCAGTATGTCATTTTTTTCCCATATTAAAAGTGACACACTGGCTTTGCAAGGGGCTTGTAAATAAGCCTCTATGTTCTTTGGTATTTGGGCAGAGTTTGGACAGGACTGGAAGAAAGGGTGATGTGGATAGGTGGAAGGCCACTAGATTGGAGTGGAGGGTAAATGCAGAGGTTGGTGGGTGTGGTGCTTCTAGCAACACATCAGATGTGTGTGCCTTTTGAATAATTGGGAGGAGAGGTCATTGCTGAGGGTGGTGTTTTAGAGTGCCAGGATGCCAGGTAAATGTTCTACAATTTGGATTGTGGAGGGAAGAACTGGCCAGAGTGTAGGTAGCATGGTTGACAGGACACCAGGTTTAAAACAGATGAAGATAGGGGCATGTTATGCAGGGGTTTTCCATAACTCCTCTACTCCAGCACAGCTGATGACAGCAGTGGAAGATGAAATAGAGGGGTCATACATTAACTAATACATTAAAAATATATAACTGTGAATAAAGGGGATGTTTTTCTCCTAAGGATTCTGAGTGATTTCATAGACAGCTCAAGTTTCACTTTTATTGTTTATTGTCAGTAAGAAGCCCTTGGTGGGAAAAAAAAGTCCACGTTATTCACAGTTACCCACCTATGATTCTATTTAGATGCAATTTTCTGTATGTCACTTTAAAAAATGGCTGCATCTTAAAATGTGTGGAAATTTGCAGCTCTAGTTTTCATGTAATAATCTCAATCACTCTAAAAGACAAACACCCCCCCACATATAGCATTGTTAGCTAATGCCTGTTCACATAAGGAACCTATACATTAGCTCACCCCCACTGTGCTCACTCGAAAACACTAACTGAGAGGACAAAAGAAGGGGCCTGTCCAGGTGTCATTTGACATCTGCTTGTGATAGGGGAGGCCGCTTTGTAGTAAATTACGTTACTGGGCACAGCACAAATGGTTATGTTATTTGGTTTCATGTTATGTTAAGTTATATTATGTTACGTTATGTTATATGTTATGTGGATTTGTAGCATTTCCTATCACCTGGTTGAGTATTCTAACACTGAGAAGATGTGGCATAGCTTTGCCAAGCTGGAAGGTCTAATTGAAGACCCAGGTCTTCAGCTTCTTGTGGAAGTCCAGAATTGAGGAGGAGGCTCCGATGTGTAACATCAGGTTGTTCCATGCTTTAGGAGCGATGTGCAAGAAGGACCTCCTGCTGTGTCTGGTTCTGCTCTATGTGTGGGATATACGATTGTATGAGTCTGTCTGGTTGGAAGTGTCTGGTGGGCTTCTGGAAGGAGATACAACTATTGAGGTATGCAGGGTCAGTGCTGTATAAAGCTTTATAGGTGTGAGTGAGGAGTTTGAATAGTCTTCATTTGCATATAGGAAGCCAGTGAAGTTCCTCAAGGTGCATGTGGTGGGGAGGTTGAGAGTGATTCGGTGGCCAAGTTCCGAATGGTTTGCAGTCTTCTGGTGAGTCTTTTGCTGATTCTTGCATATAGGGTGTTCCCATAGTCCAGCTTGCTTGTGACGAGGCTGTGAGTGACGGTTTTATGGGTGATGTTCAGGAGCCATTTGAAGATTTTCTTCAGCATCTTCAGGGTGTGAAATCAGGAGACTGTCATGGCATGTACTTGTGTGGTCATGCTGAGTTTGCTGTCAATGATGATCCTGAGGTTCTTGGCATGGGTGTTGGGGGAAGAGTGGGCCCTAGTTCGGCCACCAGGTGGAATACCATGGTGAGGTGTTATTGCTGAAGATCATAACTTCTCTCTTGTCGGTGTTCAATTTTTGACAGTAGAGGGCAGATTTACAAGCCCCTTGTGCCACGGGTGCTTCACTTTTTGTGACGCACCAGGAGCGCATTTTGCTGCCCATATTTACAAGGGCAGGAAAAGCCACCCTGCGTGACTTTTCCTGTCCTTGTAAATACTGCCCCTTTACACGCAGCACTTTGCGTGAAATGGGCGTTACATGGGTGTTGCTGTGGGTGACCCACGCAACACCCATGGAACCAGACACATTTCCTGATTTACAAGAAATCGTAAATCTGGACATGTGTCTGAATGCTACGCCTCCCCAGGGGAGGCGTAGGGAGGCGCAACAAGGAGAAATGTTTTCATTTCTCCTCGTTTTTTCCTCTTTCTATGCGTGCTGCATTCTGCAGCACGAATAGAAAGAGGAAATCACCTCTGGTGATTGTTTATGTACTGGAAGGTGTCCCTTCCTGCACATAAACAATCATTTAAACAATGAGGTTTTGCAAGTTCTATCTGTGCTAATGCAGCACACCTAGCAGTTGTAAAGTGCCATTTCCTGCACATAAACAATCTCCCCACGACGCAGGCATCCTTGCACCATGGTGCACAAATGTCTGCGTCGGCGCATGTCAGCAGTTTGTGCGCCAGTGCAGGGGGAAGCAGAGAGATGCGACATATTGTTGTAAATATGTTGCATCCCTGTGCTTCCAAACTAACGCAGTGTGGCGCAGCAAAATGACTTGCTGCACCGTGCTGCGTTAGTTTATTGTAAATCTGCCCCTTTGTTTTTATCCAGACAGTGGGCTCAGTAATGCAGTCTGTGAACTTGCTCTATGTGGTGGAGGGCTTGTCTCTAAGTGAGAGTGTGAGCTCAGTGTTGTCAGTGTAGGAAAGGAAAACAATGTCAAGGGAGCAGATAATGTTTGGCAGTGGGATCATGTATGTGTTGAAGAGGGTCGGGGCAAATGAGGATTCTTGAACAACTCCACAGATGAGGTTGCGCGCATCCGAGTATAAGGAGGCATGGCTGACTGACTGTGTCCTGATATTCAGGAAGGAGCAGCTGCAGCGGAGGTTGGGTCCTTGGATTCCAATCTTGTGCAGGAATTGTATGAGGGTAGGATGGAATATTGTGTTGAATGCAGCGAAGGGTTTCAAGAGGATGAGGGCTACACTGTGTCCTCTGTCGAGGATCATGCGAATGTCATCAGTGGCTTCAATGAGGGCTACTTCTGTGTTGTGGTTAGGTCTGAAGCTGGACTGAATTACATTGAGGAGTTGGTGGTCACTCAGATGTTTGAAAATGCATCTGCTGATGAGTTTCCCTAGGACTTTGGCCAGGTATGATTGCAGGGAGATTGGTCTGTAGCTGGCGAGCATTGATAGGTCCACGGAGGGATTGTTGAGCAGGGAGAGTACTGTGGCGTGTTTCCATGTGGTCCAGAAGGTGGCTGATCAGATGGGAAGGATGGGAGGGAGTGCTGCGCTGATGGAATGAAGTCTTCTGGTGAAGGCGTGGTGTGGGCATCCTGCCAGAGAAACAAAAGCACCTCCTCACACCCAGGACTTTGTCTCAAGTCTCTGAGCTATTTTTACACTTCATTTAGGACCATTCACCAGCTGGGTGACAGTTGGAAGGCTCATGTAAATAAGCCTTTAAAAGTTTCAGGCAGGGAATAGGGAAGTTTGTAAAATGTACTTTTTCATTAATATTGATTAAAAATCCAAATTTACCATGAATTAGGCATTTGATAAATATCAAAAAGTGATTTTGAATCACATTTCTGCCTGTTCCCTAACTGGTTGGAGATAGCAAAATCAATGTTTAATATTTCTTATTAGTTTTTCTCTCGGAGCCAGCCAAACTTCCTACAGTGAAAATTGCTTCTGGGGGCTAGCCACAGTAAGGACATGTTCAATCTAAATTTGTGCATGTCCTACTTTTAAATACCGTACATTCTGTATGGTGGACTACAAGGGCTAGATAGGATTGACTCGTTATTATTTAAAAGGGAGGTTTTCTCCTGTCAAAAGTGTTTATTTTGACAGGTTAGGTTGCAGTTTGCTGCTGTAGGCAGACTACACTGGTAGTTCTGGAGTCATAGTGGCTTGTTACACTAGTAGTGAATGACACAGTAGTGTTGTAGTCTATAGGTGGCATTTAACTTTGCATGCCATGGAAGTACTTTGGGCACCGTTACTTGACCTCATAGAATATGTTAAATATGACTTTTTAATTAATTTCAACATGTTTTAGTGGTCAGAGCACATGCACTGAGGCCTTGTTAGCAGTGTCCCAGTGCACAGACTAAACATAAGCTGTCCGTCCACAAAAAATGGGGGTGACCAAGCAAAAAGATCCACTTTCTCACTATTGGTATATCAGTTTAGCATAGTAGATTTTGTGAAATTGCTGTTTGTCAAGATTTTTGTAATCACTGCCCAGTCTTTGGGTTGTTGAATGGTTATTGTTATTATTTTTGTTTTGTTTTGTTTATAGAACTGACTGTGTGAGTATGAATGCGATTATATAGTGATGAGACCCACAAATGGAGTTAAAGTAACTAACAAGGTATTGTGATCTGAAATTGGGAAGGAAAACAACATTTATTGTGCACCCTTATTAAATGTTTGCTTCTGTTGATTTATTGGGAAAGCCATTACTATCCATTGTTTCAAAGAACCATTTGGCAAGGTGTATGTTGGGATTTCAATGCCACAAGTTAAAGTCTCCCATTACTTCAATTCTTTTAAGAAATGATTAGTAAAATATCAAAGAAGTGCGAAACTTATTTTTTTTTAAATTATTTGAATAATATGAAGGATGATATATGGCCACAGTAATTATGTTACTACTGGTCGGCATACAATTTTCTTTAATGAGTTGAAATATGGAGCACTGACAGCTATAAAATGTTTGCCATACCTCAAGGTTTTTCACTACACCTATGAGTTTCTCTGTTTTGACCCTGGATATAAAGGCTTAGATTTATCAAAGGATTGAGTTGCCCTTGCATCATGCAGGGTGACACAAGGGCAACACAATCCTTACGTCAGCTTACCATTGCACACAAAGCCTCCTTGCGTGGCCCTGTGGGGCTTAGTAAATACGGAGTAACGCAAGATGGAGCAAGTGGCTGCCTTGCATTTTACATATGTTTGTCATATCAGAGAGCTTCACACACGATCAAAATCCTAGTTCTGACCAAGAGTGAAAATTTCAGAACACACCCTGGTACATGAGCAAATAAGATCTTGCTCCTGGTCAACACTACTAAAAGTATTGGGGAACATTTTGTGGGTTGTTTCATCTCCTTCAATTTGATAGGCATCAGTTGTTGGGGATGTTTTTTCTCTCTCTTTTTCGCACTGGAACTGAGTGAAAAAGTTTTGAATAGGTCATACAGGGACATCTTAAGGATTTTGGGGGCCATGGGCCAAACTTTTTTTGGGGCCCCCTGTTCAGAACGGCTTTGGCTTTATGATCCAATTACAGCTCTTTCATGCTCTCCTTGGCCAGGTCACTGACAGTCCACAAGCACACTCCTCCAAATTCTAAATGGGTTAACATCTAGTATTCAGGGATAGTGACTTGTGTTTTCAATATTGTAACACAGCAGCAGCTCACTAATATTACTGCAAATAATCTCTGTGAAGAGCTGGCCTTAAATTCAACACTCTAGCCCTGTCACATTTGTGAGTGTTCAGACTAGCGCAGGAGTTTCACTTTATTAAAATGTTCAACGCAATTAGACACTATGCTACATGTAATTGACTCCATAGTGATTCAGAAATGCAACTTATTTGTTGATACTTCAGTAAAAGTGAGTTATCGGCCAAATTGGAAACTAAAAGTACTGCGGGAATCAGTGAAGCTCGAATGTAGTTCCAGGATAGCTAATTTGCTAAAAAGAGGTAAATTATGCAGGTGAAAGAATTCCTATTAATGAAGAAATCATGTGAGAATCGGTGCAGAGAAACGCATTCCTGCTGTTTTCTCCATTTCTCAACATCAAACCTCGAATGGGCTCATAGTCCAGTAAAAAAGTGAAACAGGTCATAGCGTGCCGGTAACTTTAAAATAAACCGCCGATTCAGGTTGGTTGAATAATATTCAAGAAAGGTCGAGGAAACTGTTTACTTTGACTACTATAGAGATGACATTCGTTTATACCTTTTAAACAACATAAAACTTTCCGCAGTAAAG
Organism: Calotriton arnoldi; assembly: GCA_963921515.1. Taxonomy (NCBI): domain Eukaryota; kingdom Metazoa; phylum Chordata; class Amphibia; order Caudata; family Salamandridae; genus Calotriton; species Calotriton arnoldi. The sequence goes on from CAWUFW010001167.1 coordinate 752,214, forward strand.
ACTTATTTTACATTATTATCTTAGTTTCAAAGTTTTAAAAACAAGCAATCATTTCATCAGAATGAGACATTCCTCTAGAGAAGAATATATTAGTGCGCGCACAACGTGCAAGTCGCAGACCTTCGCCACCCAAATACCATCCCATCCCATCCCCAAGATGAGATGAGAGAGAGCCATACTCAAATTGTCTGGGGTCTCCATGACTAGCTGTTTAATCAAGGAAAACAACATTATCGAAGGAGGTGGCAGTCATAAAATGCGAGATGTAAACAAAAGGAAAACATGTAAGACCACACTCAGATGGTACAGCAATTGACTTCAGATAAATAAACCACAAAACATTTTACATTATCCCAGAGTCCTCAGTCTAGTGATAAACAGTTCACACATGTATTGTAGCCAGCAGCTTCTTTTCATCTGCCTCCCCTGCAGGGGCAGGCACCAGGTGCTCACAATTCTCATTCCCCACCAGGGGTCCTTGGGGCAATCAATGCATACAACTCCAGGGCACCGCATAACGGACCATCCCTGCTGGGGTACCTACAGCCTGACAGGCCTCCAAGCAAAGCCCCCAATCATAAACCACTCCAAGCAATCCAGGGTAGGGCTGCAAGGTCCAGGGCCACCAGCAGGTCAGTCCCCCGTCCAGTCAGCCCCGTGCCCAACAAGATCACTCCCGATCAAGGGGTCAGTGTCAGCCAATCAGTCCAATTTCCAGGGTAGAATCATTCTCTTCAGCTCAAATTTCCACCTTAAGGTCAAGGTGTGGGTGGGTGGGTGTTTTCTTACGATGCGGCTCCCGCCGCAGGTCCAGGGCTTCTAGTGATGTTGACCGCAGTGTGGCCGTGGGACATAGAGGGAGCACTCTAGGATCAACTCCTTTTTAAAGGCCCCACCACTTGCTTCGGCACTCCTAGATGACGTCATACCTGTCGTGAGATGAGAAGCCACCGCAGGCTCCTGCCAGTGGAGCAACTAATGAAGAAAAGTTCATAAATGAATACAGAGGTAGCATTTGCAGTACATGATTACATATTAATACATATCCAAAATGAATAAGCACAGCTCACTTAATCAAAGTGCCGATAAGATAATTTCTTAATTGATTGATGATTACATTATAGTGTGTCCAGTTTCTATAATTATACTTATTCCATTTAATACTTCTCCAGACTAAATACTTGCCCCACTTGAATCCATTCTATCAATCTATTCAGGCACTGGTGCCCAGATCCAGGTCCCCCTCTTTCCCTCCTTGCGACCCTTTCATAGATACAAATTGCTCTCCAAGTGATACATGGACAGCAATCTGGCTATCCATTGATGATATGTGGGGGGATCTGGGCTGAGCCAAGCCATGGCTATACATATACCAACCACTGCCATAATCACAAAGATAAAGTATAATTTCCCCTTGTCCTTAGCAAATCGCTCATGAATTCTAAACAACATCAGCTGAGGAGTAATCAAGACCTGTATATTAAGTACATACCTCAGATGCCTACAGATTCCTTGCTTAAGGCCTCTAACTTTGCACAATTGCAAAATATATGTGCTAAATCTGCTTCATTGTTGCCAAAACGGGGGCATCTAGCATCAGACCTTTTCCCCTAACTAGATATGTTAGTTGGTTTGTAAGATTGAATAATGTTTTTATAAGGTTAGCTCTTCAAACATGCTGAAAATAATACATCCTTGCCCACCTACAGTGATTTCTGAAAATGTATCCCTTTAACCGCTAATCTTCTAGCCCAGTTTTCTACTTGCTTTCCAAGATCATCTGGCATTAAATCAATTAAAGCTTGATAAAGAAGGCTGACCTTTCCTCCCCTGGAATGACCCAACATATCCATGAACGGAACCTGCGCTACTGTCAATGTGTCCCTATTTTCAACACAAAATCCCTGATTTGCAAATACTTAAAAATCTCCATTTAGTCAATTCAAATTTCAGTTGAAGTTCCTCCTACAAATCCATTTGTTCTTGATTGAATAGATTCCCCAATGTGACCACCCCTGATTGCTCCAAGATGAGACAACTCTTATCAAGAAATAGGGTTGGGAAGTTTGATGAGTGCCAGAGGGGAGAATAATAGTTTTACAGCCCTGTACCCAACTTCTGCTTACGTTGTACCCAAATTTTGGATGCAGCCTAGAATACTTTAAATGTAACTTTTTTTAAATAACTTTGGTTGATAGTCCTTAAAAAACAAGCTTTTGCCACAGCTCCCAATATCAACTCATAGACGGTAATCCCTCGGGCCCCAGATCTTCATTCTGCAACCCAGTGATTAGAACCAACATTTGCTGTAGTATAGCTGCCCATTAATAAAAATTAAAGTTAGGCACGGCCCAACCACATCTATCCATAGGAAGCATCAAATATCTTGAAGCTCTCCTCGCCCTTTTGTACTCCTACATAAAATTACTGCAGATGGTCTCCAATTTTTTAAACCAGAGCTGTTCTATTTCCAGAGGTATTGCCCTAAAAAATATAGGACATTTGGGAGTACCAACATTTTAATTACATTGCACCAGCCCATGAATGTTAAGTGTAACTATTAATCAGCATCAGATCCCTCCTACTTTTTGCCAACATTGGAGTGAAACTTAATTCCACTATATTTTCCACTCGGCCTCTAAAATCACTTCCAGATATGATGTGATGTCAACACAGCATTTGGATTCCATTATTGCCTGTTATTTGGGTCTTACTCTTATTCAGGTGGTAGCTAGCTATTTTATCAAATTTTTCGACCCCTAATTCTACCTCACTTATAGCCTCGACAGGATCAGGAGTTAGTAATTGTTGGAAAGTGGATTATTAGTAGGGGCAAATTTTTATCTGCCACTGGCAATAAGGCCACTAACACAGTATAGGGCTCAGAATAGGTCTTAGAAAATTATTCCTATGCTCATCCCTTGGTAGCTTGGCTGCGAGCAGGCAGGCTTAACGTCAAAGACAGGTATGTAAAGCATTTAAAAACACCCATTCAGTAAATAATTAAGACACAATGCATAATAAATATCCAACACCAATTTATAAAAATAGGAAATATTTTTAGCTTTAAAATGACAACAAAATGACAAAACTCCAATGTAGGGAACCGGAGATATGAATTTTCAAAGATTTAGCATTATCTGACACATAGAAACCTATAGCGCCTTATCGGGACATCTGGTCGCGATAGACCGGGTCAAAGTCAAAGTTTCAGGCCGACCGCGATGGAGCCCTGCTCGGCTACCCCTCGTGGTAGATCTCGGTCACAGTTTTTACCTTCGAACTTCGAAACTTTCCCGGAGCTTTTCTTCCCGGGGTCTCTCACAGCTCTCGGCCAGACCAGATTCGGCGAGGGTTAGCCGGATTACCTTGCGACGAGCTCCCGGTCAAACCTATGGAAGTCTGACTTCCGGAGCGTTCCAGTGGGACAAAACAAGGATCCAGGCTGACACATGGTTGAAGGCAGGTAGCTTGCCTTTAGCGGTTGCTTCCGGTCACCTTTTCTTCAGTCAGACTTAGAAACTTTTTTGGAGCCTTTTCTCGTGGGGTCCCTTGAAGCTCTTCACCGGGCCGGATTCGGTGAGGGTTCCCCGGCCTCGGATTTTGCCTACTCCCACTCAAACTCTGGAAGGAGGACCTACGAAGCTTTCTAGCGGGACAAACCTAGACGGTAGGCTGACTCGCAGTTGAAGGCAGGCGGCTTGGCTGGCCAGGTTGAGTCAGTCCCCTTATGGAGCTTTTTTCCAAAGTTGCTCCAAAGTTCTCCAAACTCCTGAAACTTCTTCCTGAAGTTCCCAAAAGGGTCCCAAAGTGTCTCAAACTCACTCCAAGGGTCTGGAATCTCCAAGATGGTCCTTGAAAGTTTAGGACTTCAGTTCCCGCAATCCACTTGGACAAAACCCTTCATAATCCACTGGTAGTTCTCCAGGGTGAGGATCCTTGGTGGTGATGTTCCAGGTGAACTCTGTTAACCTGTAGCTTGCAGGGAGTCCACTCTTTAGTCCTTTTACAGCAAGGTAATACACAGGCTGTAGTTTCAGATGGTGCAGAAGGTCCAGTCTTCAGAGTGCAGGCCTTAGGAAATGCACATCAAATTTCCAGCATGGCCCGTCTTGCTTTCTTAAGTTTCAAGCAGCAGATCTGAGGGGCTCTGCCCTTCTCAGATACGTATTCTAATTTCTCTGGGTCAAGCAGGAGGTCACTCCTGTCCAATAAGCTGCAGGGTACCACTCAAAGGTCCGACCACTTCTTGCAGAGTGTGGCACTATTTTGTCCCAGAGTGCACCAATTCTTCCAAATTCATAATGGCTGATGTTCCAGCAGGGAGAGAAGAGCTGGCTAAACACACCCCTAGGATGGCTAATCTCCATAGTCTCTCCCCATTGCATCTGCTCATTCCTTCCTTAATCGTAGCCTCTGGCTGGGTTCAAAAGAGTAGAGTTGTAAATGACACTGATTTCTTCCCCTTCCCTTGAAGTCCATTGTTTACGACTCCTCCCCCTTCTCTGGCACTCCTGTGTAACAGAACACTGCCCTCCCAGCAGAGCTGGTCAACCACAGGGGCTCTTTATCCCCTCTTCACAGAAGCCTGGCTAATCCACTTAACTCTGACCAATCAGGACAGACCACTGGAAGGCTGGATCTGGACTTACAAATAAGAAAGTCTTCTAACTTCTTGTATGTACATTTTAGGAGAAATTCAACAATATCATATTATTGAGTTTATTAATACCATTCTGGGAAGTCTTTGAATGGCACTTTTAGCCTTCTCCTATCAAGAGTTATTAGTTAATAACTTCGTGCCATGTTAACCTATGTGGCAGGGGATTTGCAATGGGAAAATGACTTTGGCATTTTATTCCTGAGGCCAAGAGCAACCAGATTGAAATATCATATTAAGCAATGAACAGTCTGGGCTATATTAAATTGGCGTAGACCAAGAGTTCTATACGTGTACTCTGACCTCATTAGGACCACACAATTAAAAAGTACCGTGGAGATAAAAACAATAGGCCCCGTCATCCAGAAGTATAGTAGGACTCACAAGTTCTTTTCAAGTTCACAAAATGTGTAGTTTGATGTGTTTGTGATTTGTATGTAATGTTTAATGTGTTTATTTGTAGTGACAAACCTGTTGATTTGCTAATGTCACAGTCTTGTACTGAACACTGTAGTAATGTGTCCTGCGTATTATGAAAATGTGTTAATGCGCTGTTCCATTTTCTTCTCTTAGAGAATGTTTAATTGTTTGATACAGCCAAAAGGTTATGGCATATGAGTAAAAATTGACATAATCTATTTGAGGTGTATGGTTTAATTCAAGAAATGGGAAAATCACATAAAGAGACAAAGCACACCAATTGAACAGGTTCTGAGTTAATAAAAGTAATCTCCGACATTGAAAGATTTATTTTGATCTATGGTTGGAGAGGCATTCTTTTGTTATTGCAATTTAGTAGATTCCAGCCTCTCCAATCCTGAAATGAATCACTCCCCTATATGAGACTCTGGGCCATTTTTCCAGCACCAGGGCTTATAAAAACATATTTTATAAGTACTCTGCCTATATCTACAGGACCCCCACCCCTGGTATACCTAGGGGAGACTTTAGGGGTTCTCAATATGCAGAAGTATTGCAGATCCTCCCTCAACAGTGCTCCTAGCACCAAAGTCGAGTTTGTTCAGCACTTTATCACAATGTGGGGAGTGAAATGTGCAATATCACTTAACCCAGGGCATATAAAACTCATTTTATAAGGGTCCTCCTTATAGATACCTGACCCCCACCCCTGTGACACCTAGGGGAGACCCTGGGGGTACCTAATATGCCCAAACATTGTAGGTTATCCATTTTAAGTGCCCCAAACACCAAAATCAAGTTTGGGCACAATTTACTTTTTAAAAGCAGTCCTGCAACACAGAGCTACTTTTAAACTCACCTCAGGCTCAGCAGTGCACACATGCAAGTGCAGAAAGGGCTGCTGGCCTCTAAACTGCCATGCCCTATTATATGCTAGGGACTTAGAGGTAGTTTCAACCCCCCTGCCCTATTATGTACTAGGGCCTTATAGGGTAGGTCATGCCAATCACAGGGGTATCCCAACCCATAGTGTACCCTAGTGTATGTAGGTGTTTTCACTGTATTCTAAATGTGTTTCTTTCAGCATAGTACTGGCCCTGGTTAGGCAGAGCCCAGGGTCAGTCAGAGTCAGTTACTACCAGTACCAGTCAGCAAACAGTTGGGGGGTGCCCAGGGCACAGGATGACTTTCCAACATAGCCCCCTCCAAACGAAAGGGGATGGGTTACTAACCTACACCCTGGTAGTCCTCATCAGCTAAGTGGAAAAACCTGGAAAGTCCATCCGCATTTGCATGGGCAACCCCAGGTCTGTGTTCCACTGTAAAGTCCATTCCCTGTAGGGAAATGGACCACCTTAACATCTTGGGATTCTCCCCTCTCACCTGCATGGGCCATCTGAGAGGCCTGTGGTCAGTCTGAACACTAAAGAGAGTTCCAAACAAATGCGGTTTCAACTTTTTCAGGGACCAAACCACAGCAAAAGCCTCTCTCTCTATGGCACTCCTCCTCTGCTCTCTGGGAAGAAGTCTCCTGCTAATAAAGGCAACTGGCTGATCAAGGCCCTCTTCATTTAGCTGTGACAACACTGCCCCAATCCCTTGTTCTGAAGCACCTGTCAGAACCACAAATTCTTTTGAACAGTCAGGGGCCAGCAACACTGGTGCTGAACACATAGCAACTTTCAGAGTGTCAAAGGCCTTCTGACACTCTGGAGTCCAATCCACCTTTTTGGGCCTCTTCTTAGAAGTGAGTTCTGTTAGGGGCCCCACAATGGTCCAATAATTTTGAACAAACCTTCTATAATACCCTGTCAGTCCAAGGAATGCCCTGACCTGAGTCTGGGTAAGAGGAGCTGTCCAATCCAAAACAGTTTGGATTTTAGCTTGGAGAGGCTGTACATAGCCCCCACCTACCAGGTGGTCCAGGTACACCACAGAACCCTGCCCTATTTGGCACTATTTGGCACTTACTTGCCTTAGTAGTCAGGCCTGCCTGCTGCATGGCCTGAAGCACTTCCCTTAGGTGGCTTAAGTGATCCTTCCAGGTAGAACTTTATACAGCTATATCATACAGGTAAGCTGCACTGAACTGCTCCAACCCAGACAAGACCATGTTCACCAACCTTTGGAAGGTGGAAGGTGCATTCTTTAAGCAAAAGGGCATTACCTTGAACTGATAATATCCCTCTGGTGTGGAGAATGCTGACCTCTCCTTTGCTCCATCAGTGAGGGCAATCTGCCAGTAACCTGAAGTCAAATAGTACTAAGGTACTTAGCAGCCCCTAACCTGTCAATGAGCTCATCAGCTCTAGGTGTAGGGTGAGCAACAGTCTTTGTGACTGGATTCAATCCTCTGTAGTCTGCCCAGTACCATAACTCCTTGGGTCCCCGCTGTGGATTAGGTTTGGCAACAAGCACTACTGGACTGGCCCATGGACTTTCAGAAAGTTCAATTACCCCCAATTCCAGCATTTTAGCAACCTCAGCTTTAATGCTGGCTCTGACATGGTTAGACAACCTGTATAGTTTATTTTTGACATGTAGTCTGTCACCAGTGTCAGTGTGGTGCACACACCACTCAGTGATGCCTGGGGTCAAAGAGAACAGGCCAGCAAACTGCTCCAGCACTTGCTTACAGTCTCTGTGCTGCTGGTCTGTCAACTTGGGAGTGAGTACCACTCCCTCCACTGCACATTAGTGGAGAGTAGGTCAGGCACTGGCTCAGTTTCCTCCTCCACTCCCTCACCAGTGACCAGTAACATGGTCATATCTGCCTTGTCATGGTGGGGTTTCAATCTATTCACGTGCAGGACCCTATGAGGGTTCCTGGGGGTGCCAAGGTCAACCAAATAGGTAACCTCACCCTTCTTTTCTAAGCTTGGATAGGGCCCACTTCACTTGTCATGGAGGGCCCTGGGAGCCACAGGCTCTAACACCCACACCAATTGTCTTGGAGTATACTCAGGCATAGTAGCCTTCTGATCATACCAGTGCTTCATGAGCTCCTGGCTAGCCTCCAGTTTCCTGTTTGCCTTGTACATGTACTCTGCCATTCTAGATCTCAGGCCTAGCACATAGTCAAGCACATTGTCCTTTGCTTCTTTAAGAGGCTTCTCTAAAGCCTCTCTCAGCAGGCTCAATGGCCCCCTCACAGGGTATCCAAACAACAACTCAAAGGGACTGAAACCAATCCCTTTCTGTTGCACCTCTCTGTAGGCAAACAGTAGGCTTGGGAGGACAACATCCCATCTCCGCCTGAGATTCTCTGACAACCCATTTATCATGCCTTTCAGGGTTTTGTTGAATCTCTCAACTAGACCATTTGCTTGTGGGTGATAGGGGGTGGTGAACTTGTAGTTGACACCACACTCATCCCACATAGCAGTCAGATAGCTGGACAGAAAGTTTGTGCCCCTATCTGACACCACCTCTTTCGGAAAACCCACTCTGGTGAACACACCAAGCAGTGCTCTAGCCACCTAGAGGCATGGTCCACTACCACTAAATATACCTATTCCCTGATACAGTAGGTGGGTCCAGGGGACCAACAATGTCCATCCCCACTCTTTCAAAAGTAACCCCAACCCTGGCAGTGGTATTAAGGGAGCTTTGTCTTGCACCCTGCCTTGCCACCGGCCTGACAGGTGACACAGGATCTGCAAAACTCCTTTACCTTTTCAGACATATGGGGCCAGTAGAAATGGTTCACCAACCGGTTCCATGTCTTTGTCTCTCCCAAATTTCCTGTGAAGAGGATATCATGACCCAAAGTCAGGATGAACTCTCTGTACTGCTGGGGCACCACCAACCTCCTAGTGGCCCCCTCCTTGAGGTTTCTGGCCTCAGTATAAAGCAGTCCATCTTCCCAGTTGAGTTTGTGAAACCCACTGTCACCCCCCTCCTCTTGCTTAGAGGCAATCCGCCTCAAGCTCTCAAAGGTGGGACGGTCTCTCTGTCCCTTACTGAACTCCTCTATGCTCCTGTCAGTTCTGCCAAATCTGACAGCTCTGGCAGGGATGGAGTTATGGGTGGGCAGAGCTCGCGGAGTTCTACTCCGTGGAATTCTGCGAAGTTATCTAAAAACTCTGGGAGATTTCGCGGAGTTCCGCGTGAGGCGGAGTGCCGCCCGGTCCTATAAACACACACAGCAGGTAATTCACACCACCACCAAACTGTTGGTATCATATGATAGCCAATCAGAGAAAGTGTGCAATAACAAATTATCAAGTAAAAAAAAATTAAAAACTCAGAGTATTTCTGCTAAGAGCAGCCTTTGCCCCGGCTCCAGTAATATGCCGGGTATATCCGTAACTGTTGAAGTTCTGCCGGAATGCTTCTGAGCGCACCGCACTCTTTGTTGCGTGCGTACTGTCAACATTAAAATCCTGACCTTTGTTTCAGTTTTTTATAACACAAACCTATCTGAGGTCAGAGGTCCTCCTTATTAGCACAGAGAGGGGGGAGAAAATGAAAAAGGGGCCTATTGCGCAGGCGGCGGTGTCAACTGTCAGTATATCGACCCTGGCCACAGAAGGCTTGGGTTGGCAAAAATAGTGTAGCGCAACACAATGTTGTCTGTAAAAGCTCAGCATAACACTCTATCATCATATAATATGGCTAAGGGTGAAATGTAAATATTTTCTTACCTGGGGTAAGAGTACTGCTCCAGGTCACTGCCAACCAGCACAGCGCACGCCTCTATTTCCACTTCATTGTGCTCTCCCAGCACGTCATCTAGATAAAAACACGTCATCCTCCAGCCGGAGTCCAGTAGTGCCCGCTTCTGCCCAGCCTGCTCATGCTGCCATAGTTTGCAAGGCACTGAGCGCGCTGGTCTGATGATAGCAGCGGGAGAGTAAGGAAGCCCAATGCAAGCTCAGAGTAGGGGTGTAGAGAGAGAATAAGGAGGAGTAGCACCAGTTAAAGAAAGTATCTCTCGTCACCTCAATTTAAACTGGAAGCCAGATAAACGCTCTGAATATTTATGTGCAGCAAAACAAACTTTTGATGGTTTCATTTTAAAGCACCTAATTTATTAAGCAATAATAACATCCCCCTAAATGCAGTATTATGTGCCAAAGACGGCAATTACGTAAGGAGAGGGGTGGCTAAAGCATTGACACTGAAAACATACATAAACGTAGATGCATGCTTCGTGATGTGCGCAGCGTGTGGCTTTCTTTCATTTCCTTCTAGCACGCACTTCTAGAGCAAAATATCACATTCACAAATAATTCTAATTTTACTTTTATTTCCCCAAAAGTAAACACCGGCATTGCTCACCAAGCTGCAAGATGTCAGTTCATGGATGAATAGGTAATAGATGTTTTGTTTTGACTTATACCACTTCATGCACCTAATTTTGTAGCATATGGGCACCGTGAAAAACAATTTCACTAGTATCAAGAATGCATTGCAATTACGGATCTAATGCATTCACTTTTCTCGAGTCATAATTTGGAGCTCAGAAATAATAAAGCCTGAGCCATTCTCAGCACTTACCAGCTGAGAGTGACACAACTCCTCTCTGCGCACAGCTGCTGTCCAAAATAGGTTTCTCATCTCTCAAGTGAACAGCTTGTGCGAGTTCTCGCCTGCCTCGGAAAACAGGGGCATCATTAAAGGTTTTGCTGCCCATTTTTTGATGAATGTCTCTGCAACTACTAGAATCACCTTTGAACCCAGCGAGGGAATCAGGCCTGAAGTCTATGAAATAAATGCAAAGGCAACCAGACATGTACTGCAGATATCACACTGTCAACGTATCAGACCAGAGCAGTTCTCCCTTTCAGTACAGAGGCAAGATCTGCAGGTGTTAATTACCACTACTCCAAGGGCTGCACTTCACAACATCATTCAAGAGCAGCATGCAGTTTAAAAGCATGGGAGCAATTCATATGGAAGGTATTTTCCCTAAAAAAGTCTTTTAAAATCACGCCGGTATTTCCAGACTGATCAGCAGCCAGTTACACGTGCATTTCTTGAAAATGTTGGAGAGGTGATGACAGTGTCTTCATCACTAGAAAAGAGAGCGGAGAAATGGGACAGAGACTGGGTGAAACTAAAGTATAGGACTGAAGGCTGTAATTCTTAAGCCCGCGCCGGTAAACTCCGCTCCGCCGGCAGGTGACATCGTTTTTTCTCCAAACTCCGCTTTCCAAGCGGAGCACGGAGTAGGAAAACTCCACAAATTCCACCGGCGGAGCGGAGTTTACCACCCAGGGTTAGATGTAGTACCTCCCTCAGAGGCCAGATCCTCCCCATCAGGGTTAGATTCTTTCTACACCTTTGGAGTTCTCTGGGCTGGTTCACCAGGCCCTGTACCCTTGTCCTTGGATGCTTGGCCCTTTGTTCCAGGGTCCAAGTGTCCAGCCCCTCCCTTCTGGCTAGTCCGTGACCTAGTCACAGCACATACCCACTCAGGGAGCTCCAATATTTTCTTATGGAGTCCTCTCTCCACCTCTGACCACTCAGAGGCTTCAAGATCATTGCCCAGTAAACACTGGACTGGGAGCACCTTTGACACAGCTACCTTCATGTGGGAAGTTGGAGGACTCCTTAGGGTTTTGACCTTCTTTTCCCCGGGCTTTCCCCTGGGGAGGGACCTGTCCTCCTTTCTTCTGGTCACCCCCCTAGTGCTGAATGGAAACCCGTGTTCTCACCCACTCATCAGCTGCTTCTCCCAGCTCTCTGGGGTCTGTCAGCTGAGAGTCCACTAGATACTGGTGTAACTTCTCTTCTGCACAATGAGTCAAAATATATTCTTTCAAAAACAAATTATACAATCCCTCATATGTGTCAACAATCCAGCTTTCCAGTGCCTTCACTGAAACGTCCACAAGTCGACCCAAGACTTTGAACTCAATTTCTGGGTGCCTCTAAACTTCACCCTGTACTGCTCTGGAGTCAGACCAAATCTCTTGACTAAGCTTGCCTTCATCTACTGGTATGATTCTGCATCCTCTCCCTTCAGGGTCACGAGCCTATCCCGCCCAGCTACTGGAATCAACTCCCACAGGAGTGCACTCCAATACTTAGAGTGGACCCTACCCATTCTAAGGGCCCTCTCAAAGGCTGCTAGCCACTTATCAATGTCACCCCCCTCGGTGTACTTGGGTACTATACCCTTGGGAAGTTTGTGATCAAAACCACCACCCCTGGACGTCTCAAAATCATCATCATTTTCACTGCCACCATTGCTTTTCTCCTCCACCCTCTCCCATTTATTCTTAGCCAATTCCAATTTCTCCTTTTCCAAGGCTATCAAAGCTAAATGGGCCTCAAGCTGTCTCTATGTAAGGGACAGTGGTGGTCCCTTCCCCCCTCCCACCATCTGGAGTCATATGGCTAACACTAGAGAAAACGGAAGAGGCATCATCCTCACCCCCCTCTTGGATGAGGTTGGGGCAACACCCTTCATCCCCCCTGGAATCTCCTCAGCTTCCCCCGCCCAGGCCTTCCTAATCGTGTGGGCAGCAGGCAGCCCCCTCAGCCTACACTGTACCCTAAGATCAGCCTTCCTGAACTGGGACAGTTTAGATAGGTCCAGCTCCATGGTTCCCTAGTTTTGGGTAACAACAATTAGGCACAACAGACTTAGAATAGTTTGGAAAAATTAAAACAATGGATTAAAAACAGTTTAGTCCAAATTCCAAAAATCAAAATCAAACGTTTTGTTCTAAGGCAATTTAGAGGATTTTACAATCTTAATTCAATTTACTGAAAGGTGTACTTTTTAAACATAAGTGCTCATCCACACCGCTGAGCACCAAATGTTGGAAAGTGGATTATTAGTAGGGGCAAATGTATAACTGGTCTGGTTGGTACATGGACCCACTAGGTTTATTTAAAAGACCCCTCACACACCGACCTAGTCGGTGTCATGCTTCATCATTGGGGTCCCAACCGGGTGGCCGAATGCCGCCCGGTTGTGCTACGACGCCTGATTACAGCGGAGCTGGTTTGATGTGAGTATGTGATGTGATGTGAAATTAATTTAAAAATATCTCTGAGAATCCTAGCCTGTAAACTTTATTAGTGGCGGCTCAGGATATGGTTAAAATAAGTGTAGTGCAACTAGAATGGGAGGTTATTATCCCTAGTTGGCTATGTGAATGGTCTACATGTTTCAGCCCACAGTAAGGATTGTAAGGGGCTTTCTTCAGGACCGGGTGGTGAAAACGTGAGTGGCAAAGTGAGTAATGCCACGTGAGAAAAATAAGAAAGTACCTACACACGCGCTAAGGTGTGTGGACTAGGTGTCAACGTACTTACGGACACTGAAAAAGACCTGTGGGAAAAAGAAGACAACACAGAACATATATGTACATAATTGTTAAGCAACATAAAATGCAACCTTATGTTGGTGCTATGGTCTTAGCACAATGACCGACCTTGTGATTGTACGTATTAACTGGACGAGGTGGAGCATGCTGCATGCGAAAAGTGACAAGCAGCCTATGATGATCACCCCTGTCTTATAGATGCTATGAAGCTGAAGAGCTTCAAGTGAGATCCAAGTGGTTATGTTGCTCAAGGTGGTGAGCAAAACATGGTTTTTCGCAGGTCACCACTCTGTAACTACTGGTGAGCTGGTAGGGGCCACCGTGATTGGTGGTCACGTGGCGCACTGTGCAGATCATATCCACAATAGTAGTAGTGCCTGGCGAGAGCGTTAGGTATAAGTGATCATGCGGCGCGCCTAGCGAGAGCATTAGCACAAGTGATCATGCGACGCGCTGAGGCGGTAATAAAAACATTTAGAACAAGCAGAGAGCTTCTATTAGCAACGCTGTTTATAAAAGCATAATTGCACTATGTGTGAAAATTGGCAGCCGATCGGGACTCAGGAGGGGTCGCATCCGATGACAGAATCTGGGGAAAGTAAAGTTTGAAATGAGCACGGAAAGTCATTAGTGCTCGGGTCCTTCTGTGAGAAAGAAAGCAGCGCAACCTTACTTAGTATAGAGATGGAACCCGTCTGAGAACCTAGTGTGGTCTCCCGTGATCCCGGCTGGTGTGGAGCGCGGGAAAAAAAATGCTTTTAAGCCTGTATCTCCTCCTGGAGACGTGCCTGTATGCTCGTAGGGAAGCAGGGAGGAGTGGCGCTGCCGTGCGCAGTCGCTCTGTTGCAGCTTGGAGCTCCGAGTGTGGCGGAAAGCTGTGCATGCGTACGCATGCGCTGAGGTGCTGGGTAAGATAGGGAAAAAAATCGGCCATCTTGGAATGGTCCGCAATTGAACAAGAAGACTTCTTACATTGGAAGCAGTGTGGGACTATAAGTAGCAGAGGTGCTCTGTGCTGAGAGCCCTCGGCGAAGAATGCATAGTCACTAGGAACGGCCCGGTGTGGGAAGATGGACTGGTGGTATGCACTCCAAGTAGTGCGAAAATAAATGTAAAAATGAAAATGAACAAATGAAAATGAAGGGATGGCAGTACATGACTAGGTGTGCAGAGGGCCCAAAAGGAGGGCACTGAAATAAAATCACGGGCGGGAAAAAGGTGTTTCCCAGGTGCCCACTCTATTGGGGTTCCATCTCTATTGGGGCTCAGGTGCACATGGGGTGCTCAGGGGATGGTATGGAGGAATAAAACAGTGTTTATGTTTTCCTGAGACTGTTCCAAGGAATGTTGTCGTTAAGGCCAGTTTTGTGGCTGGACAAGCGATAGATCCATCTTTGCTCCTTCTCAAGGAGGCGGCTCTGAATGTTTGGTAGATTTGGGTCCAGTGCTTCTATAATGACCCAGCGCATGTCATTGGTCGTGTGGCCCGCTTCAAGGAAGTGGTTCGTCATGCGGGTTGTGTTTTTCTTACAGCGTATAGTGCTGCGGTGTTCACAGATCCTTGTCTTGATCTTGCGGTTGGTCATGCCAATATAGATGAGATTACAGGGGCAGACAATGCGGTAGACCACATGTTCTGTGTTGCAATTCGTATGTTGTCTCAGTTGCCATGTTTTCCCTGGTTCCAGACTGAGGTTTTTGGTGGTTTCGGTGATATGGCCTGTAATCAGGCGTCGTAGCACAACCGGGCGGCATTCGGCCACCCGGTTGGGACCCCAATGATGAAGCATGACACCGACTAGGTCGGTGTGTGAGGGGTCTTTTAAATAAACCTAGTGGGTCCATGTACCAACCAGACCAGTGATTGTATAACATCCACACAGAGGGTTCGTCCTTCCTTGTTTAGCTTATCAATATACCGGGGATACGGACGCACCCCATATTTCCCTTGCTCTCCCATTGTTTTGTTATGCAAATGTATAACTGCCACTGGCAATAAGGCCACTAACACAGTATAGGGCTCAGAATAGGTCTTAGAAAATTATTCCTATGCTCAACCCTTGGTAGCTTGGCTGCGAGCAGGCAGGCTTAACTTCAAAGACAGGTATGTAAAGCATTTAAAAACACCAATTCAGTAAAAAATTAAGACACAATGCACAATAAAAATCCAACACCAATTTATAAAAATAGGAAATATTTTTATCTTTAAAAAGACACCAAAACAACAAAAATCCAATGTAGGGAACCGGAGATATGAATTTTCAAAGATTTAGCATTATCTAGCACATAGAAACCTATAGCGCCTTATCGGGACATCTGGTCGCGATAGACCGGGTCAAAGTCATATTTCAGGCCGACCACGATGGAGCCCTGCTCGGCTACCCCTCGCAGAAGGTCTCGGTCACAGTCTTTACCACTGGACTTAGAAACTTTTCTGGAGTCGAAGCTCTCAGCCAGTCCGGATTCGGTGAGGGTTCGCCGGATTGCCTTGCGACGAGCTCCCGGTCAAAATTATTCAAGTCCGACCTTCGGAGCGTTCCAGCAGGACAAACTTAGGATCCAGGCTGACCCGCGGTTGAAGGCAGGCGGCTTGACTTTCGCGGTTGCTCCCGGTCACCTTTTCTTCATTCGGACTTAGAAACTTTTACAGAGCTTTTTCTCGCGGGGTCCCTCGATGCTCTTCACCAGGCCAGATTCGGTGAGGGCTCGCCAGACTCGGATTTCGCCTACTCCCGGTCAAACTCTGGAAGTAGGACCTATGGAGTTTTCCAGCGGGATCAACCTGGACGTCAGGCCTACTTGCGGTTGAAGGCAGGCGGCTTGGCTGGCCAGGTTGAGTCGGTCCCCTTATTGAGATTTTTTCCAAAGTTGCTCCAAAGTTCTACAAACTCCTGAAATGTCTTCCTGAAGTTCCCCAAAGGGT
The DNA here is from genome assembly GCA_963921515.1 of Calotriton arnoldi. Taxonomy (NCBI): domain Eukaryota; kingdom Metazoa; phylum Chordata; class Amphibia; order Caudata; family Salamandridae; genus Calotriton; species Calotriton arnoldi. Next base: position 768,502 of record CAWUFW010001167.1, read on the forward strand.
CCTAAAGTGTCTCAAACTCACTCCAAGGGTCTGGAATCTCCAAGATGGTCCTTGAAAGTTGAGGATTTCAGTTTCCACAATCCACTTGGACAAAACCCGTACAAATCCACTGGAAGTTCTCCAGGTTGAGGATCCTTGGTGGTGATGTTCCAGGTGAGCTCTGTTAACCTGTAGCTTGCAGGTAGTCCACTCTTTAGTCCTTTCACAGCAACGTAATCCACAGGCTGCAGTTTCAGATGGTGCAGAAGGTGCAGTCTTCAGAGTGCAGACCTTAGGAAATGCACATCAAACTTCCAGCATGGCCCGTCTTGCTTTCTTAAGTTTCAAGCAGCAGATCTGAGGGGCTCTGTCCTTCTCAGATACTTATTCCAATTTCTCTGGGTCAAGCAAGAGGTCACTCCTGTCCAACGGGCTGCAGGGTACCACCCAAAGGTCTGACCACTTCCTGCAGAGTGTGGCACTATTTTGTCCCAGAGTGCACCAATTCTTCCGAGTTCATAGTGGCTGATTTTCCAGCAGGAAGAGAAGAGCTGGCTAAACACACCCCTAGGATGGCTAATCTCCATAGTCTCTCCCCCTTGCATCTGCTCATTCCTTCCTTAATCCTAACCTCTGGCTGGGTTCAAAAGAGTAGAGTTGTAAATTACACTGATGTCTTACCCTTCCCTTGGAGTCCATTGTTTATGATCCCTCCCCCTGCTCTGGCATTCCTGTGTAACAGAACACTGCCCTCCTAGCAGAGCTGGTCAACCCCAGGGCCTCTTTATCACCTCTTCAAAGAAGCCTGGCGAATCCACTTAACTCTGACCAATCAGGACAGACCGCTGGAAGGCTGAATCTGGTCTTACAAACAAGAATGTCTTATAACTTCTTGTATGTACATTTTAGGAGAAATTCAACAATATCATATTGCTGAGTTTATTAATAACATTCTGGGAAGTCTTTGAATGGCACTTTTAGCCTTCTCCTATCAAGAGTTTTTAGTTAATAACTTCTTGCCATGTTAACCTACGTGGCAGGGGATTTGCAATGGGAAAATGACTTGGGCCATTTTTCCAGCACCAGGGCTTATAAAAACATATTTTATAAGTACTCTGCCTATATCTACAGGACACTCACCCCTGGTATACCTAGGGGAGACTTTAGGGGTTCTGAATATGAAGAAATATTGCAGATCCTCTCTCAACAGTGCTCCTAGCACCAAAGTCGAGTTTGTGCAGCACTTTATCACAATGTGGGGAGTGAAATGTGCAATTTCACTTAACCCAGGGCATATAAATCTCCTTTTATAAGGTTTCTTCTTATAGATACCTGACCCCCCACCCCTGGGACACCTAGGGGAGACCCTGGGGGTAATTAATATGCCCAAACATTGTAGGTTATCCATTTTAAGTGCCCCAAACACCAAAATCAAGTTTGGGCTCAAGTTACTTTTTAAAAGCAGTTCTGCAACACAGGGCTACTTTTAAACTGACCTCAGCAGTGCACACATGCAAGTGCAGAAAGGGCTGCTAGCCTCTAAACTGCCATGCCCTATTATATGCTAGGGACTTAGAGGTAGTTTCAATCCCCCTGCCCTATTATGTACTAGGGCCTTATAGGGTAGGTCATGCCAATCACAGGGGTACCCCAACCCATAGTGTACCCTAGTGTATGTAGGTGTTTTCACTGTATTCTAAATGTGTCTCTTTCAGCATAGCACTGGCCCTGGGCCTGGTTAGGCAGAGCCCAGGGTCAGTCAGAGTCAGTTACCACCAGTACCAGTCAGAAAAAAGTTGTGGGGTGCCCAGGGAACAAGATGACTTTCCAACACTAATGCAATATTGCTGGCATACGTCAAAATCTTAGTATTAAATCAGTTTACAACAACCAGGCTTATTAAAACATTCTCCTCTAGCCTGCATAGCAAAGGGTAACTATAGAGAGCGAATAAGAGGGGTGAGCATGGACATCCCTGCCTTGTCCCTTTTGTGATCCAAATCTTATCTGATTCCATTCCCATTGTTTGCAATCTGGCAGTGGGTTTGTAATATAATGTCTGAATAGCTGTAATGAAGCCGGGGCCTATCCCCTTTCTCTTGAGTACTGCTCATAGATAGTAGCATGTGACCCGGTCGAAAGCTTTCTCGGTGTCAAGCAGAATTATAGCCATAGGAGTCTCTAATACCCTTGCCACATCAAACAATGTGATTGCTCGCCTAACGTGGTCGGTAGTCCCTCAGCCCAGAATGAACCTGTGCTGCCAAGGAAGAACCATTTTGACTATTACCCTGCAGAGCCGAGTGGCGAATATCTCAGAATTAATGAATGATTTATAAAGTGCCAGAATTACATCCTAAGGGGAATCTCCACGCTGAAGGCAGCGGAAAACCAGACCAGTGGATTAAATTGCAGACAAGTTCAGTTTTGAGGAGTTTCCTAAAAACGAGGAGATCCATGCACTTTCGAAGGTACAAGGGCAGGAGATTCCAATAGAGGGGAGCAAGATAGATAAAAGCTTTACCTCCCGTACAGCATTTCCTAAAGCAGGGGGTGATGAGTAGTTATTTCTCCCCAGAGCGTAAGGATCTGCCGGGCTGATAGGAGATGAGTCACTATTAATCAATAAGATAGGCCTTTATGAGCCTGGATTCAGTGGGTGCGTCCCCTTTTTCATGAATACCACTACGTTAGTGGCTGTTCACGAGGCTGGGGCTGAAAGCCCCTGCTGGGCTTCAAGGAAGGTGTTACCAATGTCCACAGTCAATACAGAATGGAAAACATTATACAATTCCAGCAGTATCTTTCTGGTCCTGCCACCTGACTGGTTGCTAAAGAGACGAATGCTAGTTTGACTTCCTCTGGAGTAATTGGGGCACCTGGAGATGTGTGCTCCTCTACATCTAATACCCCTCTTTTTAATGTATCTAAATACTGCTCAGCATCCACTAAAGGGGGAAACTGATCTTCCTGCTAAAGTGTGTCATGATATTCTTTAAAACTCTAACAATAGCTTCCGAGTTCTGGCCAAGTGTCCATCCTTGTCCGTTATGGCACTGATACCGACGTGTACTTCCTTCTGGCATGTACGCAGTGCCAGGAGCGTGTCTACACTCTCACCATATTCATTGCATTCCACCATTTGGGCTTGATACGTCTCTGCTATTTTCTTAATATAAAAGCAATCAATTTATGCTAGCTTTGACCACCTCAATCTTTTGAAGAATCCCCTCATCTTCCTCCCCTTCTGCTATCACTTTGACATGCAGAGCTTCGAGATCCCTAGTTCCTTATACAGTTCCCTCACTTTGTCGGCCTGTGTCCTCTGAATGTAAAGGCTAAAGCTAAGGGTCTCCACCTTCTTCCTGCTTTTAATGAGTCCCAAACTACACCTACTAATGCAGTCCATCTGTTACCTTCCATAAATACTATCAGCCATCCCTTTACATGTTAAATATATTCTGAATTAATGAGCAGCCACTTATCAAAGTTAAAGTTTGAGATTGCCCAAATGCAGACACTACCTGACATTATATTATCAGAGGATTGTGATCTGAAAATATCTTGGGATGTATCCCAAAACATACCTCCCTCACAAACCCAGATGAAACCAAACAATAATCCAACCAAGCGAATTTCTTGTGGGGATATGAAAAAAGGTATGGCCTGTGTCAGGTGCCCTTAACTTAACCCAAACCTCAATGAGTCCATGATCCCTCATAAGCTGCTCAACTGCTCTATAAGCACTACGTTTCTGACAAACATACCTCTCAGGCAGTGGTAGATTTTGAGTAAAGTCTATGTAAATGTTAAGATTCCAACACAATATGAAAGGAGTAGACCACAAAGCCAGCTTCACATCCAAATATTCCATAAGTGCTGGTTCGTCCAGATTAGAACCATATATGAAACAAATAGTGAAACATATCACAGCAACCTGATATTCCACCATTGCCCACCTTCCTAATTTGTCAGAGAGGTAGCCCTTCACCATACAAGCATTCCTACGAGCCAGAATTGTCATTGCCCTTATAGTGGTTCCCTGCGTAGTACATATCAGGAGAGTATAACTGAGGGTCTCTAGCAGATCCCTATCTTCCCCCTTTATATGTGTCTCTTGTAGGCAAATAATGTCTGCACCCAAAGTTCTCAGCCCCTCGGCCACCTTAATCTTTTTAGACCAGTCATTTAGACCACAGACATTAACTGTACAGATACAGATTTCCTTGTTTGTGCCATTCAGATTTGTAGCAGTGTCATTACAGTGTGGCTGATTACCCATAACTGATTTAAATAGGAGCTGATTATACTGCATAATACCAGACGCTTAACTTGGGATACCCTCTTGTTCTTCCTCCAGTCGTCTTTCTTCCTTAGAGCAATAATTTGGGCAATTTCAATTGGATGATACTCATCCTTCTTAGCATTCAAACTCTTTGTTTTGCTCTCCTTTTTCATACACCCCATTCCACCCTGGCTACCCTATACCCCTTCACAAAACCTTCCCATCTCCTCGCTCCCTCCAACCTCTCAACCCCATCCTTCAAAATGAAGCGGATAGACCTATGCTGGTCTGTGTGCGCGGGCCCTTCTTCCTCCCGAACCAAAGCAATTCTTTAAAGAAAGAGTGAAGAAAAAAACCAAAAGAAAACCCCCCATAAGTCAAATATTAAAAAACTCATTTCATGATCCAAATTAACTCCCTTTAGCATGTCCCCCTTGCATTCGTATCATACTACTCAGCACATACTCTCAAGGTACTCTTTTGCCTTAATCTCTGAGGAGAATAAACAAAACTTTCTATTAAAGATTATCTTGAGCCCTGCGGGGTTAATAAAATAGGCTTGTGCTCCCTTATCCTTGAACGGCTTTATCAGTTGCCTCAACCTCCAGCGCCTGTCTACTGTATTTTGACAGAAGCCTGTTCTCACAAAAAAGAGTGCCCATCTATACAGCATTTAGAGTTCAGATGCGCTTTTTGAACACCCCCTTCTAAGAAGGAAATTACCAAAATGGCCAAGACGGCCCAAGGTTTCAGATTGGGAGACAACTACCCTGGTGCATTCACCTCTTCATAGGTGGGAATCGGTGATCCCTCTGAATTTTATGGTCCCAGTTCCAACCTTCAAGTTGGAAAGGCACTCCGAGCAACTTGACCACAAACATCCTTAAATCGTTACCCACCACACCCTCTGCTATTCTCAAAATCCTTAGATGATTGCGGTGTTGGCGAATCTCAAATTCTTCCAGATTCCACTGAGTATCCACTAGTTGTGCCTCATGCACAACACACTGTTCCCTTATCAAAGGGAGTACTGTTTCTACAGCTGCTGCCCGCCCTCCAATGTCAGGATTTTCTCAGCAATCTCAGAGCATGTCTTTGAGATCCTCGGCACTGCACCCTGAGACTACCTGGTCCAATAGTGGTGGTAAGAGGGGGCTCCACAATAGCCATTGCAGGGGCTCGAGTGAATTCTCCAGTCTGTAGCTTCTCCATCGCTCTAGCAATTGATGACCTAGTAACAGATAGCCTGAACAGCCTGTTCCAGAGCACCTTCTCTCACTTGGTTTGTCTTGTTAATCAGATGCTTAGGAACAGACTCCAGTCCCTCTTTTGAAACTGTTCGGGTGCCCGCGTGCTGGGGTTGATATGCTGCTTGCCTCTTTTCCCACAGAGTTTTCTTTAGAAGGTCCTTAGTGATTAGTTTAGCCCAGACAGTACCAGCTACAGAGGTAGAGAGTGCACCCGCCTTGTTGCTTGCCTTGCCTTTGGCTGCCATTTTCATTGTTGTCGAGGCCCCCTGTGTAGGTAGCTCCAGCTTGAAACTCGCTGAAACATCACTAAGGAAGCCCTAGGCAAGCTTCCATGTTTTTTGCCCCTCCTAAACTGAGAGCCATTCCGCTGAGAGTCTTCACAGCCCTCGTGTTCCTTGGGGCCATTTTCCCATCAGTGTTGCCAGATTGGGCTATTTCCCGCCCAAATGGGCAACATTTTTCCCATTTGTGCGACATTTTTCCCATTTGTGCGGAGAAATAGCTCACTGGGCGGTGTGCACACAGTTGGGCTTTATTTGTCCCTTAATGCGCAAAATCCCTGAGTGCGGCAGCACCACCAAACGAAGTACATTCAAGGCAATCCTTCTAAAGCATTTTTTCAGAGTAAACATTTTTTCCATATGGACTCCACCTAAGCAATGTATCCTATAAAAATAGAGACATATTGCTTAAAATGACACAATGGGTGTCAGTGAAGTGATACTACATCATCCATCATACCCCAGACCAAACGGAAGATTGAAATCTCTAAGCCAAGGGAAAGTGCTCATCATGAAGGCATATACTGACATGCCCCAAACCTTTTTACTTTGTTACAAGTGGGTGCCAGAATGACTCAAAGTAAAACGGAGCAGTGAGGATTCGCTAAGACACTAACTGGGGTAACCTCGAGGAAGAGAGAGGAAGAAAAAATAAGGTACGATAAATGAAGTGTTTAATCTGCAGTCCTCTAGCTCTGGAAACCCCCTCCCACTTGAAAAGAGAAACCTATGTGTTTTTTAAATGAACATCAATTTCGCTGCAAATTCCGTGCGGGTTCCTCCTTCAATAATTAATCAACATTCAGGAATGCTGAGCGAATTCTTCTATGACGTGAAACGTCGGGGCACCAAAGCATGTTTTTTGAAGCATGACATTTTTCCATCTGGGCTGCACCTAAAATATGCATATAATGAAGTGATCTACTTTTTAGCTAGTATGCCGAAAGGCGGAAATGAAATGAAATACTGTATAATGTCCAGCCCATAATTTACGATGGATTCTCTCTTTTATATGTTTTAGTCTTTTAAACATGGTTAATTTTAACTGGTGCTTTTAAATATATTGTATTGTGATGTACTTTTTTGGATCTCTGAGATCGTAAATAAAGTTAATGATTCGCATATATGCATGTTGTTAGAACAAAATCTAAATAGATTGTGTTTAATGATACAACGGGTGTTAAATGAAGCGAGCATTTAAGATAGGTGAGACTAACTCAAACTCAACCCCACAAAATAAATGTCCTGCTTCCCCCTTTAAAAAGACTCACACCCATGTATAACTCACATGCCATCTTCCAAGAGACAGATTAAGATGGGCACAGTTTGTTTTTAATAATTGAGGTCCCGTAATAATCTTTTTATTTAGTAGAGGTGCATGAAAAAAAGAGCACTTTTAGGTTGGGTAGAATCTGGCAACACCAATTTCAAAAATTGTTGGTGAAATGTTCCTTTGTCCATTTGTTCATTATTTGTATTGAACTTGTAGAGTTCCATCCCTGAGGGATAAGTTGGGTCCTTGACTATGACCTCGTAATAAGATGTACATCCAGAGGTTGAAACGTGTTGGCAAATGCTCTTAAATGGCACCATACGAACACTTTTGAAAGAAGGAAGTGATTACCTTTTAACATACATTATCGTCAAAATATCATGGAAGGGGCCAATCTAAAGGACTTTTTGTAATCCTCAATGTATCATTGGGCAGTTGATGAATTCTACCAAGCTATTTTAATGACTAATCCTATGGATAGCATCGGCTGATTGAATAGGCAAAGGACTCTGAATATTGTATATTTGTGCGTAATTTGTGTACATCAGTGTATTGTTGTGTATATATTTGTCTGGGATATATGGAATTATGTTTCCTTTGTAGGTGTTGCTGTACAAATTTATGTTGTTTTTCCATTTCTTTAAATTGGTGAAATGAGGGAATGGTGTGAAAAAAGACAATGGCAATGACAATATCATGAAATATGAGGTATATTGATTCACATACAGGATTAATGTACTGTGGTGTGAAAAATAGATTAACCCATAGCCAGTGGGGCTTTGTTTGTTTGCCTTGATTGATCCCTCCCCCACTCTGGCTTGATAGGATCAAACCCCATTGTTTTGTAAAACAATCAAAGTACTGCAGAGCTCCTGGGCTTAGCAGAGCAGGGCTGTCATTCATTCATAGCGCGAAAGCACTACCTATGGCAGCCCTGTCTGTCCCCGGTCTGCCCCCAGAGTGACTGAACTTATGTGGTCTCCAGGGCCAGGCCTCTCTCTTATTGGATTTCCCCATGGTGTGAGCAGGTCTTGTCTGGCACAGCTTGCTACTATGCTGAGAGTCCATGTGGGTCCCATAATTTCCGAAGGATAAAAGTCAGGTAAGATACATGGTAAAAAAAAAAACTATGGTTGGATACTGCTAGTTGGGGACTGTTTTAAATGACACATTTTACTTGACTCAAAACCAGTCAAGTTCCGCTAATAGGACCCAGGACCAGAACAGTGGATACATCAGTTTTAAATAGGCTTTGAAGAATGATATTTCGTTTAGGGGTAAGCTATTTAAAATTCTAAAACCCACCCATCGAAACATGTACAAGCTCAAAAAATGTGTTAAATTCAAATTCATTTTATTAAATTACAAATCCACTCCTAAATCTCTATCTGAGTATTGTGGTAAAATGCTAGCAAGCACATTCCATGATGAAGGTATACTACATTTAAGTATTTTCTGTTAAAAAGAAAATAAGATATTAGAAAACAGCCTTTTGCTTTAAAAAAGAAAAACACACACACACCAATGGTCTACTAACCAAATGTGTGCCATGTACGCAAGCGTAAGCTCCCGAACTCCTGCTTATGCTCCACTGCGAAAGTCTTTAAATTACAGGCTGCTGGGACATAATGCTGACGAGGTGCACCTGAAAGTTTGCGGTGCCAGCCAGCCCTGCATGTGCAGCCACCGGTATACAACGTTGTCAGATCCCCAGAGAAGGACTAAAGTCTATTTGCAAGGCAGCAGCGACATACAGAGAGCAATGGAAACATAGTTTAAAATGGCCTGGAGATAGGTTGTTTTTAACCCCATTATCTCTCTCCAAGTACAGTTCTGACTTGTCCCCCAACTGCCGGTTCTGTAAAAACACCCCTGGCACATTCCTACACTCCTTTTTTCTTTGCCCTAGCATATTCTCTTTTTGGACCAAGGTATGTAAATCAATCACCTCCATCTGCTCTATCAATTTTCCTTTCGATATCTACTCCATATTTTTGGGCAGTAATTCTGTAAATTGGTTTGGTGCTCACAAGATGGGCAAGTTTGTGGATTTTTTAATTGCTGTTGCCTTTCAGGTAATTACCTCCAACTGGAAGGATGCCACTAAGGTTTCTTTTTCTGCTTGGTGGAATCTTCTCTGTTATCACCATAGGCTCGATAGAGCTTCTGCCACCACATCTCAACAACTCCTTCGAAAGGAAGCCTTTTGGTCTCCACTCACCAACTATTTATCCTCTTCTGCACTACGCAACAATGACAGATCCTTTGTCTTTCAGCCACCATGAGTATTACGTTACATTTCTCTTATACTGTTCTTATTAGATAATGTACTGTTCCTACTTTGTTATCAGAAATGTATAGTGTTTGTTATTGGATATTTTTATTTATTATATCTGGTAAGGATGTTGATTTATTTCTATTCTTTTTGGTTTGTTTTGTTTCCCTTTTTCCCCTTTTCTCTCTCTCTCTCTCTTTTTCTTTCTTTCTTTCTCCAAAATAAAAAACATAAAATGCTAATTTGTTAAGCTTCACAGCTCGTCATTATTGCTTCCACCATTTGGTTTCAGTTTTCTAGAAGGTCGTTGTCCTACTTTTTCATTTTACCATGCTTATGCATAATGTGTGATATTTTCTGCAATTCTTTTTTTTTTGGTTATTAGCATTTTATAAAATACAAACGTCTCACGTTATTGAAATAGGACATCATAGTGATCAAATGAGTCTGAACACGTGAGCTAGCAAACAAAAACTAAAGTAACTTAAAACACAAAAAGGAAGCAGCAATCTATGATCTTGATAAGCAGGTATAAGGCTGACAATAGAACTTTCATCATCACATCATATACAAGGGACATCGGGCCGGATCACCTCCAGAATAGTTAACAACAGGAGTTACAGCTAGTATTGCTTCGGCACCCACTCCGTACAAGAGCTTCATGCCTTAGAACATAACTGCCGACCTGATACAAGCAAACTAGTCTGAATGACTCACAGGATGCACCCCCAATGATACTGCGTTGCCAGTCACCTCCGGGTCAGGAGGGGTAGATGCATCCGCCTGCAATGACTTTAACCAGTACAGAAATGGGTCCCATATATTTCTCGGCCTGGAGGCCGCAGGCATCAATTCCCAAAAGGTTGTCAGTTGCATGTGGCTGAATGTGACGTCTGTGATCCAAGCTTTAACCATAGGAGCCCTCCTTTCCCCCCAGTGTATAGATACCCTGCGTTTGGCCATCAGGAGTAATAAAGCATGCAATTTACGGTGCTCGGCCTTAGTGTCTTCAACATAGCCAAGCAGACCTGTTATCGGATTCGGCTCATGGGGTGTCCCTAAAATATTATGAATCTTATTAAAGATGTCAGTCCAGTAGGCGGCAATGGGCGGACAGCTCCAGGACATATGTAAAAAGGTGATACAAAAGGGGATGATGGACGGAACGTTTGAGCCAATCAAACACTCACCCCCAGTCAACTGATCTGGGTTTAATCCATCATCATTCTTTAGCTCACTCCACCACCCCAGTTCAGACATGGCCATATGCAAATCAGTCTGACCCTGTGCCTCATGGGAACAGTCCAGCACGAACTGCCAAGCCATGTCTTCCCTGGACCGGAAACAAGCATCCTGGGACCGGTTTCGGGTTCATAACCCTCATCAGCCAGGCTATCTTGAATCCAGTGGCAAAGTGAGCAAGGGACCCACGTCTGGGCATACCCTGCCAACTTAGGGCGAACTTAGCAAAACCAAAGGGGATGATGGACGGAGTGTTGAACATTGCAAGCACTCACCCCCAGTCAACTGATCTGGGTTTAATCCATCATCATTCTTTAGCTCACTCCGCCACCCCAGTTCATATGTAAAAAGGTGGCAGGAGCGTAGCCACACCTCCAACATCTAGAATCTGGTCGTAATCCCATGTGGGAAAGTTGACTAGGAGTTCTCTAGAACCGGTGTATATATTTAAAGTGTATTAATCTCAATTTATAATTGGGTGAGAGTACCTGGAGCTGGCCGCAGCAGAAGGCCCACTTCTCATCTGTCACCTGCCCGTCTAGTTCTATATTCCAGTCTTGTTGAGCCTTGGGCACAACTATGGGTGACGTAGTTTGCATAGAGCTATTTAACCTTGTTATGAGTCTGCGGGAGCTGGCCGTGTTTATTAGTTGTTCAAGGGCTGGCATCTTTGTAGGGGGTTTCGGGAATGAGGAATGCATTTGCCTACACGTGGCTCTAACTTTAAAATAGAAAGAGAGGGATGAAAAATATTTCGAGTTTTCCGTTCCAGCATCTGTTGGAGAACAAAACTCCTCCTCGGGGTATAAATCTGAAAATGTTATGAGCCCCATTGATGAAGCCAGTGCCACATTTCTGCCATCGCACATGGCCGGGATCTGTGGACTGTAAGGCAGAGGGATTGACGGAGCATATAATGTCTCCAGTCCAGCTCTAATGCGCAGTCGTTCCCAGGCCCACCTCAGGGTCTCAACAGTGTCTATACCGTCTCTAGGTTGGCTGTATTTTTGATATACGGCTACCTGAAGGGAGGGAGGGGCTGCCATGTCCATCTCAACAGCCACGTGAGGCTGGAACGGGACTGGGTGGATCCAAAAATGAAAAAACTGTGCTTGTGCACAATATGCATATAGTGGCATATCCGGAGCTCCCAGCCCCCCTTGTGCCAAGGGGAGGGTAAGTATCTCCCAGTTTACGCGAGCCTGCTTCCCCGCCCAGACCAGGGAAATCCTGAGAGATCGAAGGGTATTAAAAAACGACTGTGTTAATGGGAGCGGTATGTTGATGAATAGATACAAAAACTTGGGTAGAACGATCATCTTTGCTATGGCTATCCTGCCAGCGAGAGAGAGCAGTATCTTGGCCCACACCCCAACTCTCCCCTCCAACCAGGCAATGGCGCGGCCAAAGTTCAGATTCCAAATTTCTTGTTTGTCACAGCTTAACCAGATGCCTAAATATTTTACCGGGCCCTCTGCCCACTTAAGGGGGAATTCTTGATCAAAAGGCTTAGTGGCCGGCGTTAGGGGGAACAGGGTCGACTTGGACCAATTTATGAATATGCCTGATAACCCTCCAAATTTTGTGAGCTCCCTGAGTTATGGTGCAAGGTTGATCTCCGGTTCACTTATATATAGTCCAAAGTCACAAAAACAGTCCCCTTTGGGTAGCTCCAGTCACATCACATTCATACTCAAATGAAAATGATTCATCACCAAAACATAAACAAAGTTAATCCCACAAATTTCAAAAACTAAATATGTGTCAATTGAACATTACATATTTTATTCTCCATCCATTAAAAAACACATTGTAACACATATATTTATAAAACAGAATTAATTCTACAGTTTAAAAAAAGCAATTTAAAAATTCATACAAATATCAATACATTGTTCAAATTTTCAAAGAGGAAAACACATAGTTACATTAAAAATTATTATGCAGAAACCAAACAATACAGTTTGGGAGAACAAGCAAAAAAGTTATTTCTAGTCAAAAAAGCACCACACCAATCTGACACAAATCACTTGTTATACAAAGAGATAACTTGTTCTCTTATCATTTGTTCAGTATAACAATTGTCCCCAAAGATCTAAAGTGGGCTTTTTCATCAAAACATCGACGTGTTTCGGTGGGTACTATTATTCGACCGCCACCTTCATCAGGAAAAAGACGATATCTCCTCAAATTCAAATCTTTGTCTGCACTATATTATAAAACAGACAAACACATAGAGGTGGAATTATACACTAAACCGATGGACAAAAATACTCTGCTCCATTATTCAAGTTTCCACCCTAAATCCCAAAGGGACAACATTCTCTTTAGTCAGTTTCTCCGACTACGGAGAAACTGCTCGAATCTTGATGACTTTTATAAACATGCAGAAGTCCTCAAAAAGAAGTTCAAAGACAGAGGTTACCCCAAAAAGTTGATATCTCATTCATGTAAGCGAGCAAGATTTTATGATAGAGAAGCCATGATTATTAAAACTGGACAGAAAAAGAAAGAAATGAATAGAGTAGTTTGTGTTAGCAAATTTTCCAATATTAGCAACAAAATTAAAAATGTTATCAATAGGAATTGGCATATCCTAAATCACGAAGAGGAGTGTAAATTGGATAAACCCCTCTTTCCATTTAAGAGAAATAAAAACATCAGAAATAAGTTGGTGCATACCTATCCAGAGGAACCACGAATTGTACAAAGAACTCTAGAGAATGCTGCTGCCATTGGAAATGTTAGGTGTGGTACTTGCAATGTGTGCGCGCAATGCATACAAACTAAAGAAATTAACCACAATGGATGCTGTATAACATCTAGAACATTAAATAATTGTAGGAGTAAGAATGTGATTTATCTTCTAAGGTGCCCGTGTGGCAAGGGCTACGTGGGAGAGACAAGTAGGGAGCTGCGTACAAGAGTACAAGAACACAGATCAGCAATAAGGACGAAAAAAAACAATGCCCCCCTTGTCGCCCACTTCCTAGAACTAGGACATAGCAAACATGATTTTTTGTGGTTTATCCTGGAGAAGGTGACCATTGGGCGAAGAGGTGGGAATAGCTATATGAAGCGTAAAGCATGAGAACAGTGGTACATCTCTTATCTTAACACGTAAGTAATGGTCTGAATTCTAAGGAAGAATGGGATCGTTTGTTAGGGGCAGTGTAGATGTCCAACTGTGAAACTTTATGGGAAACATTGAGTAAATATTGAGTGATCATTTGGGTGAATATAGTAAAGGAAGAATAGATTATTGTAGCTCCCTTTTGATATTGTTTAGTGAAAATAGAGATAAGAAGCTCCGTAATAATTTTTTGATCATTTTGTGGTGGGGCTTGCCATTTCAAAATGGCGCTTGGGTTTGTTGAATTAGATCACCCATACGTGTTAGGTGAGGCTCTAGGAATTGTCCGTAATGGTGATGTTCCCTTGTTTTAAGATCATAGATCTATATAAGGCTGACTTTCCTGTGGGAAACATTAACTTGATTCTAAATAGGATTTATATACCGTAATATAACAGATTTCACTTGTTGATTTATATTTCCAATATTTTTTAGCGTTTAACTGGAAGAATCTATGTCAGGCCCTTGGATATGTTGTTTGGTCTGACTGTATGAGGGATGGCACTATTTTCAAGAAATAGTTGAGAAATATGGTTTTCCCTATTCGTAATACATACCTTGACCACTACAACATGGCGGCCAAGTATGGGAGTGTTATTACGTAACGTACGTGACTACAGCTGAAGCCTATCCTTGACGTAGTCTCGTGTGAGGAAATGGTGAGAGTTTAAATCTGACCGCGGTTTCCTCTTTTCCATTTCAATTAACGGAGGCATATACCCCGTGCTTCGACTGCTAAATACAGGTAAGGATTTTTGTTGGGGAGATAAACGCTGGCTGCCTGTGTCCTTAGACGCTGGCAGTCTGTATCCTAAAAGGTTGCACTGCTTCTAATTGCGGTCAGCTTTAAGCAACTCTCGAAAAAGAGTGGTTGACGTTTTGGAGATCAGAGCGTTTTACGATTTTCCGTAAGATAATAAGTCATTGGTTTTTAATTCTTGTACTGGGGTAGACCATTAGGAACACACGGTTTTGGTCACCTCGACAACAGACATCAAGGGACCTAGTATTATCTAACTGGGATCCCTGACCTGTATATGCACGAACTAGGGGATGCATATTGTGGAAATGAGCTGAAATTAATGGGCTCAGAGCGTTATTCTACACTTCTTTGTATCGCTTTTTTTGTATCTCTATTTTTAGATAACCAGAAAGGATCATTATATAAGCTTGAAGCGACTATTCCAGTCGGAGGAAGGAGCTGATAGTAATGTTAGTCTCTACAATTGCCCTATATTCTTCACTGGAACGTTGAAGGTAATTGAGGGTTTTAGGAGTTATGACTTCCTTGTATAGTACTAAGAGTGATCATGACTATTGGAAAATACAAAAAGAGTAAGGAGTGTTCCCTTCCTCTTCCATATATAGGGACTGGATTCATCAATAGTCTCCTATCCTTATCGGGTTTCTACCTACGAAGCTGTTGAAGGTAACCCGTTTTAGATTATTCATTGAAATTAAAATAACTACTTATACATGTGTTTGTGTCACGGATGATACTAGCACATAGTTCTGTGTAATTTCAGATCCTCGTGGTACTTTTGTGAGAGGGAGGTAGAGACACATCTCATCCCTTGAACTATGGAATAACCCTATCTTGGACTCTGAATAAGTCTGGAAGATTTTAAGGTACTTCCATTACGATACCATAGTGTTCACTAGGTATTGTGAGCTTGAGGTGGTGCAAGAATGATTAGGATCTAAGGTGTGAGTATAGTTGGCTGTTTTATCACCAGGATATAAATATTGTTCATAGATTCATGAACTATGGGTTAATTGTTTTTATGTGTTTTTCTGTTTTATAATATAGTGCAGACAAAGATTTGAATTTGGGGAGATATCGTCTTTTTCCTGATGAAGGTGGCGGTCGAATAATAGTACCCACCGAAACGCGTCGATGCTTTGTTTTTGGGGACAATTGTTATACTGAACATATGATAAGAGAACAAGTTATCTCTTTGTATAACAAGTGATTTGTGTCAGATTGGTGTGGTGCTTTTTTGACTAGAAATAACTTTCTTGCTTGTTCTCCCATACTGTATTGTTTGGTTTCTGCATAATAATTTTTAATGTAACTATGTGTTTTCCTCTTTGCAAATTTGAACAATGTATTGATATTTGTATGAATTTTTAAATTGCTTTTTTAAACTGTAGAATTAATTCTGGTTTTTTTATAAATATATGTGTTACAATGTGTTTTTTAATGGATGGAGAATAAAATATGTAATGTTCAATTGACCCATATTTAGTTTTTGAAATTTGTGGGATTAACTTTGTTTATGTTTTGGTGATGAATAATTTTCATTTGAGTATGAATGTGATGTGATTGGAGCTACCCAAAGGGGACTGTTTTTGTGACTTTGGTCTATTTGGCGCTCTACTCCTTTGGTGTAAAAGGGCCCCTCTCTTCCTCTTGAGACACTTATATATAGTGTCATGTCGTCTGCATATAACGAGATCAAAAGCCCCCTAGAGCTAAATCCCAATCCCCCGGCGGCGTGATGTTGACATATTCTGGCCGCTATCGGTTCCATTGCTATAGCAAACAATAGCGGGGACAGGGGGCAGCCCTGTCGTGTCCCGCGAGAAATGGTAAAAGGATCGGAGATCAAGCCGTTCACGCGCAGTCTTGCCGAGGGTCTAGTATACAGTAATTTAATTAAAGCTATGAAGGTGGGACTGAGCCCCATCCTCCCTAGGATGGTGAACAGATAGGGCCATTCTAAAGTGTCAAAAGCTTTTGTGGCATTGAGAAACGCCACAAGTGCCTTGGTATTTGGGTTTAGATAATGTACCACAGTAAAGAAGGTACGGAGATTGTGAGCGGTATATCTTCCGGGTATAAACCCAGATTGATCGGGTCTCGCGATCATGGGGAGCAAGGGCTGTAACCTGTTGGCCAGTAATTTCGCATAGATCTTTGCATCTATATTAATTAGGGAGAGCGGCCTATACAAGTCCATCTCCTGACCAGGTTTCCCAGGTTTCAGCAGTGTAAGGATAATCGCCTCCCGCATAGATGGAGGGAGTTCGCCAGTATCTTGGGCTTCCTGAAATACTGCCAATAATTGAGGTGCTAAGATATCCGCGTATGCCTTATAGACTTCGGTAGTTAACCCATCAGAGCCAGGGGCTTTGGCTGTCGGTAGACTGCCAATTACCTGCAGAACGTCATGAAGAGTGAAGGGCTCGTCCAGATATTCCCTATGGGCCCTGCTCAGCCACGACAATTGTATGGACTCAAGAAAGGACAAAAGCACTTCCGGCTCCGCACGATGCGTGGCCGTATATATTTTGGCATAATATTTTTTTAATTCCTCAAGTACCTCGCATGGGCCTCTAACGATCTTGGAATTGTCGCCAATGACTTCGGATATATAGGCAGTTGTGCGTGACGGTCTCAGCAAGTTAGCTAGGGTTTTCCCTGGTCGGTCACCCTCCCCATAGCGCCGAGCTTGTGTATATTTTCCTAGAAATTCCACCCCTCGTTGTGCCTCCTCCTCAAATTCAGATATGAGCTCTCTAATTCTCGGTAATATTGTAGGATCTGCTGCTTTGAAATAATCAGACTCTAATTCTTTAATACGGGTTTCTAAAGAGGCCAGTGTGCATCTAATAGCCTTGAGCACTCCTGCGTGTCGTGATATGAACTTACCCCGCACCACCACTTTGAAGGCCTCCCACAATGTTGCATGCGTGGAAACAGACCCAGTGTTTGTATCGAAAAATTCTTCAATGTCCTTGTGTATCTCTTCTTTAAAGGCCTGATCGAGTAAGGCGTTAGGGGCCAACCTCCAACTATATAATGGGGGTGGGGTGTTCGGAAGTGTCACTTGCAGCAGGCAAGGGGCATGATCAGAAAGCGTCCTGGGGCAGTGTGTGATATCAGAGGTCCAGGCAGCAATGTCGCGAGATACCAGCCAAAAGTCTAATCGCGACCAAGCTCCGTGGTGTGTTGACACACACGTACCCTCCAATAGCCCTGGATGCCTATCCCTCCAAATGTTCGTCAGGCCCCCCTCGTGCATCAATGCGCTTAATGTTATGTTATGTTATGTTACAGTGATTTCTAACGCTTAAGGCCGCACTTGCGTTGTGGTGTAGATTACGAGACGTGCCTTTCCTATCAAGTGTGTCATTTAGTACAGCATTATAGTCCCCTCCCCATATTATCGTATCGCAGCCTGTAAGCTGAATACTGGCCCACATTTGTCGAAAGAACTCAGGGCAGTCTGTGTTAGGGCCATATATGGCCGCTAACGTAATTTTTACTCCTCCCAATAGCCCACACAGTATTACGAACCTACCCTCTGGGTCTATTTGTGATTCTATCGTTGTCCAATTCAGCTCCTGCCGTATCAATATTGCCACGCCTCTAGCATAGTTTGAATATATAGAGGAAAAGGTGTGACCCCAATGCTTGTGATGTAATTTCACATGCAACGTGCTATTTAAGTGAGTTTCCTGCAACATACAGATATCTACATGGTGATGATTTAGATATGCATGGACAAGTCTGGTCTTTCTGCAGTCATTCAAACCGCGGACATTCCAAGTTAAAAATCTGACAGTAGTCATGCATAATCATAACATAAACTTGTCTGCCACTTCTGTGCTAGTAATAGTTGCGTTCTATGGAAGTGACTCAGCCCGTACAACTATGTTGAGCCAGGTACCATACGTGCGATAATAAGAATAGCATTATGTATAAAGCAGTAGATTGCATTCCTATCTAGCTTCACAACTACAACAAACCCAGCCCTACCCCCACCCACACCAACCCCCCCAAGTAGGTTGTGCATTAAACCCACCCCCCCAAAACGAAAACATCAAAGAGACCCAGGACAAAGCCCGGTAATAGTACATGGGAACTCTCCCCTGGGGCGTGGAATTACCGGCATACATCCCAGCCATGAGGCGGGGTGGCCGAGAAGTACATACCGCCCCTCAAGGCGAACATTCAGCATCACTAAACTTTAACCCCAACGAGTACCGGTTTGCAAAGTTAAGCCTGTCAGCAACTAGGTAAACAATATCACAGCACCTGTACAAGTGAGATATTAGAATACATGGCAGCAGGACGTCCATCACTAACAAAAAATAACATTCAATCATTGTCACTTAGGGTCCTCTCTGGACTCTTCTGGCCTTTGGCCCCAGTGGCGCGTCTCTTCCCCCCACATGTATTGTGAATTTCATCGCTGACTTAGCGTCCGTGAAAAAGTGAGGATTGCCTTTGTGCATGACCTTCAGTTTGGCGTGATACAGTAGGGCATAAGGGATCTCCGCCTGTTGCAGCAAGAGTTTGACTGGGACAAATTCATGCCTCGCCGCCTGGACTGTTGGAGTAAAGTCCGGGAAAAATGAGATCGTGTTGCCCTTGTACTGAATGGAACCCCGTTCCCCGGCAAGGCGGAGCACTACATCTCGGTCCCGGTAGTTCAACAGACGGGCTAGGATCGGACGCGGAGTGGCGCCCATAGGAGGACAAGGACCCAAAGTGCGATGGGCACGTTCCACAATGAAGACCGGTGAAAGGTCAGCTCCAAACAGGTCGCGCAATACCTCCTCCACAAACGTTTCCATTTTGGTAATGGCCGTAGTTTCAGGAATACCAAGTAGGCGAACATTGTTACGCCTGGACCTGGCTTCTAAATCGTCATTTTTGGCTCTAATCAGGGTCAATACCTTGTCCATTTGCAACAGTTGTTCTTTGGCCTCCACCTGGAAATCGTGCGCATCAGAGGAACGGTTCTCCAATTGATCCAGCCGAGTTTCGTGTGTATCAATGCGTTTCTTGACTCTATCGAGCTGGGAGGTAAGTACGTCGAGTTTAGTGTCAATTGTTTTAAGGCTAGACCTCATTTCTAACAATAAGGTGCGCACGTCCTCATCCCGGTCATCTGCTTGTCCTGGGGGAGGGTTATCGCCGTCACCCTCAGTTCCAGAGTCCATTTGGCGCGTGTATCTATTATTGTCAAAGGACAGCTTGGTCTGCTTAGGATCTGTCTTCCCCATCTTGTCTCTGTCACGCCACCCTGAAGAATTGCTGCGGATATTCAGCCACCTCCGGTCAGCTCGCCTCCGGTCACACCTCACGGGGCAGTCTAACGCCGCGATCGTGGGCAGTCTCCCACAATTGCTAACAAATGATCCCGCTGACAAGGTTAACATCGTGTGGTGCCCAATAATTCAGGTGTATTCACGTGTACGCCGGTGTTCAGCTGAGGGCGCAGATATAGACTTTCATGCTATGTAGGAGGCCAGTGCACACACCACTGTCCGCCACTTTGACCCTTAAATGCGCAAGTGTTCAAGGAGGGGGCCGCAACACCATGAATGATTTGCAAAGGGACCACACAGACACGTCTAGCCACAACCACGGGCAGCCGCTATATACACTGCCACTCTGCTCACGAAAGACTGTCTCGCCTCAGGGCGTAGCCGCGTGATCTCCTTGGGTGCTTACTTATGCCCTTGCACAGGGCTCTGTATGCCACCAAAGGCCTATGGGAAGGCCACCATCCGTCCCACAGTCGTTGCAGGGGCTCGCCAGCGAGGGAGGCCCGCGCCAGCCTCAGGATACCTGGCAGAGCGGGCGATCCCCCCCGCGCGGCTACCCCCCGTTACCTCTCTCAAGTGCTGATGTCCAAATGGCGGTCAGCTCGTTCACAGCCCGCCACACGGGAAGGCACCTAGTAGCGAATTCGGATTGGCCTGGCGTCTCGATCGTGCTTCACAAGATGGCGGCTGCAGCTACCGCAATGGCCAGAGTCCCGTCGCCAAGGTCAGCTCACCTCCACCAAGCTCGAGTCGCACCGCAGACGGGACATCCACGACCCCACAACATGCCACAGCTCCAGGTAGTGTCCTCAGATGACAGCGTGCACTCACGGCAGCGCGTGCCATGCTCAGCTCGTCGGCCGCCGTCCGCAGAGCCGGGGCGAGTGTGGCGTGCAGTCGCAGGGTCAGGCAGGGCTCGTTTCTACTCTGGAGCGGTATCGATCTGCTCCACTCTGCGTCGGGTAAGCAAATATCGGCAGTATTATCGCCCCAGGTGCGGTTTAAGGATGGGTTAATGCCGGAGCTTGTCTCGGCCAGCGGAGCTCGCTCAAGGAGCGGTCATTACGCTGCTCGGCGAGACCACGCCCCCCAATTCTTTTATAATTGTTGATGTAATGCTGTACCTTTGTTCGTACTTGCTTTAATAAAGCTCTTTAAACTAAAAAACAATGGCCTGGAGAGAATAGCAAATAATTAGGGCGGGCCATGCATGCCTCTTTTCAGATTCCCTCAATTTCCCTCACACAATAGCTTTGACGTGCATGGTACAGTGGATGATACGGTTTCCAGAAGTGTGTGTATGATGCTTAGAACACAACATTTGCATTTTACTTCTGTGATAGGATGTACATGGGAAAAAGAGGTGGCCGTGTAGTCAACTATGTTTTAATAAAACAGCAACTTTGAGTCCGTTGCTGGAAGCAGGGAAAAGTCAAAATTGGGGAAAGCAAAATACAAAGCATGTGGGTGTACGTCGGTTGGATAATTTCCCGTAATCCAAGCATATAAAGTAGAGTCATACCGATGTCAACCTCCACTTGTGCAGCCGTCCCTGGCTGTTAGCCAAAAGTGTTTTGCATTCTGAGACATGTAGTTTCACGTATGGACTTAAAAATCAGAGTAATCTCAGAAATCACTTGACAAAACCCAAAACGATTGTCATTAGTCCTGATGCATATGCGGTGAGATATTGTGCACATATAGCGCATCTTGTCATGCTAATCATTCTCTCAGGCTCACAGTGTTGTATCAGGTCACTAACAGTTTTTGGAGCATATCGTTTTACTACATTAGTGTACTGCTTCCTCTCCCGCCTTCTTAGCTGCTAGGGCCTGAATGGTCGTCTTGAAAACACTGGTTAAGTCCATTCATTAGGAATTAGCTTAATTTGATTCTTGGACACATTAATTCAGTTGTTAGGTTGGCTTCAGTGTCTGTGTAACAGACCACCCGTGCATGCTGGAAATAAAAAAGTGGTGCAGAGAGTAGTCACGACCTAAGCAACATTTTCAGATGAGGTATTGCAAGTCCCCCAAAAATAAATGTAAAATTTTCTTAAAATGTACCATATTCCTATTAAATGATTCAAAGGGATAGAGGAGCGCTGTCTTCGAGAAATGGTTTTTGTGGGTTTGATTGTGATCTTTTTAGAAGTATAGAAATTTGGCATTGGACATTTTTACTCCTTTTTTAATAACCATGACTTTGTTTTTGACTAATAGAAACTGTGTATATATAATAATCTGCTGTTGAAAATAATCTACAAATAATTCAGAAATCCACTATAGCTGTAAATTGCTGACAAAAACTGTGTGTGCCAATTAGGTCACAATGGGGACTGGTCTTCCAAATAAATAAATGCTTTAATAGAATTTGTGCATGATTGCAGAAGTCCATTGGTGCCCATTGTCCCTCCCCAACTATATGTATTTTGAAAAGACTTTAGAATTATCCTTAAAATGTTTTCTGAAGGCTATTTTTGCATAGTTTGAGAGTTGCATCTTTGGGCTGTTTTTTGGGCTGATACTGCTTTGTGTTGGGCTGAATTTGGGCTTGTACTTGGACAGCTTTCAGCTTCTGATGGGTCTCAAAATCTGGCAACACTGTTTCCCATGAGACTGCGTCCATCCACTTCTCCTGGCGCTGCCGTCCTTGCTCCTGCCTCGCTAGCTGCTCGCAGCAAATGCCAAACTACGTTGGCAAACAAATTCACTGAGGTAAACCTGCTTGCTTCCTTGATCCAGGAAGCCAACCTCCATATGTTACAGCCGTTCCCTCAGTTCATATCTAAACAGTGAATTCCGTTGGGAGCCTCCTGGTAACACATAACAGCCAGACGTGCTCCAGTGGAGAGAGGGAAACATCGTTTACATCGCATGCGATACATCGCATGCCATCATAACACAGTCGATACAACGATCGCGTTGTTACATCGCAAACCATTACAACCCAAGTCGTTACAACTACGCTGTAGGGGCAGAAGGTGTTGGATTTAAAATCCAACACCTTCCCTACTGTTGCACAGACTGGAGTTGGAATAGTAAAATATAATATTCCAACATCCAGCGCCCCCTACAGCAAGTTGTTGTAACGACTTGCGTTGTAATGGTATGCGATGTAACAACGCGGTCGTTGTAACGACCGCGTTGTAATGGCATGCGATGTATCGCATGCGTTGTAACGTGGCCTATTCGTGGAGAGAAGATCTCAAGTTTGTCCATTCACACGGCCACCATCTCGCTTATCCTTCTACTTTTTAAAAGGTGACATTATTAGATTCTTTTGAGCTCAATATATGTCTTGTTGTCTGCTGATTACTGTATTATAATTTATACGTAGCCCTAATGATCAGATTAAATCTAATATTTTTACTGCTTTAAAAATATTCCTTGCGTGCTGCATATATTTATAGTATTGTGAATTTGTGAACTGTATCAGTTCTTCACTATGCACATTTTTTTCAAATAGCTATCTCATTACTTTTGTCTAGTTTTGAAATTCCAATGTAGGTAGCATAAGCCTACGCCATTTAAACGAGGCACTGAGGAACAGGCGTTAAGTAGGTCAGTTCTAATTTTAGAATTAAATATGCCCTTTTGCTTTCAGGTTATAACTAGAAGGTTTTGCTGGGTGAATGCTATAAAGCATTTAGGTGTTTTTAAAGATTTGTTTCAAATTAATTATCAAAGATTTATAGAGTGTAATTTAAATGCAATGCTTTATTGGTTGTAAACATATCCGCTGGCAAAAAATAATAAACTAAAAAAAATGCCTTTGAGAACTGGTGGTAGGGAGCAGTTGGGTGTCAATGAACGAAATGCAAAGACACCTCATCCGCAAAAAGCACTGTGCATGTTTTTCCCTAGTGAAATTTATGTCTTTAAGGTCTGTTCAGGACCTGATCCTTATGGATAGTGGTGCTACCACTAGCGCATATATAAGGTGGGAGAGCAGCAACACTGTCTGATGCCTCTCTGAAGAAGGAGGAGGGGAAATTCTGGCTATTTTCTCAAATGTCTGCCGTTAAACGTTTGAAGCTGTGTTTAGTGTTATGAGTATGGGCAAACATTATGTGAAGGTGTGCGTTTGATCAAATATGTAACAACAAGCCTGCATCTGTATGCATTTCCAACGCTCTAGCATGCATTAATTTCCTCCTAATCACATTTCCCATGTTCACCTTTGAACTCTAAAGTATACAGCTGTCTATTGATAAATGACTACGTGGCTCTGAATAATAGGATTACATAGTTCACATTTGACTCTCTCCGAAGAAATGCACTCAACTGCATGTATTCTGGAGTCACTCTTCAGTGACTGACAACTTGAACACGATTTTTCAGCCAGGCGTATTTTGAGCATATTCAGCTCGACCAGCTGGGCAGGATACAATTGGTCTAGGATCTAGGGCCCTATTCACAAATGCATTTTGGAGTAAGTGCAAACGTATTCATGGAGTAGTTTTTTTTATGTACTCTTACATCTTTTCTGAATTAGCCCTACAGCTAAAATGGGAAGAAAATTGGACTATTTAATGGTTTCTCAGGTGCCAGCGAGGAGTTCTTTCTCCAAGTCAAACACTGCTGGGTAAAAGGAAAAGAAAGAGCCGCAGTTCCAGCTGTTCTAGCGAGGAAGGCGGGGAGAAGAGAAGAGTGATGATGGTGAGTGATCATTTGTGGGAGCCCTTAGACCTTTTCAAAGTTCTTACACATCAAAGTTTGTTTCAGGCTTAGGATCTCTCTCTGCTTTTCCACTGAACTTTGTGGATGTTTGTTGCCTGTTGAGCCAACTCTCAGAGCCTCTAGTCCAGATATCTGCACTTTTCCCTCTCCTATCCCTCCATTACCCTATTCAATCCAACTAACATACTCACATGTCCACCACTCAAACTAACACATATTTCCCTATGCTAACCACCACAAATCCTTTTTGGGTTCCGGAGTAGCGTGCTACTCGCCAAAAAGCTCTTCTGATGCTTCGTCAGGGATAATAAGCGCTATATAAATTCAATTGTAATATTCATATACAGTCAGCACAAACAGAGGGGTATGAAAATATTTTCAACTGCTGTCAGTTAATCCCCTGAGGTTGCGGGTGTTAGCCACAATGACTTGGAGTAGAAACGCAAGTTTGAGGAGGTTACAAAGGTGTGAGCCGTGAAGGTGAACCTATGGTTCACACTAATAGAAAGGTGGAGATGGACGTCTTCAAGCAGTTCATAGAAACCTACGGTCAGTGACAAACGTTGAAAAGAACATGACCACAAATATTCTCCAGAATGCAGTACAAAACAGTGTTACGCAATGATTGACATATCACTGCCACTCGCCACTGGTGTAAAATAACGTGGAATATTTCGCTACATCAGGTCCAGGCGCAATCTGTCTATTCCTTCTAGAAAGGAATCCCCTCGAGCTTTGTTCAAGGAAGTTTAGAGCTCCCAAGCTTGCACACAGGTTATGTATACACAGTCGCACGCAGTACATGCACACCGGTATATATACAACCAGTGGCATATTCACAAGTAAAGCAAAAAGTTTATTTTGCTAAAACAAATGGACACTATGAATTCTGTAGGAAGCCTGAACTAATTGCTCCTCCCCCCGGCAATGTGTAATATAGTGTCATGTCACTAAACTCGAAGTTAATAATAGCATCTCATCTCCCACGAGGAAGGGTCTGTGGAGCTGTTGGACAGTGTTTTTAATAATTGCATTTGCAGGCTCCTGCTCCGGAGGTGTAAGGTGACGACCTTTGAGAAGATTAATTAACATGCTTTCCAGCTCATGAAGAGCAGCAGACAGGGAAATAAAAGGTATCCTCTCTCGGAGTCGGAGAGCATTCACCGCAGGTCACTGTCGCGCTGGGTCTTAAGAGCTGTCTCGTCTGAGAGGTATTGAGTGCCGTGGGTATGTATAATTCAGAGCAAGGTGCACAGGGGACGCTGCAGACTGCAGCGAGGCACTGCGAGGTGACATTTCATTGATTGTGTTTGTCAGTCTGTCATTGTGCTTTGTGGGGCCGTCAACCTGGGTCACGAAACTCCGAATGCTGTCGTAAGAAATAACCTTCAGCTCCGCGAGGGCGTCCAGGCTGCAGTCGGCTGCTTGTCTACTGTTAGCGTGGAAAGCGAGCAGCGTTAGGAGCCTCTCGGTCCGATTCACGGAAAATAAAGTAATACTGGGCAGCTTAGACATAGATATGACTATGACGTGCACGGATGTGCGCATTTTTTCGAGATTCACAGAATACAAATAAATATGCCACGAAAATCAACGTATATATTTCACGTCATGTTTGTTGTCCGCTTTGCACATCCCGGAGCATTGTCTGAGTGGTGGGCAATGCGGTTCAGTACTCATGGTAGGAATGTGCAAAAGCACCCTTTTCAAAACTTTTTTCTTCAAAGTGACCACTTCTCAACCCCCCATGAAATATGAATCCCCCCATACAAGACAGCTCTACACTAGCCGGGGTAACTTTGTAGGACTACAAAGGAGCTGCAAAATATCTCTGTGTACCCCCAGACCTAGGAGTCTCCCTTTCCCATCCTGGTTAGTGATTTAGGGCCTGATTTATAGTTCGGTATATTGGATACATTGTCACTATAGTGACAGATATCCTGTCCGCTAAATTAGAAGTGCAATATATCCTATGACTCTTGTAATACGGCGGATGGGATATCCTTCACGTTTGTGATGGAGTATCCGGTTCGGAGAACTCTAAATCAGGCCCTTAGTCTGATGGGCAATATAGAAAACTGACGATCTGTAAAATAGACAAATTGTCAGCATCAATAAAGTATTCATCAAAATATTGAAGGCAAAATATTGTGATACAAAAATATTGTGTCAAAAATATTGCCAACTCAAAAATATAGTGGGGCAGAATATCGAAGGTAAAAATGGTATTTTCTAGGTATATAATCTCTTTTTTAAAATATTGTGTATAATAATGTTTTCTTTTATTCAGTTGTATGAAATATTGCTTTTTTAATTATGTATATATTAGGTATTCATTATCATTAAATATACTATTATGATAATAAATGTTTTTTTAGTATAGTTTAGTATCACTTCAACCAGGAACCAGGCTTCAGCTGAGTCCCAAAAAACAATGTAAAGAAAAGGGCCTATGAAAGCCCTGGGGACTGCCACCTCCGAGGGGCATTGCTTATTATGTATGCGGGGGTGCCACAAGGCACACCACGCCCCGGGGACTGCCACTTCCCCGGGGCAAATGTTTCTAAAGTAATGCAGGGGGGCCCACGTAGCCCCCCTGCAGCCCCAGGGACCGCCATCTCCCCAGGGCACTTCATAATATGAATATGGGCACACCCGGGGGGGCCGTCACCTCACTGGGGCTAAACATATAAAGTTAATGTGGGGGGCCTGCACTGCCCCCCACAGCCCTGCCATCTTCCCGGGGTGATGCGCCGAGCGCAAGGTAAGTGGCTTTATTTATTTTACTTTCCCCATTCCTGTCGACTTCCCCCGCCCCTCCCCACCGCTCTTACCTGAACCCGCCGCGCCTCTATATTTATCTGTTGCAGTTACATAATCCTAAATTACACTTTAAGGATATGTTTCACTTCTGAGACAGTCTTCAGATCGTTAAAATGATGTAAACTTAAATCATAAGAAAAGTTACAGATGCTTTAAGAGATTTAGTTAGCTTGAGCCTACTTCACCTTTAGTAGCATCCATTCCTCCCACTGCATACAGGGAGCCAACGGTGGATTTTCTTGGTTTGGTTCTAGGGCTCTGCAACATTGATCTTCGTTCTGGTAGCAGATGATACTTCATTGCTTCCATGAGGAATTTTTGGCATTCCAAGTCATCAGCAAACATTGGGCTGTTTTCAAGATCTGCTAATAACTGAACAAATGAACTGGGTGTCAATGATGGAAGAACTAATAATGCATTAGTTCATTTATTTATTAAGCATGAAATAAGTATTTCAGCAAGAAATGCTGTACATAGTGATAGAGTGAAGGGACAGTTATATTTTTGGATGTTAGATGCATGCTGGGTTTTGAATGAGGTACATAATACAGGCAAGACAAACAGTTAACAATAAACAGTCCAGACAACAAGGCATAATAAGTGAGCGTAGGAGTGAAAAACTAAGTTCGTTACAATTGATTGTGATCTTTTTTCACCATATTAATGTGAGTTCTAAAGGCAATTTTGAGAGTGAGAAAAGAGGAGGTGAAGCACAGTTCTAGTTGATTTGGACTGTATGTTCCTACTGTGTGTTCCAACTAGATCAAATTAGTGTGATCTTGAAGCAGCACTGGGAGGTGAAAGGACAACAGGAAGATTTCAGATAGCTGAGCAAAGATTGATAAAAGACACATACAGGGCCAGATATATCATTCTATTGTGTTTCCTTTGTGTCACACATGGTGTCATAAGGGCAACGCAATAATTAAGTCAGATTCACCAAGCAATGCAAGAGCACCTGTTTGGTAAATCTGGAGTAACGCAGGCAGTGGAAGCCGCTGCCTTCTGTTACTCTGCCCTGGGAATGCGTTCCATGGATGGAGCATGGACGTTTCCACGCATTCACCCATGGATTTTGGCACATTCCCAGATTTATCAAGGCTGGTGATTATGGAAATGTGTCAAAATGCTATGCCTTCCCATTGGAGGCACAACAAGAAGAAATATCCTTATTTCTCCTTGTTGTTTCTGCTTGCTAAGTGTGCTGAACACTACAACAGACTTCGAAAGAGGAAAAGGACTCTAACGATTGATTTTTGTGCAGGAAGAT
Organism: Calotriton arnoldi; assembly: GCA_963921515.1. Classification (NCBI taxonomy): domain Eukaryota; kingdom Metazoa; phylum Chordata; class Amphibia; order Caudata; family Salamandridae; genus Calotriton; species Calotriton arnoldi. Next base: position 797,058 of record CAWUFW010001167.1, read on the forward strand.
GTCCGTTCCTGCACATAAACAATATTGCCTGCAATGCAGGCCCCCTTGCATCATCGCAAGGGTGTCTGTATTGGTGCTAGGCAGCATATGTTGGTAAATATGGCAAATTCCTGCCCTCTCCCTTTCACGGAGTGCAGCGCAGGAAGTTGCCTTGGTGCGTTGCGTGAAATACTGATGAACCTGGCCAACAGCGTCTTGTTAGCATTCAAAATAGGTAGCTGGAGGATAGATAATCTACAGTTTTAACACCAAAAATAATCATTTTTTACGTGTTGTTTTCAATATTTCTGTTATTTAGGAACAGCTACTTTAAAAAAGTTATGGCACTGATGTATGCTAATCTGGGCTTCTGAAATGCATTTAAAACTAGTCAATACTAATTTGAAGATGCTTTACTACAGGGCAAATATTCAAAGAGATTAGGAGCAATCTTCAGTAGTTTAAAAATACAGGATTAATCTCTTGCTCAAGCCTAAATTTCATGACATTGATTCAGTGGTCCTGGTATTTACAGTAAGCATGAAAGTAGATCAGTGGTTTATTACAGAATATAATAATATGGAATTTCTTTGAAAAAAATTATTCTTAAATAGACACAGTTGTCAGTTGATATAAAACTGCACAAAGTGAAATAAAAATAAACTTGAGTGAGGCTTTGAGGAGCACAGGTTAAGTTCTTAATCTAAAGCTGAATCTAAAATTTGAAGGTATACCTCACTCTATCCGTTGCAACTTGGATATCCTCTGCATAAGGATTCCTTATTTGTTTTTTGAAGAAGATCACATGTGTTTACCTATATTACCAGATGTTTTGATTGAAAATTAGGTGTTTTCATGCTTCTGCTTACGCACAACATCACTAGTATTTTTTATTTTTACAGAGTTTTATATAGCGCAAACTTGACCCGAATCGGGTATCAGAGCGCTTTACATAGCACCAGTTGCATTACATGAGGACACATTCATTTTTGTTAGGCACGGGGAGATTAAGTGATTTTCCCAGAATCACAGGATGTTCAGCGTCATTGCCGAGACTCGAACCCAGTTCCCCAGATTCGAGGTCGACCGCCCTAGCCGTTAGGCCAACTCCTAGTAGAATGAGCTTGATGCATCATAGGCCAAGCTGGCTGGCATTTAACTAAGGATATACTTAGAACTGAAAATTATTCAGTTCTGAAAGTGGACAGACACATCTTCAGCCATGATGCAGTTCTCAAAGTGGAGCAGCTGAAAACTTTATATTTTTTCCTATTACTGTTGTAGTGTCGTATAAATAAAGAATGACAGAACTCTTTTAGTTCCTGATGGACTCCATAGACGTATGACGTAAGCATTGGAAGGTAATGAAATAAATGCAGGTTTGGAATGTGGAGTTCTTGCTTACACGCTGAAGAATAAAGATGTGTATAACTACATTCAGGGTGTGGCGTTGTCATTGGCGAGTCCCCAGGCTGGGTAGGACACTACAACTGGCGACAAGTAGGGGATAAGTAACTCTTAAATTGACAGTGCTCTCCCAGAGTATTTGCCTTAGTCCAGCAAACTGCTCGTGCATGCCACTTGTGCCGCTGTTGAATTGCAAAATAGATGCTGACACCTGTGGAGTCTCAGTGCAATGCCAGCCTGTGTAAAGCTTTTGCGGACAAAGAAAGCATAATTGAAAATCTACACATCGGTGGCCAAGAGTCAACTGAAAAGGCCGCAAACAGAGGTACAGCGCGACTACGCAAATTAATGGCATATGTCATACGGAATGGTAATGCTAAAGGCAGATGCAATCAGGTGACAGGTCTTGAAAAGCAGTGTATTGTTACAATCCAGAGCAAATTAGGCTGTAAACTGATGTGCTATGAAGCAGAGATCAACCAGGTGGTAAGAGACATTTGGTTGCAAAGTTAATTGAATATGATAACGTTAACTGCTTATCAAATCATTTGAATATGAAAAGACTTGCCTACTTACTGAAACAACTCAAGATAGTCATCATACCACCACCTGCTGTGGAGTGCCCAAGAGAGAGGGCCAGGATTTTGCGTATGGAGCTGTCCATAAACAAAGCGGCCCACCACCAAAAGATGCAGAGTGGGGGCTCAGAACAACTCTAAAGATCTTCATCAAAATGAAGAGCTCCAATGGAGAGCAAGGGCGAGGCCAAAGCTCCTCCAACTGTCAAGGTTGACTCTGAAGCCGGCACGTCACAAGGCTCTAGAGATGGTTTGCATAACCAAGATCACCAAGAAGCATTAGGGAGACCACTGCTGTCCACCAATGGTTATACTGCTGCTGCTTTCTTTAAACTGGCATCATCATTTGATACTGCCAAATAAACAGAATATTGGCAATAGATGCACTGTTTGGATCGAAACTTTTAAGGATTTCATAGATGCAATAGAGGAAACAGATGACAAAAGATTATCAAGTATCTGAAGAACTTGGCTGGTGAAGGTGTAAAAGAGGCCATAAAAAAGATATCACAGGATGGAGAAGTGACATACAATCACATCAAAACAGCCATGAATGTCAAGCTCAATCCAGTTACATGTAAAATATGAACGATACATCTTCAGTCAAGAATGGCAGACATTAGGTGAAATTGTCGATGAATTTGTTGAGAGACTGGTTCTCCTCATAAAGCACTGTAAGTTCAATTAATTTACTGATAAAGAAGCTACACTCTTCAGAGTGATAGATGAATGTCTGTCAGATTCTTTTTGATGATGAATGCTGAAGGAAACTCTGAGCTTAGAGCAAGTCCTCACGGCTGCCCACACTGAAGAGCATGCTAATCGACAAGCGGCTGACATGGAGGACGCAGGTGCCCAAAATGCATCAGTCATGAACATGAAAAGTCAGTCAAAGCATAAAGATGAGGGACGCAAAGTGATGTCTCCACAGAAAAAGAAAATGTGCTTCAGATGTGGATTGCCGTTTCCACACAACAGTAGATGCCCCACCATTGGACAGATTTGCAACGGCTGTGGCAAAGCAAACCATTTTGTGATGGTTTGCAAAGCAAAGGGAAAAGTAAGTGTGTCACTGCGTGAAGACAAAATGGCCAACCAAGCGTTGCATCAACTTCATTCGATGAGTTCCCACAAGGCCACGCGGTCACACCAACTGAGGCAAATTTACACCAAATGAAGTCGATCGTCATCAAAATCTTCGTCAAAGAGTTCCTCAGTTTCGATTTCAAGTGAAAGTGACAATGATAACTGCGCAATGTCAATGTTTACTTCAGAGAGACATGCACATGTGGGACCAGTTGACTGTGAGAAAAAACACAGACGAAAGAAAGATTGACATGAAAAACACCAAAGACCTAGAAACATTGTCCTAAGATTATCCTGAAGATAAATGGGCGTTCAATACCTTTTATTTTTGATAGCGGTGCATCGATCAGCATTATGCCTGAGGAGAAATTTCATGAATTGTCTCCATTACCACAACTTACGCAATCAAAACCAAAGTGTATACATGGGCTGCATCAACACCTTTGAAAAGGCAAGGTTCATTTGTCGCCATGATAAAACACAAGAATACAGTGGTACAAGCGCCTATTCATATACTTCAAGGTACGGCTTACAGTGCCTGTCTGCTCAATTTCAATACTGCTGCTGATATGGGACTGATATCAGTGAACTACATTAGGAATGCTCAACCTGAAATAGTAAGTTAATTTCCTTCATTATTTTATGGGTTAGGAAACCTCAAGACTATGAAAGTACAGCTCCATATAAACGAGGACGTTCGTCCTATTGCCCAAAGACACAGACAAATTGCATTTCAGTTGCAAGAAGCTGTTGAAAGAGAACTTAATTATTGCTGAAACACAATATCATTGAACGCTCCACTGGTCCAACACCATGGGTTTCTCCCATATTGGAGGTGCCTAAAAGAGACAGTGAAGGAGCTGTACGCATTTGCATTGACATGCATCAGGCCAACAAGGCAATCAAGAGAGAACGACATCTGGGACTGCACATTGCTGATATGACAACTCAATTGAATGGTGCAAAGTTTTTCTCTCGGCTCAAATTAAACAAAGGATATCACCAGTCGGAACTTGAAGAGAATTTTCTACACACATTGGTCTGTTTCGCAACAAGCGACTGAGTTTTGGTGTATAGACTGCTGCAGAACGTTTCTGAAATGTCATTCAACATATCACACAGTCTGTTGTGAATGCCTTCAACTATAGAAAGAGCATCACAAAGCTTTCATGCAAGTATGTTGTTTGCTAAATGATTCTGGTTTGACTTTGAACGCTGAAAAATGTGAAATTCCATAAAACAAAATTGAAATTCTTTGGCCATATCGTTTCTGATGGGAGCATGACACCTGATCCAGCCGAATTGCAAGTGCTATCTACTGCTAATCCCCCACAGGACATTTCTATGTTACAGTCATTCCTTGGGATGGCCAGTTACTGTTTGAGATACATACAAGACTTTGCCACGGTCAGTGCACCATTACGAGGATTGATGAAAAAGAATGTGGTATTTCAGTGGTCATGTGAGTGCAAGGAAAGTTTCAAGGGAATCAAACAAGCCATCAAAAATGCCACTGAAATGGCCTACTTTCATCCCAAGCTTCATACAGAGGTTGTAGTTGATGCTAGCCTTGTAGGGTTAGGTGCAATTCTTGCACAGCACAATAAGCAGCCAAATGCCTGAAGGCATATTGTGGCTTACGCTAGCAAAAGCTTGTCACAAACTGAATGTGCTTATTCACAACTGGAGAGAGAAAGCTTGGCAGTGTTGTGGGCTTGTGAATATTTCCATGTGTTCTTATATGGAAAGCCTTTCACACTTGTGACCGATCCTCAAGCACTATTGACAATATTTGGCAAACCTAAAGCCAAGATGCCTCTTCATATTGAATGTTGGGGTCTGAGAATACAAGAATACAACTACACAATTGTTCACCATCCAGGGAAAGATACAAATTCTGCTGATTATTTTTCAAGAGTGCCATTACAATGCCCCGGTACCCCATCTAAGACAACTGAAGTCTACATAGATTTCATTGTAAAATCGAGCACACCAGCTGCCATGTCATTAGAACAAATTGTCACTGCTACTAGCCAAGATAGTGACATGCTGAAATTGAAATACATTATTGCCCACCAGTCTTGGAACCATCACTCTTAACCACCCACCAGTGACAGTGAGTACTTACAATTCAGAAATGTCAGAGATGAACTGTCTGTAACTCATCTTGCAAGAAACATGAATTGTCATTTCAGAGAGTCTACGACAACAAGTAATTAAATGAGGGACACCAAGGAATAGTTGCCACAAAGAGAGCTCTTTGAGACAGAGTCTGGTATCCTCATCTCAATGAAAGGGTTAAAAGAGAGTTAAAGGCCTGTCTCTTATGCGACTGTCTCCCATCACACATTACTCAGCACCCTTTAAACATGGCAGAATTGCTTAACCATGCTTGGGAGAGAATTGCTGTTGATTTATTTGGTCCTTTTGAGAATGGACATCATCTAATTGTTATTGTTGATGAATACTCCCGGTTTCCTTTGGTAGAAGATCTTTCATCTATCACTCATGAAAAGGTTATTGAAAGATTATATGGCATCTTTGCAACAAGGGGTGTCCCTTCGATCTTGAAGTCTGACATCGGCCCGCTCTTCACTAGTCGACAGCTCAGAGACTTCGCCATCTAAACGTAAAGCATCAGAAAAGCACTACCCTTTGGCCCAGGCCCATAGCCTTGTGGGACAATTCATGAGTACTCTAAAGAAAGCTGTGCAGCATGCTGCATTAGAGAAGCTTGACCTCAAGGTCATTTTGAATACCACTCTTTGAGTTTACCGGTTGACCCCCTCACTCGACTATAGGGGAAAGCCCTCCAACCTTAATGTTTGGGAGCGCCATGACAACTAAGTTACCTCAATGGATCAACCTCAGATCAAACACTTAGAAAGTTATTTGCACAGAAGATTCTGGTCACAAAGAAAAAAAGAAAATCTATGCTGACAAGAGACGTCATGTGAAAGATATCACTTTCAAGAGAGTATATTGAGTACTAGTTCGACAATCCAGAAAACAAAAATCTGATGCTCCTTTCGAGACTGAGCCCTTCACTGTCACGAACACCAAAGGACACATGATGACTGCCCAACGTCCTGGGAAGTCGCTTACAAGAGATTCTTCTCACTTCAGACATGTGGCTCATCACATGTCAAACATCCATGTCACCATAGGGACTGGGTCCAGACAGACAGTTAAAGATCCTGCGACTGCTGTTGTTTACACCTCACCTATGTAGATCATTGACACTTCGACTGCCAGCTTCTGGTTTCCGATGACCCAATCAGGACATGTGTTCCAAGTGCCACAAAGGCTCATTGAAGAGTTATAAATGCATATGTATTTGTATTATTTATGCATTTATTTATTCATTTATTTATTTATTTGGTGTAAAAGTGTGCAACGTTTTCTTTAACAAAGGGGAAAATGTACTGTTGTGCAAATAAAGATTGACAGAACTCTTTTGGTTCCTGATGGACTCCGTAGACCTGTGACATAAGCATTGGATGGTAATGAAATCAATGCAGGTTTAGAACATGGAGTTCTTGCTTACAGGCTGAAGAATAAAGAAGCGTATAACTACTCCCCATGTGTGGCGTAGTCACAGGTGAGTGCCTGGGCTGGGTTGTACGCTATAACTGTGAATCATCATTTTCTGTGACAATTAGTTCTTTAAAACTGTATTCCAGCTGTAGAAGCTAAGGTCCAGGATCATCTGCACTACTGCTCCGCCTCTGTTGTTTTTCCATCAAAGTAAGTGTCCCTTATCTTTTTTGTTACTGGCAAACAAGTGGAGAACCCCTTCTCCTATAGAACCCACTGCACCACAAATCTAGGATGCTGTCTGGTGTGTTCTGAGATCGTGAGACCCTACATTGGTTTTTCCATCCTGCAATGTTATGGAAGTTACCCCTCTGCACAGGTCATGGTTAAAGGCATCATATTTAGCTTCTGGGATGTAGTAGCAGTTTTTATGGATACTGCCTTTTGAACTCTGCTAAATTAAGTCCAGTGGCTAAGACTGGTGGGAATACCTCCTTGTTTGCTATCTGTGTATGTATAGAAGTATTTGCAAAGTTAAGCTCATCAGTTTAGCAATATTGAGAGAGAACATTGGGACATGTGCCTCCAGAGATAAATGGAAGTCATGGTACAAACTCCTGTCATTTATGTAAGTCTTTGTTCATGGCAATTATGTTCATATTTGTGAAAATGATGATTACTAGATAGAATATGGAACATTAGTGCTTCCTACAGAGGACAACAAGGAAAGACCAACATCCCACTTCTTTTTCCTCTCTTTCTCCTTTGCCTCAAAGACCTATCTTATGGGAATACTTAAGGCTCGCCACAAGATCAGGTATTGTGAGGTTTTAAATAGCCAGCAGCACGTTGGTAATGATCACTGAGAGAAATTGGGTTACTGGTTGAATGGGGCGAAACCCTACTCAAGCAGCAACTACAATCCTTGCCAGGGTGAGAAACAAGCAAACCCCAAATTAACCTGTGCTCAATCCTCTGGTAGCTTGGCACAGGGCAGTCTGGCTTTACTTAGAGGCAATGTGTAAAGTATTTATGTAGTACTTCAAACAGAAATAAAGTGAAACCACAACACAAGAAAAATCCCACATTAATTTAGAAACATAGAGTAAAATGTCAAAAATACATCACTAACAAAACATGAAAAATCCAATCAGTAGATCCGGAGATATGCAATTTTAAAGATTTCAGTGAAATAGTGCCAAAGAACACAAAGCACCAACTGTGGATATCTGGTTGCGTCGGACCGGGACAAAGTCACAAGTTCAGGATGACCGTTACGCAGTGTGATGTCAGGTATGCGTCTCGCAGTCAGGGCAATACATTGGTTCCGAAGAGCTGCGAGAATGCGATGCAAGAACCTGCGTTGTCATCGAGACTGCCAAGACAAGAGATTTGTCATGCACGGGCCTGCATTGGTGAAGCTTCAAATTCGCACAGCTGTGGTTCCAATGTGGGCTTCAAGGTGGATGTGGAGTCCTTGCACTGAGAGAATCCTTGCAGCAGAGGTGATGCAACAGTTCTGCATGGGTTTGAACCACACAGCAGAGGAGATTTTTGGTTCCTCAGGATCCACTGCTGGCAAAGCACCTTCAGGCCCACTTCCAATGGTGCTGGGGTCACATCACTTGGCAGGGTAGGACTCACATATGGCGGAGTCCAGTTGCTGGGTGCAAGGTTGTTGGAGCCTTGTGGCCCTGAGTCTCTAGTCAGGAGGCCAGCCAAATAGCCCTTGGAGTCACTCTGTGGTCCTGGGTTCAATAGATGCAGGTCCAGTCCTTCTCGCCCAGGCAAGAGAGCAGCAGGCAGCAAGTCAGCACAGCAGGGCAGTAGTCTTTCAGGTCAACAGTACAGCAGAGTGGTAGTCATTTAAGCCGCACAGCAGTCCTTCCTGGCAGAGGATCCACAGGTCCAGAAGTGTACTGAAGAGTTGGTGTCTGAGGTCCAATATTTGTACCTGGGCCTTCCTTTGAAGCGGGAGAAGCTTTTAGAAGTTTCCCTCTGAAATCCACAGGCTTCCTGCCTTCCCTGCCCTGTCTTTAGACTAACTACAGGAGGTATGCAGCCTTCGTGTGGAGCCTATGCAAATGTCAGTAGGGGTACCCAGCTCCGCCCTCCTATCCTGCCAGCGATGGCAAATCAAGGTACATTTAAGCTCTCAATTGTGTGTGGCTGTCTATGAGGAATATACAAAGCCCAACTGTCAGATACACCCAGTCATGTGACCCGGAGACATGGCTGAAAGCACTAAATGGCTAAGGTAGAAAAATGACAACTTTCTAAAATTGCCATTTTCAAAATTGTAATTTTTAAGTAAAGAAGTAAAAGTTTATTTGCATAGGTAATAAAAACCATTACATTTAGCTAATAGCAACAGTGATTCTTACAATAATGTCAAGCAACGCTCAAATAAAAAGCATAAAACATACTGATTACATTTAAATTGTAGAAAATTGCAATTTAAAATTTGACTTCAACATGAGAGTGGGGTTTTTATTACAATTCCAAAGACACCAAACATAAACTTGTTACCTGCACCCATTAGAAAATGGTCTCTTGTTAAATGTAATAAGGTAACTTCAATGTTATCCTAAGGAAGAGGTGGGCCTTACAGTAGTGAAAAGCAAATGTAAGACTTTACCACTATCAGAACATGAAAAACTTAAAAGTACATGTCCAAAATTTTAAATACACTGCACCCTTCCCTCTGGGCGGTCCAGGGCCTACCCTAGGAGTGACCCATATGTTTTAAAAAAGAAAGGCATGGGCCTGGCAAAAGGTTTATTTTGCTAGGTCGAAATGGCAGTTTTAAAACTGCACACACAGACTGCAATGGTAGGCCTGAGATATGTTTAAAGGGCTACTTAAGTGAGTGGCATAATCAGTTTTGCAGACCCACTTGTAGCATTTAATTTACAGGCCTTGGCACAGGTACTGCCACTTTGCTAGGAACGTACAAGTAAAATTAAATATGCCAATTGATTATGAGACAATTCTACCATGTTTTAAGGAGAGAGCACAAGCACTTTATCACTGGTAAGCAGTGATAAAGTGTGTAGAGTCCTAAGGCCAGCAATAACAATGTCAGCAAAACAGGTGGGTTGAAGGCAAAAAGTAAGGCAGAAAACCACGTCAAGGATGCCATGTCTAACAGCCACCTCAACATTTTCTACGAAGGGGGCGTGGCCAACTGCCGAAGAACATGGCTGCGCGTTAGCTCGGCTCTGGCTGACCACTCCCGCAAAATCTGCAAAATCATAGACAAGCCCCGAAAAGAACTTCCTCAAACAGTGGAGAAGCTGTCCCCGGTAACTACGACGCCCGTGGCACCGAGTGCAGCGGGCATTGACTGCTTGGAAACAGAGCCCGCTTCCGCTCCTGAACAGCGAGGCGTGAAGTATGCCACAGGAAGGCCCGATCGGCCCACAGGCGCGGCTACCTCGATCGCGCTAAGGGAGGCGCCTCCCATTGTGAAGAGAGCAGCGAAGCCCGGAGACACTGCTCTACCCGCCTACCAAGATGCCGAATCCTGTCACTGCCATGTAAACAACGTGTCCTGCGGGCTCCCCACCCCAGCACTGAGCGGCCGACAGCCGCTATAAGAACTGTCCTCCGGCTCCCGCAAGTGACGCCCGGGAGTCTGGCAGGTAAGAGATCGCTACTGCGGCAGGGGCACAGCACCTGACATCATGAGGGAGATAGCGATCCCTCAAGGCACAACACAGCCTGCCTCCCTGGGAGCCTGCCCCGAAAAGCACCGGGAAACCAACGCGCCCTGGCGATTTCCTCCTCTTCATCTGGGCCGCCGGCTGCCCTTATAGTAATCGCACGCTGACTCCGGTGGGTGGCGCCTGGGGCTCCAGCAGTCACTGAGGTGCGGTGGAGCTCAAAATACCCCTCTAGTGGCCACCAGAACATACACTCTGCAGTGGGGGCCAACTATTGTGCAGCATGTAACCAACTACTTCCCCTCTGGGATTGAGTGCACAACGAATTGGGCTATCACTCTACAGAGGCCTAGCTGGTGAACCCCGACAGGCCGGACAGGGCCTCTGCCCTCGAGCAGGCGGCGGTTATTAGCCAGCACGGCCTGAATCTCACTGGTGGCACCATAACTTTGGCCGCATAGAGAATGGAGAGCAGACGCGGCGGCCGCAATGCGATGCAGGCAAAGTTGGACAAATATGCCTGGCAGAAGGGCCAGGACGACGCACCTGCAACCCCGAAACCATCAGGGGACCAGCAAGATCCCACGCTACATGACATTTTAGCGGCTATAACAACAGTCTGCACATCCCTGGAAAGCCGGATTGATACCGTCGCATCAGAGGTCTCGCTGATCAGGGCCGACATGCGGAACATGAACGATCGCATCAAGGAGGTAGAAACCGCAACCAAGGCCTTAACAACAGATGCCACCCTTCTCCAAAGCCAAGTCACAGATCTTCAAGCTAGCCGAGCCACAATGGAACGCCAACTTGACGACTACGAAGGTAGAATGCGGCGCAACAACATCCGTATTTTGGGGGTGCCGGAACGGGCGGAGGGACTGGCAGTGGACCTATTTGTGGAGGAACTGGTGACGCAAAATCTCCAACCAAAGAGCCTATCCAACTACTTTTCAATCGAGAGAGCGCAAAGAGTACCGGGCCGAAGGCCGAGACCTGGCGCGCATCCCCGACCCATCCTCGCAAGAGTGTTTAATTTCCGGGACAGGGACATAATACTCCACACAGCGAGAGTGGCCCCCCCCCCGGTTCGCCTGGAAAAGAGCACAATAACATTCTTTCCGGACTTTACATTAAAAGTGCAAAGACAACGCCGCAGCTTTCTGGAAGTGAAACGTGCGCTGCAGGATCAAGAGATCAAATATGCCATGCTGTTTCCAGCAAAGCTACGAGTGGAATCCGAAGGGAAAACGTGGTTTTTCACTAGCCCGGAGAAAGCGTGGGACTGGCTTAATGGGTGGCGCACAGTCACAAAGCGAAACCGTAAAGTGAACCGGGGCAGTGGCAGCAACGATCAACCGGGCCGCCAAACAAGACCCCAGACGGGCACAACAACGGCGCGGGACTCGGCGGAGTCGAACCAAGAAGACTGAACATTGTGTGATATTGGTATAGACAGATGAGTTGAACTCCTCTTGCCTGCGCACTGCATGTAATTTTGGCTGGCATCAATCTGCACCAGGCCCCGATTCCATTGTTACATGGTGCAGTTGCTAGACACCTCCAAGATGTTATGATAATCTGATACAGGGTATAGATAATCACTTGTGCTACCTAATACGAAGTTACATCCGATCTTAACAACGTAGGACAGCGGGAGTGGGGTTGGACTACGTTTCCTAATATTCCAGGGGTAGGCGATAGGCACTCTGCATGTTTGGGGTGGCGGGAGGTTCAGAGCCCGCAATGCAGGGAGGCAGGGAGGGGGGAGGTGAGGGGACGTTCGGGGGGGGGGTGGGTTCTGTTTTGTTAACCTAACCGTTGTTGTTGTTTTGCTGTGACAGTGAGACAGTGAGTAGGGAGATAATGTTATTGCTGCACTCACGACCCAGGCTTTCGTTAGGCCCGCTCCAACAATTGACACCTACATACACGCCATGGCGGTGGGGTGACCCAAATCACCTTACCGTACGATGTCTGGTCAGAACATGAATAGAGCGCTCCGAGTGCTCACATGGAATGTCAACGGGCTGGGCGACAAACTAAAAAGAAGCGTGGTACTCCAGTACCTCAAGCGGCAGGCCCCTGACATTGCCTTACTGCAAGAAATGCATTTAATAGGCAGCAAATGTAAGGCCTTAGATAGATGGGGATACCGACTGGCTGCGCATGCGGGCTTTACATCCGGTTCGAGAGGGACCGGTATCTTAATCTGCAAACAATGCCCCTACATAATAAACATTTTTTTAAAAGAAAGAAGATCTGACCACTTTATTTCATCCTGCTATTTATTTAGCAGATTAAGGACCAATAGAAGTGCTTTGTCTTGGTCCTGGCTGTTTTTGCCCTTTTGCAAAAAAACAGCCAGGACCAAGACAAAGCACTTCTATTGGTCCTTAATCTGCTAAATAAATAGCAGGATGAAATAAAGTGGTCAGATCTTCTTTCTTTAAAAAAAATATTCTATGCCCTATCTGGCCATTAAAACCGGGCGTAACCCCTAATCATTAGCCTACATAATAAACAGCACGTGGGCCGACACCCAGGGTAAATTTGCCGCAGTTAGAACAATTGATGGACAGAATGCAGAACAATGTCATACATTCTCCCCAGTCCAGAGATCTGGGCCTAAATCCATCGTTTTTTTGCTCACCATGCCATTCCAGTTTGGACCCAGCCATATGCAAATCAGTCTTGACCCTGCGCCCAAAGAATGATGGATTTAACCCAGATCTCTTGACTGGGGGTGAATGTTTTGATTTGTTCTGCATTCCGTCCATCAATTGTGTGTCTTTTGCTTTCTCGCCCTAAGTGCGCCGGGCATGCCCAGACCTGGGTCCCGGGCTCACTGTGCCACTGGAATCAAGCAATCCTGGCTGATGAGGGGTGAAACCCCGAAACCGGTCCTAAGATGCATGGTTCCGGTCCAAGGAGGACCTGGCTTGGCAGTCCGGACTGGACTGTTCCCATGAGGCACAGGGTCAAAACTGATTTGCATATGGCCAGGTCTAAACTGGGGTGGCATGGTGAGCAAAAGAATGATGGATTTAACCCAGAACTCTTGACTGGGGGTGAATGTTTTGATTTGTTCTGCATTCCGTCCATCAATTGTGTGTCTTTTGCTTTCTCGCCCTAAGTGCGCCGGGTATGCCCATACGTGGGTCCCGGGCTCACTGTGCCGCTGGAATCAAGCTATCCTGGCTGATGAGGGGTGAAACCCCGAAACTGGTCCTAGGATGCAGGGTTCGGGTCCAAGGAGGACCTGGCTTGGAAGTTCGGGCTGGACTGTTCCCATGAGGCACAGGGTCAAGACTGATTTGCATATGGCCAGGTCTAAACTGGGGTGGCATGGTGAGCAAAAGAATGATGGATTCAACCCAGATCTCTTGACTGGGGGTGAATGTTTTGATTTGTTCTGCATTCTGTCCATCAATTGTGTGTCTTTAGATTTGCTGCAGTGGCTGGGACATGGGAAGGGAGGCCTCTTACCATATTGTCAATTTATATCCCACCTGCAATCAAAAAAACTACACTAGCCGACCTGGGCAAGTTTCTGCTTAACCTCCCTGAGGGCATCCTAGTGCTCGGAGGTGATTTTAACTTGACGGTAGATGGTCAACTCGACCGACGTCCGCCTAGACGTGAATTACACAACACCTTACAACTAAAAGACTTCCTCTCGCATTTGGCCTAGTCGATCTCTGGCGACACTTCAATCCCCTTTTGCGTCACTTCACATTTCACTCAGGCGCCCACGGCAGCCAGTCTAGAATAGACCATCTCCTCACAAATGTCAGCGACTTGCCCAACTTTACTGAAGCCAGATGTTTGGCACATGGCATTTCTGAACACTCACCTGTCCTTACCCAGATAACACTGCTGCATGCGAGCAGGTACATCACCCTAACGATAAATCCATGGTGTCTGAAGATTCCACACGTCAAAGCAGAACTCATAAAAGGGGTGGACCACTACTTTACAGAAAACACGAACACAGTAGACTCCCACCAGATCCTGTGTGGGGTGTTTGGACCAGTCATTAAAGGCCAAGCACTATCATTAATGGCAGGCCACAAGAAAGAGCTGTGGGCGAGGCTGGAGGCCCTAGAACAGGAGATAAGGGGACTAGAGGACACAGTGGCAAATTCGGACAATGAACTAACTGCACACACTCTTAGTATGAAATGGCAAGATTACCGGCAACTCGCATTGGAGGCCGCTAGATCGAAGCAGAAAGCCACATTGCACAAAATCTATCAAATGGGCGATAAAACTGGGAAATTGCTTGCGTGTCTTGAGAGGCGAGAAGCAGCACAAAGATGGGTACCCCAGATTGAGGGTGAAAACGGAGAGCTCCTCAGCAATCCGCAACATATTGCCGAGGCTTTTGCATCCCACTTTGCCTTGATATATTCCTCCACTGCCACTACCACTCTCACTGACTCCAGGGATCTCCTGGCCACCATCCCTGTAAATACTCTCACCCCAGAGGACCGTGACTCCTTAGAGTGTGAGATTAAAGAGGAGGAATTAGCACTTGGTATACGAGGGATAAAATCGGGGAAAGCCATGGGACCCAATGGCCTCCCAATAAAATTGTTTAAACTTGTGACCTCCAAGATAACACCCACTCTCCTAGCTATGTACCTCGAAAGTTACCAGAAAGAGTCCCTGCCTGCAGACTTGATGCTGGCCTCGGTGGTTGTCATACACAAGCTGGGCAAACCAACGACAAAATGCGACTCCTATCGCCCAATTTCACTGCTAACGGCCGAAGTTAAAATTCTCGCCAAAAGGTTGGCCAATCGCTTAATCCCTATCATTTGCAAGCTGGTATACACGGACCAATCAGGCTTAATGCCGGGCCGGAATACAGCGCTCAATCTTAGGAGACTTCATGGGGCGCTGGGGAGGATTAACACCATTCAAGAGAATGCTGCCTTGCTGTCACTGGATGCCATAATGGCATTCGATACTATTGAATGGCCTTACCTATTTGCTCTCCTCGAGCGCATGGGCTTTGGCCCCACATTTATAAAGTGGGTAAAACTGCTCTATACGGAACCAACTGCTCAAATAGTTGTAAATCAGCATACCTCCCGGCGCTTCCGACTAGAGCGGGGAACCAGGCAGGGTTGTCCCCTCTCCCCCCTCGTGTTTGCCCTGATATAGGAACCATTAGCGACCTGGGTTAGGGGCGACCCCATGATCAGGGGGCTGAAATGGACAGAACACCACAAGGACAAAATCTCCCTCTATGCCGACGATGTTTTACTGAATGTTGTGGCTCCATCAACCTCGATTCATAGGATCCTTCATATCTTCGCAATTTTCGGCGCACACTCAGGGTACACTATTAACTGGACAAAATCTGTGTTGTATATGCTTCATGGCCCCTTCCCACGGATGCCCAAAGACACAACAGTAACGGTTGCAGCTGAGGTATTCAAATATCTAGGTATATACATAACCCCACATCCATCCCTATTTTCTGACGTCAATCTTAAGGCCCCCCTGACCAGACTCCACAATGACGTGCTCCAATGGCGGTCCCTACCCCTGTCCCTTCTGGGCAGGGCTGCATTGTTTAAAATGCTGGCACTACCCCGAGTTTTGTATGTATTACCGAACACCCCTTTTAAAGTCCCAGACACATACTTCGCAAGCATAGAGAGTGAAGTTAGAACTCTTTTATGGGACGGCAAAAACCCACGAATTGCGACTCATAAACTGACGAGAGGGTGGTATGACGGAGGTATCGCATTGCCCGACCTCAAACAATACTATTGGGCCTCCCAGCTTACAGTTATTAATAAATGGGTTTATTCATCGCCGTCTGAGCCGGCATATCAAACCGACAAATGGGTAATGAGTCCGGGAGGGTACCGAAGGGCACTTTATTCTAACCCTAGACGTCAATGCCTCACAGGTCCCACGGCCCAAACAGTTGCAATCTGGCACCGGGCTACAAAAACTCTGCCTGAGGCTTCCCCATTGGAAGATAGACTTCTGACAGAGCCCATGCAACGGAAAGCAATATCCCTTACATATCGTAAACTACTCAATAACAAACCAGACCCGCTAGTACGTCTCTGGCAGCTATGGGAAACAGACATTGGGTACATAGAGGACGATGATTGGCAGGAGGCACTTTCTTCCCCCAAAGAGGTGGCCATCCCATGCGGCTTCGATTAATCCAACTAAAAATCCTACACAGAACATATCTCTCCGCACATACACTGGTCAAAATGGGATGAAGGCCTGACCCGATGTGCCTTAGAAGGTGCGCCGGGGAAGGAACATTCTTTCATACAATCTGGGAGTGCCCAAGCATCCATCCATACTGGGAGAGATTTGTTTCCAAGCTCAAGGAGGTGGGAGGGAAAGATATCACCAGTTCTCCACAACTCTGCCTGCTAAACATCTGGGAGCCCACTGATCTAACCCAGACCGAGCGCACGTGGGCTTCACTGGGATTCACCCTTGCCAAGAGAAACATTGCTCAGATGTGGGGAGCCGGAGAACTGCCAATGTATCGACGGTGGGCAAATGATACGGACAGTGCAATGATCGCAGAGAAAGAGGTATTTAAACATAGGGGCTGTCCCAAGAAATGGGATCAAAAATGAGCGAAATGGAATGCGTCAAGAGGTGATTTATGTGTTTCCCCAACGGAGGAACTGCGGGGTGCAAGGGTAGATATTAATCTTGACTTGAGCCAGGGTCGTTAAGAAAATGTGTTCAACGTGTGTTACCGTAATTGATTACTATGGGGCCAATGTCATTTTCAAATGTAATATGGCCTTGCAATGTACCTTGCTATACTGTATAATGGATTTAATGAGTACTTACACAGGAGTTTGTTTTTCGGTCACAGATGAGTATCACCAGCTAAAGCTATATACATTCAGAGGAGAGCACAGTGTATATTACATCCATGGCCATGAACTGTTTGGAAGGATTTAATGAAGAAATAAGATATGTGCACTTCTGAGGGTCGATGTTATGTTGGGTGATTAATATTAACGCTGAGTTTGCGGGACGATCTCATTGGCACAAGGGGTGTGGAGGAGTCCATAATACCATTATAAGCGCAGAATGAGGGATTCTGGGAAACGTAGTATGTATTTAGATTACGCTATGTAGGGTGGGTTTTGAGCACTGGAAGTCCGTCGTTCAGTGGAGCTTTTGCAATAAGCACACGTGATACACCACCTGGATGTAGGTGGGGAGGAGCAATACAAAGGTTAAATAGGTCGTAGCAGTTCAGTGAAGTACTGATGAGAAAGATATGTGAGCTGCGGCTATGTAGAAACAATGACGTGATGATAAAAAAAAATGTGATGCTTGCGTAAAACGAGTCGGCATGTCGAGAGTCCGGGTTGTGCAATAATGGATAAAAAACATGTCACGGTAAGCATATTAGAAGCGTAGTAGTTAGAGGGATTCAAGAGGCGTTTTGAATAGTTAGGGGAGTGATACAAGTCAGCACAGAAGGTTAAATGTGAGCGATGTGGCAGTGTACAATGATGAGCGCGTTTTATTTTTATTTTTTATTTTCGAGGTTTTATATAGCGCTAGCCAGACCCGAGGGTATCAGAGCGCTTTACATCAGTCGAGAAGCAGAGGAATACGTAGAACAGTACAAGTATAGAACAGGGCGGGAGAATTCCCGAAAGATGAGAGTCCAGGCTCATTAGAGATGGCTTTACAGAGGGGATCGTTGTTTACGTGTTACGCATGACTAACGTTATGATACAAACGGTAATAATTGTAGCATGGCCAAATTGATAAACAGAAAATATTTTGTGTAAATAGCAATTGTGTAAATTTTTCACTGAATGAGTAGCGTAGTAATTGTGTTGATGGTCTTATACATGAATTGTATTATTTTTTATTTTTTTATTGTAGATACCCCTGAAGAAGGGTGAATCCCCAAAATGCATTGGGTAACTTTGAAATAAAAGACGTGACAAGTGGAAACCATCTCCTCTCCTGTGTTTATATAAATACCTTTACATTGGATTCGAATGAATAAAATGAATTGAAGAAATAAAAAAAAAGGTGAAAAGGAAAATTGAATAAGAAAATGAATAAATTGAAGATTAAGAAAGGATTTGATTGATTGGATTTATTCAGTTACTTGGCTGTGCAGCTTGGAGGGGAACCAACATTGAGGTTCCTCTGTGTTCAGTTATATTGCAATAAAGCGCAATGGGACGGAGCGCAAATCAAGCTTGCACGCCCTTACAGCTCTGAAAGAGGTCAAGTTTCACTACAAAATTGGGAGTACTTTGGTGTGCATCTTACCTCTCTTTGATGTTCATAGCTATGGGAAACAGACATTGGGTACATAGAGGACGATGATTGGCAGGAGGCACTTTCTTCCCCCAAAGAGGTGGCCATCCCCATGCGGCTTCGATTAATCCAACTAAAAATCCTACACAGAACATATCTCTCCGCACATACGCTGGTCAAAATGGGATGAAGGCCTGACTCGATGTGCCTTAGAAGGTGCGCCGGGGAAGGAACATTCTTTCATACAATCTGGGAGTGTCCAAGCATCCGTCCATACTGGGAGAGAATTGTTTCCAAGCTCAAGGAGGTGGGAGGGAAAGATATCACCAGCTCTCCACAACTCTGCCTGCTAAACATCTGGGAGCCCACTGATCTAACCCAGACCGAGCGCACGTGGGCTTCACTGGGATTCACCCTTGCCAAGAGAAACATTGCTCAGATGTGGGGAGCCGGAGAACTGCCAATGTATCGAAGGTGGGCAAATGATACGGACAGTGCAATGATCGCAGAGAAAGAGGTATTTAAACATAGGGGCTGTCCCACGAAATGGGATAAAAAATGGGCCAAATGGAATGCGTCAAGAGGTGATTTATGTGTTTCCCCAACGGAGGAACTGCAGGGTGCAAGGGTAGATATTAATCTTGACTTGAGCCAGGGTCGTTAAGAAAATGTGTTCAACGTGTGTTACTGTAATTGATTACTATGGGGTCAATGTCATTTTGAAATGTAATATGGCCTTGCAATGTACCTTGCTATACTGTCACAACTCTTTAATAAAAATAATATTACAAAAAAAAAAAAATTCTACGAAGAGGGAAAGGGCCTACTAATAGTGAAAAAATATATATAAATAAATATCCCTCGATGAAAATAACTTTCCACCTTTACTTGTGAACTGCTTGATGCCGTGCCTTGTTGTAGTTGTCCGGATGCCTGGCAAAGTAATTTGCGCTAGGTCGATCAGACACTGTCTCATACGATGCAAAGAATACACCCGGCTCACTGTGGAAGACGCACATAAATGAAAGAACAAAGCGTCTGCCGCCTCAGATTGGCAAACTCGCACCAAAGAAACGTCTGGTCAGGAACCTTTACCGGGATAGGAGACTAGTAGTGAAGTAATGCGTGGGACGTAGGATATCCGGCCTACGCGTCTGAATGATGATAATCAGCAACACAGGTGCGTCAATCGGGCATCTGTTTTCGAACGAAGGTCAGCGGACTAGTCATACACGCTTACCCGATTGGACAGCCTGCATTACACGATGACGAACTTGCTCCACGTCATCAGTTGACTGTGATCACTCAAGCTGCACATACCTCCACTGTATCCACAGAAAATGCTCAGCACTGCCAAAATGCCAAACGCTGCTCAGCTCTAACACCGGGACAACGACACAGGAAACTTGCCACACTGAGGAGAAGGCGCTCGACAACTTGGAAAAACCGGCAATGTCGCATCAGCCAAACTGTAAAGGATGGATGCAGCAACTCTGAATAGAGGTTGGCTGCTACCTTTCTGTCGGGATGTGGAAATATAACCACCTCTTTGGACACAGATCTGCTTAGCTACTGCTGCTGCTGTACTTCCAGGACATGGAACCGAGTCCTGCCTATTTACTCCTGTCTGGGATCAAATCTGAATTCCCTGCTGACCCTCTCCTGGCTGGAACTTCTGTTGTTGATCTTGTCTTCCCAGAAGCCACAGGACTCTCATGGAGTACTTCTTCTCTGAAAAGCTCCTTACCCGTTGTGGTGCCACTCCTTGAATCCTGAAACGGACATCTTATGCTCCTGATTCCACAATGATAGCGAAAGGCCAGTCTTGCCAGAATAATGACTCTAGTTGGGTAAAATGGCAATACTGGATCTTTTTTCATAAACAAGCGCAAGCAATAAATCAACGTCCTAACATCAGGTGTTTATGTACCTAACAAATTGGAACTGCACCATGAGCCCCATTGTATGCAAGGAGATGATTGAAGAAACCTTTCCTTAAAACTGATATTTATGACAAAAATCCGTTAAATGTTATTAATGCGATATTAGCTTTAGAAAATATACATCCGAAATTATTAATATATGTACAGTGGTGTAAATACAAAGCTTTTCTGTAATTCTGTTTTCCCCACATAAAGTGCAGAGTAAGCTTCACCTATGACTGGAGCCAGTGGAGAAGTGTGGCTCAATGGTTAGAGCGGCAGACCCTAATGCAGAGATCTGGCCCGGGACCAGGGTTCAATTCCCGCCTCGGTGGGTCTTGGGCTCAACTTCCTCGGACCTGATAATTCTTGCCTTGGTGCCTATTCTAATCATGGGTCCCACTCTGCAACTCTGGGCAATAGCTTGCTTAATCTCCACAACGGCCCCACCAGCGCTGGGATGCCTGGCTTCACCTTGGGGGTGCCCAGGAGTGGACATTTCACAGGGAAAAAGCCAGGAAGGGTTCCACAGCGGTATGTGTTCAGCGCCAGGATGCCTCAGGGTAGCAGTGCGCTTTACAAGTACAAATTCATTTCATTTCACATCCACTCGCTGAAAACACTGTGCAAATCAGACTCCTTTGATTTAAACACATTTCTCTTAGCACTGTATGTCTGTTATTCGATTATTCAAACATAACCTTTTGGCTAGGTATGCACTTTTGAAATACCATATGCATACAAGCATAAAAATCTTTCCTCTGTGCATAAAAGGTTATCTATTTCTTCCTGTTGATGTATGAATATGGTATTTCTATAGCACATCACTGTACATGATCAAAGACAAGCTCAAAGTTGGCAAGTAATGGGTAGGGGATCTGAGTTGTGGATGGTTATGTATTGTGATGTAGTATTCTTTGAATACGAGTCTTCATCTCTTTCCTAAACTGAAGCAGATTAGTGGCAGCCCTGATGGATACGGGGATGTTGTTCCAGATCCTGGGTACGCAGATGGAGAAGGCCTGTTGTCATGTTTTTTTTCTTTTTTACACTTCTTAGTCTGCAGACTGATGGTTTCCTGCCTGCAGGTACCAGTGTGGAGTCTTGGAGGCCATGCAGGAGGGCATTACCACTTTCCAGATGCGACAGTGCAAGGGCTTGAGCAGCAATTCTGAAGCATATTTATTCTGCATTCATATCTACTACATGTGCAAGAAAGCAAAAGCCATCTTAGGCAGTTACTCCCTGCCTAAAGGAATTGTTTAACATTTCATAACCGCCTTTTCACGACACTCTCTCAATTGGGAAAGGGCCACCAAATCACTGACAAAATGTCTTGCCAAATACATGCCCTTCAGACCTCGGTTTAACTAGTAAAATATCATTAAAGACGTTTTTGAAATATGTTTGGCAATTTTATGTTGGAGGGGGGCCAGTTCTGTCAGGTTTTTGTTAAACGGACCCTAAAACCCCAAGTAATGAGAAAATAAAAATCTTACATGGAAATTCTGGTACTAGGAAAAGCGTAAAATAATGCTCACATCGAGCAGCAGTCTGTGCTAATTATTTTTGAGGAAGAATTAGGCACTGATGGGCCGTGATAGAAATTATACCATGAAATACATTAACATTGAATGCATTCATTAAAAGTGTTACACATTTCCACAGTGCTTTCTGACATTTTAAATTTACAGCAGACACCACCATGTTTTTATTACATAATGAAAGTCTCCCTGATTATATTTTACATGTTAATGTGATGAGTTGATGACAGCACCTGTGGTGGGAGAAGGGGCAGTCTGATGAAGGAAAGAAGCATCCCCAGTTCATGCTGCCTCGACGCCAGGTCATGTCTAACCCACATCATTAAAGCCTGGAATATGGTTTCTTCGTCCGGTACATTGATGTCGTCACTAGATAAGAGCTTGGCAATCTCATTGGCTGGAAGCAGAAGAAACTCTTGATTCCGTATTACTTCTATAAAATGTTCCTGAAAGAAGAGAGAGTGGTTAAACCGCATGAAAAACTGTTGCTAAGTTCAATATGTGTCTACCTATTCAGCCTTCTTCACATGAGTTTCTTTTTTGCTGGATCGATGCATTAACAGTATTACCTTTACTGCATCCGTAATACATGCATGTATGGATTTAGCATTGAAGTTATTCCAGAAACAAGAACATTTTCACACGAAGATACCCAAAACAATGAAAGTATGCTACCCATATACACTTTTATTCACTTTTCTGAATTACCTTCGACTTTGCTCAGACACTCATTATTGTGGTTCTGCTACACCCACGTACATTTTTAGCTCTCTTGTTTCAGTATGTGACAATATTATGTACCATGTTGGCAGCAGGACTTTGCTGCGGGTGTGCGGCTGGTTGTAGCATAGATTCAGCTTTATGCATTGGTACACAGTGGCGGCTGCCTCTGAACGGGGGTGGTGAGGTGAGGGGACGGATGAAAAGATGAAAAAAAATAAACTTACCTGCTTTGCTGCCGCCTCCGCTGAATGCCTCTCCTCCGTCTTCTTGTCTTCTTCCCGGCTGCTGCCTGCTCTGGAAGCAACCAGGCTTCCGTACTCTGCCAGCCAATCACAACGCTGCAGGAGAAGCATTGTGATTGGTCAGGCAGTGCCTGGGGAGGCTGGGCATGTTCCCCATGGGGCTGTGCAACACAGCCCAATGGAGAACATGCCAACTACGCATGACTGTTTGGCCAGCCCTACAGGGCCAGTCAAAGCGGCATGCGCATATAGGGAGGGAGTGCAAACCACTCCTGCTCTCTCTGCGGCGAGCCAGCCCCGCCCTGCCTGGAGTCGCAAAGGAAAATAAAATGACAATAACTTATTGTTATTAACATTTTATTTTTATTTTCCACTGCTCAACGAGCAGTGGGGGCAACGCTCCTACACATTAGCGGGGAGCCGCCACTGTTGGTACATGAATTCTGTACCACTTATTGGGTAGAGTAGCCTGAAAGATCAGTTATATCATTCATCTCTCTATAAAAGTGTGATGGGGACATCCTAGGGCAATGCGATTCATAACTGCCTGCTTCCACCTTCTGCATAGAGGCACTCTCCTTAATACCCCCAAAGACCGTCAGGGAGGGAGAAACACCTAGGCTTGCCCCTAGATGGTGCACATTGTGCACCACTTCTGGGGGCTCACATGGTGATCAGGTGGTTCATGATACACCTACATCCAGGACATCATCAGATGGGAGACTCAGAAGGGTAAAAAAAGGGCCAAAAATTTAAAAAGAAGCTAACAATCCTTTTCCATCTATTCGCCCAGGATCTCGAACAACATCCCTGTATCCATCGGGGCCACCCCAAAGCTCCTTTAATTTAGAAAAGTGTTGAAAACGCACCTCTTTAAAGAATACTACATCTCAATGCAGTAACAGTACACATCTGCTCTCAGCATTTAGCTACCTCTCTTACCACTTGACTGTATCCTTTCCATCGACCCTGTACAGCACCTGATGGCTTTTGGCTTGATTTGTGCTATACAAATGCCACATTCATTCATTTGCATACATTTCCATTAACAGTACATACATGAGACTAAGAGAAGTCACTACATCACATTTATGTTGTGTTATGTCTGCCAATGCATCAGGTATTACAGCTGCCCACTTCTGTAATTCTAAATTTTGCCTAGTGGCACAAATGTGTTATATTTCTGTCATTTTAGCCTTAATGTCCTGCACCATAAGTGTAATTTATATAACATGGCCAACAGTGCTTGGTTATTTTATATATGGGATTCACATGAACAGAGTGACTACTCTGCAAATGTTCTGCAAGGTCTCTGCAGCTCATGGCTTCACGTGGGGACATTTCCTAGTGATGCACTACTTTCTATGAATTGAGACTCCATTTGCCTCTGTACCTTCTTTATGTAGTGTCTCTCGCCCCATCCCTCATCTAGCAAAGAATGCCGCAGCGTCACTACTTTAAGGACTGAACTCAATGTGTGTCATCATTGCACAGGGAATTGGTACTGATTGTTTCGTAACAAAATATATAAAAAAACATCTTTCCTGTCTGTCCTGGCCTGTTTGCTGTTATTCTAAATTGCGGTAACTCTTTCTTATTCCCTGAAAAGCGCTATAGTAATACTTCGGTGTTAGAAATGGTAGTAAATAAATACACATGTTTAAATATCTTTTCCAAGTAAACTCATAAGGTGTCTTTGTTTATATAAAATAGTTTCCAAATGAACATTGCTGAATTGCCAAGGAAACTGCTTCAGGCTGCAGTATCAGGCTGCAGAGAACTACTGTGTCCTCTCCTCAATATGGATTTATTCAATTTTGCTAAGCGTTCACCACCTAGTAATTCTCAGTTTTCACAGCCTAACTACCAGTGCTCTCCTAAATTAGTATACTACATACATGCATTTTGCATATTTGCACTTGACTCTACCATGTCCATGGCTAAATGACATTGACATGAGCCAATAATTGATTATTGACACACTGAACGCCAATTGGTGATTGTTAGCAATTGGGTTTCTGGTTGGCAGAGGTATGGACCCAGTCCAGTAAATTAACCTGTGCTCACCCTCTGGTAGCTTGGCACAGAGCAGTCAGGCTTAACTTAAAAGACAACGTGTAAAGAATCTGTGCACACAACACACAGTAACACAGTGAAAACACTGCAAAACAACTCTACACCAGTTTAGAAAATAACAATATTTTTTATCAGTAAAACAAGACCAAAATGACAAAAATCTAATAAGCAGAAGTCAAGATATGAATTTTTAAAGAGTAAATGTTTTTGTGGTGCTTAGAAACAGATAGTGCCAACTGGGGCTATCTGGTCACACTTGACCAGGCAAATCCAAAAGTTCAGGACAACTGAGATGGAGCGTGGTCGGATACAGGGACCTGCCTTGGCCCGCTGAACAGTATCATGGATGCATCGACTTTGAGGACAATGCGTGGAGCAAAGGAGGTGATGCGTCACTGTTGCAGATGGGGTGATGCATCTGTTTCGAGCTGGGCAAAGACAAAGATGGTCGAGAATCAAGATGAGATGAACATTAGGGCAATGCATAGTCTTCGAACCACTGGGCTGTAGGTGATGCATGCAGCAAAAAGCGATGCGCTAATGCTGAGCTTTGCAAAGTCAAAGATGTGCCGGAAACAGGGTAAAGTCTTTGATATCCCTGAGACTTCAGAAACAGGAAGCATCTAACAAGCCCTTGGAGATACTTTGGTTCTGGGAAGTAGAGATGCACGGCCAGTCCTTCTCACTCCCAGGCAAAAAGTAGCAGGCAGCAGGCCAACACAGCAAAGCAGATCAGCAAAGTGGCAGTTTCTCCTGGCAGCACAGCAGCCCTTCTTCCTGGTAGAATGTCCTCAGTTCCAGAACAGTTCTGATTTGGTGGTGTCAGACATCCAGTACTTATAGCCAGTTGGGCCTTTGAAGTAGGGAGACTTCAAAGAGATGCCTTTGAAGTGCACAAGACCCTGCCTTTCCTGCCTTGGCTCCAGGTGCACTACAGGGGGTATGCAACCCCCTGTATTTGTGTGGGGACAGGACACAGGGCCAGATGTACGACCATTGGATTTTGAGACTAGCAATTTGCGACAAATTGCGAGTCTCAACTTGTGAGTCGCAAAATCCAATGTACAACAGTGTCTCAGATACTGTTTTCGATTCCCAATGGAGTCGCAAATTGCATGCCTCATGAATATTAACGAGGCTGTTGCAATTTGGGACCCCATTGGGAATGGCTTGCACTCCCAGGGATGGTGGCCTGCTGGGGTCAGCAGACCACCATGTCTGGGACTGCTTTGTCAATAAAGCACTTTTTTATTTTTAAATGCAGCCCGTTTTCCTTAAAGGAAAACGGGATGCATTTAAAAAATAAAAATGAAACTTTTCAGTTTCATTTTTTAAGGGCAGGCAGTGGTCCATAGGAAAACTGCCTGCTCTTAAAAAATATTTGCGCATGCATTCCCAAAGGGAAAGGGGTCCCCTGGGGACCCCTTCCCATTTGCAAGGGCCAAAACTGCGAGTGTTTTGCGACCGCAATTGTGGTCGCAAAACATTCATACATGGGTTATGGGTTCGCTATTAGGAAGGAACGCCCTTGGCACACCCCTTCCTAATAGCGAGTCGCTAACCCTATTTTGCGAGTCGCTAATTGAGGGTTACTGAATTGGGCTGACCTATTTTGCGGTCGCAAAGGGGCCGAAATCCCCTTTGCGACCGCAAAAAAAGGTTGTACATCTGGCCCACAGCCCTTTCAGGAGTGAGTATCAGCTCCTCCTTCCCATCCTACAGGATGACCCCTCTGTGGTTGTCTAGAGGGAATGCAGAAAGGCAGCTGTCACCCACCCCAGATGTGTATTCTAGAGATAGGCAGAAGGAGCTGAATGGTTACAGTAAGAAAATGGCAACTTTCCAAAAGTAGCATTTTCAGAAATGCAATTTAAAAACCAACTTCACCATAAATTGTGTTTTTAAATTGTGATTTCAGAGACACCAAATTTGGGGGTCCCGTCTTTTCCCAATTGGAAGTTACACTTAGAAAAGGCAATCACAATGTTATCCTATGGGAGAGATGGGACTTGCAGTAGTGGTAACCTATATGTAGAAAAAAGGAATGTTTGGGCTTGGCAAGTAGGTTAACTTGCCAGTTCGAAATGGCAGAATTGAAAAGTCATCCTGTGCCTTGGGCACCCCCAACGTTTTTGCTGACTGATACTGGTTGTAACTGACTCTGACTAACCATGGGCTCTGCCAAACCAGGCCCAGGGCCAGGACAATGTTGAAAACACACTTAGAATACAGTGAAAACACCTACATACACTAGGGTGCACTATGGGTCATGATACCCCTATGTTTGGCATGAGCTCCTCTATAAGGCCCTGTACATAATAGGGCAGGGGGATTGAAACTACCTTTAAGTCCCTAGTATGTAATAGGGCATGGCAGTTTAGAGGCCAGCAGCACCTTCTGCACTTGCATGTGTGCACTGCTGAGGCCTGAGGTTAGTTTAAAAGCAGCCCTGTGTTGCAGAACTGCTTTTAAAATGCAAATTGTGCCAAAACTCAACTGTGGTGTTTGGGGCACTTACAAATTATAAAACTAGTGTTTGGCAATATTAGGTACCCCAGGGTCTCCCCTAGGTTTCTCAGGAATGGGGGGTCAGGTACTTATAAAGTGGCCCCTTAGAAAAGAGGTTTTATATGCCCTGCAGTTAGTAAAATTGCACATTTCACTCCCCACATTGTAGAAAAGTGCTTCTCAAAATCGACTTTTGGCTAGGAGCACCATGGAGTGAGGATCTGCAATATTTGTACATATTTAGAACCCCGAAAGTCTTCTCTAGGTAATCCTGGGTTAGGGGTACCTGTAAATATAGGCAGGGTCCCTATAAAAGATGTTTTATAAGGCCTGATGTTGGAGAAATTGCTCAGTTCATTTTCCCCATCGCAGATCCCCACCCACATCGGTTAACATGGCAAGAAGTTATTGATTAATACAGAAAGATAGGGGTGTCATAAAATATCATTCAAGGACTAGTAGAATGGTATTGATAAATCCAACAATATGCTATTGTTGAATTTGGCCAAAAATGTACAGACACAAAATTATACGGTCACCCGCTTTAACAGCGAGGAAAATCTGACCTCCCATCTGAAAGTTATCCGCTCCGGAGCCGCCGACCGTGAGGAGCTGCGAGATCCGGCCGTGACGTCGCACGGCTCATTTGATATTCGAGGCCGGTATGTCTGACGCGGGCCCGGAGGCCCTGCGGTGCAAGCTGCTGTGCGCCCCCCCTCGAAGCCTCCCGTCACCTCAATTCCAGGTTGCTTGCTTGCCTGGATCTCTCCGGACCCGCGGTGGGGGCCCCCAGCGGTACGCGAGCAGACTGACGCTGTGTGTGGGCTCTGGTGTGCGCGGCCGCCTTGAGACTCATCGCGCGCCACCCGTACTGTGCCGACTGGCGGGAGTGTGTGGTGGGGGCCGCGTTTGGGGCCGTTCCCCCCCCACAGTGCATCTGGACTGGTGTGCGCTCGGCACCGGGGGGGTGAGTTAACCTCCAGGTGAGGTTCTATATTCTCATTGTTGGTCGCGCCCCTCCCCCACAACTACTGGCCAGCCCGAATGTGACACTTCAGACAGCAAGAGACTTTTCGGGCCTTTTGAAAGCCGACTGCCCCCTGCGTGCTGGGTGTACCACAGTGCAATCAATAAGTAGTCAGCCCATATGCTCCTTTGAGACTCTGGAACTTTCTCTGCACTCAGCAGTCACGCTTAAACCGGGGCATTGGAGGATGGAACTGCGGTGCGAGAGGTGTGACCGCTGAGAACTACGTTATAGATATCCTGCTGCTCGCACGTCGGACCTTGGAGTGAAGACAAGTGGAGGTATCCACTGGCGAGTCTGGATACAGTCTAAGGGGACTGCAACGCCGCTTCCTTCCAAGCTCCCGCCAAGTTCCCGCCACTCACGAGCACTGCGGGGGATCTAAAGCCCCAACTTCCAGCACCCCCACTGTCATCGCGTCACTGTGAAAGCGCCAGGAGGCGCTTAAAGACGATTAAAAACGCTCCCACGGCGAAGCCCGGGCCAAGGGCGGGCCCGTTTGAGCCCGTTGGAGACCGGCGGAGACTGGGCTGTGCCCCCCCCTCTGACATTCCCAGCAACGCAAGGTCAGCCATACGGTCATACGGTCTATTGCTCTTGTTAACTGTTGATGAGAGGAGTGACACTTGGTGGAAACTATAGCGCTATACTTAGTTTGCGATGTCCGTACGCGAAGGAAAGGGGAAGGGGAAGAAAGCTGTAACGGGTGGGATTGTTACTGTTTCCGGGACTCTTGACCGGTTTATAACAAGAGCAACGTCAGTGTTGGCGCATGAGATTGCATTAACCGAGCGCCGTCTCTCATTGGATCCGGTATTTACCAAAAGGTCATCCTTGGGGGGATTGATGTTGGCACATTCTCCGGAACAGCCCACACCCATAGAAACCGACCTTGGGGATTTGGGGCAAAGTAGTAGCCTAATGCCTCGGGAACCTGTGAATACATCTACGGTCCAGGAGCTTGGCTCTTTTGTTTCACTCATGGACACATCCCCGTCTCGCACTGATAGTGGCACAGCTACCTGTGCAACCACAAGGTTCGCACCTAAAATTCTGCCCCAGCCAACGGACCTCGCACCGGGAGCGGCCTTTAAGAGGAAGCGAGGAGAGGGCGCACAGAGGGGAAAAAGTTCAAAGGCGCCTAAAAATAATAATAAAAACAGCGACCAGGCGACCACAGTCCCTATATGTTCTGAAGCGCTCCAGGCAACTTCTCTCGGACTAAACACCTCATCTATGGGTTCTGTTGACTTTTCCTTGCCCTCATTTGAAGATGGATTTTGGTTAAAAGTAGGAGCCCTCATAGCCTCATCCATGCAGCCTTTCTTTGATAAACTGTTATCAATTGAGGACAAATTGTTAAAACTTGAACAGTCGACAGTAACTGATTTTGATTGTATCAAGAGTAGTCTGGGGAGGAGTGCCCAGGCTAACGAAGTGATGACGAATATAACTCGGGATTCTGTAGTCTCTAAACACCCATTGTCTACCTTAATTATACCTAACACAGTGGATTCCTCACCTAGTGGGAGTGATGTAGTCGGATCTACCGCCTATAGTGGTGTAGTGGCCCAACGAGGTACAGGTTGTCCCCGTGGTGAAAGAGTAGTACAGCAATCTTTGGGAGGGGGTTTGGCACAAAAATTGCTTGGAGGACCAAAGGAAAGATCTAATCCTAGGGAGTCTAAGCATATTTTGCCATCTATTGACTTACCCCCTGATTCTTCACCATATGTCGTTGTACTGACCGGGGTGCCTGAATTAGACAAAGATAGTGTAGAATCTTATAATGAACTAAAAAATAAATCTATTCATTGGCTGAATAACAACAGACCTCTCCCGCCGAATGTGCAAAGTCAAATCTTGTTTGCCCGTAGAGTAAGCTGGGTGGGCCGAAGAGTGAAAGACTTAGCGGGCGATTGTATTATTATTAATTTTAGAGATAGACGGGTGGTCAAACATATATGCGAGTGGTCTCACCAAAGGACAAAAACTGGTATTCAGTCTTTTGACTTAAGTTACTTCTACCCTCCCCCAACCACCATGGAGAAATTTGGATATCCAGGTAAGAATTGGGTAGGGAGAGCCCAGTTAGATAATGCCTCCAATAGAGGAGTGAACGATGGTATTTGTTTTGTATCCAGTATCCCCCTCAGCAATAGATTCAGTGTTTTAGACCAGGTGGATTGACTGACCCCCACCGACTTTTGCCCACTTATCACGGACAAACAGTTGTGTAATAGTCCCTTGGGTATGGGGGCTGAAGTAATAAACCAACAGGCCGTATTAAGCAATGAGAAGGGGAATGAGGAGACAAGCAAAACCACTAAAGTTAGTGACAGTGGGGAAGTGGGGAAACCCTTAGATGCACCTAAGAATAGTATTGTTACAACCAGTGAGGTGGCACTAAACTCTGAAACATTAGGGACTGCTGACAACAACTGCGAGCTCCTAGAAGTTATAAATAGGGGATTTTATGAGGTGACCTATGAGAGTGAGTTGGAAGCAAGATCACATGGCCCCAGGATCCTGTCGTGGAATATTGCGGGCCTAATGTCCAGATTGGATCTCCCCGATTGGGGCGATTTCATAGACTCCCACGAGATTTGCTTATTCCAAGAAACTTGGGCAGTAAGACCATTATATAGAGTAGGTTTTGTAGCATATTGTGAAGCGGCAGTGAAGGGCCCAAGGGGTAGACCGTCGAAGGTTTGTGTATTTGGGTAGGTACCCATTTGGGTTGTACGGTGAAGAGAATAGAAACTCATTCACCTGATATTTTATGTATTCTTCTCACCCAAAGAAACCTTCCAAAGTTGGCCATTATCAATGTCTACTCTCGCCCAGTTAAGTATGGGCAAACTTCGCCGACGTTAGATTGTTTGGCTGTTCTTCTTAATTCACTGTCTGGGGAAGCGTATTTTTTAATTGGTGGGGATTTTAATTGTCACTTTGAACCCCTTAGTGGGTTGTCAACATCTATCTCCAGTGACGA
The DNA here is from genome assembly GCA_963921515.1 of Calotriton arnoldi. Taxonomy (NCBI): domain Eukaryota; kingdom Metazoa; phylum Chordata; class Amphibia; order Caudata; family Salamandridae; genus Calotriton; species Calotriton arnoldi. The sequence goes on from CAWUFW010001167.1 coordinate 828,645, forward strand.
GGATTCACCATGGTTAATTCCAGCGTCTAATGCGTACCCGATAAGGGGGTGGACCCCACTAGTCTTGCAATTAACCTCTCTTACCCTCACCCATTCATTGAGGGCATGTAATGGCCGGTTCCCTGATGATAATCCTGGGCATCCCACCTTCGATAGAACTGGGCAGGCAACAATAATTGATTATATTTTAATAAATGTTGAAATTTGGCACAAGGTTGTGAAGTTTTCTGTCCTCCCCTGTGATGAAAGCGACCACAATCCATTGGTCGTAACCCTAGATAGCTATGTAGTGGAAGTAGGGCAAGACCTGGAAAATCCGCTACTAGACAATTTGATAGTGGTTGAAGGAGGGAGAAGAATACGCTGGGGCTCAATAATCCAAGCTCCAGAAGTAATGGCGGATATGTATACTAGCATTATTCCCCTGTTAGAAAAAGCAAGTCTTGTCTCTGGAAGCAGTGCTAACTTAGAACCCGATGAAGATATAGGCAAAATCCATCTTGACATGGTTGCATGCCTGGCAGATTTTTTTTATAGCAGTAAGCCAAATAAGAATAAGCATCGCAGAGATAAAAACCCCTGGTACAATAGGTCATGCAGGGATGCGAAGAGAGCCCTGTTGTCAAGCCTGAGGGGGGGGGGGGGATATCATGCAAATAAGGGAAGCAAGGGTGTTTTAAAAAAAAATCCTTTTAGCTGCGAAATCTGAATGGGAAATGGAAAGATGGCAGGCCATTAAGAATGCCTTGGACGTTAAAGACACAAGAGCTTTCTGGAATTTAGTCCATAACGGGAAGATAGAGGGTAGGTCTACCCTCGAGCCTAATATTGCTGAGGAAGCCTGGCGTCTTTATTTTAAAGATTTATATTCAAGCCCCTATGATGGACCTAGTGAGAGTGGGATATCGGTTTGTTGTCGTACCTTTGATTCCTTTGGGGATATACCCCCATGTACCTTGGCCAAGGTATTATCTGCCCTAGCCAAAATACTGCCAAACAAAGCTCCTGGGCTGGATAGAATCCCCGGGGACCTGTATAGAAATGAACAGACTGTTTGGGCCCCATACCTCCAGACATTATTTAATGCCATTCTTTATGGCATGCCACCCCCCTACGTGGGCTGGGGCAGAGATTATTCCTATTTATAAAAAAGGGTCTCCCATAGAACCGGCAAATTACAGGCCAATCAGCCTTATTGATGTAACTCAAAAGATTTTTGCTAGAGTCTTATTGGGAAGACTCAAGGAATGGATGGAAGACCTTAATATTTTAACTCCTTTACAGGCAGGCTTCAGATGTAAAACATCTACTATAGATCAGTTGTTTAGGCTTCAATTGATCTATTGGAAGCATATAGTTTTGGAGGGTGGTAGTCTATACCTTACATTCGTGGATCTCAAATCGGCGTTTGATATGGTGGATCGTGACCAGCTGTGGGGAATCTTGCTGGATATGGGAGTACCACCATACCTCTGCCACCAGCTTAAATGCCTCCACGAGGGAACATTTGCTAGGGTAAGGTTCGACAAGAATGGGAAATTAACGGCTTCTTTTCCTGTGGGAAAGGGGGTGAGGCAGGGTTGTGTGCTTGCACCAACCCTTTTCTCACTCTTTCTCAACGGGTTAATGGGAGATCTTCTTGCCGTTAAGGACATTGATTCCCCAAAACTAGCCAACCGCAAATTTCCTGCCCTAATGTTTGCGGACGATACCCTGCTCCTCTCGAAATCACCAATGGGGATGCAGCGTGTATTAGAGGAATTTAGTCGGTTTTGTAAAAGGAGGAATTTGGTAGTAAATATTAAGAAAACAAAATATATGGTCTTCCACGCTGACTCTATAAACTGTCCGCACCCAAGAATGGATGATGGACCCTTAGAAAGGGTTCCTATCTTTGATTATTTGGGCCTCACATTAGACGATAAAATGGGGTGGGGACCCCAAATCAACAAAGCTAATTTAAAGCTAATTCAGGCAGTCGGGGGGATTTTAAAGGTTTATAAGAGATGTGCCCTAAAGGTTATAAGCCTGCCTGTAGAAATCTACAAGGTCCAAGCTAGGGGGGCAACTATGTATGGGGCAGAACTTTGGGGACATAGCTTAATTAATGCCCTCACTATAACAGAAAATAATTTTATGAGACAAATCCTGTGTTTGCCTAAAAGTACTCCTTTAACGCCACTAAGGATGGATCTGGGCATCCTTCCCATTGCAGACCTAATTGCTTCTCGCCCACTGCTTTACTGGCGACGGCTGTGGAGTACGCCAGAGCTAGGACATTATAGAGAGGAATTAAAGGCTGTAATGTCCACTTTGGGGGCGGGTAATATCCAGTGGTTCTCCTTTATCAGAGACTCATTCCGTGCGATAGGAAGGGACGACCTATGGTCGGCACCGGAGGAGTCATGCTCAGCTATCTCAAAAAAATCCTTGGTGTGTGTACTGAAGGGGTATAAATTGTCATGCATTTTACAGACCGCTAATTCTTCTAGTTTAACCTATGGGTTCCTGGATATAAAACAGCAATATAAATTGGAGCAGGTGTTGGATTTTATTCAACCGCCAACAGCAAAAAAACTGTTTTTGCAATTTAGATATGGGACGCTGCCGCTCCATGCACTCACCAACAAATGGGCAGGCGCTACCACCCACCTTTGCCCGGGGTGCCTAGTAGAGGAGGAAACTGTAATTCATGTGTTGTTCTTCTGCTTGGCATATAAGTGGGCAAGGTTAAAGTGGGTTATTCAACTGTTTAGGAACCTAGGTATTAGAAATTATAAGGAATCCTACAGGGTTTTAAAATCTGACACTAACCCGGTTTTTGTTGTTGCAATCTCTAAGTTTCTCTTTGCAATGTGGTGTAAGCGAAGGTATCTATTGAAAAATCGATGTGAGAATTAGTAATACCCGCTCCCGTCTGTCAACCATTGTGACCCTAGTTTTGGCAAAAAACCTAGCCTGTAAGTGTAGGTATTTTATCAAACAACTGATACGAGATCTATTAAGACCTGCTTTTAATTGGCTGCTACCGCGACTTAGGTTTTATATAAAAACATAGGCTGTGAATTTTCTTTTAATATTTTTAGTTTAATTTATATTTTTTATGATTGGCTTGCAATGATTATATTGCCCATAGTGATGATTATTATTTTTATTTCCCTGTTTCCCAATGAGTGATCATTACTGCTATCTATGCTTGTACTATTTTATAATAAGTGGTTCTTACGACATCGTATTTTATCTTGATATTAATTTTAATTTGGTTGTGTATATGTATGTACTTTTATGGCCGTAATAGCCGAAATAAAGTTTCATGAATGATGATGATGAATTTGGCCAAAAATGTACAGACACAAAATTATAAGCCTTACTTGTCTGTAAGCCAAACTTCAACCTTCTAGTGCTCTGACCTGATTGGCCAAAGTTAAGTGGATTAGCCAGGCTGCGTTGATGAGTTAATAGCAGCCCATAGGTTAGAGAGCCATAATGGGAGGAGAAGGGTTCTGCTACAGAGGAATGCTATGGCAAGGGGAGGGGTCGGAAACATAATCTTCAAAGGGAGGAGGGGACAGATAGTGTAAGTCAGGTCCAGTTACAGCCCTACCCATTGAACCCAGCCAGATGCCAGGCTTAAGGAAGGAATTTGCAGATACAAAGGGGAGGGACACTATCGAGATGAACCATCCTGTAGGCTGGCTTAGTTTGCTCTTCTCTCTCTGCTGGAAAATCAGCCATATTGAATTTTGGAGAAATGGTGCTCTCTGGGAGACTTAGTGCCACACTTTGGAGGATGTGATCATACCCTGGGGTGTTGTCCTGCACCTAATTGGACAGGAGTGCCCTCTTGCTTGACTCGGAGAGCTTGGAATAAGTATCTGAGAGGGGGAGAGCCTCTCAACTCTGCTGCTTGAAACTGAGAAAAGAAGAAAGATTTCCAAGCTGGAATCTTGATTTGCACCATCAGGCCCTGCAGTCTAAAAAGACTGCGCCTGGTGCATTATCTGGAACTACAGCACTTTTGATGTACCTTGCTTCAAGAGGAATAAAGAGGGGGTGCCAAGCTGGAAACTTGATATGCACCATCAGGCCCTGCATTCTGACAGACTGGGCCTGCTGCATTATCTGGAACTACAGCCCTTTGGACGTACCTTGTTTCAAGATGAATAAAGAGAGGGCTCCCTGAAAGCTACAGGTTAACAGAGCTCACCTGCATCAATTCCACCAAGCGTCCCCTCCCTGGAGTGTATCCAGTGGACTTTTAAGTGTGTTGTCCAGGTGCATTGTGGGAATTGTGGTCCGACCTTTCAAGGATCATCTTGGGGATTCCAGACCCTTGAATTGTGTTTTGGACACTTTGAACCCTCACTGAATCCGGCCTGCTGGAGGAGGCTGCATGACGCCTGGTGATAAATCCTCCAGAAAAGTTTCTAAGTGTGAAGGTAAAATCTTGACATGGGCCTCCTGCTTAGTGTATCCGACCAGGGCTCCATCGTGGTCGGCCTCAAACTTTGACTTTGTCCCAGTCAGAGGCGACCAAATGTCCAGAAGTGGCACTATTGGTTTCTAAGCACTAGAAAGTGTGTAATCTATTTAAAAATTCATATCTCTGGTTCCCTACAATGGATTTCTTTTAGTTTTGGTGTCATTTAAAAGATAAATATATTTCCTATTTTTATAAATTGGTGTTGGATTCTTATTGTATGTGGTGTCTTCATTATTTAGTGAATTGGTGTTTTTAAATGCTTTACATACTTGTCTCTGAAATTAAGCCTGCTTGCTTACAGCCAAGTTACCAAGGATTGAGCATGGGAATAATTTTCTGAGACCTATTCTGAGCCCTAGTTTGTGTTAGTGGCCTTATTGCTAGAGGAGATGTAATTTACCCCTACCAATAATCCACTTTCCAATAGGCAGTTTAAAATTGTACATACAGGCTCTGCAGTGGCTGGCCTGGGATGTTTAAAAGGCTACTTAAGTGGGTTGCACAATCACTGCTGCAGGCCCACTTGTAGCAATTGATTTATAGGCCCTGGGCACATGTAGTGCACTCTACTTGGGACTTATAAGTAAATCAAATATGCCATTTGTGGATAAACCAATGTTATCATGTTTTAAGTAAAGAGCACATGCACTTTAGCACTGGTTAGCAGTGGTAAAGTGCTCAGATTCCTACGGTTAGCACAAATGAAGTCAGCAAAAACAGGAGGTCAGAAGGCAAATATTCAGGGGAAACCACGCCAAGAATGTCAGGTCTAATAGTAATGCATATAGGTATGTAACAAAATTTCTTTTTAGGAGAAACATAGATAGTAACGCCAGGAACTGAAATCTTCTGTAGATAGTTATGTCTTACTTTGACAAAAGCAGACGACATGAATTATCACATTCTTTCTACATTTGTCTTTTGGCAGATATTTTGTTAGGAGGAAGGGTGTTCTGATAGCTGTCTTCCCTAACTCCCTGTGAGACTCACTGCGATACAAGCATAAAAGAAAGCATGCAGGGCCCTTTTTACGGCTTGTGCATGTCAATGTGCTATTTGACACACCAGAGTGAAGCCTGCAGACAGCAGACAGACTCTGCCCCTTCACTCACATGGCTCTTGGGAGCCAATAAATATTAGAATAGTGGATGCGGATCAACTGCTCTAACATCAAGAAAGACATGGAAGGAGCTGCATTCACGACATGGTCCTCTCCTTGCCTGCACGTCTCACTTCTGAATCCCAGGTATGCTCTGTACAAAACATACACGCTGACAATCTAGAGAGCATTTGTTGTGCAATGCCCCTGAGCGATTGAACCGCACTTATATTTTATATTATAATATATATTTTCGATTTCAATTGAGAACATGTATTTTATGTATATACCTGCCAGCACACTGAGCGGAATCAGAGAATCAACGATCAGAGATTATCTTTAAATCCATTTCATTAAGCATGTGTAATGTCTCACTATTTGACACTCATTGGAAGCTTCTGTACCATCTACTTCTGCAGAGGCAGATGCATAAAGTAGTACAGCCCCATTACAGAATAATAGACTCAGACAAGACCTAGTGGTGTTTGGTTCTTCAACAATGCCTCACAAGAGCACCATAACTGTATTTCTCCACCAGTGGCCCCATTTGCATGGAGACATTATTCTTCATACAAATGAGGTCCTCCCTCCCCCTCTGCTGCTGTAGGGAATGTGCCTAGGACTAAAGCTCATGGAGGGACACCACACTTATTTACTTGCACATGACAGTGGCTGTTAAAAAAAAAGTATTGTGTTGGATTAGAGAGGAATCGAAGTAGGCAAGTGAAGAGTGTGTTACTAGTATGAAAACATGCATTGTTATGAACTTCAGAAAAAGCACCAGCCAGGATCAACCACGCACAGCTGTTCCATAAAGCCATTCATTAGGCATCCAAAAGGTCTTTCAAAGCATGTCACCAAATCACAACAATAAACCCACAAAAAGGTGTATTTCGTCTAGGATTGCGGAACAGACTTTGAGAGATATCTGTCTTTTATCTAGGCCTGGGCGGTAAATTCCGTTCCGCTCGCGGAATTTGCGGAATTTGGGTAATTTCGCGTTCCGCGGAGAACGCGAAATTGCCAAAATCCCGCGACCCGCGACTTCGCGGAGTTTTTTGCTTGTTCGCGCTTTCAAAATGCGTGTTCGCGAGATATTTCTCCCCGAGTACGCAAACAGCGTTCGCGAACAGGAAAAAAGCATCGCGAACGGGCGGAACGAGCAATTCCGCGTGTTCGCGGAACTTTTGCGTGCTCGCGGAGATTTTTTACCGTTTCGCGGAGCTTTGCGTAACGCGATTCCGCAAATTCCGCCCACCCCTACTTTTATCACCATTTTAAAAAGTCCATATCTGCAAATTTTAGTACAGGATGTAATATTGCAGACATCCCTCTTATTGGGTTGTGTTTGCCTAATTTTTCTCCCGCCTATGCTTTTTCATGTATTTTTCACCCAATGGAGACTAGTTTTAACAGGAAATGCCTTGCAGGGTCAGTGAAGCTGGACCTGTGAAACTTGATCTGTGAAGCTGTTTCTATGCTGCTGAAGAATCAGCTTTGCAAGCAACCAGTGGCGGCTGGTGAACTTCAAAGAGAGTGGAGTGTAAAGCCAAATACAAAATTTGCCTCCACGAGGGAGCACAGCTGCCCCACGCATGAGCAGCAAATTGAGACCAAATATTTACTTAGCATTCTGGGACTTCTAGATCCAATTTTGTAATGGGCTACCTTATAGGACTTCAAGTTCAAGAATGCAAGTAAAAAACTAGAACTGAATGAGCTGCTCAGGCATGGTCCTTGGAAACTTGAGAGTTCTGCATTCAGTCACGTCCTTATCGCTGCTTGCAGATGTAATAGGGGAGAGTGTAAAACACGCAGCACCATAAAGACATAAGATCCTGCTCTTGGCTGGAACTTCAGCATCTTTTTTCTTATGCATATTGTTCCGCTCTCTTCCCCAACCCTCACTTCAGTGTCACATCACTCTCACATCAGTGTCACATCACTCTCATCCTCAGGTCATTAGAAATGCAGTCATGCAGTCCTGCAGTCCCCACTGACACTGCAGTGTGGTACAAAGTCATATGATGCTTTATTGTGCATACTTCTTAACTGTATCAGGAAGCAAAAGGTGGGAGGGAATGTCTACCTCTTCCAGCTGAGCAACAAACTGCAGACTGCAAGGGTGTTTGCTGAAAGAAACATCTGCTTAGGCCATGTTCACCCAGTGCCGGCCTTAGCACTGGTGGTGCCCGATGTGACACACTTTTTTGGTGGCCCCTCTCCTGTGACTTCCTGCTGCATGGTTTTCCTCACACCACCCTCCAACAGTGCCACTCCTCTCTCCATAGGCCCTCTCTCACATGCATTCATTTGTTTTATAGTGCTATTCATACCAGTTTAATGTGTCAGAGCACTTTACATCAGACACTTTATATAGAGACAATGAACAATACAGCTGTAAATCAGTCTATAGGAAAAGTTACATTAGACAATTAGAAGTAGGCAGTATCTCTGAAGTGTGTGGTATGTTATGGAGAAGCACAAATGGAGGATTTAAAATGTACCACAGTGGTTGGGGTTGGCTTTGCTAATAATAATGTATTTCTACCCAAACTAACCTTATTTGCAACATTAGGCTAATGACAGACTGGGAAAAACATAGAGGTTTAACCCATACCTTGCAGTTTACATTCAGCTCTTTGGTGACAGTTTATAGGTCACTGTGCTATATTAGGATTGTAACATATGAAATGCAAGTGAGAAAAGGATCTCTGTGACAAAAACAGTAACCTACTGAGCTATCCACATAAAATACAGTTATATCATCTTCTTGATGCAGGTTCTTTGTAGCAGGCACATTGACGTTCCACTGATGAGTCAAAACTGCCACTAAACAAAACTCCATCTCCTTCCAGCAGGAACATTAATCACCAGGTTATCATGACATTTTTATTGTTGCTTGACAATGGCTGGACACATAAGGAAGTCTGCAGTAGGTGCATGTGTTTAAACCCATTAGTTATTTCTAAGCACAGCACCAGAGCTTAACACTAGGTGGAGTAAAGCCAGTCATGTTGTTCACTAACCATAAAGTTAAATAATTTAAAAAATGGTATACAGACATGAGCACTTATCAGACGATACAAACGTGTTGAAACTGCAGCTCATGCGTCGAGTATGATCATTTCTATGTAACATTTTTTTATTTGTTTAACTTTGTGGTGAGTGAACTTGAGGCAACAATCCATCCAAGAGGAGCAGAAATCATGCAACACGAGAATGCTCCCAACTTTGCAAGTCTTCTGCTGGCAGCTTTTTGTATTTTGTTTTTTGATAGTGAGTGTGATGAAGGTCAATAAATCAAGGCCCATTAAGGACCTGTTTCAAGAGCTGTTTTCCTTTTCTTTTCTTTTGTTTGCACACACTTGCCTTAACCCCTTCGCTGCTAGGACTCCCCCCACCACACGTACCAAGCTTTTCTTTGGTGTAGTACCCGCTTAGGCCCCCATACCTTTTTGTCCACATAAAGTATCTCCGCCTAATTTGCATCCTTCTTTCCGAACATCCTAAGTATTCTAAAGGTATACAGGGTTTGTGGATTACCCTGGAGGGGACCGAGAAATTAGACAAAATACAGCTACATTTGGTGGCTTTGGGGGAAAATGGAAAAAAGTGCTACAGAAGAAACTGTCTGGCTTTTTTCCTAGCAAATGATATCAACAAGGGTTTTAGATGCTAAACTCATCATCTTCCCAGCTTTCAGGAACAAGTAGACTTTTTTTAGAAAACCAAACTTTTTAAACACAATTTTGGCATTTTACTGGGACATAACCTATTTTTCCTATCTTTTGTGCTTTAAACCTCCTTCCAGTTAGTGGTAGAAATGGGTATGAAACCAATAATGGATCCCAGAAGGCTATACATTTCTGAAAAGTAGACAACATTCTAAATTCAGCAAGGGGTCATTTGTGTAGATCCTTCAAGGTTTTCCTATAGAAAATAACAGTTGAAATAAACAAAATACTGAAATTGATTTGAAGAAAACAGCCATTTGCTCCAAATTTTCACCTGTAACTTCTAACTATGGCAGATTTTTGAAAGCAATATACCATTGCATCCACTGGACCCTTCTGGTTGCAGGATATATAGGGCTTGTACATTCACCAAGAACACAAGGTATCTAGAGCCAATAACTGAGCTGCACCTTGCAATAATTTTTCATTGTGTACCAGGTATACAGCAGTTCATTTGGTAAAATATAAAGAGTGAAAAATAGGTATCAAGGAAATCTATGTAATACCAAAATGGGAACAAGATATCGAGTTTAGAAGCAATGACTAATTGCACATCTCTGAATTTGTGGGTAAACCATACTAGCATGTGAATTAGAGGGTATTTTTTAAAATGACTTATTTTTCACAAATGCATAGAAAGACAATTGGTAATAACATGTGTTCTACTGTTCTGCATTCAGGGTCGGACTGGCCGTAGCAGGCCTCAGGAGTTTTCTCAGGGGGGCTGGAAGGGTGGGGGTGGGTTTTGGAGCAGTGGGGGCCGTTTTTCTGTTACTGGGGCTGGTTTTGCAGCTGCGCTGCAATATTGGCCCCCAGGACCAAAAGCAGCAATGCTTTACACTTACAAAACACCTCTTCCTCTTCTCCCCCCAGGGGCTGGTACTACAAAATTGCCAGGGCTACTTTGGGTTCCCAGTCTGGCCGTGTCTGTGTTCCCCTAAGTCTACTGATAAAAATGGGACCTAACTTGTGTTGAAAGTCCTAGATCCCGCAGCAGCAAATGGCCCAAAATGCAACATGGACACATCACATTTTTCCACTGAAAACAGACCCTTTTTTTGCCATGCGCCTAGCTGTGGATTTTGGGCCCTAGCTCAGACGGCACTTAAGGAAAACTAGTAAACCTGTACATGTTTTAAAATTGGACACCCAGGGGAATCCAGAATGGGGTTACTTGTGTGGCTCTCACCAGGGTCTGTTATCAATAATCCCTTGCAAACCTCAAACTTTGTAAAAAAAAAAAAAAAAACATTTTCCTCACATTTCTGTGACAGAATGTTCTGGAATCTTTGGGGAGCCACAAACTTCCACCACCTAGCATTCCCCCAAGTCTCCCGATAAAAATGGTATCTCACTTGTGTGGGTAGCCCTAGTGCCCATGCCAGGTAACGGCCCAAAACGCAACATGGACAAATCACATTTTTCCACTGAAAACTGACCCTTTTTTCCTAAGTTCCTAGCTGTGGATTTTGGGCCCAAGCCCAGCCAGCACCCAGGAAAACATAGCAAACCTGTACATTATTTAAAACTAGATATCCAGGGAAATCCAGGATGGGGTGACTTCTGTGGCTCTCTCCAGGGTATGTTGCCCAGAATCCCTTGCAAACCTCAAACTTTGTAAAAAACAAAATACACTTTCCTGACATTTCTGTGATTAAAAGTTTTGGAATCTATGGGGAGCCAAATCTTCCACCTACCCAGCATTCCCACAAGTGTCTCAATAAAGGTGGTGCCTCTCTTGTCTGGGTAGGCCTAGTGCCTGTGACAGGAAACGGCCCAAAATGTAATGTGGACACATCACATATTTCCAATGAAAACTGACCCTTTTTTTGCAATGCGCCTGGCTGTGGAGTTTGGGCCGTGGCGCAACCGGCACCTAGGGAAACCTAGAAAACCTGTACATTTTTGAAAACTAGACACCCATGGAAATCCAGGATGATGTGACTTATGTTGTTCACCCCAGGTTCTGTTACCCAGAATCCCTTGCATACCTTGCATACCTCACAATATGTCTAAATTCCTCGCATTTCTGTGATGGAAAGTTCTGGAATCTGCTAGATGCTGCAAACTTCCACCCACCCAGCATTTCCCCAAGTCTCTCAATAAAAAAGGTACCTCACTTGTGTGGGTAGACCTAGTACCAGCGACAGTAAACGAACCAAAACGCAACATGGACACACCACATATTTTTACAAAAAAATTATCCTTTTATTGCAATGTGCCTAACTGTGGATTATGGGCCCTAGCTGAGCCAGCACCAAGAGAAACCTAGCAAACCGGTACATTTTTGAAAACTAGACACCCATGGGAATCCATAATGAGGTGACTTATGCTGTTCACACTAGGTTCTGTTACCCAGAATCCCTTCCAAACCTCACAATGTGTCTAAATTCCTCGCATTTCTGTGATGGTAAGTTCTGGAATCTGCGGGAAGCCACAAACTTCTACCCACCCAGCATTTATCCAAGTCTCTCAATAAAAAAAGGTACCTCACTTGTGTGGGTAGGCCTAGTGCCTGCAACAGAAAACGGACCAAAATGCAACAATAGACACCACATTTTTCCAATGAAAAATGACCCTTTCTTTGTAATGTGCATAACTGTGGATTATGGGCCGTAGCTCAGCCAAGACCTAGAGAAACCTAGCAAACTGGTACATTTTTGAAAACTAGACAACCAGGGGATCTAGGATGGGGTGACTTGTGTGGCTATCAACAGGTTCTGTTACCCAGAATCCCTTGCAAGCCTCATAGTTTGTCTAAAAAAACACATTTTCCTCACATTTCTGTGAAGGAAAGCTCTGGAATCTGAAGGGAGACACAGAATTCCTTCCACCCAGCATATTTCCAAGTCTCCCAATAAAAATGGTACCTCACTTGTGTGGGTAGGCCTGGTGCCCGTGACAGGAAACGTCTTGACACGTTTTGTGGAGACATCAAAATTAGCTATCACAAAACAACCTGGTTTTGCAAGGTGGTAACCTGAGTGTTTGGTCCCAGGCTCTGTGGCCATCTAGGGAAACCTACCAAACCCATACATTTCCAAAAACTAAACACCCGGGGGAGTCCAGTCAGGTATGGCTTGTGTGGGTCCCCAACGCTTTCTTACCCAAAATCTCCTGCAAACCTCAAATTAACTAAAAAAATCACATTTTCCCTTATATTTCTGTGTGGGAAAGTTGTGGGATCACTGGGGCAGCACAAATTTCCCACTACCCAGCATTCCCCTCAGTCTCCTGATAAAAATGATACTTCACCCATTTGGGTCCCCAAACCAGAGTCAACCTTAAAAAACTACCCATTTGAACCCACTTTGGTTTTCCCTCAGTTTTTCATTTTATATGTCTTTAGGGTACCCACACAAGTGTGATATCATTTTATCAGGAGACAAAGAGAAATGCTCGGTGGTGGGAAATTTGTGCCGGCGTAGTGATCCCACAACTTTGCCACACAGAAATGTGAGGAGAGTGTGACTTCTTAGCTAAATTTGAGATTTGCAGGGGATTCTGGGTGATAAAACTCTAGAGGATCCATGCAAGCCATACCACTAGCCAAATGCCATCCACACACACCACCAGCCCAACTCTACCCACACACACCATCAGCAAACCACCAGCCAAGTGTCATCCACACACACCGCCAGCCAAGCGTCATCCATGCACACCATCAAGCAAGCACCATCCAAGCACACCGCCAGCCTAGCACCATCCATGCATATTGCTGGCCAAGTGACAGTCCACGCACACTGCCAGGCAAGCGACAGTCCGCGCACTCCGCCATGCAATCGCCATCCATGCAGACCGCAGGTTTTCTGCCCCCTCAGGGGTAGATTGGCGGCTATTTCACACCAGCGCTACAGCCGAGGACGTAATTGTTATGTAACAGAAGGGGTTAAACACCAACTAGCAGCAGCTTTAGGCTGCGGTCTCCTTTATCCACAGCCTCGTGTGCACTTCCACATTTCTGAACTCCCAGTACAAGGTGGAGGTCACGGAGGCTTGTTCCCACCCCACCCTGTGACGAGTTTGGAAATTGGTGGGGTTGCACTGGTACACAGTGCAGCCTCGCTGATTGACAAACAGCCTCGAAAAATCCAGGGCTTAACCTTTAAGTGCCCGAGCTGTTTTCAATCAGCTAGCCTGCACTGCGTCACATGAGGCAGTGGCCCTGCAGCCTTGCAGGGCACAGAGGAACAGGGCTGAAAAGAAGAAAAGAAGTAAGCCCTGTAAATCCTGCTACAGCAGACAGCTACGCACTAGCACAAGTGTCTTTTTAAAGAGCCTCCTTTTGCCTGGCATCGCACTGAGCAATGGTCAGAAGCTCCAAACAGTTCACTACTACTATCGCAGTTTTAAGAATAAGTAACAGGTAAGAATTGAGGTAGGTGGAGGGAGGCACAGCCCTTTTGCCCTAAAAAAAAGCAGCCGCCCCTGCAAGCTACGCTCACCATGTGACTTTAGAAACTATAAGGAAATACACTGAACAGGTATCTCATATATTGTTTTCCATGAAACAAATATTTTTACCCAAAATTATACCATTCCTATGAAAAATGTCGCAATTTCACTCAGGCATTGTTTGTGAGTGTCTTTATTCTGGAGTAAAATTCCATAATCATTAGAGCAGCCAAACTGTTTTTCTTTCTATTACAGAAGCACTTTCACACATCGGAACTCCAATTTTGTTTGAGAGCTGTGTCTTGGCCACCCTTCAAGCCTCATAGGTCTGGAAGCAGTGCAATTAAACTACACTAACGAGCCCTAAGAAAGGGCAAACATGGATCTGAAGTTTTACCGTATTTCACTGATATTATTCGTGCTGAGAAAAGTATTCATGAATGAGAGCCTGCTATGATTTATTTATTTATTTATTTATTGAAAGTTTTGTATAGCGCGAACATGACCCAAGTGGGTATTAGAGCGCTTTACATACGAGTTACGAAAGACATAGGTAGATAGTTGTGGGAGAAAAGTAGAGATATATACATCAGGTATTTTGATATCATTATAAATGTTTGCTTGGGGTCGTCAAATATAAAAAAAATATGTCTTCATCACAGAGTATTGGAATTCCAATCTATGGCTTGGGCCACGATTTGGAGCACAATACTGGAATCCAGCTCCGCCAGGCATTATTCTGCGCATAGAAGATGAAGGGCACTATGGGGCACATTTACAACTTCTGGCGCATCCCTGCAAATCAGCAGGGATGCGCCAGAATAGATGCGATACGCAATTCTCTCCTTGCGCCACCACGGATGCGCCGCATTTACAATGCGGCGCACAGTGGCGCAAGGAAAGGCCGATGCGTGTCGCATCCTGTGGCGTAAGGGCGGCGCATTGCTGGAGTCGTGTCGCAAGCGCGATGCGGCTCCAGCAATGCACAGGGGCCGCCCATACCTAACGTGGTGCGCCACTCCTTACGCCTGCTTGAAGCAGGCGTAAGGATTTGTCGCAGCGGCGTCGGAAAAGTGACGCAGTGAAATCTTGTAGATTTCACTGCGTCACTTTACGATGCTTTCCTGCGATGGAACGCCCACCCTGCGAGGGAACGCCCACATGAAACCTGACGCAGGTTTCATGTGGCGCAGAGCTTACAACGTGACGCATCTCCCTAGATGCGTCACGTTGTAAATAATGCGCAACGTGGCGCATGGTTTGCGTCGCCGCTGCGTCACAAAAGTGACGCAACGGCGGCGCAAAAGTGGCGCAAGGGGCTTGTAAATCTGCCCCTATATGCTTTGTTGTGTTGTTTTAAGTGAAACGAGTATAACTTGTGGGCTCTCATTATAGAGAGAAATACAGCTTCAAAAGTGTTTTGACTACAGGTGCTCAGACATGCATAAAAGACAAAGTCAACAATTTGAGAAATACATGCACCCATACATTATCGTAATTGGCAATGAAAATAAAACAATAACACCTAAACATGCAAGCAGCAGAAATATGTAAATTATAATTTTATGGAGCATTCAATTGCTCAACGATATTTGGAACAGCTGAAATAAAAGTAATTAACAATATAACAATAAATATATTTACAATTACTCAAAACAATGTGGCTACAACATTAAAAACTTAATCAAGCAAACATTGCATTACTGCTCTTTTGAATGACGGGGGATGAGTCATATTACAGCCCGGGGCTTGCAGAAACCGTTTCCAATGTATGTAAGGAAAACAATTGCTCAAAAGAATACACTGGATACAATGATTGAAAGTATTTCTTATTTCTCATTCACATAGGATGAAAACAAGGCCACATTTATGAGCACACAGGGCTCCATGTAACATAAAGTGCTCTGGGGAGCAATTGAGGTGTGTGTCAGTTTTCTATGCCCCAGTGACACTGGGGTCACGGATGCATGCGTGGCCCTTTTGCTGTATACAAATCGTGCAACTGTACATTTAGCTGCTGCACAGTTCTAAGGGGGAGGGGCTACCTCATTAGCATGGGGTCAGAGCCCCATGCTAATAAGGGAAACACTTTACCTCTGTGTCCTTGCAATATTATGAATTTGGAGAGGCAAGAAGAACATCAGGAGGTGCAAACTTTGTGCATCACAAAGCGAAGGTAAACAGTCAGTGTGTCCCCCGAGGGCAACCCCTGCAAAAGGGTAATGGGGGTCCCTTGGATGTCCTATACATCCTCTTGTAGGTGGGTGCAGTCTCTCATAGCATCCGCCTACAGTGGCATCTCTGACCACTTCCAAATGCAGGCTGGTTCCACCTGTAGTGTGAAAGATGGATCATCTGCTTGAAACAGCTGGTCCTCCTTCCACTATTTATTGCCCCAGGGTGAGGGAGAAAACAACTGGCATGGGGGCAGTGCATTAACTCTAATAGCGCACACTGACCAGATCTGCAGCCAGTTAAATGTGTCCTGCAGACCAAGGCAGTGCACTCTATATGGCACCAGGTGACCCTAAATTTCAGTGTCAGGTGTCTTTAAGTGGTTCTTTCCCCCAAAAGCAACTAACTAGTTAGAAAATTAAAACCAATGTTTGGGCCAATGGGTACGGACGATCCTCAAGCAGATTCAAATCTATTACATACTCAAGAAAAGGTCTGTTGGCATATGGTAATTTTGTCTCTAAGTTACATCATAACCTAGAATAAGCGTGTTGGGTCTTGATGTGAAAATTTAAGCTTATCATATGGGTTTTCTCACAAGGCCTCTTTTATGAAAAAGTTAAAAATGAAAGCATGCACATTGAAATCTGGGAATCTGACGCTAACCGTTTACAACCACTCGTGAGAAAGCTGTGTAAATCGTGCCTTTGGTTGTAATATGGTCTAATTCTGACTATAATCCTTTTAAAATCTTTACACGTTCCCCTGCTGTAAAAGATTTGCTTTGATATTGATGGTAAATTTATCAATTTTCGGTTCACACTTTTTTATTTTAACATTATTTGGCATTTGTATCAGTGTTAGTATATTTTCCTGTTTCTTCAATTCTCTTGCACGCTCCCTTGTATCAGTCCATCTTCTCTAATTCTGTGTTGATATCACTTGCTTTAGACTATCACCCAATAATTACTATTAGTACATGCATCTGATAATCTGTAAAACAGTTACTGTTCTATCCACCATTTTTGTACATTTTTGTACTTATGAATATTATTTTATTTTCATAAATGAAAATGAGTTTCTTCTATTATTTTTTTTTTTTATCTTTGACATATTATTGATTTTGAGATTGAAATGAGGTGAGTCAAGGTCTTGCACTTTGAAGTCGGATTTTATGTATATTTCCATTACACACTTTTTGCATTACAGATATGCTACACACATATCTACATCTCCAGATGCATAGAGATTTGGTGATTTGCCAGAATTATTCATATTACCACCAAAGGTCCGATTTACAAGCTTATTCAGTGAGTCATACTTACTACTGTCTGAGGTTTTATTTACTCCTGATTTTCCCAGCCTGATTCACAAAGTATTTCCTGTGAGTAGATGCGTCTAACTTCAAACTTAATTAGGAGGTTTCACACTTAATAAAGAATTTCTGTGAATAACACAAGCCTACTCATGAAAAAAAAAGCTTTGTGTGTAAGCATGTCTTATTTCTGGAAAATAAGGACTAAGTCACACCCAAATGTGGTGTAAATTACAATAAGTCAAATCAAATGCTTTGTGAATCAGGGCAGGAAATCCAGAAGTGATAGAAAATGAAGACAGGTGCAGGAAAGAACTGCTCACAGAAAAGGATTTGTGAACCAGGCCATTACATCTAAAGGTAGTTCATGTTTTTATACAAAGGATACTTTTTATTTAAAATACACATGCAAGTCTTCTAATTTGATTATTTTAATTTGTAGGATTTCAAACTAACATCTAACTGTGAGATAAAGACTCAAGTGTTAGTTCTAGCATGGGTTCAAACAAAGTTTAAGCCTATTTTAGTAAGAGTGCCCCATAGAAACCGAGAATAAATTGCTCTATTACAGGGCACTTACCTCCTGCTTGTACTTTGTGGCAATTGCATATACCAAATATAAAATAGAAACAGGTGGTGAAGGGTGTACATCCGTTGGTTTATGTTACTTTCCAAATTTCTTGAGATAGCTATTAATTAGGTACAAAAACACAGATGATACCTGGACAAAATGTTATCTGTTCTGGGGTATGTGTGTCCTTGATTTATACCTCAGAGTCATAACGACCTTTCAAGTGGGATTGAGAGCATAAGTAGTTCAGACTGTACCTCATTGTTGAGACTGTCAGAGCATATACTGAACTTCTCCTGGGCAAAACGAATTGCCTCACAGCGGTACGTGTCAAAGGTTGTATGGAAAAACTGATTTCTAATATTATGCTGCCAAAGCACATTATGAATAGTGCGCGTGCAATTTGTTATCTTGCCACAGTAGTGACATGCCTTTCAATGAAGACGGATACACAGCCACTGACAATCAATTAGGTATTCTATTTCATTTAATGCCATGCCAAATCCTCAATAGAATAACAAGCTGTGGCTAATGTCAATCACAGTTTGTCACTTCAATTGTGTATCACTTCAATGACACCCGATAAGCTGTAGTTCCTTCTGAAAGAGTGTAGCTCGTGCATTTAAAGTGAAGCACATTATTGTCACTGTACAAATTAACAATGTCATGTTGCTCGGTTGTACTACTGAATATCGACCCACAGAATATAATAGTACAAGAATATATAGAGGACAGAATATCTAGGGACAAAATGCCAAAAGATAAGTGCTAATAAAGAAATACTGATTTACTATTCCTAACTTCACATGTATGCACTTTATAGCTATTTATATATCACCAAGGTACTTGAATGTGAAGTTAAATATAGAAAATCTAGATTTCCCTGTTGATATTTTATTTTCAATATTTTGTCCTGGACATTGTGCTCCATTGCTATTTTGTGGTCGATATTCAAGGTGCACAAAACATAGCTATTTAAACAACACTTTACCTTACTTCGGAAGGCCGGAATTGTTTTTAGCTCCACATCTGTTGAATAAAAGGGAGGCCGGTTGGGCCAAGAAAGAGTTCCTGAGACTTGCATCTGCTGCTAGAGAGGCGAAGGAACTTGAGAAACCATCTCTGAAAGTCTATATAATGTATAAGACATGTCAGGGTACTGAACCTTATCTTTCCCAGCTCAAGACAACGTTCGGGAAAGATCACTAATGACCTGGTTCTGGCTGGGCTCTAAAAGATGCAGGGGCATATTAGCAAGGGCTTTATCGCCGCTTTAGCGGCACTTTTTGCCGCCAAAGCGGCAATTTTTTTATCGCCCTATCAGCAAGCTGTCGCTAACAGGTGTTAGCGACAGCTTTCTGGCGATAGCGGCCGGTTTCCCTATCGCCTTGCATGCCAGCGATAATTATCGCTAATGACATGCAAGGTAGGCGTTCCCAACTAAAAGCGACTGGAAACAGTCGCTAACACAACTTCCCCCTATTAGCAACGCAGGCGAAGCGATAAAAAAACTCGCGCTAAGCGCGATTATCGCTAGAATTTAACACCTGCTAAAAACATGACTTACCTGTTTCTTCAATGGGAGGTGGATTGTCAGGCTAAGTCCACCATGGCGTTAATGCGTGAATATCGCTGGATTTCCAGCGATATTCACGTATTTCGCCGCTATCGCTGGATATTTTATCGCATTGGTGATAAACGTTGCTAATAGCGAGTTATCTCCGCGATAAAATCCAGCAATAGGCGGCGATAAAAAAAAACGCGCTAAGCGCGGTTTGCGATAATTATCGCAAGTTGTTGCTAATATGCCCCGCAATCTTTGATTCCCTTTGGGTCAGTATGACATTAAGTGATGGGGGCATATTATCAAGAACGGTGATAAGATTATCGCCGCTTTAGCGGCAGAAAACTGCCGCTAAAGCGGCGATAATAGGCTTGATAATATGCCCTTGAGAATTCCAATAGAAGCCCATGTTCTGGTGTAAACATGGGCTTCTATTGGAATTCTCAAGGGCATATTATCAAGCCCATTATCGCCGCTTTAGCGGCAGTTTTCTGCCGCTAAAGCGGCGATAATTTTATCGCCGTTCTTGATAATATGCCCCTTGGTACCTATCTTCAGACGCTGATGCATTTTACACTTTTCTGTAAATACTATGAAGCTTTTAGACACAGATTTTTATTACCTATTTTAAGAGCCCTGGGCTTTTAACAATGTAGGCCTGCAGTTTATTATCTCTGTATAGTAGCTGACCCTGCTGTGTGTTCTTAGGTGGGGGCTTTTTAAAAAAATGCAATATGTCAGAGTAATTTTGTGAATTTTTAATACTATTATGTGCAATTTTCATTATCCTATTTGATGTTTACTGTGTATTTTACGTGATTATTGTTCTTTTATAATTATTTTTAATAATCGAATAAAGATAAGGATCAAAGATTAAACAAACACTTTACCCTACAGATTGAATAATGTAACTTTGCAGTTAATGTAACAGGTGTTCTAAAGTCATTGACTGTTGTGAAACTTATGTTTATGTCAGTCACAATATAATGTGCTGATCACAACATTAAAGGGCACCAAAATAGCATGCATTCCTAACATTTATGGGTAATGTCTGCAAATTGAATATTTGATTATAGCAATACTTATTTGCATATGATTTTAATATGCTATCTCTGTAATGACTCGAATCTATCAGCATCCGCCGTTTCAGAAGAGAAATTGCCCTGTTAATTGCAACTCAATTTTTAGTCATGGCAATGCTCAAGTGTACAAGTCAGGTTTGAATTTATTGGGTATTCACTTGAGTTGACACCCTATGAGCTATGACTATTGGGCAAAGGCAAATGCCTGCTTGATACAGGTGGTGTCAAAATTGCATTGCTCTTAAAGTTAAAACTATGACTGCTTCTGAATCAGTATTCACTTTTTTATGTGGTGCAGGATGTCTATGCAGGGTGGCTGGAGTTTACAATAATCAAGCGGTCATGTAGCTTCTTAGGACCAAATATTGACAGATGAAGTCCACTGCAGGGTGTTATAACGAGTAGCTGGAAATCTGGTATAGAGTTGGAAATTGAGTTTATAGAGAGATGGATTGATATTATGCATTCCATACTTAAAACATGGAATTCTGCTATGTTTCCAATGAAATGTACCACACACCATTACTTAGCAGTCTAGTGAACATCAATTAGTTGCCACTCCCAAAGGTGCTAAGAAACCACTACTAAAACTATAGTGGTCCATCACATAAAGTAAGCACTGGGATAGCTATCTTAAGAATGTATCTGGCTCCGTTTTGAGCTAACTAGTGGCTTAAGTAACTGAAGATCTGGAGCAGTGTTATATTACAGTGGTAAAAGGCTATTTGTTACTAGAACCTTAAAGGAATGTGATGCTTTTAACCGGAAATATAGCAGTGTCTGTAAGCATTTCTAAAGTAAATACAGAGCACAACCTAACAGAACGCAATAACATCAAAGAGCATATAATAACAACACAATATAAACAAGACAATTTACAAGACAACATAATAGTCAAAAAGTTATACAACACAAAACCCAGATTACAACACAAGAACACAATACAATAATAAAGCAACAGAAATTTCATAAGACAATGTGACACATTACTATCACAAATAAACGCAACAGGACAAATACGCACATTTTGTCACTGTAAGAAATGTGGTTATTAGTCCAGGTGGGTGACTACTTACCTTAACTAATAAACACAATTCTTGTGAGGGTGAACCACTAGATCACAAAGATACCCTGAGCTGAATGCCCTGGTAGCCATGACACAAAGCAAACAGGCTTAACTTAGAGGCAATGTGTAAAATATTTATACAGTATCAAACCAGTAATAAAGTCAAAACACAACTCAATAAAAATCCCAATATGAACTAGCAGATAAGAGTACATCTTAATAAATAAAATGGCACCAAAATGACACAAATCGACTAAGGGGAACCAGAGGCTTAATTTTTAAAAGCTTTTAAATATAAATAGCACCAAAAAGAGTTAAGTGCCAACCGCCATCAACTGGTCGAAGTACACAGGGACCTAGGAATGATTTGAGGACTACTGCGATGACGCACAAGTCAAATTCAGGGACCAGGTTCGAACCGGAAGGAGGATGTTCCTTGGAACTTAGCCTCAAATATGGAAGTCCAAAATCTTCAGCAGGGCAAGGCATCAGGATGCATCTCCACAAGGTTGGATAGCCATCGACCGAAGTCTCAGTGAAGCTGTTGTTTTTTGGATGGTAAGCTTAGAGTGGGAGATTTTAGAATTACGCACACAAGAAAGGCCTCTTGTGGTCAGATACTTTTGGCACCTTTGCCGATTTCAAGATTTCTTCAATCAAACTTAGATACTTTTTTGGAGCTCGGATTCTTCTAGCAGGGAAAGTCTGCAGCCTGTTGCTGACAAGAGCTCCAGAATGCCAGATACCATCTCTGTGAGGTCCCCCTGCAGACGTTTTTATACCACGAAAGGTGTAGAGAGAACCTGAACCTTCAGCCCAGATTAGCTTCGCATGTTTGTCCCACTCCTTCAAAGGTCTTTGGAGTCAAAGGTCCCAGGTTTTCCGGGGTGATAAGAGAAGTCCAGCAAGACACAGCCAAGATATTGAGGACCTCGGTAAAAGTACTTGGTTGTCAGAACATCCTCCAACAGAGGCATATAGCAGGGTCCAGGGCATGTCCAATTGGAACTGGTCAGCTGGGAAGTTGCAGGAAAGGTCTCTTGTAGCTTGTGGAGTCCATGTAGCTTGAACACTTTGCTATGTAGAAAGGCCTATTGTATATATTCATAGTCACCTCTAAAGTGTTCCATGTCAGTCCTTTATGAATGGTTACTAATATACAAAAAACAGGTTGCACTACATGTTGAGTTTAGTGTGCCTTCACAATGAAATAATTCCAAGAAACCTAATTAGACTGTGAAAGCTGTGCTAGGCATTTGTATGAACAGGCCAGCGTGTGGTTAGAATATTTCTTTTACATCTGCAGTTTGCAAATGTTTGAGAAATAACTGAAAAAATATTTCTCACTAAATTTTCAAAATAATATTTAATTGTGAGATCAGATTTTTAATGATTTTCAGAAAATGTAACTTTCTAAACATGTACTTTAGCAGACTGAGTACAAAGCTGGCATGAGCTGGCATAAACTAGTTTTGCCACTTATCTCATCTCCACAGCTACCATGCATTTCCTTGGATTGGTAAACTAATGATCCTAACTAAGAAGACAGTGGCCTGATTCTGAGTCCAGAAGGGCTGGCTGGCAGGGCCAGATTGAGAACACAAACCGACCCTGGCAAATTGAGTCGGGCCAGTCGCGGGGGATCATACGTAAAACATGCAGCTGCTTTTGTTACAGGGGCTGATATTGCGACCCCCCTGTAACAAAAATGGCCCCCCAGGGGTCCAGAACTGACTCCCACCCTGGTGGCCCACCGGGGAAATGCCCAGTGCACGCTACGGCCAGTCCGGCCCTGCTAGCTGGTGGTACCTACTGAGCTCTTAACCTGAAATAGATATCTGGGAAAGGCCAGGAACACCTGGCAGAACATCAGAAAGATTTGATACTTCTTTGTTTTGATTGGAGAGGCAATTGGGGCCTTCTTTTATTCATCTCCAGGCTCCCTAAATAGCCAGGCTCAAGTCACAGTGGGAGAGAGTACCAGTTCTGCAGCCTGACAAGTAGAAAAAGAGCATATCTAAAGAGATGAGTGACTAAGAAGATGACAAGAAGCCTTTGTGGTAGGAGTAGGGCTCTGAAATTTGAAATAGGGGCTTCAGGGTAAAACACAAAGAGGAAGTACTGCAAATGTGTGTGGGATTAGGGCAAGAAAGTATCCAGGATATATAGTGAAAAATTATTTATTCACTGATCATTTGCTAAGATAAATCTGGCTTCTCAATCACCACCTCCTCAGAACATTACTAGACCTGAGAAGACAGACCCCAAAGAATTCCCTGTTAGAAGTAAGTGACTCCTGACTTCTGCTGGAAGAAGCGGGCTCACCCAAGGACTTCTGACTCTTCCTGGCACACAGGGACAGGAATGTTTTCCAATTGTAATTTGGGTAGCCTACTGTTTGCCTGCTTCAGGGGTACAAAAAGCAGGACTCCTACCTTCTAGCGGGCCCAGCTTACTACATAGGAATGGAGCCTGCAGGAAACGTGGCTGGAGAAGGACTTGAAACCTAAGTGCCTTACCTGAAAATCTAGGGGCTGAAAGACTACCAGAAGGATATTTTCCAGCCATTGGAAAAAAGTGGCACTCAGTCATGTTTTTCACATTTGCAAGACCGGGACAAGATACTGAAGCTGGCCCAGGGAGGTCACAGACAAGGCAGGCAAGTAGTCTAGGTTCATCTCACTGTGAGTTTTTTGCCATGCTGAAAATAGTTTCAGTTAGACCTCGGGTTAAATATATATGGCTTCATGGAATCCTACCTGCTTACAGCTTACAGTCTTGCACAGTTGAAAGATTTTTAGAAGGCAACACCTTAGACCGGAGGAACTTGGCTAATTTATCCAATCCGTGAAGAGATCTCAGCAACTATGAAATCCCACTTTGTTCTGCCTAGACCTTTTACCACCAAAACCACCAGCTTCAGCCAGGGCTTGATGAAGACCTATGTGACTTTGAGGTATGCTCCCGATCTCAGCCTTGTACCTTTTCCTGATGAAGGATTTTGACTTCCATGTTGGAAACTGTGTAGGATGATAAAAATCTTTGACCATGATGACCTGCTGGTGTACCCAGCCTCCATTCCATTGTGGTCTGCCTGATATTGCACGTAGGCCCCCGTCAACCACGAGTTCTTGGTTCAATAGAAAATACTTCTCCTAGTCAAATTTTGTCGAAAATGGGAAAAATTAATATCTCCTTTTAGAAAACTGGGTTAATGGTTGAGGGGGTGAAACTCTATTCAAACAACAACCACAAATCGTTTCAGGGCGAAATACAAGCAAACCCCAAATTATCCTGTGCTCAAACCTCTCGTGGCTTGGCACAAAAGCAATCAGGCTTAAATTAGAGGCAATGTGTTAAGTATTTATGTAGCACTTCAAATACTAATATCACAACACAAGAAAAATTCCACACCAATTTAGAAAAGTAGGGTAAAATCTAATAACTTATTTGAGACCAAAACAACAAAAACCCAATCAGTAGAATTGGAGATTTGCACTTTCAAAGATTTAAGGTAAGTAAAGCACCTAAAAGCACAAAGCACCACTCACAGTTATCTGGTTATGTGAGACCGGATGAAAATCACAAGTTGAGGCTACCACAATGGCTTACAGGCTGGATACAGGGACCAGGTTAGTCCAGCTGAAAGAGTTACTTTTGAAAGAGTTCCGTTCATTGTGGAAGGGGCTTCGAGGAGCAGGGAAAGCATTGTAGCAGGGAAAGCATTGTAGCACAAAGATACTGTCAGGCATCCCAGACCGTCTCTGCTGGAGGTTCATGTTGGCGGTCACCGCAGGCTTTCAATGCCTTTGTGTAAAGTGCAGATCTCATGTTAGCGGTTGTCGCTGGTGGTCACTGTAGCACAAGGAGTCGGGTTTACTTGAGCTTAATATTGGCAGGCAGCATAGCCAGTAAGATCTTGATCGTTGTGAAGAGCCCAAAACTTCAGGATTTCTCATTTTCTTGAGGAAGGAGCTCAACTGATGCCACATCAAGTTTTCAGCACCTGAGGGGCACCTCTTGGGGATAAGGACCTCACTTCAGCAGAGGCCAGATGAGCTCAAGTAGATCCAGTTGCAGATCCAGGCAGCAGGCATCTGGGTAGATGCAGAGAGGCCTCTGGAGCTTGCTATGTCTCTGTAGCTCATAACATGAGGTCAGACAACTGACCCTTGGAGTAACTTAAAGCTGGGATGAAGGGTGTAGATCCAATCTCACTTCTCTGCAAGAAGGGCAGCAAAGTAGCAGGACAACAGTGTAGCAGTCGTTCTGGCAGCAGAGCCGCACAGCAGTCCTTCTTCTGTAATATTCCCAGGTCCAGAGGTTTACTGAAGATTTGGGTCTGAGGGTCCAATATTTACACCTCGTGCCAGCTTTGAAGTAGGAGAAGGCTCTGCAGGTTTCCAACCCCAGAGGTGTTTCAAATTTCCTGCCTCCCTGCCCTGGCCCCAGCTTGTCTGGGGCTGAAAAGACTAGGGTCAGACACTTTGTGAGTGTGCTCAGGCAGAGGCTTTGTGATGTGTAACTGTGGTAGGTGACAGCTCCGCCGCTGAACAGGTCAGAGATGGCCCATCCTGCCAACACCTACTCCCCCTTTGTCTCACTATCTTGAAGCAACACACAGAGACCAACTGCAGGCTACACTTAGTCATGTGAACCAGCTTACTGACTGCAGGCATTAAACGGTTGGGGCAGGAAAATACTAACTTTCTAAAGGGACATTTTCAGAATTGTGGCTTAAAATCCGACTTTACCATTAATGACGGTTTTAAATTACAATTAGTTAGACACCAAACTCGACCTTCCTATTTGTCCCAATTGAAAGTTATCCCTTGTTAAATGTAATATGGTAACAGTAAGAAATTGGGTCGTTGGTTGACTGGGGTGTGAGCCCTGGTCAAACAGCAGCCACAATCCTTTTCAGGGTGAGGCACAAGCCAATCCTAAATTAACCTGTGCTCAATCCTCTGGTAACTTGGCTCAGAGGATTCAGTTTTTATTTAGATGCAATGTGTAAAGTATTTGTGCAACAAATCAAGCAGTAATAAAGTGAAAAAACACCGCACAAAAAGGTCCCACATCAAGTTAGGAAAATAGAGTGATTTTTAATAAATAAAATAAAAGTAAAACTGCAAAACTCCAATCAGTAGAACTGGCGATATTCAATTTTGAAGATTTTAGTGAAAATATCTGGTCACGCCGGACCTGGACAAAGTCACAAGTTCAGGGAGACCACGATGGAGCACATGCCGGCTACAAGGACCCAGTTAGACCCGATGAACAAAGTATCTAAAATCCTGGTTTACGGAGCGTTGTGAGGATTTGTGTCGAAGATATGCTGCACGGCTGAAGTGATGTGTCAATTCCGAGATGCAGCGAGGCTGCAGTGAATTGTCCTGGATCATCGTCGAGGATCCCATTGACGGGGTGTGCGATCCAAAGTCTGGCATCGGGGATGTGGTGCGCAGTCAGGGCGATGCATCAGTTCCAAGGAGCTGTGAAGCTGCAATGTGGATTCTAGTGTCATTGTCTTCAAGGCTGCTGTCAATGAGGGATGCGAGGGCCTGACCCGTGGATGCATGCACAGAGTTGGTTCCTGGGGACTAAGATGTGATGTGGGTGTTTGTGATGGGTCCAATCCACGCAGCAGCAGCGATGCTTCAGTTCTGCTTAGGTTTGCGTCATGCAGCAGAGAAGATGTGTTGGTTCCGCTGGATACACAGAGACTGGAAAGCACTTTAGGCCCACTTCCAAGGGTCCAGGACTGGGGTGGCACCACTGGGCACAATCGAGTCACAGAGGGCAGAGTCCAGGAACAGGTGCAAGGATGTTGGAAGCCTGTTGCAACACTGAGGCTTCAGATCAGGAGGCCAGCCAACTAGCCCTTGGAGTCACTCTGGGTTTAAGATATGCAGTTTCAGCCCTTCTCACACAGGCAAGAGGGCAGCAGGAAGCAGGCCAGCACAGAAGGGCAGCAGTTCCTTCAGAACAGCAGTCCAGAAGAGTGGCAGTCCTTTTGGCAGCAAAGCAGTCCTTCCTCCTGACAGAGCATCCACAGATCCAGAAGTGTACTGAAGAGTTGGTGTCTGAGGTCCAATATTCATACCCGGTTGTGCCTCTGAAGTGGGGGGGGTACCTTCTCGATGCAGGCCTTTAAGGTGCACTGGTGCACTGCCATCCCGGCTGATGCTCCAATACTAAGGACAATGTGTATGCAGCCCTTTGTTTGGAGACGGGACACAGCCTATTCAAGTGTAAGTGGGGTTGGGTCCAGCTCCTCCCTCCCATCCTGCCAGTGATGGCCCATCCAATAACCCCTAAGCTCGCCATTGTGTGTGGCTGTTTAGAAAAATACACAAAGCCCAACTGTCAACTACACCCAGCCATGTGACCAAGAGGGAGTGTGTAGGCACCAAATGGCTAAGGCAAGAAAATCCCAACTTTTGAAAAGTGCCATTTTCAAAATTGTAATTTAAAATCCACCTTCACCATAATTCAGGATTTTTCATTACATTTCCAGAGACACCAAATATGAACTGGTACCTGTTCCCATTTGGAAATTACTCTTATAAAATGTAATAAGGTAACTCTAATGTTATCCTATGGGAGAGTTAGGCCTTGCAGTAGTGAGAAATTAATTTAAGAGTTTTCACTACTAGGACAGGGAAAACGTACAAGGTCAAGCCCACCTTTTAAATACACTGCACCCAGCCCTCTAGGCTGCTTTGGTCCTACCCTATGGGTGTCTTATATGTATTAACAAGCATTGGCATAGCCAATAGGTCTCGCCTTTGGGACCTTATAAGTGTTTAGCCATGCAACAGTTGGTGTTGTTGCACGAAGGATATTGTGCTGCATACCTAAATACTTATAAGGTCCCAAAAGTGAGACCTATTGGCTATGCCAATGCTTGTTATAACTAGGACCCGGCCCACTTAAAGCCATGGCTAAGGGCATTGGCACGCAGCTGTTATCTTTCTAGGTGTGTGCCATGGAGCCAGCAGGGCCTTGCTTCATAAACATTTCTATCTACAAGAAATGTTATGTTTCCGAAGCTAGGCCCTGCTGTCACGCACCTCCGTGAAGCATTGCAGCATTCTCAGAGATAGGTGCCAGCAGGGCCTAGCTTCAGAAACATAACATTTCTTGTATATAGAAATGTTTATGAAGCAAGGCCCTGCTGGCACGCATCACTAAGAAGCCTACACACTGCTGCAATGCTTCTCGGAGATGCGTTTCTGCCAGCAGGGCCTAGCAGCTTCAGACAGGACATTTCTGGAAGTAGCCGGCCTCCCGTGCCTTTACTTAAAAAAAACTGGTGCACCAGTTTTTTAAAGAAAAGGCACGGGGAGATTATTACATTGCCCATAGGACTCACAATAACGGGATGTTGTTTTTTGAGCCGTTGATGCCGATGCTCGAACCTGGTTACACCTGTTTACCCGAAAATAACTTGTCATGGTCACGATCATAGATTTGATGTAGTGAACACTGAGGAGATTTAGAGCCATATGCAACAAGGCGCTATTTTTGTGCGTGCATTTATACGAGAGTTACTGAGTTCAAATATAATAAAAGACAACTTACCGGTCCGCGCCGCCTCTGCTCGACTGCTCCTGGGCCGGGGTCCCGCGCTCTTCAACAAACAGGAACAGCCGCAACATCACTACTGATGCTGCTCCAGCAGCGCCAGGATTGGCTTGAGGGCAGGGATACTCCCTGCCCATTACGAGACCGGGGGCTGCGGCATGAAGCAACCCTCGGTCTCTTAAGAGGAAGGCTAGTGCGCATGTTCGGGCTGATCGTAAAAATGACCAGCCCAAAAACGAACATGCGCACTATTGCTGTGACTGTATAGTACGCTGCTGTCATTCAACTCCCTGAGTGCTGCCGCAGCCCCGCCCCCACCCCCTTCAGCGTCCCTCGTTCTACTTCTCCGACGCTAATTCCAATCAGGAGTCCTGATTGGAATTAGCGTCGGAGAAGTAGAACGAAGAATTTGATTGGGGCCGTGGCATTAGTGGGGCAACGCCCCAGCGCCCCCAATGGACGCACCGCCACTGGGGCTGGGCCTCTCTACAAAGTTTCTCTTCGGCTGGCTATGATATATGTTCACTAGGGCTAGCTTGGCCTAGTCATGGCCCCAGGTGACAAACAGGTTATAGAAACATCTGGGCCTCTCCATGAACCTTCTCTTGGGCTGGATGTGATATAAAATCACTAGGGCCAGCTTGGCCCAGTCACTTAGCTGTGTGTCTGGCCCCAGGTAGCAGCTGATGGGCCTGTCCATAAGCCTTCTCTTTGGCTGGCTGTGATATAAAATCACTAGGGGTAGCTTGACCTAGTCATGGCCCCAGGTGACAGACTGTAGCAGCAGCTGGGCCTCTCTATAACCCTTCTCTTCCACTGGCTATAAATAATATAAGCTTTCTAGGGCTAACGTGGCTAAGTCATGTGGCTGTGTGCCTGACCCCAGGTAACAAACAGGCTGTAGTAGCAGCGGGCCTCGCTATAAACCTTCTCTTCCGCTGGCTATAAATAATATAAGCTCACTAGGGCTAGCTTGGCTTAGTACTGTGGTTATGTGCCTGACCACAAGTGCCAAACAGGCTGTAGCAGCGGCTGGTCGGCCTCTCTATAAACCTTCTCTTCTGCTGGCTCTGATACAAGCTCACTAGGGCTGGATTGGCCTAGTCATGTGGCTGTGTACCTGGCTCTAAGCAACAGACCAGCTGTAGTAGCTGCTGGACCTCTCTATAAACCTTCCCTTCTGCTGGCTATGATATAAGCTCACTAGGGCTAGCTTGGTACAGTCATGTGGCTGTGTGCTGGGCCCCATGCGACAGACAGACTGTAGTAGCGGGTGGGCCTCTCTACAGTAGCGGTCGGTGGTGGGAGTGCCGCCGGGCGCTGACGTGGGGCGGGGGCGGGGCAGGGTGGGGGGTAGTAAACTACGGATTACGGCCGATTACAGGTAAGTACACATATAAATAAATAAAACAAATTTCGTTGCGCGAGCTGCATCGCATTTGGCGATGTAGCGTGAGAAACGAAATTCGTTTTATTTATACATATGTGTACTTACCTGTAATCAGCCGTAATCCGTAGTTTACTACCCCCCACCCTGCCCCTCCCCCGCCCCACGTCAGCGCCTGGCGGCACTCCCACCACCGACCGCTACTGCCTCCCTTTAAACTATTCTTCTACTGGCTAAGATATAAGCTCACCAGGGCCAGCCTGGCCCAGTAGTGTGGCTATGTGCCTTTTCCCAGGCAACAGACATGCTGCAGCAGGGGCTGGACCTCTCTCTAAACTCTCTCTTCTGCTGGCTATGATATAAGCTCACTGGCCCGGTCATGTGTCTGGTGACTTAGTAAAAGACACACAATTGATGGACGGAATGCAGAACAAATCATAACATTCACCCCCAGTCAAGAGATCTGGGTTAAATCCATCATTCTTTTGCTCACCATGCCACCCAGGTTTAGACCTGGCCATATGCAAATCAGTCTTGACCCTGTGCCTCATGGGAACAGTCCAGACCGAACTGCCAAGCCAGGTCCTCCCTGGACGGGAAACAAGCATCCTAGGACCGGTTTCGGGGTTTCAAGCCTCTTCAGCCAGGATAGCTTGATTCCAGTGGCACAGTGAGCCCAGGACCCACGTCTGGGCATACCTGGCGCACTTAGGGCAAGAAAACAAAAGACACACAATTGATGGACTGAATGCAGAACAAATCATAACATTCACCCCCAGTCAAGAGATCTGGGTTAAATCCATCATTCTTTTGCTCACCATGCCACCCCAGTTTAGACCTGGCCATATGCATATCAGTCTTGACCCTGTGCCTCATGGGAACAGTCCAGCCCGAACTGCCAAGCCAGGTCCTCCCTGGATCGGAAAAAAGCATCCTAGGACCGGTTTCGGGGTTTCACCCCTCTTCAGCCAGGATAGCTTGATTCCAGTGGCACAGTGAGCCCAGGACCCACGTCTGGGCATACCTGGCGCACTTAGGGCGAGAAAGCAAAAGACACACAATTGATGGACGGAATGCAGAACAAATCATAACATTCACCCCCAGTCAAGAGATCTGGGTTAAATCCATCATTCTTTTGCTCACCATGCCACCCCAGTTTAGACCTGGCCATATGCAAATCAGTCTTGACCCTGTGCCTCATGGGAACAGTCCAGCCCGAACTGCCAAGCCAGGTCCTCCCTGGACCGGAAACAAGCATCCTAGGACCGGTTTCAGGGTTTCACCCCTCTTCAGCCAGGATAGCTTGATTCCAGTGGCACAGTGAGCCCAGGACCCACGTCTGGGCATACCTGGCGCACTTAGGGTGAGAAAGCAAAGACACACAATTGATGGACGGAATGCAGAACAAATCATAACATTCACCCCCAGTCAAAGAGATCTGGGTTAAATCCATCATTCTTTTGCTCACCATGCCACCCCAGTTTAGACCTGGCCATATGCAAATCAGTCTTGACCCTGTGCCTCATGGGAACAGTCCAGCCCGAACTGCCAAGCCAGGTCCTCCCTGGACCGGAAACAAGCATCCTAGGACCGGTTTCGGGGTTTCACCTCTCTTCAGCCAGGATAGCTTGATTCCAGTGGCCCAGTGAGCCCAGGACCCACGTCTGGGCATACCTGGCGCACTTAGGGTGAGAAAGCAAAAGACACACAATTGATGGACGGAATGCAGAACAAATCATAACATTCACCCCCAGTCAAGAGATCTGGGTTAAATCCATCATACTTTTGCTCACCATGCCACCCCAGTTTAGACCTGGCCATATGCAAATCAGTCTTGACCCTGTGCCTCATGGGAACAGTCCAGCCCGAACTGCCAAGCCAGGTCCTCCCTGGACCGGAAACAAGCATCCTAGGACCGGTTTCGGGGTTTCACCCCTCTTCAGCCAGGATAGCTTGATTCCAGTGGCACAGTGAGCCCAGGACCCACGTCTGGGCATACCTGGCGCACTTAGGGCGAGAAAGCAAAAGACACACAATTGATGGACGGAATGCAGAACAAATCATAACATTCACCCCCAGTCAAGAGATCTGGGTTAAATCCATCATTCTTTTGCTCGCCATGCCACCCCAGTTTAGACCTGGCCATATGCAAATCTGTCTAGACCCTGTGCCTCATGGGAACAGTCCAGCCCGAACTGCCAAGCCAGGTCCTCCCTGGACCGGAAACAAGCATCCTAGGACCGGTTTCGGGGTTTCACCCCTCTTCAGCCAGGATAGCTTGATTCCAGTGGCACAGTGAGCCCAGGACCCACGTCTGGGCATACCTGGCGCACTTAGGGCAAGAAAGCAAAAGACACACAATTGATGGACGGAATGCAGAACAAATCATAACATTCACCCCCAGTCAAGAGATGACTTAGTGGACTGATGTGTCCACTGTAGGGCCCTATTTCAAACACGGGGTCACAGGTTAAAATCCTGACGGGTCCACTCAGCCTTTCATCCTTCTGAAGTCGATAAAATGAGTACCATTAAGATGGGTAACAATAAACACCTGTTATTCAACGCCAAAATACTCTTGAGTGAACGTGCACATTACAAATACACATGTTTGATATGTGGCACAGTGCCTGGCACCAGGCGACAGAGGGCTGGAGCAGCGGCTGGCCCTCTGCAGGCAGCATACACACCCTCTTCGGCTGGCGGGGATGTAAAAGCCTGCACGCGGACCTTCAGTTACGCTTCTGCAGAGGCCTCTTATAGAACATGCCGCCGCTTCCACTTATCCCGTCTCCAGGAGAGCGAGGGAACATTACAGCGAGAGCTGTGCCAGTTAAATTTAGCTGTTTTCTAAGCATCTCGCCTGAGCCCCGGCAACGTTTTCAGAGAATGCTGTCATTCCTAAAGTCCCAATTACCAAACAGCTAATACTCCAGGGAGCGCGGGTACGAGGAGGAAGTGGCTGCAAGTAAATAGGCAGGAGCCGCTCTTGAAGCCCGGATGTAAATCACATGTCCAAGAATTCAGAAAAACCTAATGGCTTCACATAGCGCGCCGCTGTCTGCGCGTGCAGGCCGCGTGCTAGGGTAAGGGCGGTAAATGTTCTTAATTAGCCAGGAAAATGATGTTTCAATTAAATGGAAAAGACTGCGTTGCGAAGCTTTGAGCTGAATGTAAACAGTCAGATATTGCAATAAACGGTAATGAACAGATGCTAATAAATTTCAACTATCAAAATTGATAAATGTGAAAATGTGTGCATTAAGGTTGCCTTACCAGCGCATGTTTATGAACGGTTCGAGATGATGGAAAGAGGTCTGTTAACTGAGTAGAGGGAGGGGGATTGAGTGCAGGGGTCGGAGAGGGACTGGCAGCTGTCTGCAGAGAGAGAGAGACCAGCTGTCCGTGCAGAGATCGGAGTCACAGGCAGCTGTGTGTAGAAACAAGCACGCGAGTGGTGCGCGCGCTTGCAAGCAGCAGGCGTGACCACACGCTCGTGCACCATGGCCTTTTGCTTGTGGGTAACCGCAGGGAAAAGGCCATGACGCACGAGCGTCTGGTCAGCTTTCAAAAGCCCCTTACTTAAAGTCTCGCAGGGCAGCGCTTGCGCGCTACTTGAGGCTCGACCTAAAAAGGAAGGTTTGGGCCTGGCAAAATGTTTATTTTTCAATGGAAAAATGGCAGTTTAAAACTGCACACACACAGGCTGCAGTTGGAGGCCTGTGACATGTTTAAAGTGCTGCTTAAGTGGGTGGCACAATCACTTCTGTGTGCCCACTAGTAGCGCATTTAACTTACAGGCCATGGGCACAGTTAGTGCCACTTAAATAGAGATTTACAAGTAAATTAAAAATGCCATTGGGTACAAGCCAATCTAACATATTTCAAGGGAGCGAGAACAAGCACTTTAGCACTGGATTGCAGTGGTAACGTGCGCAGAGTCCTAAAAGCTCAAAAAATGGGCTCAGAAAACAGGAGGGTGAAGGCAAATGATTGGGATGACCCTGCAGAAAGGGACAAGCCCAACTCTCCTTATTTCCCTTGCCCAATTTTATTGATCTTTTTGTCGCCAAAATGTTCTCTATTTTTCCAAATTGGTGTGAGAATTTAATTTGAAATGCTCTTAACTATGTAATTGCTAGTACTGCTTCAACATCCCACATACTACTCTGAGTATTGCCTGCTTCTTTGCCGTAGCTACGAAAGGTTGGGCAGAGATTACCTTAGAACTATGTTTTGACCTAACAAGATTAGGTTCATTAAGTTGCCAGTGGTCACCCCTTCCCGAATAACCTAATTTCTGAGTCCCATGTTCTCAAAATATGTGGATATCTATTAATTAAATTAATATTGTCAAACCTATAGTAAGAGATAAAGGAAACATAAAAGAGCGTCTGATGCTTCCCACTGTTTAGCGAAACTTCAGTCCCAAAAATAAAAACTTAGAAAAAGTAACCCTTTTTAGGTTTAGGCATTGTGCCTACGAGAAAAATGCATTTTAAAAAGAGATGAAAAAATAGCTAAACGTGTGACGTCAAAGGAGACACACATTGTGCTTCTTAATTCACATTCTGCTTTTACTGTGTTCAAGTCCTGCATAACTGTAACAGGAAGATGAACGCACTAGGATCTACCAAAATAGCACACTGTTTATAGGAAGAGTCCTCCTTCGAAAGAGAAAGATAACACGCGGGTAATGGTTAATGCTTTGAATATATACGTCACTTAATTAAACAGGAAACCGACAGGAAACCGACATTTGTTTTTGAGATTGATTTACCATCGCATACACTGTGTGCTTCTTTATAAAATGTAAACATTTCTTTGCGTGCTTATCTCTGTTCAAACATATTCCTCCCATGACTCACTCGTTACCTTTAAATGTTCATTGTTAAGGGACAAACTGGCATTTGTTATATTTCCAACTTAACATCACTCGGCAATCTAAATTACTTTCAAAACGATAATCAAATAGGTGTTTTTAAAGCAGTGAAATTGTGACTGCGAATTGAACAAATATTCACTACCAACACCTCAGACCGTTAGAAAATGCAACTTTGGAAAGTATAAGAACAATGAAAACATCTCACGAGTTATTTAACAATTGCAATTTAAATTGAAATTCCAGAAAATCCGATCCTGCTTTTACCCATGCCACTGTCACAAATGCAGGTTTATTCATATTTACAATAACCTGTTGTGTGCATGACTGGTTCCAAGGAGTAAAAAGTCACTCACATTGCTGGCTAGCTAAGTAGAGTCTCCTTGAAACTATGCCATTGAACAACTGGACCGAGGTTGAGGCAAATAAAGAAGCTGGGCAGGATCACACAGCTGTGCGGGGCATGCAAGCAGGGTGAGCTTTGTCATAAAGGAGGTCACAAGTAACGGCATACTAGATAAACCTGCACGACATGTAGACTATCATCAGGCAAAATATTCAATGGGGTCGTGAAATATTTGCCTCACAATTAACAACCCAAACAGAAGGATCACACAATTAGGCCTCCGGGAATGTACATTTAAGCATGTGCAGTAAATGCAAACACAGTCTTATGAAAAAAAACTATAATTTTCATATGCGAATTCCTTTGTTATGTTATTTCGATTTGTAGAGCTCGCTAACCACCTGCAAGGGCATCCAGCCTTCTTTAGGTATTATGTGCATGTAAATTCTGCCAGCACAGATACTTGCCCCAGAAATGGGTCAGTGTACATTTAGACTGAGTTTGAAGTGTTACTTGATTTGGGGGTGGTCCAGGTATTGGGACTCGGGACTATTTCTGGCTGGCTCATATTTTGTGGATGTGTGTCTCATTTTCTTTGATATCTCTCGGCTACTCATCTGTGAATTTCTTGCCAGTCTCAACTATTTCATGAAAATCCTATTTCTGAGGAGACGAAAATAAGGATTCCTTCATTTCCATTACAGCATTGAAAACAAGCATTTGCAATGCAATAGGTCTCGCATTTTGGAGAGTTTAAGCTATTGGTATTGTAAATGACAATGCCTTTTATTTATGTGTTTTGAAAACCTGCAAGCGGTGCGTAAACACACACTTTGTACTTATAGTCCTTGCTTACGAGAAGCAAGGCTGGCAGTAAAAGAGGCGCAGTTACTGCCAGCCTTGCTTATCGTAAGCAACCACTATAAGTACAAAGTGCATGTTTACGCACCACTTGCAGGCTTTTAAAACACATAAATAAAAGGCATTGTCATTTACAATACCAATAGATCAAATTCTCATAAATGTGAGACCTATTGCATTGCAAATTCTTGTTGTTCTTGTAAGTGATGCGTTTGCCAGTTCAGTCCCATTTTAGGTTTGGCGGGCATGGCTTCACTGAGGATATTATATCTTTTAATTTGATTTATTACTGAAGAAATGCGAAGTGGAAATCTCACAATAGGTGTGAACCACGAGTGCTCTGCAAGGCCTGACCTTTGCAACAAAAAAAAGTGAGGTTGAAGGGCGGGGCTTTCGTGAACAGGTGGTCTTCCCTCAAAATGTGTATAGGCCACCTGCCCAGCTTTGTTTGACACATCAAATTGCAGCAGCCCCAGAGACATACAGTAATATAAATAGCTCCCAGAGCGCAGACTCTCTAGGCACCCGTGAGTGTAGGTAATCCCCCGGTAATGTGTGAAGAATGACAGGTGCCTTCGGTGGGGGGGGGGGAAGGTTCATTCCAGCCGAGTGTGAGGGAAAACCTGAGTCCTGAGAGGGGGCGGGAGGATGTTATCACTATGCAGTGTGCACAGCAGAGCACAAGATCACACAGCTCTGCATACTTCTGCAGATATACCAGGAATAGGCTTGTTTCTTGTCCGGGAACATCCCCAGCTCACTGCGAAGCTTAATCAGCAGCACTTATTTCATGCACTGTTCATAGTTTCACAGATCACATAGAAACGGGCAGTGTTTATTTACATATGCTCTGGTGGAAAGCAAGGGAGGCGTTGCCATCCGCCAAAGGACTGCGAGAACACCAGTGCTTTAAATGGGCCGGTACTCACCGGTACTGAGTACCGGCAC
Source organism: Calotriton arnoldi (assembly GCA_963921515.1). Lineage (NCBI taxonomy): Eukaryota > Metazoa > Chordata > Amphibia > Caudata > Salamandridae > Calotriton > Calotriton arnoldi. Next base: position 866,146 of record CAWUFW010001167.1, read on the forward strand.
TTCTCAGTTTTCTCCCCCAGAGTACCGGAACTTATTTGCGGGCAAGGAGCGTACCGGTACTCCATGAAGCAGCAGGGCTCAGGCCCTGAAGTACGGGTACGTGCAACGTAAAAACTGAAAATTACCCTTTCAGATGGTGCGTGTTTATGTGCTGCTCTGGCTGGCAACAGCCTGTGTATTTCTGCGCCGGGTTGCTCCTGCAGTGTTAGGTTCTCATCAGGCGCGCAACGCCCATTGGGATCAAAGGGCTTCAGACACCCCACTCCCCCATCGTGTGTGTGTCAGCCCGGCTGAGACAGCTTCCCGGGAGCACACACAGTCGCACCCGAGTACTTCACAGGTCTTTAAAGACCAATTGCTTTTTAAGGAGGCTTTGTTGTTTCTCACCCCTTCTTAGATCCCCTGCAGCTCCACTCTGCATACTGCTAGAAGAAGCTTATGTGGCTATTGTTAAATTCCTGGCTCACAGACACGCCCCCAGCCACGCCCCTAGACACGCCCCTAACTACCCACCCAGTCTAATTAGTGGGTACCGGCACTTCTAATTTCCCATTTAAAGCACTGGAGAATACACAAGGAAAACCAGAACTGTGACTTTTTTACAAACTGCGCTTTAAAAGGTCACAGAATAGCAACAAAAATCCACTTTCGGAGTTTTAGAAAATATGATATCATTCCATTCCTCTGGAGCAATATCAAGCTATGCGCCTTTCAGGAAACAGTGAAAACTGTAGCGCTGGAAAACACGCCAGCTACACTAAGCGCAATATAGGCACCCCAGTCCAAGCAGTCAATGAATCCAGGGGGATGTGCCAACTAATAAAACAAGGTTACTTATAATTGTAGATTTACACACTGAAACATGGCGGTAATAGTGCTGGTCCTCAAGATGAGCGATCTTGGGCTCCAAGATGCAGGTCGTTTCCTTTCTCTTTGGTCTGCTCCCCGAGGCGGAGGGGCGGGTTCACGTGAAGGGCTTGTGATAGATTTTGCCCGGGGAGCGAGGGGTGGGGATTAAGAGCAGAAGCGGCTAGGTAGGATTTCATGTTAAAGGATGTGTACAGGCAGGCATGCTATATTGATGTAAAGCCGCGATTGCCTGGCTGGGTACAGTGCATTTGCAAGGGAAGCAGCAGGCGGAGAGTGGTAAGCGCATGGATGAAAGTCCGATCTAAAGCAAAAGCAGATTTGGGCATTTAACGCGCTGCGGGCGGGCTTGTGAAAAGTTGAAGGTCTATCAACGGGAAAGAAGTGAAGGGTAACAATTGCGCGTGCGCATAAGGTATATTGCGTCTGCTTTACTAACAACTCTGAAGACCTGGGTGCAAAACCGTTTTATGCGTATCACTTGACCAGGTGTTGAGAGGGGTCAAAATTCATGTTTTTACCAAACATACACAAATAAAAAATACATACAAACAAAGGCTCATGGATTCTTTCGGTTGGGATAATTAGGATATTTGTTACCAGATGCATGTCCCTCTCATAAGAAAGGGAAAACAAAGCCCGACAAGGTCAACAGAAGAGGAAAAAAAAAAGGCTCTACCGTATTTTTTATTAACACGCAGGGGCAGATTTACGTTGAACTAACGCAGCGGGGTACAGCAAGTCATTTTGCTGCGCCGCGCTGCGTTAGTTTTGAAGCACAGGGATGCGACATATTTACAAGAATATGTCGCATCCTTGTGCTTCCCCCTGCGCTGGCGCACAAACTGTAGCCAAGCGCCGGCGCCAGGGCCGGACTGGGAGCAGAAACCGGCCCTGGCAAACTGCTCAGCTGGCCCCCCCTGGGGTGATGGGGAGTGCAGCCGAGCAGTTTGCGAGGGCCGGTTTCTGCCGATTTTGTTGCCGGGGGCCGATATTACCAACTCCCGGTAACAAAAACGGCCCCCCAGGGGCCCAAAACCGGCCCCCACCCTAGCGGCCTACTGGGGAAACACCCGGTGCCCGCTATGGCCAGTCCGGCCCTGGCCGGCGCAGGCACCCTTGCACCATGGTGCAAGGATGCCTGCGTCGTGGGGAGATTGTTTTTGTGCAGGAAGGGGAACCTTCCTGCACAAAAACAATCACTACAACCATTTTCCTCTTTCAATGCGTGCTGCAGAATGCAGCACGCATTGAAAGAGGAAAAACGAGGAGAAATGAAAACATTTCTCCTCGGTGCGCTCGCTACGCCACCTCTAGGGTGGCGTAGCTTTCAGACGCATCTCCAGAGTTACGATTTCTCGTAATTCTGGAGATGTGTCTTGTTCCATGAGTGTTGCGTGGGAACACCCACAGCAACACCCATGGAACGCCCCTTCACCGCAAAGTGCTGCGTGTGAAGGGGCCGTATTTACAAGGAGAGGAAAAGTCACGCAGGGTGGCTTTTCCTCTCCTTGTAAATATGGAGCAGCCCCCTGCGCCACCAGTACGTCACGAAAAGTGATGTACTGGTGGCGCAGGGGGCTCGTAAATCTGCCCCGCAATGTTTAAAATTAGTTAAAAAAAATGCTCCGTGGTTCTTTAATAGCATTCTTAAGTTCAAAACAAAAAACAGGAATTGTTTTTTAGCTACTCACAGGTTTGTTTTTTAAACATAGACCGTAATCAAAATAATATAATATAAATTAATCAGTCATTCTTTCTTAAAAAAAAAAAAAAAAAGAAACAAAGGCACAGGGCTTCTTTAGGTCGGAATCATTGGAATAAATGCTACCAGATGCACGTCACAGTCATGGGACAGGAAAAACAAACCCCGAGAAAGTAAACTGAAAGAAAAAAAAATTGTCGAAGTCGGACTGCAGTTGCGATCAGGATAATTGCTAACAGATGCACGTCCCTGTAAACAGAAAAGATAACAAGCATTGGCATAGCCAATAGGTCTCGCCTTTGGGACCTTATAAGTGTTTAGTTATCCAGCACAATATCCTTGGTGCAACAACATCAACTGTTGCATAGTTAAACACTTATAAGGTCCCAAAGGCGAGACCTATTGACTATGCCAATGCTTGTTTTTTTTGCGATCGCGCTGCTGCACTGTTGCACTGTTGCACTTACCCCAGATCCAGGTCTTGGCTCTCGCTGCTGCCCTCTACTGGGAGTGATAGAGACCAGCGGTGCCACTAGTTTGACAGCCTCTCATCTATCTTGGAGGCTGATGCGATGCAACTAACAACCATTGACAAAGCCAATAGTCCTGACTTGTTGTAGGTATGATGTTACTTGTTGTATCATATATCTGAATGCAATGACAGAAACAGCAAAATACTAGTCGGGCGGCTCGCTATGCTAACCACAGATTTTTAGCTTAAGTGTTTTTAGCCACGCCCTTAATTACATTGACCACGCCCCTTTGAGAGACCCTCCAGTTTTTTCTTCCCACTTAAAGCCCTGGGTAACCCCTGCCTGATTCGGGGAGGAGGTGAGTGTTACCCTTGTGCTTTCCACCCCCTGGACGCTACATCTCTGGCAGCTGCTGCTCTCAAAATTAGGAACAGGGAAAAGACAGACTGATGCCACAAAGCAAGTGGACACAGAGAGACTGCCTGTGTTTGTTTGAAAGTAGTGCTGTTTGGATTGGATGGGTCTTTTTAATGGGCTGGTAAAGTAAGTGTGCGTGCGTGCGCGTGCGTGCGTGCGTGTGTGTGTGTTCCACAAGGATGCTTCAGGTTTTCCCTTAGCACCAGCAAAGGTACAGAAGTCTGCGCCGCTGTTACTGTAATTCTCAACACTATTATTAAATGATGGGTGAATGAGGGAGATAAACTAAACATCCTAAAACTATTATGGCCACGGGCAGGTCCGGTAGTGTAGGAAATACCTCCGCAGCTCGAGCAAACCCATGACTTTAGAGCCATTGGGTGTATTTTGCAATGTAATGTTGTTTGTGTTCATCGAGGGGGCGTCCTGTCATGGTACCCCAGTAGAAATGTCTGGACCGTTATCGATGTGGCTCTTACATTGGCGCAGCATGATTAGTAAAGTGAAAATGCTGGCTACAGTCCGCGAAAATCAAGGGGGGTGGGCTGAACAATTTACGCCTTACTATTACTAAACAATAATGGGTCACGTATGGTGAAAAAACACAACACTCACTGTGGGTTTGCACAGTGACAATTTTGTGAAAAAGTACTTTGTGGTGCAATTTGTCACACATTTTTCTAGCTACTTAAGAAAAACGGCAAGATTGTGTTCAGACGTTTATTGTGAGCGCATTCCCTATTTACATAACACCCAGGTTCGAATAGCCCCGAGAAACAACAGTCGGAGGGCCCCTCCAAGGGTCATTTACATACAAGCTACGTCTTCATTGTTCTTTTATGATGCGCTGCTGTGCAACATGCCTTAAGAACAATGAAAGGGCTAATGGATCTCGCATAGGCGATGCCTATTGGCTTTGCCAATGCTTGTTTCCATATGCTTCAGTTTTTTAAATTAGTGGGGCCTTTACAGGTGCGTTTTCAACCGCTGAGGAGGTAGTACAGCTGCTTTCAACACAGACTCATGGGAATGGATGTCGACAGTGCAGCAGGTGCAGTGGCACCGGGACCAAGGCTCTTAGAGGCCCACTGAAGCCTAACTGTAGCTGTACTTTACTACCCAACCAATGGCCAGCGGGTGGGGGGGGGCATTTCCCTTGCCTGCACCAGGGCACCCATGCTGCGCCACTGCACAGACTCCCAGTACGGAGTGTACTGTATCCCTGATGGCACCCATGTGAATACCTGTGCAGACAGACAATACCTCTTTATTTGGGCCTGTGGAGGTCGGTGAGCCGGGCGACCTCTCGGGTGACCTCATTCCGAAAGCTCGGGACAGTTGATCCGGGCCGTGCGTTACTAGGTAACAACACACTGCTCCCACAGCCACAGCCCCGCTTCCCTGGACCGACCAGGACAGAATGTGCTGCCAGTTTGTTTCAGTTTTCAGACTTTGCAACTTTCAGTCAGACCCAGTCTGGTGCCAAACAAGCCGCTCCAGAGGTCTTGTGAGTGCGGCTGTACCTGCACCCAGCTAGCCCTGGGTGTTGGCCACATTTCCACCAACATAAGGAGTCAGTCTGGTATAAAAAGAATAAGTGATAACCGCCTTGAATATCGGAGAGTGTTAAAAACCTTCCTCTTCTCACTACCATTATTGGAAGAAACAAACCACTTCTACATTTAAAACAAGCGCGCGCCTCCACACAGCAGCAGGGGGAGGGGGAGAGGAGGGAGCCTGCGCGATTCACTTGCGGGAGCGAGCGGCGCCAGGAGCGATAATTGCTACCATATGGCGCCAGCTGCTCGCTCCCGCAAGTGAATCGCCAAACGTGCACGCGTTGCCATTGAAGGCAATGGAACGCGTGCACGTTTTTGGCTGAAAAGCCGAATCAATTGCAAAAGGTCTTTTTTCCTATGCATCGCATGCGCGCTGCGTAGGCGAGACCTAAAAAGGGGCCATCACAGGCTACACAGTGTGATGGCCAAACTAAATAGTCACTAAGTGAAATCGTCAGAAGGAGACACAAGGGAGGGACTTTTCCAAACCAACACCAATAAAAAGCCTACATTTCTGAATGGCACAAGAAACAGCCAATACAAACCACTTAATTTTTAAAAACACATAGGATACAATACAACAGGTCTTGCAGACAGCGCAAGCGCTGTCGAGGCTTGACCTAAAAATGTCATGCATATGTTCCGGTCTTTTGACTTTAAAGAAATTGAGCTTGGATTTGGTATATATGATTACAGAATTCAGGCACAACTTTCAACAGGGACAGTAGTACTAACCCCTGTAAGAAGCACACATTTGGAGAAACTGTTTTCAGCCGTACAGTGGCGCCGCACGTGTGTAGCCCATTGTTTCATGCTATTCATTACTCTATTATCATAATGGTGCGAAACATCTTTATATTTGGCAATTATGGGGATGCCACTGAAACAATATGATGAAAATAATGGGCTCAAGTCAGACATTCAATGCTAAGCAGTTGTAGATTACTCAGGAACCACGTTTTGTCTATTTGCGTGAGTAAGTTAAATCTATTGCTAATTCTCAAACATTTCCATTGGCAACTGTTAAGTATGTACGGGTGTCGCACAAAAATAGAAAGGAAATATTTACTATTCTTTCATAGAGCAGACTTACACCTATTTTCGTAATACTCCTCATGTATGTCAGTGGTATAGTTAGGTCCTAATGAAAAAAATGGGCTCATTAACACCTCCTCAATTTGGGTAGTACCTTCCTCTCCTGAAATGCCCAGAATCAGTACAGCCGAACGCCTGCCCATTGCCCATGCACAGGGTGGTATAAAGGTGCTCTGCAAACTCCTGTTCCCCAGGAACATTTCGAAAAAAAGGGGCAAATTACTTGTTTTAAAACACGATTTTCCAACGAAGTTTGCTTAAAATAACAGATAATTTATAAGTAGGCCTGAAGAGGCACCTAGAATTATTGAAACACAATATTTCAATAATTCATGGTCTGAAAGGAGAGGCCAACACTTCACAGGATTGATTGGGGGAGTCTCCCCCACGAAAATGAAAAGAATGTGCAAATGATGCAGTTGAAGCACAGGCTTCACACGGCCTTTGACTGGGAAGCCATATGGTTTACAAGCAAACACAATGGTCTGTAAATACGTTTGGCCATGGCCTTCAATAATGTTTTTCAAATGCATTAATCACGTACATTCACACAGCAGCTTTCACTTCCTTTCATTTTCTCATGTTTTCCTCGTGTCCTTTGCTTCTTTGTATATTGTGACTGATAATCTAATTGGACGTGGAAGCCGGTCAAAATAATACATAAAATATATTTTTATATGCATGTATGAGTAATGACATAAGCAACTTATCAAAAGGTGTTCCTGGCCCAATCATCACTCAACCGTTGTGTCTGATAGAATGTTTGTCAATTTCTAAGGCATACCCGAATGTTCTAAATTATTTTTTATTTCTTTTACCGGGTTTGGATATCAATGGGAGCCATGCAAGGGTTCCAAAATGATGATACAAATTCATAAAACCTTCCTAATCTGCTTTCTCAGGTTTCATACGGACACCTGGAAGGATTATAATATAACATCTGGATTTCCAGTAATCAGACTGACTAATGTAGAAAATAAGGATAAAAAGTATTTGAAACGCCAGTAAGGCTGAGGTAGAGGCAATCAGTGGCAAGATTAACCACAAGATACAGTATCCGCACCTTTGGTACTGCCGACCAATCCATTTTAAGAGTATACAATTGTCAGTTCATTTTGCGGTGTGTTTATTTAGCATTTGACATGGAATGCACAAACCAACTAAAAGAAGTTAATGTGGTACAATTAGTTTTTCAGACACTGTTTCATTTTTTAAATCATTCAAATGTGAGATAAACCACTTGGGACTCCCATTGACCTCGGTTTGATCCGTGGTAGAAGCACAGAAGTGACGCAGTGTTTTTATCACAACAAGTGGGGAAATCCTGGGTGGTAGGAATTTTGTGGATTTCTGCGGATTCCGGATGTTTCCAACACAGAAATTTAAGGAAAATGCTTGATTTCATGCTAAGTTTGAGGTTTGCAGGGCATTGTGAGTATGAACAACTTGTGGAATTCACGGAAGGCACACCCTACTAGATTCCCCTGATTGGCTACTTTTCAAAAATAGCTCTGGTTGGTAGATTTCCATGGGTGGCCGCCAAGCACAGCCCCAAATCCCACAGCTATCCTTAATGCTGATCCCTCCATGTAGCACTTTAGGGCTTTTTGTGTCAAGGTATCTTGGTCCACCCACACAAGTGAGGTACTGTTTTTTTCAGGAGACTTGAGGGAATGCTGTGTGGTAAGAAATGGGTGGCTCCCCACACATAACAGAAGTATTCCTCATAGAACTGTAAAGAAAATGTGTGATTTCAGGCAAACTTTGAGGTCTGCAGAACATTGGGGGTAAGAAAATGTTGTGTGATGCATGCAGAGTACACCACCTGGGACATCTAGTTTTCAGAACTATCTGGGTCTGTTAGGTTTTTCCAGGTGGCAGCCTACCTAAGCCCAAAAAGTGCTGCAGTCCATCATTGCAAGTGAGACGATATTGGGAGTTAGCCACAGTCTCCTGGGCCATATATAAAAATAACAGCCAAAATAATCAAACGTCCTCTTGCTTGCCACAGGAATGGGATGCTTTAGTCGTAGGGAAGTGGAAAGACTGTTGAGGTTCCAGGCATGAGGGTGTGGCCTGATGTTTGGCTGAGCAAGACCTACCCCATTATTTTATTTTTATATATATATATATATATATATATATATATATATATATTCACTGAAAAAACCATAGGTTTCAGGCACGTTATAGTTAGAAATTGGCATTTAAAAAACCTTACAAATTCACTGAAAAAACCATAGGTTTTAGGGACAGTTATAGTTAGTTGGACATTGCACTCGTACAAAACCCGTGAAATTCCCCCGTTATAGTTAGTTCAGCTAACTATAACTCGCGCCCCTGCAATGCACTGCTGATGATGTCACATATTACATCACTCATGACATGGTCAGTGACATCACTGATGACATCTCAAATGACCTCACTGATGACATCATCCAGTGACTGTGTGTTTCTGTAAAGTTTAAATATTTTTAATATATATAGGGAAAGGCGTATTGAAGAATGAGTGGGTGTATAAGTGTCTGTATGGATGATTTAGTAGGTGCGTGACTAACTCTATAAGTGAGTGATTAAACGTATCTTACTGAATGCATGGGTTAGTGACTAAACTGGGTGAATGTCTGTATCCGTCTGTCTATTGCTGTGTAAGTGGCTACATGAGTGTCTATATGAGTTATTGATTGGTTGTCTGAGTATCTGTATGGGTGCCTGAGTGTTTGTGTGGGTGGGGTGTGTGCGACTCTGTGCATAGATGTGTGAGTGGGTGATTCACTGGGTGGATGGTTTCAAGAGTGCATCTGTGATAGACTGTATGGGTGGGTAAGTGTGTGTAAGAGTGTTTTAGTGAGTGAATGTATGTCCCAGTGGTACATGTGTGAGTAACTACATATGTGAAAGGCAGTATATATGTGTGTTGGAGTATATAAATAGCTATAAGCGAGAGTGTGTGATTGTGAGAGTGACTGTATGGATGAGTGTGTGCTTGTATCAGTGATTGTATAAGAGCGTAAGAATGTGCTAGTATTTGTATGAGTAAGTGAGCTGGTGTGTGTATAACTGTATAGGTGAGTAAATGGCAGTGTGTTTAATTATTTGCATGACTGACTAGGTGTGTGAGTACCTCTATGGATGAGTGGCAGTGTTTGAGTGTCTATATAGGAGTATGAGTGCATATGATAGTCCTGTACTGAGTGACCGTAAGTATGAGTGACTGTACGGGTGAGTGAGTGGATGTGTGTGTAGACCTAAGAATCAGTGAGTGGGTATGTAGTTATTGGTGTTGGAGTGTCTATGGTTTTGCGAATGGCAGTCTGTAATTTAGAGTGAGTGTATCAAAGGTTATATTAGGGTGTGAGGAGGTGTATCAGATTATCACGTGGATGATGTCATCAGTGATGTTATCAGTGATGTCATTTGAGATGTCATCAGTGATGTCATCAGTGATGTCACTGACCATGTCATGAGTGATGTAATATGTGACGTCATCAGCAGTGCATTGCGGGGCGCGAGTTATAGTTAGCTGAACTAACTATAACGGGGGAATTTCATGGGTTTTGTACGAGTCCAATGTCCAACTAACTATAACTGTCCCTAAAACCTATGGTTTTTTCAGTGAATTTGTAAGGTTTTTTAAATGCTAATTTCTAACTATAACGTGCCTGAAACCTATGGTTTTTTCAGTGAATTTCAAAGGTTTTTTAAATGCTAATTCCTAACTATAACATGTCTGAAACCTATGGTTTTTTTCAGTGAATTTCAAAGGTTTTGTAAATGACAATTTTTAAATGTATTAATTTTTATATTTATTTTTTTATACTGATTTACTACATTTTTTTAAACTATTTATTTTTACATATTTTATTTTTTAAATTACATTGTAATTACATTATACATTACATTACAAAATATACTTTCTCAGAATGAATTACTTTAGTTTAAATACTTTGCAAATAGGCAATAGACTTTTAAGTACAGTAGTTACAGTTGTTGCAATGGGCAACACAATTTCAAACACAATGCAACATTGAGCTCAATGTGAATTTCTAGTTAAATGCAATTAGTTACTTTATGGATTACTTTTCTAACCACAGGACTGGATCCTAGATTCAGTCCTGGGACATCTCCTGTAAACAGTTGAGTAAAAGCGTTTTGGTTACAGTAGTGATTTTTAAGGAATATTATTGTATTTTAAAAGTTGACACTTAGAAACTTTTTCACATAGAATCACCAATGTTATCCTATGGGAGGAAATTCACTTAGCAGGTAAGTAGTGTTATCGTTACTTTTTCTTACTCAGTGGTGGATCCTGGATCCAGCACTGGTGCATCTCCTGTAAACAGTTGAAAGAATGCGTTTAAGTCATACAGGCGATTTTTAAGGAATATTTGTAGTTTGTGAAAATCGACACTGAAACTTTTCTGCTGAAAACCAGACAACGGATTCCTATGGAAGGAAATACAAGTTACTGGTAAGTACGGTTAGAATTACTTTTCAGGGTCAGTGCTGGGCTCAAAGATGCAGCACTGAGGTTTCTCCTGATAACAGGTGAGTAAATCGGAATTCGTAGTTCAGCTGATTTTAGAGGAATATTATAAAGTTCCAAAACTCCACACTTGGAAGAATTTCCAAGTGAAACCAGTCAATGTTAGCCTATGGAAGGAAATTCAAGTTACTGGTAAGTACGGTTAGAATTACTTTTCAGGATCAGTACTGGGCTCAAAGATGCAGCACTGAGGTCTCTCCTGATAACAGGTGAGTAAATCGGAATTCGTAGTTCGGCTGATTTTAGAGGAATATTATAAAGTTCCAAAACTCCACACTTAGAAGAATTTCCAAGTGAAACCAGTCAATGTTAGCCTATGGAAGGAAATTCAAGTTACTGGTAAGTACGGTTAAAATTACTTTTCAGGATCAGTACTGGGCTCAAAGATGCAGCACTGAGGTCTCTCCTGATAACAGGTGAGTAAATCGGAATTCGTAGTTCGGCTGATTTTAGAGGAATATTTGCACAATGGTGAAGGAAGGGGGTGGGGCCTGAAGTGACATGTCTGCAAACACACCCTGTGGCGCGTTTTAAGTTGGAGAATTAATTCCTCCTCAATCCTGAGGGTCCCTAGGGGCCAACTGGCCCACCAGATACCTCCAGTATGCGCCAGAGAGCTGCGTTGCAGAGAGGTGTTCAGAGGCCATGCCCCTTTTTACAACACACTGCAATGCAGCTCCGTGGCGCTTACTGGAGGTACCTGGTGGGCTAGTTGGCCCCCAGGGACCCTCAGGATTGAAGAGGATTTAATTCCCCATCTTAAAACGCGCCACGGGGCCTGTTTGCACACATGTCACCTGAAGCCACGCCCCCTCCCTTCACCACTGTGCAAACGCGCCCCGTGGCGCATTTTAAGTTGGGGGATTAAGTCCCCTTGAATACTGAGGGTCCCTGGAGTCCAACTAGCCCACCATGTACCTCCAAAAGCGCCACAGAGCTGCGTTGCAGAGAGGTGTAAAAGGGGCGTGGCCTCTGTACACCTCTCTGCAACGCAGCCCCTGGTGCATACCGGAGGTTCCTGGTGGGCTAGTTGGCCCCAGGGACCCCCAGTATTCAAGGGAATTACTTCCCTTCTTAAAACGCGCCAGGGGGGCGCGTTTGCAGACTGCTGCAGGGAGGGGGCGGGGCCTCCAACACGATGCCGGTCTTTTTTTTTTTTCTGCCCAGGGGTCCTTGTGGGACCCCCTGAGCAGACCTAGGGGGTCAGGGTGTTTCTACCCTGCCCCCTTTGTGCGTTTTGCGCACTTGTTTCTTGTGTTTTTTATTTTTTAATCGGCGGGATCTGCGCAACCTAAGCGCATCCCGCCAATTTAAAAAAAAAAAAATGCTTTTTTCTGCCATGGGGGTCCTTGTGGGACCCCCTGAGCAGACCTAGGGGGTCAGGGTGTTTCCACCCTGCCCCCTTTTTGCTTTCCTGTTCCTCGGTTCTACCGAGGAACAAGATGGCTGCCAACACTTCCTGGTTTGGAGTGTTGACAGCCAATTAGCATGCAGCTCGTGGTCGGGAGGGTGCGAGGATTCACCGTGGCCATAGATATCGAAACTTTTATTTTGGATTTTCTCAGCAACTATTGAACGGATTTACACCATTTTTAAAAAGGGTGCTTTCTGAACCAAGCACTACCTTTTTGCCAAATTTGGTGTAATTCCGTTCAGCAGTTTTTGCTGTAGCCTTGCATAAAGTTTCCTATGGGAAATTGATTTTTTCACTCTTATTTTTTAATTTCTCCGCAACTACTGAACGGATTTACACCATTTAAAAAAAGGTTGCTTTCTGAACCAAGCGCTACCTTTTTGCCAAATTTGGTGTAATTCCGTTCAGCAGTTCGGGCTGTAGCCGTGGCTAAAATTTCCTATGGGAATTAACATGGAGAAAACATGTTTTGGGACCCCCCTTTTTTCTCGGCCCCTGCTTGATGAATCACCCCGAAACTTTCAAGACAGGAGCGGACCGGAGCGCCCCACTAGTTTTGAAAATTTCGCGATGATTCGTCAAACGACGCCAAAGTTATTGGGAACAGAATGTTACGGATTTCCTATGGATAATAGGTCCTAACTATAACTATCTACTGGCGACCGCCAGTAGATAATATATATATATATATATATATATATATATATATATATATATATATATATATTAATAAAATATATTCCTGCCATACAGTGGGCGTTGTGCTTCCTCAGGGGAAAATTGGGGGCACACAGTCTGTCTGGCTCTAGGGGGGAAAAGACTGATTTGTGCCTTTTGGAGGTAGGGTGGGGTGTGGCCAATGCCAGTGTGCAACACCTGCACCACTTTCTATTGCCCCAAAGGAAACATCCCGGATATCAGGTGGATATTCTACCTCCCTGGGGCAAGTTTGCGGAAACTTCCCCTATTGTGACAAGCCTCCTATCAGCCCCCTGGGGGAGAGAAAGACACTATTGACCCACTAGGTAAAGGGTACGGCTAGATGCCAGGGTAAGCTGCCCCATACTTTTGTTTGTTGTGGCACCATTTTGAAATCCCTGGTGTCTGGTGGGGTTTCTAACCCACAGGAGAGGGAGGTAGATTGGAGGTGAATACCCTATCCATTCTCCAGGGGGGTGGCAGAAAGTCTATTTGTCCCCGGAGTGAGGGAGCATGGGCCCCTGCCCGGGGGGGGGGGCGGGAAAACACACCCCGAAAACTACTGCATGAATTCTGTCCTTAGAGTCTAGTGGGCTTTCTTCTCCCCTGTGGGGCAGATTGGGGATAATTACCCCCATCAACCCCAAAGAAGAGCAGAAAGGTTGAGGCTCCATTTAGCTGGGGTGGGTGCATGGCTAGGCCCATGCTGGGCAGCCCCCCACCTATATATTTTTATTTTAGAAACAACCTTGGTGTCTAAGGGCTTTAAGCCACCCTGTAGGGCTGATTTGAGGTAATTATCCCATCTGCCCCCCAAGTGGGGTTGAAAGACTGTTTCTCCAATGGCTTGGGGTGGGGGTATGACCATGTCTAGGGTAGGCAGCCCCTACTCGGATATTTTTTGTAAATATCCCCGGCGTACAGTAGGCTTCTTTCTTCTATGGGTGTAGATCAGGGGTACCTACCCCCGTCTGCCCCTCAGGGGGGCCAAAAGACTGTTGTCCCATTTACTCGGGTTGGGGGCATGGCCACGTCCATGCTGGGCAGCCTCCACCCTTATATATATATATTTTTTAAATCCCTGGTGTCTAGTGGGCTTTCTGCCCCCCATGGGGCAGATTGGGGGTAATTAGCACAACAGCCCCCCAAGTGAGGCAGAGAGACTGTTTCCCTATTTACTTGGGGTGCAGGTATGGCCATTGTGTGCAGCCCCCACCCCTATATTTAAAATAAATCCTTGCTGTCCAGTGTGCTTTTTGCCCCCCTAGGGGGTGGAACAAGGGTAATGACCTCTATCTGCCCCTCAGGGTGCCGAAAGACTGTTTCCCCATTTACTTGTGATGGGACCATGGCCATGCCCCTGCTGGGCAGCCCCCATCCCAATATTTTTACAAAAATCTCTGGTGTGCATTAGGCTTTCTGCCCCCCACTAGGAGGGCAGATCAGGATAGGTACAGAAAGACTGTAGCCCCATTTATTTGGGATGGGGGCATACCTGTGGCCATGGCGGGCAGCCCCCACCCCTATATAAAAAAAAATCCCTGGTATCTAGTGGGCTTTCTGCTCCCCCCTCCCCCCGGGGGGGCAGATCAGAGTATATACCCCTTCTGCCCCTCAGGAGGGGCAGTAAAAGTGTTGCCCAATTTACTTAGGGTGGGGGCATGCCACACTCATGCTGGGTAGCCCCCACCCTATATTTTTATTTTAAAAACATCCTGGTGCCTAGTGGCCTTTCTGCGCCACCCCTCCCCCCAGGGAGTCAAATCATTTGAAATTACCCCATCAGCCCTCCAGGGGGGGGTCTAAAAGACTATAACCCCATTTAGTTGGAGTGGGTACATATCCATGCCCATGATGGGAGGCCCCCACCCGTATATTTAAAAAAAATATATAACTGGCATCCAGTAGGCTGTTTGCCCCCCGGGGAGCTGAGCCATGGAAAATACCCCCATCAGCCTCCCCGGGGGCAGAAATATTGTTGCCCCATTTCCTTGGGGTAGGGGTATGGCCATGCCCATGCTGGGCAAGGCCCTCCCCTATATGTTTATTAACAAAATTCCTGAGGTCTAGTTGGATTTCTGCCCCAAGGGAGGCAGAAAGACTATTGCACGATATTTAAAAAAAATCCCCGGTGTTAGTGAACTTTCAGCCACATATTGGGGGAAGATCAGGGGTAATAACCAACATCTGCCCCTCAGGGTGGCTGGATGACTGTTGCCCCATTTAGTTGAGGTGGAGGCATACCCATGCCCATGATGGGCAGCCCCCAGCCCTACATTTTTAAAATACCTTTCCCTGGCATCTAGTGGGCTTTCTGCACCACTGGGGGCAGTTAAGTGGGTAAATACCCCAATCTGCCCCCCGGCAGAGGCAGAGAGACTGTTGCCTCATTTATTTTGTCTGAGGACATTGCCATGCCCATACCTATATTTTCATTTTTTAAATTCCCTGGTGTCTACTGGGCTTTCAGCCCTCCAGGGGGCATATTATAGGAAAATACCCCATTTGCCCACGGGGGCATAAATATTATTGCCCCATTTAGTTGTGGAGAGCATAGCCATGCCCCTGGTGGGCACCCTCCATCTTTATATTTTAAAAAAAACCTTTCCTGGCATCTAGTGGGCTTTCTGCCCCCCCAGGGGGCACAGCGGGGCAATTACTCCCATCTGCCCCCCAGGGCACCTGAATAGGACTGTGCCTGTCCCCACACAAAGAGTTTTGTATCAATGGGGTAACCCGGAAGACCACTGGACTCGGGTAAATAGTGGTACAAAAAAGATAGTCACAGTGGAAAATATTCACATTATGTCTATAGAACATACATGGTCTATGTACAAATAATAGGACAACACCAATAGGCTCATTCAATAAATGAATTGATTTACTAAGTATCACAAGGGTTGTCAACATAGGATCAACCAGATTCAAAGAATAAACTGTATTTCACATTTGACAGTTACTAAAACCAGGTGCATACAACGTGAAGTGACAAGTGCGCTGTTGGGGTAAGTGCAAGTGATGTGCAGGGGAAAGGTAGTGCATATATATACATCGATATACAATAATGAAAACCTAACCTGCCAGATTTCTGGCAAACACAAAAATGCAGAATCATACACAAAAGATGCAGATACAAATTCTCTGTCATCCAGGTTTGATATTTAGGGAATAGAAGAATGTCGACGTTTCGACCCCTATAAGGACCAGCAAATTGAACGTCTTGGCGGCGGGGTCTTCATCAGGACCAAAGAGGGGGGGGGGCCGGAGGGCTGGGGTTATAGCACCTAAGAGAATGGTATACAATTAGTGAGGTGTGTCGTTATGGGGAAGGCATCCAAACAAGTATAAATTAGGGTATAAATTACCAAGAACAGCGAAGAAATCTTCAGGCTGAAAAGTAGAGATGTGGGCCGGCAAGGCTCCTAAGGGGAGGAAAAGAAAGGAGACATGTAGAATCCGCTAGGGGTGGAGTTCATACTAGTGGATATAGAGGAGTATCGTGTTGTGCAAGCCAGATCTGCTATGTACTCACAGTGAATTTGGAAAAAGCCAGAGGTTGAAAATAACCAGGGGTCGCGGACGAATCCGTGTACAACGAGCAAAGGTTCAAGCGTAACCAGTAGCTAGAATAAGGAGAATTAAAAGTCCCTCAATGAGTAAATGCAGGAAACAAATTAAATTTATATATACAATAACGTGCCTACAGGTTAAGGCTATGCGAAACGTGACAATGAAAGTGCAATATGCCAGAATTGAGGAAAAACCTACTCGGTGCAAAGAAGTGCTAAGAGGCGCACTCTAAAAACAGCATCAAACAAAGGTAGTGCCCACAGAGCAAAGCTATGAGGAACAATGACACTAGAGTCATAATAGTACACAAAGTCAAAGCTTAAGAAATCAGTCTCAATGAAATGAAGCAATACGGGGCGCCCCCCAAAAACAAGGAGAATCAGTAAGGTATCTGAGGCCACCAATTAATCTACAGAGTCAAAATTTAAAGCGCGTGATAAATTGTATAAAGACATTAAAGCCCCATCAGACAATGATGAAAAGACGGGATAAACTCCAAGAGACATTACGTGTGTAACAGTTCTCCAAATATGTAAACCACAACATGCAGCGCGTATATTAGAAAGGCATACCAGAGCGCGTTTGAATGAAAATAGGGAGCAAGGAGGGAGCAGGGGAGCAGCACACATACCTCATGGCAGCATCGAAAAATCTGACAGCTAACACCGAGAGATGTCACGTGTCAAGCTTAAATACAGAGTTACAACGTGCACGTTGAGCACGTTATGCCCGTCAATAATCGATCGAAGCTCTGCCGATGAGTCAAAGAAGGCAGATTATCGATCCCAGAGTTGGGAGTGAAACCATGAGAAGTTAATCTGAGAACCAAATAGGGGCGGCGGACAGATGGTGAGGGCCAATAAAAAGAGAGTCTGGGAGAATGCCAGAATAGATAGAGAAGATTACATTACAGTGGCAGAGAAGTACGTATCATTTACATTTATGAAAAAAGGAGGACAAACAATACACAGTCAATGAGGCTGTCCAGCACCAATTGGCGCACATTCTAGTAGAAGCACCGGTCTAAAAAGCAACAATGCATAATGGTAAACATATGGACAACATAATAAACATAGAGAGTGGTGGATAATCAATTACTGTCCATTAAGTAAGGATAACTGAGCATATGTGGCATCGATCTCGTTGAGACCATCTTTTACATAGTTAAAGCGATCCATCCACTTACACTCTCTAGTGTTCAAAATCAAACCCAAATCACCACCCCGGATACCCAGTGTGATTGCTTCAATGACCAGCCACTTCATGGATTCTGGGGGATGTTGAAGCGTTTGAAAGTGTTCGACCATGGGGGCCCCCATGGTTCTGCATCTTATCGTGCTACAGTGTTGCAGTATTAACTTGTTGAGTTGTTTGCCCGATATAGATTTTATCACAGGGGCAGATAATGGCGTAAATGACATTCTTTGTATTGCAGTTTGTGTGTGTTTTGAGATCAACCGTGCAATTGTTGTAATGGAACTGTTTAGTTTCAATAGTTAAGCTGCATGCCTTACACTTCCCACATTTGAAGTGTCCCACAATGTCAGGAAGTTGCCACATGGATAGAATGGTGGGTTTGGGTGGTACGTCCAAGAAAGATTTGACCACATGGTCCCGGACATTTTTCCCTTTCCTGAATGAGTGCATGGGTGGTTCAGGTAGCTCAACGACTTCAGCAACTATTGGCCAGTGTTTGTTGACGATTTGACGAATTTCATTGCTTCGTGTGTTGAAAGTCGTAACACAAATCAGTCTATCCAAGTTCTTTGAGCGTTCCTTGGGGCTGAGTAGCGTATCTCTCGGATTGTACCAAGCTCTTTTTCTGGCCCGTTTAACTAGGCATTTCGGATAACCTCGTTCTGCCAATCTGTTAATCAGGTCATCCGATTAGTTGAAATAGTCTTCTTTTTGAGTGCAATTCCTCCTGATTCGCAGGAATTGCCCGAAGGGCAGATTATCACGTAGTCCCCGGGGATGGTGGCTTCCATATCTCAATAAGGTATTTCTTTCCGTGGGTTTACGATATAAGGTGGTATACAGACAATCCCTTGCTGCTTTGATGGAAATGTCAAGGAAATCAATGGTTGATTTATCCTTGTGGATGGTAAATTTGATAACGATGGATCTACCATTGATCCAATCAAAAAAGGTTAGGAGTTCCGAGTCACTGCCAGTCCAGATCATAAAAATATCGTCTATGTAACGTTTCCAAAATGTGACATGGTCTCCAAAGGGATTTGTGACATCGTAGATGTACCGTTGTTCAAACTCATCCATGTAAAGAATGGCCAGGTCAGGAGCAAAGCTTGCCCCCATGGCCACACCTTTGGTCTGCATGAAATGGTCACCCTGGAAATAAAAAAAGGTCTGTGTCATCGCTATTTCAAGAAGTTTTAAAATAAATTCAGTGGGTACATGCGCAGGTAAGGTTCTTGTATCTAGATGTTTCTCCATGACTTGAAGGGCATGTTGCTGCGGGATGCTTGTGTATAGCGAGACGATATCCATTGTGACTAGGATTTGGGTGGCGGGATCGAAAGGCATGCCATCAATCAGGTTTATGACTTGCATGGTGTCGCGGAGATAGGACTTTGTGTTTTCTGCTAAAGGTTTCAAGAAAAAATCGACGTACTTGCACAGCGGTTCAAGTATTGAGCCGCATCCAGACACAATGGGGCGGCCAGGTGGTTGTGACATGTTCTTATGCACCTTGGGTAAAGTGTAAATGGTCGGTAAGCGGGGCTGTTTCTGGTTTAAGTACCGGAATTCCGATTCAGATAGAAATCCAGCCTCCTTGCCCATCTCGGTCGCTCGTAAGATCATGGTTCCAATCCTCTTAGTTGGATTATATTTGAGTTTGGTATAGCTAACTCCATCATTCAGTTGGGAGTAAAGTTCCTTCTTGTAATCATCAACGTCCTGAACCACAATAGCGCCACCCTTATCAGCTGGTTTTATCACAATAGAGCTGTTGTTTTTCAGACTCACAAGTGCGTCTTTTTCCGCAGTCGTAACATTGTGCTTGACATACTTCTTGGTCGAGCAGATCTCAAGGACTTCCTTAAGGACCATGCTTTCATAAGTCAGGATCCGGTGGGGAACCATCTGGGATGTAGGTGTAAAAGTAGATGGGACACGTAGACCCGTGCAAGACATTGCAGGAGAAGACAGTGAGTTTCTGAAATGATGCCGCAAGCGTATTTTCCAGAAAAAACGGTGAAGTTCACTCTGGATGTTGAATTTGTTGGGGTATGTAGTAGGGACAAACGAATTCCTTTTCCTAGGATGGAAACTTTTAATTCTCCTTATTCTAGCTACTGGTTACGCTTGAACCTTTGCTCGTTGTACACGGATTCGTCCGCGACCCCTGGTTATTTTCAACCTCTGGCTTTTTCCAAATTCACTGTGAGTACATATCAGATCTGGCTTGCACAACACGATACTCCTCTATATCCACTAGTATGAACTCCACCCCTAGCGGATTCTACATGTCTCCTTTCTTTTCCTCCCCTTAGGAGCCTTGCCGGCCCACATCTCTACTTTTCAGCCTGAAGATTTCTTTGCTGTTCTTGGTAATTTATACCCTAATTTATACTTGTTTGGATGCCTTCCCCATAACGACACACCTCACTAATTGTATACCATTCTCTTAGGTGCTATAACCCCAGCCCTCCGGCCCCCCCCCCTCTTTGGTCCAGTTGAAGACCCCGCCGCCAAGACGTTCAATTTGCTGGTCCTTATAGGGGTCGAAACGTCGACATTCTTCTATTCCCTACATATCAAACCTGGATGACAGAGAATTTGTATCTGCATCTTTTGTGTATGATTCTGCATTTTTGTGTTTGCCAGAAATCTGGCAGGTTAGGTTTTCATTATTGTATATCGATGTATATATATGCACTACCTTTCCCCTGCACATCACTTGCACTTACCCCAACAGCGCACTTGTCACTGCACGTTGTATGCACCTGGTTTTAGTAACTGTCAAATGTGAAATACAGTTTATTCTTTGAATCTGGTTGATCCTATGTTGACGATCCTTGTGATACTTAGTAAATCAATTCATTTATTGAATGAGCCTATTGGTGTTGTCCTATTATTTGTACATAGACCATGTATGTTCTATAGACATAATGTGAATATTTTCCACTGTGACTATCTTTTTTGTCCCCACACAAAGAGCTGCATACTTACCTGTAGTGAGTCTGGAGCCAGAGCAGGAAAGGCAGAGACTTTGTGATCTTCAAAGTCTCTCCCACTTCAAAAGTGCATTTGGGTATAAGTACTGGAACCGTGACACCACCAAATCAGAACTTTGCTGGAACCAAGGACATTCTGCCTGGAAGAAGAGTTGCTGTGGTGTAGAAGGGACTGCCACTTTGCTACCTGCTTTTCTGTGTTGGACTGCTGCCTGCTGCTTTTTGTCTGGGATTGAGAAGGACTTGACCCGTTCTCTACATCCTTGAACCCAGATTTCCCTAGGGGCTTGTTGACCTGCCTCCTGTTCTCTGAAGTCTCAGGGTCACAAAAGACTTCTTGCAACTCTGCTGGTGCTGCTGGACTCTGCTGTTTTCTTCAAAAATCATCACAGTGACCCCTTTGCTTCAATTGGAACCGACACAGTGGCCTCCGATGTCGGCGCAGTGCCGACTCAATGACTATGCAGTTATTGACTGCGAGGTTTGATGACGACGCAGCGCTGATCTGAAGACGCCGCTACAGGGCTCGACTCTGATGCAGCGTGGACCTTTCGACACCGACTACGAGGCTCAACTTCGACGCATCGACTCAACTCCGTGAATCGGAAATGACACAGGGAGTCCATCGATGCAGACGCTTGCTCCATATAAGGTGCTTTTTCAGCAGGCCCTGTGTGGGTCCTGTAGCCGTCCTGCCCTCCATTGCGATCAGCTTGAACATTGGATTTACCCCAGTCTAGCACTACCTCAAGTAATCTTTTAGCTCTATTGAGTTATAAGCACTATTTTTGGATTTCATCTTTAAAAATTACTATTTGGATTTTTGTCATTATGAACTTGTTTTACTCAGATAAATATTCTCTATTCTTCCAAACTGGTATGGTGTCTTTTTGTGATGTTTTCATAGTGTTACAGTTATTTAAGTGTTGCACAAATACTTTACACATTGCCTGACTGCTCTTTGCCAAGCTACCAGAGGGTGAGCACAGGTTATTTAGGTTGTGTATCTGACTTACCCTGACTAAGATTGTGGTCCCTACTTGGACAGGGTGCAAACCTCTGCCAACTAGAGACCCAATTTCTAAAACTAGACAAATTGGTTTTGCCAATCGTTAGTAGTAGAGGCATTGGTGGTGTGCAATTGGTGATCGTGTGAAGTTGATGGTGGTGTTATTGGTGATGATAGTATTGGTACAGGTGGTATTTGTATTGGTAACAGAGGTATTCGTACAGATGGTATTGGTGGTGTTCATGGTGGTGGTATTAGTATTGGTAGTGGCCATGGTGGTGATATTAGTGATGGTGATATTGCTGTTTGTTTTATTAGTGATGCTGTGGTACTGTGGTGATGTGCTATTGTTGGTATTAGCATTGCAGATATTGGTGTTATTGGTGAAGTACTGACCTGGTATTGATGGACTGTTAGTTGTGTTACTGTAGTTGTGGAATGATGCACCAAATAGTCAATCACATCACTGGATGAAACAGAGAGTGAACAAGAACTGACCTGCAAATCCCTATAAAGTTAAAAATGGGAGATTGCACTCAAATTGAGATTCTGGGATTTTTGGGATCGGTTTCCATTTTGTGGTTGGAAGTAGTGCATCTCCACAACTATCCTAGGATGCTTTTTCTCAAGAGGAACCTAGTACAATCTGTCTCTGAAAATCGAGCATCCAGGAGCCAAAACAGGTTATATTCACGTGTGCAAGCTATGAAGCCACATGTTGTGCCTATTCCGACCTCACTATAGCAGACTGATGTTGAAATTACACACTCCAATAATACTACATCTTGCATTATTGTTATATTCCATATAGGTACCCCAATATAGGCCAGGGTAACATCCCAACCTTTCACCTATATTCGTCCCTACACTACATACATTACGGGCTGCTAGGACTGACCCTTTACCTAGTTACAGTACTGCTTACAGAACGTGGGATTTTCCCTGAACAATAGCCTCATACATTATGCATGAGGATCCTTAGATTCTTGGAAACTCAGCAGGACTACCATCTCCTGCATAATAACTATGTACTAGGTTCATTCCCGACGTCATCCTAAGTCCGACAGTGGCACATCAAGGTAGACCCCCTGAGGATACCTTAGGGTATATAAACATCACATCTTGCTGAGATAGTCGGAGGAGATCACGACTTCCATGCCGACACACTGACACGAGAAGCTGAGGTTCCTGCATGCAGATACTCCAGCGCGCAGTGGTCTGAACATCCCTTGCGGGGTGTCCAACTCGAGACCCAGATGGGGTCCCACAGTCTCTCACTTCAGGTAATGGGGTTGACTCTATCCTAGAGGCATTCTTGGCTTAACACCTACATACATGCTAGGTACACTTAGGTACATCCAGTTAGGGTAGCATCGTAGGAGTATGCATTTTATTATCATGTATTTTATATACTTGCCTATATTCATGATTATAGCAGAATGGTAGAGATCTACCATCCTTTCACCTTCTTAGTGCTTTTAATCGTTCATATCTGTTTCTGTCTAGTGGTTGTTTCAGCACACCTATTTTACACTAGAATTACGAGTGTTCAATAAATGCTTATTGAAAAACGTCCATATCTTTATTTTGTGTATCTCTCTGAGAGCAAATGAGCACGAGTGACTGAGCGAAAAGTATTGCACTAATTCCACGGTCCTGAGGGATCAGGGTTGTCATGTTTGATAGTTGCCAAGAACTATTCTCTCCTTGGTAAGAGGAGTTTCTAGTGGCACTGTGAGCTAGCTGGTATACAGGCCAACCTACTTGGTAGGGGTGTCTGGAATCAGTTTGGACACCAAGCCCGCAGTGTATGTTGTCTAAACGCATAGATCCTGTATAGGTTTTATAGGAACTACACAACATGGCGCCGCCACCGTTGGTTGGGTACTTATTTAACAGTCAAATCTGAGTAGTTCAGTTGTGCTATTCTCAGAGAACCCTACTCACATTTTCCCCAGAGAAGTCTGGAGTGGGAGGGAACAAAAATCTGCCACGGCTGAGTAGGCAAAATCCTATTTATTGGCTGTTGGTTTAATCAAGCTTGGAGGATACATTGTTCCTATTGTGCATAACACCTTATCTCAGTTCCCCTAAAAGGCTCTTCTTACTAAAACAATGACTGTACAGGAAGATCCTGTGTTTGCATTAAACCTCTCAGGAGAAGAAGATGCAGACGCAATACACATCACGAAAATGTTAGAAATGCCATCACCCTAAAACTAGTAGCATGCAGTGTTACAGCTAGGGGTGGGTCAGTAACATTCATGATTGAGGCACACAAATCATTTAGAACAGAGGTATTCTATTCATGGGTTACATTCCCACAGGTGAATGCACTAACAAAAACATTTCATTACTATGTCGAAGATGACATACTGTTGGAAATGGCCCTTTTTGCAGGGTTATCCCAAAACGTTTTGCTTCTTCCTCCTTTGTTTTTCCTGACCTGTGGTTGTTGGCTATAGGACTCTGGGCACTTTGCCACTGCTGATCAGTGCTAAAGTGCATATGCTCTCTGTGTAAATTGTAATTGTGATTGGTTATCCATGATTGGCATATTTGTTTTACCAGTAGGTCCCTAGTAAAGTGCACTGAGTGTGCCAGGGCTGGTAATTCAAATGCTACTAGTGGGCCTGCAGCACTGATTGTGCCACCCACAGGAGTAGCCCTAAGATGGTGTCTCAGGCCTGCCACCGCAGTGCCTGTGCGCAGTTTGTTAACTGCCATGTTGACCTGGCCAGTGTACACACTTGCCAGGCCTGACCCTTCCCTTTTCTTACACATTGGACACCCCTATGGTAGGCCCAGGGTACCCTGCTGGGCAGGGTGCAGTGTATGTGAAAGGTAGGACATGTACTAGTGTGGGTAACATGTCCTGATAGTGAAATACTGCCAATTTCGTTTTTCACTATTGAAAGGCTATCTTGCCCATTGGATAGAATGGGTAATGCTGTGTAACATGTTTACCTGCATATCTTCCCATAGCAGCAAGATAGAAAGTTGGAATCTGGTATCCCTGAACTCAGAATTTAATAACACATCTTTTAGGGAGGTTGGTTTTTAAATTCAGAGTTTGGAAATAGCACTTTTGGAAAGTGGCTATTTTCTTGTTCAACCTTTCTGTGTGCCTCAGCCTGTTTGTGAATTGACCGTCTGGTTTGTGAGTGACAGGGGCTGGGGCGGCTCCAGGAGGCTGTGAGTCAGCACTAGGCTGAATAGACCTAACTGCATGTAGAGTAGTGGGAGGAGTAGCACCTGGGTCTGAATAGGGCTGTGCCTGCCTTCCACAATGCTGGCTCCACCTCCTGCGGTGCGTCTGATGGCCCTGGCCCACACTCACAAAGGAAGAAGATGTGCACTGGCAGAGTGCACCCAGAACTGGTTTGGACTGGGTCCAGGACCCCTCACACATGAAGAACAACGACTTTTGGGGTATAAATATCAGAGCTGAAACCCCTAAACTTTAGACTACTTTGGAATCAAGAGGAATCCCTGCCAAAGAGAACAGCTGAAGAAGACTGAGGAAAAGTGCTGCCATTGGTGTCTGTCTGGGGGCTGACCTGAAGTTGCTGTTTCTACCGAGGAGAGATCTAAAGGACTGTGCTGTGTGCTTTGTCCCCTGCTTGAAGAAGGACTTTTGCTGTGTGCTGTTGTCCTGAAAAGAAAGTCTCCAAGGGCCTGAGTAGAGCTGGCCTCCTGTTGCGGAAACACAGGGATATAAAAGTTTCCAAGATTAGGAAACTTCGTGATCAAGAAGGAATCCCTGCCAAAGAAGAACAGCCAGGAAGACTGAGGAAAAGTGCTGCCATTGCTGAGTGTCTGGAAGCTGTCCTACAGTTGCTGTTACTACTGAGGAGAAGGACTAAGGGACTCTCTGCTGTGTGCTGTGTCCCCCTTGCTTGAAGAGGAGCTGTGCTGTGTGCTTTGCCCCCTCTGAAGTCCCCCTATCTCCAAGGGCCTGGGAAGAGCTGGCCTCCTGTTATCAAACTCAGGGACACAAAAGTTTGCAGAAGGAAACCATCGTGCTGGCGCTGAGTGCATGCACTACCTGGGGCCTCGTGAACTCTGCCCTGCCTGCCTGCGTGTAATTTACCTCGGTGTGCTATCGGCACACAGCGGGGCTCCGTGTGAGGTCTGCTGTGCCTCCTGAGCAACTGACTCGGCGCTCGAGAGTGCGTGCCCGTGCACTACCCGAGGCCGTCACCAAAGGGGCCGAGATCACCACCGCCGGCCCGGTACATAGAAGAAGCAAAGCGCTGTTGAGGAAATATCACCGCCGCCGGCCGGGGAGCCGCGTCAGCATTCACCCGCCTATGTCACGACCAAGCCGCACTGGGATTGGCCCCAGCGTCGCGGGTTGCCAGGCAACAAGGAGGCTCATCCTGACGGAGCCGCGCTGGGTCCCGAGGAAGCGCCCGGTGTCTCCAAGCGACCGGGGCTTCCCCACGCTCTGCAAAGAAGATCAGAGTGCGCCCGAGGCCGGAGAGCGCCGCCGGAAAGGAAGCTGCCTCGCGGAAGGGATAGCGCGGACTGCCGAGCCCCCTCTCTCTCTCTCAGGTAACCGGCTCCGATTGAGGACCGGAGCCCGCTCTGGGGGAAGTAGTTGACCGGTGCGCACTCGCGCATCGTGAGAGGGGTGAATTCCTTTTTCCGAGCACAAAAGTACAGCACCCTTCGTGCTACAGCAGGGGCGCTTCAGCGCCACGGGCGGCGTCTATGCAGCGATACTCCCTACGCTGGGAGCATCATTTTTGAGAGGCACATTTATTTAAGCTTAAAAGTGAACTTTGCCATAAGAACATTACTAAAGTGAACTTTTGCCATTAAGAACATTACTAAAGTGAACTTTTTGCCATAAGAGAACACTGCTAAGACAAGATTGATAGTGTATGTGATTTTTATGTCGTTTTGATCTGCCTAATCTATATAAAGTGATTTATATTTTTATAAATAACTTGTGTAGTGTCCATTTGTGGTTTTTCACTATATTACTGTGAGTGTTGGTACAAATACTTTACACATTGCCTTGGGGATAAGTCTGTCTGCTCGTGCCAAGCTACCAAGGGGGTGAGCAGGGGTTATCAACAGTGTGTATCCCCCTTACCCTGACTAGAAGTAAGGGTCCCTATTTGGACAAAGGTACTTACCTCTGCCAACTAGAGACCCCCAGATCTAACATTGGAGGTCAGCGGTGAGGATTTGAACTTGTATTTGTACTTGACCCACAGTGATTGGTGTACATCACTAGATTAGTGCAGACCACTACGCAGCCACATACTGTATTTTATTTTTGGTTCTATTTTTGATCTGATCCTTGAGTCATCCACGCATCATGTCTCAGAAGGGTGAACCAGCAAGTGGTGTTGCAGGACTGGAGTTTGATATCGAAATGTTGAGTAGTTACAAAGTAGGTCAACTCAAGCAGTTCTGCAGGAACTTTGGATATCCCATGAAGAGCAGCTTCAGGAAGGAGGAGCTACAGAAGGCCTTAAGGGCCTGGTGGGAGGCCAAAGAGGCTGGGGAGGCAGAGGATGCAGAGGTGGATGAGGATGCACAAGGGGATGGTTTCAGATCACAGGATTTGCCTGTGTCCAGAGCAGCCTCCAGGGCTTGCAGCAACCATTCCGCTAGCAGTTTTTCCCAAGAGGAGTTGGAGGAAAACCAAAGGGTTAGAGATCATGAGTTAGAAGTCATAAGACTCGAGATGAAACTATTGGAAATGGAGAACCAAAAGGCTGAAGTGGAAGAAAAGAGATTGCTTGAGGAGAGCAAGAAGATTTATGCTTTGGAAGAATTGAAATTGACCTTGGCACATGAGTTAAGAATGAGGGAGCTTGATTTGGAGCTCGAGAGGCTTGAGGCCTTGAATGTCTTAGCCAAGGAAAAGGAAATGTGTGTAGCTCAGGAAGTGAGCTTTGCTGAGTTGGCGGTGGAGTCCAGCTCAGATGGTGGCAGCAAGTTTGTGTTATCTAATGCTGAGGGAGCAGTACAAACACCCAGAGATGTGGTGCCTGACTTGAGGGAGGGGGTTGACATACACCAGGGGGTTCAGGTTTATGAGATAACTCCAGTGGTGTGCAGTGTCCCTGAAGTAGATTGGGGAACTGACACAGGGGATCATATTCCTAGTGGTGGGAGGGATGCTCTACTGACTCTAGATGAGAGGTGCAGGGAGAGGGGTTCCCCTATGGTAGAAGTCCTGGTGTGTGAATGTGGAGACCACCCAGAAGAGTGTGGGTTGAGTGACAGAGACAGTCAGACACTGTCTTGCCAATCTCAGGAGAGTGGTGTGGGGTACTTGTGTGAGGCACTGGAGGTTGAGGCAAAGGGTAGCTTGGTTAACAACTGTGGGGGGCTGTGTGATTCATTTATTGGAGAGCATATTTTAAGTCCCTGTTTTCCAGAGCTATGCCAACACCCGGTGGAGTGTGAGTTCTCTGATTCCAGGGAGCTTGCGTTGGAGGCAGACCTCTTGGTGGATTCCAGAGGGTCTGAAGAGGCATTGGGGAGTGATCCTAAAAGGAGTGGCTCGGGTATCTTCCGGTCCTGTGTGGTGGAAGAGGTTCAGAGTAGCCCAGCTAGGTCCCGGTGTAGTGGGAGGGGTGTAGGGGCTCACGTCCTGTCCCAGTGGGGAAGGAATGAATGTGGGACTGTGTGTCCCAAGGTGCCCGAAACCCAGTCTCAGAGCCTGGAGGGGTCCCTAAGGGAAGACCAGGTTGGGGGTGTAGGAGAGTAGGATCTGCTTCACATGGGTACCCCCACTTTTTGCTGATGCTTCACTGGTTTTCGACATTAGTCTGGCTGGGGCCCTGCTATTCAGAACCCCAGCTTAGCTGTTTCCTCTTTAAAAGGGTCTCCATGTGCCTTAGGCACATCACTGATTGGGATCTGGAGTGCCCTTGTAAGTCCCTAGTATATGGTATACTATGTACCAAGGGCATAGGTACCTCAGAGGCCTGCCAGGGGCTGCAGCATGTATTATGCCACCCCTGGAAGGCCATCCAAACTGACACCACGGGTCTGCTACTGCAGCCTGGGTAAGGTGGTGCATGCACCCCTTACTGTGGTATAGGTTACCTATATCACTAAATGCATACACACATATAAACCTATAAGTCACTCCTAAGGCAGGTCTTATCAATCCTAAAGGCAGAGTGCATGGTTCCTATGTGGGAGTGTGCCCCTGCATGAGCAGGGCCCCTCTGCAGCGTTCGGAGACCATCTCTGATGCTGTTTGTAGTGCAGCCTGACCATATACTCTTAAACGCATTATATCCTCGCGGTAAAATGCTAACTATGGAATGGCTGCACCTAAACATGTCGTGTTTGGTGTCAAACATCTTGGAATACTACCCCCCGCCAATCCTGGCGGCGGGGGTAGCATTCCACCCTTCTAGAGGGAAAGGCATGTTAACTCTGACGAGTCCGGTAACTTCTTTCCAGAGCCCTGGCATCACAAAATGGATGCTGCTGCCACAGACACGAGTCTGGCCTCCTGCTGCTGGACGAAACTCCGGCAGGGGAGGCCTGGACAATAGGTTTCCTGTCCCAGGGAGGTGTGACCACCTCCCCAGACAGGACAATGTGTATTGGGGCTGGGCGGGAGCACTTTCGGGTGCTTTGAAGTCCTGCACTGGGGGCACATTTGGTGTCCCTGTGCATACCCCAGTTCAAACCGGATCAGGGGCTTGCAGCCCCTGCTTTGGCGCGAACTGGACAAAGGGAAAGGGGTGTAGCCACCCCTCTGCCCTGACCCACCCATAGGTGGGGCCACAGAGTAGTCCATCCCCTATTTTTAGAATAAAGGTAGGAACCCAGTCCTTAGGACTTTAGATTATACCTGGACGAAACTCTGACACGGAATCCTGGACCTTCGACGCTCTACGACAAGATTAGAGGACTGAAGAATCTCCCTTGGGGTCAAGGAGTGACTCCCCTGCTTGGCAGGCACCAAAGAAGCATCTGTCCGGTTCGCATCACTGAAGCTCCCGTCGGACGCCGAAGTCATCGCATCACCAGAGGTGGATTCTCAGACTTCCCCGAGGCTACCCTGAGTCCCCAGCAAAGCTGAGGCCCGTGGCTATCGTGGGTGACTTGAGACCGTGACCCCTGGACACCGAGCACACTTGCAAGTGCACCATCTTCTGGGTCTCCCAAGAAGTCGTGCTTTGGGCTCCGAGTAGCCCTAGTCTCCAGCACCACCTGCACCGAAGATCACTGGCCCCCACTCCACGAGTGTCTTGTAAGCCAGCTCCACGTGCGGCGTCACGAGGCTCCTTCGCGGTCGCTAGCCCGTTGGCTAGTAGCCCTTGACGAAGGCCAATCTTTTCTTTACTTGGCATCCTGGTTGCTCCAGGCCTGCCCTCACTTACCCTCGCTGGGTGAGTTCCCCAGACCTTGCTGGTCTGCATCATCGACAATCTACATCTTACTCGAGACTTGCCGTTGCCAAGGCTTGTTGGGTCCAATCCGGTCGCCGACACCTCAGCACTCGACAGACATCGAGCACCAGCCCGAATCCTGCTCCTGGTCACCGACAACGCCTCCCGGACCTCGTGGCTGAAGAGTCAAGACGACCATCA
The DNA here is from genome assembly GCA_963921515.1 of Calotriton arnoldi. Taxonomy (NCBI): domain Eukaryota; kingdom Metazoa; phylum Chordata; class Amphibia; order Caudata; family Salamandridae; genus Calotriton; species Calotriton arnoldi. The sequence goes on from CAWUFW010001167.1 coordinate 896,281, forward strand.
CCGCACCTGAAGCACTCGACATCGGTGGGCATCTGTCCATCGCCTTCCTGGTCACTGGCTAGTGACCCAGACTCTGTCCCCTCTGCTTTCAGGTTCTTCAGAACTCCGATCCACTCTTGGATCCACCCGGACACTTTTCTCCTGGTCGCCAGCAGCACTTTGCAGCAGATCGCCATACGAAACGACGACGAAACCCGACCCCGAAAGGCACCTATGCACCCGGCTTCCCTGGGTGAGGTAACACGAGTACTCCGGTGCTCCTGTGGGTAGAGACTCTTCAAAGTCCTAGATCTCAAAGGGTTTTGTCCTAGTCCTCTTCTAAGTGTCCCTTTCCTCTATTTTCCCGATCCCGACTTTCTCCATAGAAGTTAACGGCGTATCGCGGTTGTGTATATACACTGCACGCGTCTCCCGTGGGTCCCCTGTGTCACTACCTTGGGTGGTTCCTTGTGGTCCAAGCACTTCTAGAGGCTCTAGGCCTAGTGTCTAGTTCAGTCGTGGTTCGCATACCACTTTATTGGTATATGGTTTGGTACGCCCCTAGGGCCCAAACGTGTATTTGTGCTATTACTGTGATTTAAGATCTTATAACCTATGTACTTCGAACTCTAGCCTCATAAAGAGACTAGAGGGGTGTGTTTAGTAATAAATACATATATTTTGAATATATACCTGGTGTGGTGCTCTTTCATTTGGTCACTCAAGAGATTATAGACTGGTAAAACAAGCTGCTTTACATTCCTTCAAGACTTAGCCTGAAGGCTGCTCTCCACAGCTACCACTAGGATAGCTTTCAATAAGGTTGTCTTTAACCTACCTACCATAAGAGTCGATTTGGACTGGTGCAAGGTGCCCACTATAATTAGTGGACAGCATATGCCAGGTCAACTTCTCACATTGGTGTGCAGCGTGTGGGATTCCAGCTTGCTATTGTTTTACCAGATAATCTAAATTGAATTGATCAACTGAAAACCACTAAAGGTACCTAAGGTACATATAATTTAAGCTTAGAATATCAGTACGTTCTACTGAACTTAGAGTTGTGTGTTAAGGGATAGCACAACCCTTTCTACAACTCAAGAGAGTTTAGTAGGCCACACTAGAGTAGGTAGTGCATACACCACACCACACTAGTAATGTCTTTAAAAGCAGGATCCAAAGATACCCTGCAGGAAGCCATTGAGCTTCCCCCTCCAAGTATGACACACTCCCATTCTTGGAACTGAGAGCTTTGTGTAACGTGAGGAAATTAAGGACAGGCCAAAGTCCCACCACCCAACACCTCCAGGAGTTGTTGGTGGCTCATGATCTTAGTAAGTCTTCAGAGACTGAAGGGGTAGGAGCAGAGGGTGGGCCAGCAGATGAGGAAGGGGCCAGGGGTACCACTACCCCCAGCCCCCCCTCTGAAACTGACCAGGAGGGTGACAATGACCCTGACCTGGAGAACCCAATCCCTTCTGGGGAAGATGAAGATGAGGATCTAGAGAACCACACCTTTGTCCCCCCAGGAAGGATTATGAGTGTGCTCAGAAAGTCTAGGTCTCCTTCTCAGGAGTCTAACCACTCTGGCACCTCAATAGGGAGCTCTGTTTCTTCTCACAGGAGGGAATCCTCTCATGACAGAAGAAAGAGACTGGTCCAGTATGAGGAAACTCAACTAGAGATCAGGAAGAAGCAATTGGCTTTAGATAGAGAATCCCTAGATCTCCTTAGAGAGAGAAGAAAGTTGGGACTAGAGTCCCATGGTGGCAGCCATGTCCCTAGAGACAGGGAAAGGTCCTATGACCATAGGAACCTGAGCAAGATTGTCCCTCCCTACCAGAGTGGGGATGATATCCACAAATGGATAACTGCTTTAGAGAGGGCCTGTAAAGTACAGAAGGTCCCTCAGGAGCAGTGGGCAGCAATCTTGTGGCTCTCCTTTGCTGACAAAGGTAGAGACAAGCTCCTCACTGTTAGAGAGGAGGATGCTGACAATTACAAAGTCTTGAAGAGTGCTCTTATTGATGGGTTTGGCCTAACCACTGAACAGTACAGGTTGAAGTTCAGAGACACCCAAAAAGCACAGACTCAAGACTGGGTAGACTATGTGGATTGTTCTGCCAAGGCTCTGGAAGGCTGGTTGATGGGCAGTAAGGTGTGTGACTTCTCAGGATTGTATAATCTGATAATGAGGGAGCAGATTCTTAATAACTGTCAAAATCAGCTGTTGCATCAGTACCTGGTTGACTCTGATCTGACCTCTCCCCAAGAATTGGGAAAGAAGGCAGACAAATGGGTCAGAACCAGGGTGAAGCAGAAGGTACAGAACCAAGGTGGGGAAACCAAGAAGCAAGATACTAAGAACTCTGACAAGGGTGGGGAGAAGGGTAAAGATCAAAAGTCTTCATCAGGCCCCCAAAAATCTTCTTCTGGTGGGGATTCCCAGTCTACCAAGGGTAAAGGCCAAAGAAAACCATGGTGCAAGGTCTGTAAGCAAAAGACCCACTGGACCAGTGATTGCACCAAGTCCAAAGACTCCAGTCCAGCTCCCACCAATGCCCCTAAGGCACCTGTTCCCCCTAGTACAGTTGGTGGAAGTGCCCCAGCAAAGGGTTTAGTAGGGTTCACCCTGGGAACTGAGTTGGGCTCTGACCTAGTTAGAGAACTGACTCAGGCTGTGTTGGTCTGTGATGGAGGCATGGATGTGCCCTCCTCTATGAGTCCCAGTAATCTGGGCAAGTACAGACAACAGCCTTTAATCAATGGACGAGAGGCTTTGGCATTTAGGGACACAGGGGCCAGTGTCACAATGGTGACACAAGACCTTGTGCTACCTGGGCAAGTTATGCTTGGTGAAATGTACCAAGTGACCAATGCTAGCAATGTCAGAACAGACCATACTCTGGCAGTTGTTAACTTCTCCTTGGGAGGGGTAACTGGCCTTAAGAAGGTTGTGGTAAGTGCAAACCTACCAGTCGAATGCTTGCTTGGCAATGACTTAGAGACTTCTGCTTGGGCAGAAGTGGAGCTCAGGACCCATGCAGAAATGCTGGGGATCCCTGCAGATGTGTTTGCTGTGACCAGGTCACAAGCCAAAATGTCTAGCACTGAACAGGCCTTGGATTCTGGAAGAATGGACCAAGTGCCTTCCAAGAGGAGGAGTAGTAGGGTTAAGGCAGTGCCTTCCCCCTTGGCTCAGGAGGAAGATCAGTCCCTTGAGGGGGATGATCTCAGCCCTGAAGAAGGAACTGTCCCAGAGGAACTTGAACCTGACCAGGTTGAGTTCTTGGGGACAGGGGGACCTTCTAGGGCAGATCTGAGCCAGGAGCAGCAGAGCTGCCCCTCCCTTGAACCCCTCAGACAGCAAGCTGCTGCTGAGGCTGCTGGGAAAGCTAGTGGTCCCCATACAGTGTATTGGGATGATGGACTCCTGTACTCAGAGAGTAGAGACCCCAAGCCTGGTGCTACCAGGAGGTTGGTAATACCTTTGAAGTTCAGGGGCTTCCTATTGACCCTAGCCCATGATATTCCCTTAGCAGGACACCTGGGCCAGAACAAGACTTGGGACAGAATTGTCCCTCACTTTCACTGGCCCCACATGTCTGAAGACAGTAAGGAGTTTTGTCGCTCCTGTGTAACCTGCCAAGCCAGTGGCAAAGCAGGTGGCACTACAAAGGCCCCCTGATACCACTACCTGTGGTGGGGGTGCCCTTTGAGAGGGTAGGGATTGACATTGTTGGTCCCATGGATCCCCAAACAGCCTCTGGGCACAGGTTTATCCTGGTGGTAGTGGATCATGCCACCAGGTACCCAGAAGCTATTCCCCTCAGGACCACTACAGCACCTGTGGTGGCAAGGGCCCTCCTGGGAATCTTCTCAAGAGTGGGCTTTCCTAATGAGGTAGTATCCGACAGGGGTGCAAACTTCATGTCTGGGTACTTAAAAGCAATGTGGAAGGAGTGTGGAGTTACTTATAAGTTCACCACACCCTATCACCCACAATGCAATGGTTTAGTTGAGAGATTCAACAAAACCTTGAAGGGCATGATTAAAGGGCTCCCAGAAAAGCTTAGGCGTAGATGGGACATACTCTTGCCCTGCCTTTTATTCGCATATAGGGAGGTGCCTCAGAAGGGGGTTGGTTACAGCCCTTTTGAACTTCTGTTTGGCCACCCTGTGAGGGGTCCACTGTGCTTGGTGAAGGAAGGATGGGAGTTACCTCTCAAGCCCCCAAAGCAAGATATAGTGGACTATGTACTTGGTCTCCGCTCCAGGATGGCTGAGTACATGAAAAAGGCAACCAAAAACCTTGAGGCTAGCCAGGAACTTCAAAAGGCCTGGCATGACCAAAGGCTGTTCTGACTGTTTACCAGCCAGGACAGAAGGTGTGGGTGTTGGAGCCAGTGGCCCCAGCAGCTCTCCAAGACAAATGGAGTGGACCCCACACTATTGTTGAGCAGAAGGGTGAGGTCACTTACTTAGTGGACCTGGGAACACCCAGGAGTCCCCAAAGGGTTCTCCATGTCAACAGACTAAAGCCATATGTGGACAGGGCAGACATGGGCTTGCTCATGGCTACTGATGAAGGGCAGGAGGAAGAGAGTGACCCACTCCCTGACCTGCTCTCACAGAACCCTGACGATGGGTCAGTTGATGGTGTAGCCTTGGCAGGCAGCCTCACTACCCAGCAACAAACTGATTGCAGGCAAGTCCTCAATCAGTTTAGGCATATGTTTTCACTGACACCCAGTCAGACCACCTGGTGCACTCATGAAGTGGACACTGGGGACAGTCTGCCTATTAAAAACAAGATTTATAGGCAACCTGACCATGTCAGGGACTGTATCAGGACTGAAGTCCAGAAAATGTTGGAATTGGGAGTGATTGAGCCCTCAGATAGCCCTTGGGCTAGTCCAGTAGTCCTAGTACCTAAACCTCACACCAGTGGTGGGAAAAGAGAGATGAGGTTTTGTGTAGACTACAGGGGTCTCAATGCAGTCACCAGGACTGATGCCCATCCAATACCCAGGGCAGATGAGCTCATAGATACTTTGGCCTCTGCCAAATATCTCAGCACATTTGACCTAACAGCTGGCTCCTGGCAGATCAGACTAGCTGATACTGCAAAGCCCAAAACAGCATTTTCAACCCCTAGTGGGCATTATCAATTTGTGGTAATGCCCTTTGGTCTGAAAAATGCACCTGCCACTTTCCAGAGGTTGGTGAACACAGTTCTCACAGGACTGGAAGCCTATAGTGCAGCTTATCTAGATGATATTGCTGTCTTCAGCTCCACCTGGGAGGATCACCTGGTCCACCTCAGGAATGTTTTACAGGCCCTGCAAAAGGCAGGCCTGACTATCAAGGCCACTAAGTGCCAGATAGGGCAGAGTCAGGTTGTGTACCTGGGCCACCTTGTGGGTGGAGGCCAGGTTCAACCTTTGCAGAGCAAGATCCAGACCATCATGGACTGGACTGCTCCCACTACCCAGACTCAGGTGAGAGCCTTCTTAGGCCTGACTGGGTACTATAGGAGATTTGTCAAGGGGTATGGATCAATAGTGACACCCTTGAATGACTTAACTTCTAAGAAAATGCCAAAAAGGTTCAGTGGACAGCTAGCTGTCAAAAGGCATTTGATGACCTCAAGCAGGCCATGTGCACTGCTCCAATTCTGCAGAGTCCTGATTACTCCAAGAAGTTCATTGTTCAAACAGATGCATCTGAATTGGGGGTAGGGGCTGTACTGTCACAATTGAATGAAGAAGGTCAGGATCAGCCAGTAGCTTTTATTAGCAGAAGGCTGACCCCTAGAGAGAAACGTTGGTCAGCCATAGAGAGGGAGGCCTTTGCTGTGGTCTGGGCTCTGAAGAAGTTGAGGCCATACTTGTTTGGTACACACTTCCTGGTTCAGACAGACCATAAGCCCCTCTTATGGCTAAAACAAATGAAGGGTGAAAACCCCAAACTGCTTAGGTGGTCCATTTCCCTACAGGGGATGGACTTTACAGTGGAACATAGGCCTGGGAGTAACCATGCGAATGCAGATGGACTCTCTAGGTATTTCCACTTAGAACATGAAGACTTAACTGGGCAAGGTTAGTTTAATGTCCCTACGTTTGGGGGGGTTGTGTAGGAGAGTAGGATCTGCTTCACATGGGTACCCCCACTTTTTGCTGATGCTTCACTGGTTTTCGACATTAGTCTGGCTGGGGCCCTGCTATTCAGAACCCCAGCCTAGCTGTTTCCTCTTTAAAAGGGTCTCCATGTGCCTTAGGCACATCACTGATTGGGATCTGGAGTGCCCTTGTAAGTCCCTAGTATATGGTATACTATGTACCAAGGGCATAGGTACCTCAGAGGCCTGCCAGGGGCTGCAGCATGTATTATGCCACCCCTGGAAGGCCATCCAAACTGACACCACGGGTCTGCTACTGCAGCCTGGGTAAGGTGGTGCATGCACCCCTTACTGTGGTATAGGTTACCTATATCACTAAATGCATACACACATATAAACCTATAAGTCACTCCTAAGGCAGGCCTTATCAATCCTAAAGGCAGAGTGCATGGTTCCTATGTGGGAGGGTGCCCCTGCATGAGCAGGGCCCCTCTGCAGCGTTCGGAGACCATCTCTGATGCTGTTTGTAGTGCAGCCTGACCATATACTCTTAAACGCATTATATCCTCGCGGTAAAATGCTAACTATGGAATGGCTGCACCTAAACATGTCGTGTTTGGTGTCAAACATCTTGGAATACTACCCCCCGCCAATCCTGGTGGCGGGGGTAGCATTCCACCCTTCTAGAGGGAAAGGCATGTTAACTCTGACGAGTCCGGTAACTTCTTTCCAGAGCCCTGGCATCACAAAATGGATGCTGCTGCCACAGACACGAGTCTGGCCTCCTGCTGCTGGACGAAACTCCGCCAGGGGAGGCCTGGACAATAGGTTTCCTGTCCCAGGGAGGTGTGACCACCTCCCCAGACAGGACAATGTGTATTGGGGCTGGGCGGGAGCACTTTCGGGTGCTTTGAAGTCCTGCACTGGGGGCACATTTGGTGTCCCTGTGCATACCCCAGTTCAAACCGGATCAGGGGCTTGCAGCCCCTGCTTTGGCGTGAACTGGACTAAGGGAAAGGGGTATAGCCACCCCTCTGCCCTGACCCACCCATAGGTGGGGCCACAGAGTAGTCCATCCCCTATTTTTAGAATAAAGGTAGGAACCCAGTCCTTAGGACTTTAGATTATACCTGGACGAAACTCTGACACGGAATCCTGGACCTTCGACGCTCTACGACAAGATTAGAGGACTGAAGAATCTCCCTTGGGGTCAAGGAGTGACTCCCCTGCTTGGCAGGCACCAAAGAAGCATCTGTCCGGTTCGCATCACTGAAGCTCCCGTCGGACGCCGAAGTCATCGCATCACCAGAGGTGGATTCTCAGACTTCCCGAGGCTACCCTGAGTCCCCAGCAAAGCTGAGGCCCGTGGCTATCGTGGGTGACTTGAGACTGTGACCCCTGGACACCGAGCACACTTGCAAGTGCACCATCTTCTGGGTATCCCAAGAAGTCGTGCTTTGGGCTCCGAGTAGCCCTAGTCTCCAGCACCACCTGCACCGAAGATCACTGGCCTCCACTCCACGAGTGTCCTGTAAGCCAGCTCCACGTGCGGCGTCACGAGGCTCTTTCACGGTCACTATCCCGTTGGCTAGTAGCCCTTGACGAAGGCCAATCTTTTTTTTACTTGGCATCCTGGTTGCTCCAGGCCTGCCCTCACTTACCCTCGCTGGGTGAGTTCCCCAGACCTTGCTGGTCTGCATCATCGACGATCTACATCTTACTCGAGACTTGCCGTTGCCAAGGCTTGTTGGGTCCAATCCGGTCACCGACACCTCAGCACTCGACAGACATCGAGCACCAGCCCGAATCCTGCTCCTGGTCGCCGACAACGCCTCCCGGACCTCGTGGCTGAAGAGTCAAGATGACCATCACCGCACCTGAAGCACTCGACATCGGTGGGCATCTGTCCATCGCCTTCCTGGTCACTGGCTAGTGACCCAGACTCTGTCCCCTCTGCTTTCAGGTTCTTCAGAACTCCGATCCACTCTTGGATCCACCCGGACACTTTTCTCCTGGTCGCCAGCAGCACTTTGCAGCAGATCGCCATACGAAACGACGACGAAACCCGACCCCGAAAGGCACCTATGCACCCGGCTTCCCTGGGTGAGGTAACACGAGTACTCCGGTGCTCCTGTGGGTAGAGACTCTTCAAAGTCCTACATCTCAAAGGGTTTTGTCCTAGTCCTCTTCTAAGTGTCCCTTTCCTCTATTTTCCCGATCCCGACTTTCTCCATAGAAGTTAACGGCGTATCGCGGTTGTGTATATACACTGCACGCGTCTCCCGTGGGTCCCCTGTGTCACTACCTTGGGTGGTTCCTTGTGGTCCAAGCACTTCTAGAGGCTCTAGGCCTAGTGTCTAGTTCAGTCGTGGTTCGCATACCACTTTATTGGTATATGGTTTGGTACGCCCCTAGGGCCCAAACGTGTATTTGTGCTATTACTGTGATTTAAGATCTTATAACCTATGTACTTGAACTCTAGCCTCATAAAGAGACTAGAGGGGTGTGTTTAGTAATAAATACATATATTTTGAATATATACCTGGTGTGGTGCTCTTTCATTTGGTCACTCAAGAGATTATAGACTGGTAAAACAAGCTGCTTTACATTCCTTCAAGACTTAGCCTGAAGGCTGCTCTCCACAGCTACCACTAGGATAGCTTTCAATAAGGTTGTCTGTAACCTACCTACCATAAGAGTCGATTTGGACTGGTGCAAGGTGCCCACTATAATTAGTGGACAGCATATGCCAGGCCAACTTCTCACAGGGGGCCTAGGCTGTACTAGTAGACCATTTGAGGGGGATCTTCTAGTGTCAAAAGAACCTGGAGCATCTGTAAACGGAGCTCCAGTGGTTCTGGTGTCCGGCGGTGCTGCTCCAGTTGGGAGGGTGCAGAAATCCAGATTGAGGGGTGAGAGGGGGATGTGTTCCCCAGTGGGAGAACCAGTGGGTCTGGGGCCAGCCATAAGGGCTGAGCCTCAAAGGAGTGACCATGGTGACACCACTTCTGTCCTGGGAGATCTTCGCGCACTGTCAGATGGACAGAGGTCGGGAGATCTGCGCCATGCAGACTGTCACACAACACATGAGTCATGTGTTACCCTCGGGGGATGCTGTGTGAGTCCCCAGAAGTCCTGGTGTGCCAGGCAAGTGTTCCACCGCAGGGTTTAGTCCCTGGGTTGGGAGGCCAGGTTTAGGTTCTGCCTGACCTGGAGGGAAGGACATCTGTACTCAGTGTCCTGACCGGGGGGATACTGTGTGAGTCCCCAGAAGTCCTGGCGTGCCAGGCAAGTGCTCAGGCGTGGGGTTTAGCCCCAAAATTGGGAGGCCAGGTTCAGGATTTGCCTGACCTGGAGGGAAGGACATCTGTAACCAGTATCCTGATCGGTTTGGCTTCCAAGGGGACCACCCCAGTTGGGGGGTGCAGCCCTCTGGAAGGGGGTGCAGAGGAGATAATCCTCGCCTCTGACCCCGGTTCAACCTGAGGGTTTAGACCCTAGGTTAGGAGACCAGTTGCGGGAGAGAGGTCCTGAACTGGTGGGAGAGTTATGTTCTGAGGGCGCCTCTCCTGGGAGGAGAGTGCGGGACCCCAGAAGGAGAGGTAGGGGGAGGAGAGCCTCGCCCGTGACCTCTGGTCAGCCAGAGGGTACAGACTCTGGGCTGGCAAGCCAGTGTCAGGATGCCATACCTGACTTGGCAGGAGGAAGAGTGAAGAAAAGGTGCCAGGCACCTGGGGCTACTGCCCCCCACTTTCTGATGCCACAGAGGTTAGAGAGGCCTGAAAGGCATGAGGCCTGGCTCTCATCACTGACCGTTGTCAGTGGCCACTGTGGCTGGTTGTCCTGGTGGACAGAGTGGCCCCTGGGAGGGGGGCTGGAGTCACACCCGGAGGGTGGACTGGGCCACACCGCTGTGTTGGCCAGGTGGGTACTGTCTACCAGTGCAGACACATCTGTGAGCAAAGTAAGGTTAGGCGCTGCACAGATAGGGTCCCCAGGTGAGGAGAAGGGTCCCCCATGGTTTGGCCTAGTGGGCCCTGAGAGTATAGATAGAGGGATCCAAGTGGGTTCAGGAAGGCATAGAACAGGAATAGTCCCCTGCTGTTTGGGCCAGTTTCCGTGTTCTATCGCCCCAAGCAGGGAATCCCATTGCGGTATCGTTTGGTCTACCCTGGCTTTAGGCTGGAAGGGGGTTGAGTTGGAAATGGCCCTTTTTGCAGGGTTATCCCAAAACTTTTTGCTTCTTCCTCCTTTGTTTTTCCTGATCTTTGGTTGTTGGCTATAGGACTCTGGGCACTGTACCACTGCTGATCAGTGCTAAAGTGCATATGCTCTCTGTGTAAATTGTAATTGTGATTGGTTATCCATGATTGGCATATTTGTTTTACCAGTAGGTCCCTAGTAAAGTGCACTGAGTGTGTCAGGGCTGGTAATTCAAATACTACTAGTGGGCCTGCAGCACTGATTGTGCCACCCACAGGAGTAGCCCTAAGATGGTGTCTCAGGCCTGCCACCGCAGTGCCTGTGCGCAGTTTGTTAACTGCCATGTTGACCTGGCCAGTGTACACACTTGCCAGGCCTGACCCTTCCCTTTTCTTACACATTGGACACCCCTATGGTAGGCCCAGGGTACCCTGCTGGGCAGGGTGCAGTGTATGTGAAAGGTAGGACATGTACTAGTGTGGGTAACATGTCCTGATAGTGAAATACTGCCAATTTCGTTTTTCACTATTGAAAGGCTATCTTGCCCATAGGATAGAATGGGTAATGCTGTGTAACATGTTTACCTGCATATCTTCCCATAGCAGCAAGATAGAAAGTTGGAATCTGGTATCCCTGAACTCAGAATTTAATAACACATCTTTTAGGGAGAATGGTTTTTAAATTCAGAGTTTGGAAATAGCACTTTTAGAAATTGGCTATTTTCTTGTTCAACCTTTCTGTGTGCCTCTGCCTGTTTGTGAATTGACTGTCTGGTTTGTGAGTGAAAGGGGCTGTGGTGGCTCCAGGAGGCTGGGTGAGTCAGCACTAGGCTGAATAGACCTATCTGCATGTAGAGTGGTGGGAGGAGTAGCACCTGGGTCTGAATAGGGCTGTGCCTGCCTTCCACAATGCTGGCTCCACCTCCTGCGGTGCGTCTGATGGCCCTGGCCCACACTCACAAAGGAAGAAGATGTGCACTGGCAGAGTGCACCCAGAACTGGTTTGGACTGGGTCCAGGACCCCTCACACATGAAGAACAAAGACTTTTGGGGTATAAATATCAGAGCTGAAACCCCTAAACTTTAGACTACTTTGGAATGAAGAGGAATCCCTGCCAAAGAGAACAGCTGAAGAAGACTGAGGAAAAGTGCTGCCATTGCTGTGTGTCTGGGGGCTGACCTGCAGTTGCTGTTTCTACTGAGGAGAGATCTGAAGGACTGTGCTGTGTGTTTTGTCCCCTGCTTGAAGAAGGACTTTTGCTGTGTGCTGTTGTCCTGAAAAGAAAGTCTCCAAGGGCCTGAGTAGAGCTGGCCTCCTGTTGCGGAAACACAGGGATATAAAAGTTTCCAAGATTAGGAAACTTCGTGATCAAGAAGGAATCCCTGCCAAAGAAGAACAGCCAGGAAGACTGAGGAAAAGTGCTGACATTGCTGAGTGTCTGGAAGCTGACCTACAGTTGCTGTTACTACTGAGGAGAAGGACTAAGGGACTCTCTGCTGTGTGCTGTGTCCCCCTTGCTTCAAGAGGAGCTGTGCTGTGTGCTTTGCCCCCTCTGAAGTCCCCCTATCTCCAAGGGCCTGGGAAGAGCTGGCCTCCTGTTATCAAACTCAGGGACACAAACGTTTGCAGAAGGAAACCATTGTGCTGGCGCTGAGTGCATGCACTACCTGGGGCCTCGTGAACTCTGCCCTGCCTGCCTGCGTGTAATTTACCTCGGTGTGCTATCGGCACACAGCGGGGCTCCGTGTGAGGTCTGCTGTGCCTCCTGAGCAACTGACTCGGCGCTCAAGAGTGCGTGCCCGTGCACTACCCGAGGCCGTCACCAAAGGGGCCGAGATCACCACCGCCGGCCCGGTACATAGAAGAAGCAAAGCGCTGTTGAGGAAATATCACCGCCGCCGGCCGGGGAGCCGCATCAGCATTCACCCGCCTATGTCACGACCAAGCCGCACTGGGATTGGCCCCAGCGTCGCGGGTTGCCAGGCAACAAGGAGGCTCATCCTGACGGAGCCGCGCTGGGTCCCGAGGAAGCACCCGGTGTCTCCTAGCGACCGGGGCTTCCCCACGCTCTGCAAAGAAGATCAGAGTGCGCCCGAGGCCGGAGAGCGCCGCCGGAAAGGAAGCTGCCTCGCGGAAGGGATAGCGCGGACTGCCGAGCCCCCTCTCTCTCTCTCAGGTAACCGGCTCCGATTGAGGACCGGAGCCCGCTCTGGGGGAAGTAGTTGACCGGTGCGCACTCGCGCATCGTGAGAGGGGTGAATTCCTTTTTCCGAGCACATAAGTACAGCACCCTTCGTGCTACAGCGGGGGCGCTTCAGCGCCACGGGCGGCGTCTGTGCAGTGATACTCCCTACGCTGGGAGCATCATTTTTGAGAGGCACATTTATTTAAGCTTAAAAGTGAACTTTGCCATAAGAACATTACTAAAGTGAACTTTTGCCATTAAGAACATTACTAAAGTGAACTTTTTGCCATAAGAGAACACTGCTAAGACAAGATTGATAGTGTATGTGATTTTTATGTCGTTTTGATCTGCCTAATCTATATAAAGTGATTTATATTTTTATAAATAACTTGTGTAGTGTCCATTTGTGGTGTTTCACTATATTACTGTGAGTGTTGGTACAAATACTTTACACATTGCCTTGGGGATAAGTCTGTCTGCTCGTGCCAAGCTACCAAGGGGGTGAGCAGGGGTTATCAACAGTGTGTATCCCCCTTACCCTGACTAGAAGTAAGGGTCCCTATTTGGACAAAGGTACTTACCTCTGCCAACTAGAGACCCCCAGATCTAACATTGGTGGTCAGCGGTGAGGATTTGAACTTGTATTTGTACTTGACCCACAGTGATTGGTGTACATCACTAGATTAGTGCAGACCACTACGCAGCCACATACTGTATTTTATTTTTGGTTCTATTTTTGAGTCATCCACGCATCATGTCTCAGAAGGGTAAACCAGCAAGTGGTGTTGCAGGACTGGAGTTTGATATCGAAATGTTGAGTAGTTACAAAGTAGGTCAACTGAAGCAGTTCTGCAGGAACTTTGGATATCCCATGAAGAGCAGCTTCAGGAAGGAGGAGCTACAGAAGGCCTTAAGGGCCTGGTGGGAGGCCAAAGAGGCTGGGGAGGCAGAGGATGCAGAGGTGGATGAGGATGCACAAGGGGATGGTTTCAGATCACAGGATTTGCCTGTGTCCAGAGCAGCCTCCAGGGCTGGCAGCAACCATTCCGCTAGCAGTTTTTCCCAAGAGGAGTTGGAGGAAAACCAAATGGTTAGAGATCATGAGTTAGAAGTCATAAGACTCGAGATGAAACTATTGGAAATGGAGAACCAAAAGGCTGAAGTGGAAGAAAAGAGATTGCTTGAGGAGAGCAAGAAGATTTATGCTTTGGAAGAATTGAAATTGACCTTGGCACATGAGTTAAGAATGAGGGAGCTTGATTTGGAGCTCGAGAGGCTTGAGGCCTTGAATGTCTTAGCCAAGGAAAAGGAAATGTGTGTAGCTCAGGAAGTGAGCTTTGCTGAGTTGGCGGTGGAGTCCAGCTCAGATGGTGGCAGCAAAATTGTGTTATCTAGTGCTGAGGGAGCAGTACAAACACCCAGAGATGTGGTGCCTGACTTGAGGGAGGGGGTTGACATACACCAGGGGGTTCAGGTTTATGAGATAACTCCAGTGGTGTGCAGTGTCCCTGAAGTAGATTGGGGAACTGACACAGGGGATCATATTCCTAGTGGTGGGAGGGATGCTCTACTGACTCTAGATGAGAGGTGCAGGGAGAGGGTTCCCCTATGGTAGAAGTCCTGGTGTGTGAATGTGGAGACCACCCAGAAGAGTGTGGGTTGAGTGACAGAGACAGTCAGACACTGTCTTGCCAATCTCAGGAGAGTGGTGTGGGGTACTTGTGTGAGGCACTGGAGGTTGAGGCAAAGGGTAGCTTGGTTAACAACTGTGGGGGGCTGTGTGATTCATTTATTGGAGAGCATATTTTAAGTCCCTGTTTTCCAGAGCTATGCCAACACCCGGTGGAGTGTGAGTTCTCTGATTCCAGGGAGCTTGCGTTAGAGGCAGACCTCTTGGTGGATTCCAGAGGGTCTGAAGAGGCATTGGGGAATGATCCTAAAAGGAGTGGCTCGGGTATCTTCCGGTCCTGTGTGGTGGAAGAGGTTCAGAGTAGCCCAGCTAGGTCCCGGTGTAGTGGGAGGGGTGTAGGGGCTCACGTCCTGTCCCAGTGGGGAAGGAATGAATGTGGGACTGTGTGTCCCAAGGTGCCAGAAACCCAGTCTCAGGGCCTGGAGGGGTCCCTAAGGGAAGACCAGGTTGGGGGCCTAGGCTGTACTAGTAGACCATTTGAGGGGGATCTTCTAGTGTCAGGAGAACCTGGAGCATCTGTAAACGGAGCTCCAGTGGTTCTGGTGTCCGGCGGTGCTGCTCCAGTTGGGAGGGTGCAGAAATCCAGATTGAGGGGTGAGAGGGGGATGTGTTCCCCAGTGGGAGAACCAGTGGGTCTGGGGCCAGCCATAAGGGCTGAGCCTCAAAGGAGTGACCATGGTGACACCACTTCTGTCCTGGGAGATCTTCGCGCACTGTCAGATGGACAGAGGTCGGGAGATCTGCGCCATGCAGACTGTCACACAACACATGAGTCATGTGTTACCCTCGGGGGGATGCTGTGTGAGTCCCCAGAAGTCCTGGTGTGCCAGGCAAGTGTTCCACCGCAGGGTTTAGTCCCTGGGTTGGGAGGCCAGGTTTAGGTTCTGCCTGACCTGGAGGGAAGGACATCTGTACTCAGTGTCCTGACCGGGGGGATACTGTGTGAGTCCCCAGAAGTCCTGGCGTGCCAAGCAAGTGCTCAGGCGTGGGGTTTAGCCCCAAAATTAGGAGGCCAGGTTCAGGATTTGCCTGACCTGGAGGGAAGGACATCTGTAACCAGTATCCTGACCGGTTTGGCTTCTAAGGGGACCACCCCAGTTGGGGGGGTGCAGCCCTCTGGAAGGGGGTGCAGAGGGAGATAATCCTCGCCTCTGACCCCGGTTCAACCTGAGGGTTTAGACCCTAGGTTAGGAGACCAGTTGCGGGAGAGAGGTCCTGAACTGGTGGGAGAGTTATGTTCTGAGGGCGCCTCTCCTGGGAGGAGAGTGCGGGACCCCAGAAGGAGAGGTAGGGGGAGGAGAGCCTTGCCCGTGACCTCTGGTCAGCCGGAGGGTACAGACTCTGGGCTGGCAAGCCAGTGTCAGGATGCCATACCTGACTTGGCAGGAGGAAGAGTGAAGAAAAGGTGCCAGGCACCTGGGGCTACTGCCCCCCACTTTCTGATGCCACAGAGGTTAGAGAGGCCTGAAAGGCATGAGGCCTGGCTCTCATCACTGACCGTTGTCAGTGGCCACTGTGGCTGGTTGTCCTGGTGGACAGAGTGGCCCCTGGGAGGGGGGCTGGAGTCACACCCGGAGGGTGGACTGGGCCACACCGCTGTGTTGGCCAGGTGGGTACTGTCTACCAGTGCAGACACATCTGTGAGCAAAGTAAGGTTAGGCGCTGCACAGATAGGGTCCCCAGGTGAGGAGAAGGGTCCCCCATGGTTTGGCCTAGTGGGCCCTGAGAGTATAGATAGAGGGATCCAAGTGGGTTCAGGAAGGCATAGAACAGGAATAGTCCCCTGCTGTTTGGGCCAGTTTCCGTGTTCTATCACCCCAAGCAGGGAATCCCATTGCAGTATCGTTTGGTCTACCCTGGCTTTAGGCTGGAAGGGGGTTGAGTTGGAAATGGCCCTTTTTGCAGGGTTATCCCAAAACTTTTTGCTTCTTCCTCCTTTGTTTTTCGTGACCTTTGGTTGTTGGCTATAGGACTCTGGGCACTGTACCACTGCTGATCAGTGCTAAAGTGCATATGCTCTCTGTGTAAATTGTAATTGTGATTGGTTATCCATGATTGGCATATTTGTTTTACCAGTAGGTCCCTAGTAAAGTGCACTGAGTGTGCCAGGGCTGGTAATTCAAATACTACTAGTGGGCCTGCAGCACTGATTGTGCCACCCACAGGAGTAGCCCTAAGATGGTGTCTCAGGCCTGCCACCGCAGTGCCTGTACGCAGTTTGTTAACTGCCATGTTGACCTGGCCAGTGTACACACTTGCCAGGCCTGACCCTTCCCTTTTCTTACACATTGGACACCCCTATGGTAGGCCCAGGGTACCCTGCTGGGCAGGGTGCAGTGTATGTGAAAGGTAGGACATGTACTAGTGTGGGTAACATGTCCTGATAGTGAAATACTGCCAATTTCGTTTTTCACTATTGAAAGGCTATCTTGCCCATAGGATAGAATGGGTAATGCTGTGTAACATGTTTACCTGCATATCTTCCCATAGCAGCAAGATAGAAAGTTGGAATCTGGTATCCCTGAACTCAGAATTTAATAACACATCTTTTAGGGAGAATGGTTTTTAAATTCAGAGTTTGGAAATAGCACTTTTAGAAATTGGCTATTTTCTTGTTCAACCTTTCTGTGTGCCTCTGCCTGTTTGTGAATTGACCGTCTGGTTTGTGAGTGAAAGGGGCTGTGGTGGCTCCAGGAGGCTGGGTGAGTCAGCACTAGGCTGAATAGACCTATCTGCATGTAGAGTGGTGGGAGGAGTAGCACCTGGGTCTGAATAGGGCTGTGCCTGCCTTCCACAATGCTGGTTCCACCTCTTGCGGTGCGTCTGATGGCCCTGGCCCACACTCACAAAGGAAGAAGATGTGCACTGGCAGAGTGCACCCAGAACTGGTTTGGACTGGGTCCAGGACCCCTCACACATGAAGAACAAAGACTTTTGGGGTATAAATATCAGAGCTGAAACCCCTAAACTTTAGACTACTTTGGAATGAAGAGGAATCCCTGCCAAAGAGAACAGCTGAAGAAGACTGAGGAAAAGTGCTGCCATTGCTGTGTGTCTGGGGGCTGACCTGCAGTTGCTGTTTCTACTGAGGAGAGATCTGAAGGACTGTGCTGTGTGTTTTGTCCCCTGCTTGAAGAAGGACTTTTGCTGTGTGCTGTTGTCCTGAAAAGAAAGTCTCCAAGGGCCTGAGTAGAGCTGGCCTCCTGTTGCGGAAACACAGGGATATAAAAGTTTCCAAGATTAGGAAACTTCGTGATCAAGAAGGAATCCCTGCCAAAGAAGAACAGCCAGGAAGACTGAGGAAAAGTGCTGACATTGCTGAGTGTCTGGAAGCTGACCTACAGTTGCTGTTACTACTGAGGAGAAGGACTAAGGGACTCTCTGCTGTGTGCTGTGTCCCCCTTGCTTGAAGAGGAGCTGTGCTGTGTGCTTTGCCCCCTCTGAAGTCCCCCTATCTCCAAGGGCCTGGGAAGAGCTGGCCTCCTGTTATCAAACTCAGGGACACAAAAGTTTGCAGAAGGAAACCATTGTGCTGGCGCTGAGTGCATGCACTACCTGGGGCCTCGTGAACTCTGCCCTGCCTGCCTGCATGTAATTTACTCGGTGTGCTATCGGCACACAGCGGGGCTCCGTGTGAGGTCTGCCGTGCCTCCTGAGCAACTGACTCGGCGCTCGAGAGTGCGTGCCCGTGCACTACCCGAGGCCGTCACCAAAGGGGCCAAGATCACCGCCGCCGGCCCGGTACGGAGAAGAAGCGAAGTGCTGTTGAGGAAAAATCACCGCCGCCGGCCCGGGAGCCGTGTCAGCATTCACTCACCTATGTCACGACCAAGCCGCACTGGCATTGGCCCCAGCGTCGCTGGTTGCCAGGCAACAAGGAGGCTCATCCTGACGGAGCTGCGCTGGGTCCCGAGGAAGCGCCCGGTGTCTCCTAGCGACCGGGGCTTCCCCACGCTCTGCAAAGAAGATCGGAGTGCACCCGAGGCCGGAGAGCGCCGCCGGAAAGGAAGCTGCCTCGCTGAAGGGATAGCGCGGACTGCCGAGCCCCCTCTCTCTCTCTCAGGTAACCGGCTCCGATTGAGGACCGGAGCCCATGCTGGGGGAAGTACTTGACCGGTGCGCACTTGCGCATCGTGAGAGGGGTGAATTCCTTTTTCCGAGCACATAAGTACAGCACCCTTCGTGCTACAGCGGGGGCGCTTCAGCGCCACGGGCGGCGTCTGTGCAGTGATACTCCCTACGCTGGGAGCATCATTTTTGAGAGGCACATTTATTTAAGCTTAAAAGTGAACTTTGCCATAAGAACATTACTAAAGTGAACTTTTGCCATTAAGAACATTACTAAAGTGAACTTTTTGCCATAAGAGAACACTGCTAAGACAAGATTGATAGTGTATGTGATTTTTATGTCGTTTTGATCTGCCTAATCTATATAAAGTGATTTATATTTTTATAAATAACTTGTGTAGTGTCCATTTGTGGTGTTTCACTATATTACTGTGAGTGTTGGTACAAATACTTTACACATTGCCTTGGGGATAAGTCTGTCTGCTCGTGCCAAGCTACCAAGAAGGTGAGCAAGGGTTATCAACAGTGTTTATCCACCTTACCCTGACTAGAAGTAAGGTTCCCTATTTGGCCAAAGGTACTTACCTCTGCCAACTAGAGACCCCCAGATCTAACACATACCAAATGAATATAGTCCGTACGAGGACATTGAAATTCCACTCACTTACCAGGAACACATATACTGGTTTAAAGGCGCCCTACCCCATACAAGAAATAGAGTAAGACTCGGTCAGCTCGGAAGAGATGGAGCAACATGGCCGGTACTAGCGGCCTATAAACCACACCCTGACATTGACACAATGCCAGCAGGAGACTTACTTACACTTCATAAAGAACTAATAAGACTTTACAGAAACATGACACAGTTTGTGATGAGAACACTCACACTTCAGCCAACACTGGCTACACAACCAGGACCAGTCCAAACTTCTACAACTAAAATTATACCACAAACGTTACACGGTAAAATGCCCACTAAACGTGAACAAATGCCTTTCTGGATAGCTCAAAAAACTCAAAAAATAACACAGCTAGAGGCAGCATTCCCAGACACTGGTCCACTAGAAAAGCATTGAATGCTAACAATTTGTTTGCCGATGGGGATAGCTCCTCCGACCTTCTGGGGTACAGTTTTTTCTGCAATCTACACCAGAACTCAAGGTATCCCTTCATTAGCAGTAATACCAGCCGTATTGAGACAAATATAGAACGAGTATGGAGCAGAACCTGCCCTGAACTTAGGGATGAAGTTACTAAATAACTTTCCCCAGGTATCAGCTATAATATTAGCAAGCATTAAAGGGGAAGCAGCATCAGTGGCAATACGCCAGCGCCTTAGAGATTTTACTCCTTTACAACAGGAGACTGAATTACCTAAAATTATTGAAACTGCTTATGCAGAATTAGGTAGGGATAGTTTGGGAGCTAGACCAGTAAAACCTCAACTAATGGGGCATCCAGATAAAGAACAGGCAAAGCAAACACTGGTTTCTTCAAAAAAGAAATGGGATAATAACAAACAACAAAAGAATAGATCTCAATCCAGGGGCAGGTCTCCTCAACAGGAGCCCCCCGAAAGGAGGTATAACCTTAGTAATAGAGATAACATAAAAAAACCTGACAGGCATCAGGACACTGATACACGTTCCTCTCGTTCCTTTCAGGGTTCATCAAAAAAACTCGGAGAGGGAAGGACGGTCAGAACACAGACAAGAAGAGTGTACAAAGTCCAGAGACATGCAACGCACTTCAGACTACTCTTCCAAAAAAGAAGAAAAGCCTAAAGCAAAACCTCAATTCAAAAAGGATAAAGTAGCAGGTCTCAAAGTTAGACATACCCAGAATTCTGAGGACTCAACTACTGAACAGGGAATGGGCTCTGACGATGCTAGACAGCGCAGCAGAAGTAACAATAGCTCGCCAGAACCTGATGGAATTTCTGGTGACAGCAGAGCTGAGTGAGTATATCACGGTGGAAACACCTGATACTAGGGTAAGTGTCCTACATAGGTTACATGAGATAACACTCCGGATGGAGGGGGACAAGCCAAGAAAAATTAAAGGTCTCTTTTGGGAGAACCTGACTTTTGTCTACGACATCCTTTTAGCTGAGAGAGATTGGCCGCCTACTATTGTTATGGAATGCCCAAAGGGAGAAACGGTAGTTATGCCAGCTTTTTCCGACCTTGTTCCCCAATACTTAAAACATACATACGCACGGGAGTGGGCAGTAGCCCTTGCTCCTGCAACATATCGCAACCATGTTGGGTGGGATGAAGAATCAACCCACCATGTGATACCACTAAAATCTACTCCAACTCCACAGAGACAGTATCCAATAAAAAAGGAATCGAAAAAGCAGGTCAGGGAGATCTTAGATCCACTTGAATACCAAGGTGTGATTGAAACTTGCACCTCTTCAATGACTAATTCTTTGTTTCCCGTAATGAAACCCGACAATTCATATCATCTAGTTTTAGATTACAGACATCTGAACTCATGCACAAAAACATTTGCAGTACAATATGCCGCATTAATGAATAACATTGTGCGGAAAACATATAAAACAACACTAGATATCTTGAATGGATTTTTCTGCCAAAATATAGCGCCTGAGAGCAGACACTTGACAGCATTCTCAGCGCTGGGGTCCCAGCTGCAATTTTGTCAACACCCCCAGGGGTATAAGAACAGTCCGGAGTTGTTTTCAGCCAGGGTAACTGAGTTACTTCAGAATATGGACGAGGAGGCATTGTCCTATGTAGATGATATTTATCTATCGGATGATGACCTAGAGGAACACTTGACCAGGGTGAGCACCATCATTTTGGGATTTGCCTCTGAGGGATACATGTTTAACTTTAGAAAATCAAAAATAGCCCACCTCAATGTCCTATTTTTGGGATATGAGCTTTCAAGTGAAGGAAAAAGCTTGGCAGACAACTTTTTGTAAAATGCGCGCTGCTCCAACCTCCGAAATTATTGAAAAATTTACAATCCATACTGGGATTCCTGAATTTTGGTAGAACATACATTTTGGATTACGCAGAAAGGGTTAAAACCTTCTACGACCTCATAAGACCTGATTTCTCAGTTAGGCAATGGACACAGGAACACACAGATATCCTTCGTTCCCTACAAGCTGACATGTTAGCATCCAAACACTTACAGACACGCGTAAATGTCCGCAATCTAGTGATCCGTATAGTTGCGGGTCAATCTGGGTACACCTACTTAACATACAATGAAGGTGAAACTGTTCCAATAGCATACAAATAACATTTGTACACAAATGCTGAGATGCATTTTGCATCTACAGAAAAAATTCTGACAGCGGTACAGACTGCTATAGTGAGAGAAAGAGCACTGGCTCAGGGGAAACAAATTATCGTTGTGACTCCAGTACCGGCCTTAGAGGCTGCTACAAAGGCAAGCGTTCCAAAATGCTAAGGCTTTACATCCACGATGGATACAATGGGCTAAATTCTCTCACTGCATCAGATGTAGAATACAGATACAACCCAAGTCTAAAAACACAGGCATTCCTGCAATACGAACAAGAATATTCTCCCCCGAATGAAATTATGCCTCTAGATCAGTATGAATTCATAATTTACACAGATGGATCTGCTCAACCGGCCATAGGAAGCAAACAACAGTACAGCACAGCGTGTGCGATTGTTAAAGGTTGTATGCAGGATGGCAAGTTCCATCCAAGCTGTACAAAAACTCAGTCTCTAGGAGACTGCACAGCTCAGCTAGCAGAACTAAAAGCTCTGTTACTGGCACTGATTAATACGGATCGAGAACTCCACACACTAATTATGTGCGATTCCTTTTACTGTGTACAGTCATACAGTGAATACCTACACTATTGGCGACAAAATGGGTTTAAAAACTCAAAAGGTGGCACAATAAAGCACAAAATGCTATGGGAACAAGTAGCGGAATTGAAAAACGAGCTACCAAGAGCTCACGTGATAGGATTAACTTAGAAAAGGCGTTAGCTGTAGTTGACAATGGCATGACTACGTTAACTTCCAGGATTTATTCACTGGGCAACATTGTATCTTCTGCTTTTGATGTACTAGAACAGGATTTGTCCATACTACAGCACGGGTAATCACAATTACGTTCTATTATGTTACTGAGCTGGACGCTGCAATCATTGTGCGCAGGTTATGTGCCTTGGCGTTTTATCAACAGTACAACACTATTTTCTGCATACAATCTAACGGAAAAACAGATGAAAACGGCACAGAGGGGAGCAAAATATACAATGCTGCTTATTGAAAAACTGGACAGATTACCTTACTGTGGCAGAATCACCGTCCACAGAGTGGTTAATCCATGGCCATATAACTTTACCGGTCACAACTTTCCAGTTTCAGTATTGCCTAGAACAACAACAGGCAGGCAGATATGAAGAAATGGGTAAGGAATTCATCAAGGAATCTTGGGAATTACCGTATAGATTTCGATGCAGGAGTGGGGATCTAGAAGTCTTTCTAAGTGGTACAAACTGTGAGAACGCTTTGAGTGGCTTTCTCATATGCCAGGATATTATGCTGCACGGGGCCTGCAATGGTTCAGTAGCGAACCTATCCTGTCACTTGAGGGGTACCCCGGCAGCTGTGATTACGCCAGTATTCAGGCTGCTTTCAAGTGGGAGTTACTTGATGCTGAATGATCAAGGTTGTTGTGGGATGCTTCCGGGCATCGCATATCTAGTCACGGTGAGCTCCAGGGTTACTTGCTGTATGTAATGGACATCCCAGTCACCAAGGAGATGGAAAAAGCACTCCAGGAGCGCAAATACTGTGATCGCATGGTACAACATCTGGGCACACCTCGCCTAAGGGAACTGAGTGCATCTTGGTTCCTGTTATTTAGACCAGTCTGGCTGGACTGCATCTTACCTGTTCTCCGATGCCTGCTCTGGGGAGAAGAATGCGTGTTGGATCTCTGTCTGACACTTCCATCAGTCGCGCAACCGGACATTGATGCATTACTGGACCCGATAACGGCCCATGTTCTGCAGTGTCCCCTGCTTATTCCTATGTTAATATTCCTTATTCTTAGAGCCTCCACAGGAACTCTCTGCTCCTGTTGGAATGGAAACCGGCTCCTCCACTGACACCCAGGCTTTGGATGGCGCACAGGCTGCCCCAGCATCGGCTGCAGGCAGTACGGAAGATCATCTGTGCTCGATTGACATAATCTGCGAGGTGTTACAGGGATTGTCATCTGCGAAGGCAGGCAACAGCAATGTTGCGTCTATCAACCAGGACACATAAACATTTGGCTCAGCGTGTGCTGGGAATTTTTTTTTTTTTTAAAACAAACTCCGAATTGGAACTCCAAAGCAAATTGACACTTTTTATGACCTGCATGGCTTTCTGATGCTTGTAGTTGTTCGAACTATATACGGACACAGTGGAGCTATTGCTTGAGTGACAATTCTTCCGTTTTAGCACTTTTTAGAGTTTCAACATTCTTTAGCAGAACTATGGTTTGCGTACCAGTACCTAGACCGGTAGTACATTAGAATTAAATTGTCGTCCAGTCGGATGAGGAGTGGATGTTATATTCCATATAGGTACCCCAATATAGGCCTGGGTAACATCCCAAACTTTCACCTATATTCGTCCCAACACTACATACATAACGGGCTGCTAGGACTGACCCTTTACCTAGGTACAGTACTGCATACAGAACGTGGGATTTTCCCTGAACAATAGCCTCATACATTATGCATGAGGATCCTTGGATTCTTGAAAACTCAGCAGGACTACCATCTCCTGCATAATAACTATGTACAAGGTTCATTCCCGATGTCATCCTAAGTCCGACAGTGGTACAGCAAGGTAGAACCCACTGGGGATACCTTCGGGTATATAAACATCACATCTTGCTGAAATAGTCAGAGGTGATCACGACTTCCATGCTGACACACTGACGCGATACGCTGAGGTTCCTGCATGCAGATACTCCAGCTCGTAGTGGTCTGAACAACCCTTGAAGGGGGTCCAACTCGAGACCAAGACGGGGTCCCACAGTAACTCACTTCAGGTAATGGGGTTTCAGGGAGTAACCGGGCCTACACACATAGGGGGGCATATGCTCGACCTAGTTTTCAGTGAGGAATCGGTCACTGACCATATGGAGGTGCTTCCTGTAGACTGGACTGACCACCATTTGGTTAAATTTCTGACGGCCATCCCTAGCTGAGGAGCCCCTGCTCTGAGGGATGTCAGGAGCTTCCTGGGTAGGGACTGGAAGAGGATATTGGAAAAGGCGACACAGTCACCAACGTTCTTTATCAAAGGGGATTTTGATGCACTTAGGTCAGTGGAAGAGAACTATATGGACCTCAGTAATCTCATTACTACAACTGTTAATAAAATTGCCCCTTTGAAAAGCTGCAAAAATAGGGGTAGACCCTCCGCTAGGTGGTTCAATGAAAAACTGAAAGCCTTGAAATCCAAATACAAACAGGCAGAAAGAAAATGGAGAAAGCACTATGTAGATGAGGATAAGATCGCCTGGAAAGCGGCTATATCTCTCTACAAAAAAGAAATTCTTGCCGCTAAACAGGAATATTTCGCAGAGATCATTCTGAACTCGCCGAATAAGTCCAAATGCATCTTCCAAATTGTTGATGACCTTACTAATCCTCAGTGCTTACAAAATGAGATCCAGCCTACTCAAGATCTCTGCGACAGTTTGGCAACTTTTTTTGATGAAAAAATCAGTACTATCATCACTGGGCTTAAAACCAACCTCTCGGGGGGGTAGAAGTTATGACTCATGGGGTAGCCACCGCAATGGATGGTGTGGGAGGGGTGCCCTGTACAGGAACACAGACCAGTGAAGGGACTGGTAAATTGAGTCTTTTGGACCATTTTGAGCCCCCTTCGGAGGAGGAATTTAGCAGACTTGCCCTGGGTGTCTCTTCAGGCTCTCCACTGGACCCCCTTCCACACAAAATCTGGAAGGAATTTGCCTCAGAACTTTTTCCCAGGCTCCGACTGATTTGTAATCAATCATTATCCAGTGGAGTTGTACCATCTGGCTGGAAACAGGCTGTAGTCACGCCACTCTTGAAGAAGGCCACTCTTGACCCAACCTTCCCGGGTAACTATCGGCCCATTTCTCTCCTCCCCTACCCAGTGAAGATCCTTGAACGTTTGGTTAGCAAATCTCTGTCAGCATTTTTAGAACATATCAACAGTCTGGCAGATGTACAATTTGGTTTCTGTCCAGAACACGGAACTGAGTCTGCCTTGGTGACCGTGATGGACGATTTGCGTCTGTTGGCAGACAGGGGACAACCAGCAATACTTATTTTGCTTGACCAGTCTGCCGCTTTTGACACGGTCAACCATGATATTCTGCTAACCCGTCTAGAGGAGGTAGGAGTAGTGGGCACTGACTGCCCTGGATTGGTTCTGATCCTATCTATCTGGCAGGTGTCAGGCAGTGGCTCTCCCACTGTTCCAGTCAGTCTTCATTAACATCTGCCATGGGGTCCCACAAGGATCTGCCATCAGCCCAATTTTATTTAACATCTATTTGAGCCCATTGATTAATACCATTCGGGCTCATAATGTGAAATTGGTAAATTACGCTGATGACACTCAGATCATTCTATCTCTTGATGGAACCTTACCTAAAGCCCTGGAGGATTTTCATGCATGTATGCACGCTACTGCGCAGTGGCTACGTAATAACTCTCTACAATTTAATTCGGACAAGACCGAAATTCTACACTGCGCAGTTGGGAAGGTCCATCTGCCTCTTCCTCATAACTTCTGGCCTCTTGATACATCTACTCCCTTGGCGCCGGCTAACACGGTGCGAAACTTGGGAGTCATGTTCAATGCCAACCTGACATTGGAGAAGCAAGTGAATAAGATGGTGGGGTGCTGTTTTGGCCTTATTAGAGCCTCGAGAAAGATTCTTCCGCTGCTTCCAACTTCGGTCAGAGCCTTGGTTGTCCGAGGTGCTATCTTAAGCAGACTTGACTATTGCAATCCCTTACTGTTGGAGTCCCCTAAATATCTGATTCAGAGACTGCAACGTGTTCAGAATACGGCTGCGAAATTAGCCCTGTCTAGACCACGAGGTTTTTCAGCCTCAACGTGCCTTGCTGAGCTACACTGGCTCCCTGTGCAGCAAAGAATTAATTTCAAATCCCTTTGCATAGGGTTCAGGGCTCTGCATGGACTCGGTCCTAAGCCGCTACAGAAGAAATTGGTTTGGTATACTCCTACCCGGAGCCTCCGATCCTCTTCTGCCTGTCTGGCAAAGGTACCTAGGTTTAACAGGGCCAGACTGGGAGGAAGATCTTTTAGTATTGCCACCGCCAAACTTTGGAATGCACTTCCACTTGAAATTAGACAATGTAGTACCCTGCTCCTGTTTAGGAAAAGGATTAAAACGTGGTTGTTCCCCAGAAACTGATTCTGTCGTTTTTGAGTTATGTTTATTTTAGGTTCTGTCTTTCCGCTCCACGATGGTCTTTGCTCACGTATCTTTAGCGCCAGGGTACTCGTAGGGTGTTTGTCGCGCTCTATAAATGTTATATACAATAAAATACTCTATCCTAGAGGGATTCCTGGCTTAACACCTACATACATGCTAGGTACACTTAGGTACATCCAGTTAGGGTAGCATCGTAGGAGTACTCATTTTATTGTCATGTATTTTATATACTTGCCTATGTTCATGATTATAGCAGAATGGTAGAGATCTACCATCCTTTCACCTTCTTAGTGCTTTTAATCGTTTATATCTGTTTCTGTCTAGTGGTTGTTTCAGCACATCTATTTTACACTACAATGACGAGTGTTCAATAAATGCTTATTGAAAAACGTCCATATCGCTTATTCTGTGTATCTCTCTGAGAGCAAGTGAGCACGAGTGACTGAGCGAAAAGTATTGCACTGTTTCCACGGTCCTGAGGGATCAGGGTTGTCATGTTCGATAGTTGCCAAGAACTATTCTCTCCTTGGTAAGAGGAGTTTCTAGTGGCACTGTGAGCTAGCTGGTATACAGGCCAACATCCTCGGTGGGGGTGTCTGGTATCAGTTTGGACACCAAACCCGCAGTGTATGTTGTCTAAATGTGCAGATCCTGTATAGGTTTTATAGGAACTACACAAAATTATTAATATTTACAGCAAGAACTATTTCCCCATAACTAGACAACTCATAATGAGGACCAAAGCCTCTTAATAAAGTATATGCTTTGTTCCACACTTACCAAGACCACTGTAAAATAAAACTGCAGACCCTCATATAGGAGAATGAGTTTTGTAGGATAGCTGGGACTATATCACATTAAGTGATCACTGGGAATGCTAAGTTAAGACATTGCCTCTGCCACCGTTTTGGGCTGACTGGTGTTGTAAGTAGTTGAAGAGCAGGAGCAACACTATTTTCTAATCACTTTAGATAATGGTAAATGATTGCTTGCAACAGGAACTTTCAATGCATTTGATGCTTCTCGTTGGAAATGTTAGAACATTTGTTGACAGATCTGAAATAAACAACAGAACAGAACATAATAACATACACAAAGCAACAAAACAGCACTAAACATAACAGGGGACATCTCAACAAAACAGAAGGTAACACAACAACCGCAGTACACACAAAAAAGTATTGCAATAATGCACCATAAACACTCAGCAGCACAAAAGCAAAAGGACACATCACCATTACAACAAAAGGCAACACAACAGACATGCACACACTTTTTTGTCATAAATTACCAACTCCAGAATGCTTTTTTATAATACGATGGTAAAACGTGATTGCAGCAAGCACTGACTTAATGTACCACTAAGGACATGAAATAACGCCAGTCAAAAATGTTTTGTGATCTGGCTCAGGGTATGTGGATCCTAAAAAAGGCAAAATGCTTATTTTGTGTTGCAAAGCTGTTCATACATCTCTTTCTTGAAGAAACTGACAAAACAAAATTTGAAAAAAAAGTATGTCCTTGGGGAGATTGAGAATAAAAGATTCAAATCATTGGATTTGTCTGTTATGTGAGCCTGATCTGATTGATGGGGTCAGTACAAGATTATCTCAGAACAAGAAAAAGCTGAAACTGTGTAGATAAGGATGCAACAATCAACACAGTGAAAAAGGAGGCAAATCAGAAAGGCGCAGTGACACGTTGGAGAGCATTGAAACAAAAGCCAGCCTAGGTTTTGTGAACGGATTGAATAAATCTAATTAAGTAAGATTAATTCCCAAATTTGAGGTAATTAAATAGAACATGTTTTCTGCTAAAAAAAAAGAATGGGCCCATACATGAACATATTAAACCACATCAGTGCATTGGCAATGAATCAGTTCAACGCTGCTTACAGTGTGCTAGACTCTTGCTTCCATTCTGATACCGAGAAATATAACTGCAGGCTCCACTGGCAAGGAATCAAAGCCAAGATGCCCCATTCAAAGGTGCAATATTTGTTTTTACATCTGAAAAAGGATTAAAATGTATATTGTGGAGCAGAAGGCAAGCATGTGCGGTTCTCCACAAGAGTCAGGGCAGCCCACAAGGATCAGTGTTGATCTGTGGTTAAAGTCTGGTTTAATTGTGCAACCAGCAGCGGCTCCTCCGCAATGGAGCAGGAGCGTCGCCCCACTGAGAATGAAAGAAAACCGACAATAAAACAATTGTTTATTCTTTTATTTTTCTCTGGCAGCCGATGCTGCTGAGTGTAGGGCGGGGCCAGGCAATCCTCTCAACACTAGCGAGGGACTGAGTGGGAGGAGGCGTGGAGGGCATTTGTAAGTGCGCATGTCTGTTTGGCAGCCGTCTTAGGCCGCCCAAACAGACATGTGAACTTAGAATTTCTCCACCCAGCTGGGTAGAGAAATGACACAGGCTCCCAGTCCCTTTGTGAGCACCTAACAGGTCGCTCAGACAAATCCAGGTGCTGTTCTCACAGCATGAGAGCAGCGTCTGGATTGGGTGATGAGTCTAGGAGCCTCTGCTGGCTCAGAACTTCCAGAAGAGGTCCACCGAGGAGTCCGGCAGACAGAGCGGCAGCGGGAGAAGCAGGTGAGTGCATTTTTTGTATTATTTGCCCCCTGTGCTGCCGTACCATTTTATTTTGGCAGCAGTCGCTGGTGTTTGCAACACTCCAAAGTAAGTCACCTTTGTGAATCAGCACAACCAACACCCGAGTAAATGTGCAGCAATGTAAAATATA
Source organism: Calotriton arnoldi (assembly GCA_963921515.1). Lineage (NCBI taxonomy): Eukaryota > Metazoa > Chordata > Amphibia > Caudata > Salamandridae > Calotriton > Calotriton arnoldi. Next base: position 925,760 of record CAWUFW010001167.1, read on the forward strand.
GAGGTACACCAGCAAATCTTTTTAGGACTTCTCCCTTTAAAATAATCCTTATGATCATTTTTCTCTACCAGTTTCATTGCTTTGTGGGGTGTACCTCACTACATGGGATGCACAACTTCGTGGGTCACTACATCAGATTCACTGCCCCGTGGGAAAGCGTAAAGTAAGATAGGGTACAGGTTAAATAAGCTGAGCCTAAGGGTCGCCAGTGACTCTGCCCCACCAATGTAGAACAGCTGCCACTCACTTCCCCTCTCTCTTAAGGAACATTCCCTGCTGGTTATATTTTTAAAGACAGAGCTTTCATAATGCACTGAATTAACACATGCGCTGTGATTAAAACATTTTGTCTGTGGATCTCATACGCTGGACGAGTGGTTCATAGAAGGAGGAGGGGAAGGGGCCTAGGTTTAAGCGCATGGGGTGCTTTGTCGCACATCCCTAAGACAGCATCCAACGGCATGTATGATGCTCCCTCGGAACCAGTAGCGGCCCGTGGTGGGAGTGCTGTCGGGCGCTGACGTGGGGCGGGGGAGGGGCAGGGTGGGGGGTAGTAAACTACGGATTACGGCCGATTAGAGGTAAGTAAACATATAAATAAATAAAACGGATTTCGTTGCGCGCGCTGCATCGCATTTGTCGATGCAGCGCGTGCAACGAAATTCGTTTTATTTATTAATATGTTTACTTACCTCTAATCGGCCGTAATCTGTAGTTTACTACCCCCCACCCTGCCCTTCCCCGCCCACGTCAGCGCCCGGCAGCACTCCCACCACGGGCCGCTACTGCGGAACAGTGTAAAGAAGTACATATGCATGTAAAGCACAACAATTGATCTCGCTTATCTTGCGGTCTGTATATAAAATCTTCAAAGAAGATTTATGTCTGTGGTAACAGTAGCTCCATATCTACCAATATATTCTTATCTTCATTATATTGGACAAAATATTGTGATAGGTCGCATTTGTTTCCAATATTCTAACTCCCACACCTAACAGGAATGTATGTTCTGCTTCACATCGAACATGAAGGTCAATCATAGATATATGAAGCTTCTCGAATTTGAGCAATAAAGAAATTAAAAAAGAAACAAGAGAGCACAATGGAAAATGTCACGTCTCATCAAATACATTGACATGTGGAACTTACTTACCATGGTGTAGCAATGAGCGACCCTGAGTAGCTCGAGGCAGCCCTGGGCATCACCAAAGGACCGGATCCCTAAACAGTTTGAGGGGTGGAGTTGTTTCATGAGAAAGTTGCAGCATACTTCAATGACCTGAGATAGCTGTAGAAGACAGGCTGCAGCCAGTAAACTTTCTATGGTGTCTTCTTTTAACTCTAGAATACCTGCGTGATTCAAAAAGAGGAAAAAGGAAATTAGATTGAATTCCCTGCCTTTTACAACAGTTGAATCACTGATTACAAGACCTACACAAAGAAGCATGAAATCTCAACAGTGCAATGCGTAGATACCTGATGAACATGCATCATTGTTTCTCTCCAGTATTTTATTTTTTTGAAACATTAGGGAATTTTCTGTTTTCCAAAACATAAACAGATTCTACAACAGGTAGGTATTAAGCATAGAAATCAAAAGTCAGCCAAAAAGGGTGTGGAAATCTGCTGGGGGAGACAGAGGTAGAAACAATGAAAAGAACCCACACAGGACACCCACGCGGACAAAAGAACAAGCCTGGCCTGGTACTGGGGGCAAGAGCCAGCCCCTCAAACAGGGCCAGGATTGCTCAACAGCCAGTAGGTAGGGACTGAGGGTACGGGAATAGCAGGTCACTGGCCCTTGAAAGGGGGTGAGTGGGCAGGGAAGAAGATATGTAGGCCCGGAGGGGCCGCAGAAACATGAACGAAAATCCATGGTGCCGGGGGGCACCTGTTAGGGACAACATACACAGGGGACAGGAGAGAAAACAATCAACTAGGTTGGTGCCACCCAAGTGTTGGAAAAACCAGGCAGGAAACAACCAAGGCCTGTGGGGTGCTATGGGGTTCACCAACCACATCAGGGTAGATCCGTGCCAATAACAACACGAAAAGGACACCAGACCACCTCAAAGACATCTAGTTTTTCACTGAGCTTGTATGTCAACGGTTCATGAGCAGCAATTTGGTGAAGTTCCACATGCCATTCCCCAACGGTGAGGTATGTTCTTGTGAGGTGAGGTCCGGGAGGTCTGAGGTATCATGAAGGAGAGCAAGGCGAGGCAAGAGGGGACTGGATAGGAACTGTAACAGCGAAGCTGAGACCACTTACTCCCCCAGTAGGCTACAAGAGATGGATATGCCCAGAGGATATGAAACAGTGATCAGCATCGCATATCCAGCAGAGGTCATGAGAAATCAACTTGGCCCACTTGGGTTGTCATGGTGTCCAATACCAATCATGAAACACCTTGAAATACAGGAACTTAAGCCAGGATTCCCTGAGGACCCAGCCATGCCCTGCCAGGAGGGAAGCCCACGTCTCCAGGGAGTACTGGAACTGAAGCCAGGATTCCCTGAGGACCCAGTCATGCCCTGCGAGGAGGGAAGCCCATGTCTTCAGGAAGTATGCCATTGTAGACCCATCAGCCATGACAGCCTTGTCACAGCACTTGAAGAACCAGAATGCAAAGCTTTGATGAGCACTCCGTAAAGGCCCGAGACCAGACCTCGGTAGAGACCCTGAGTGCAAAGGTTCTGCAGTACAGGTGAAGTGGGGAGCACTGGTGGTGCCGGCCCAAGAGCCACCCCCAGGCAGTGCGTCAGCTAGAGGAACCACCAGAGATCTACCAGCTGAAGGCCAAATTCCACATGCAGAACGGGAAAGGTCTTGGGTGCAGCCCCATCATACAGTTGATCCACCGTGAGCAGACCCAGCACACGCCAAGACTCCTATGATAATGGTGCCCCTCCCAATGCGCAGAGCAGAACTGTGCCACAATGGGGACTTCACATGCAATAGCGGTGGTACACCTAGCAACCGGTGTACATCTTACCAGGCCATCAATGGCAAGGCTAGATGAGACGACATCACACCAAGTGAGGGAAACAGATAGGGTCGCAAGGGCGGGGACGGAACATCAGACAAGTGACTGAGGTTCCGTCCCTGCCCTTGCCACTCTAGATGACACAGAGAGGAGCGTCCTGAGGCAGGCCCAAGTGCACCGCCACCTGAGAAAACTGGAATGCCAGAGAGTAAGATTTCACATGCACCTAGGCCTAGGCTTGGGGCAGCTCCAGATGTAAGTGCTGATGTCCGCATCAATGGAGACAAGCAGTGTCCGCGGAATATGTAGAGGCAACATCCCGAACAGATACTTGAAGCGGGAGAGATTCAGGAAGGTCCAATTCTGGAGATCCGATTTCAAAAAGTTCAGCAGTAGCAGGAGCAAATTCTCCTCCACCATTCGGGCAAGGCCCCTGTTGACTAAGGCCGGACAAAATCCAGCGGACAGGGTAAACACTAACATAGACTGCAGTGGTCAAACGAGACATGGGAAGGGCCTCACTCTTAGACCAGTTGATTTTATACCCTGACAGTCAGGAAAAATCATCAATGAGGGGCAGCACTAATTGATGTCTGGGGACTGGACAAAAGCAACAAGATGTGGTTGGCATACAGAAGGGCCTTGACATCACTCATGGCGATGGGGATGTCAGTGTCTCCCTGTGAGGGCCGGATCACAGCCGCCAGAGACTCGAAGGAGAGAAGAAACAAAAGAGGGGAAAGAGGACGCACCACAGGGAAGGCATCTGACAGTAGCCCACAGCCGGACACCGCTGCCTCCAGGCCATCATAAAGAAGACTCACCTTCTGAATAAAGTCCTTACCCAGACCCACATGTTACATAACGTGGAAAATATTGTGCAAGTCAACATGGTCAAATTCCTTCTCATCATCCAGGGAAAGTGCCAGAAATTTGTAGGGGTCATCCTTCTGCCACAGAAGATGGAACAAAAAGCGGAGATGGTCTCTGGAGCTCCAGCTCGGGACAAAACACATCTGGGACTCATGAATCAGGAGGGGTATGAACTTGCCCAGACAAGTAGCCAGCACCTTGGCCGGCACTTTGTATCAACATTAAGCAGTGAAATCAGGCGGTAACTGGTTCAGTCCAGGGGGTCTTTACCTGTCTTAGGGAGAAGGGTAATGGTGCCCTGTTGGAGATAACCTGCATCATGCCCACTTCTTCAGCCTCCAGAAAGGTCCTTGTCAGGTGGGGGACTACATTTTGAACCTTCATTTATCAATTAACTACTGAAAAGATTAACACCAAATCACAAAAAGCATGCTGTCTGGATGAATATCTAGTTTTCTTCTGAATTTGGACTATTTTTGTGTGCAGTAGGGGGTTGGCGACAGATGTATCATAATGAAAGATTGCTTTACTTTGAAAAAAACATAGAAATTCACTGATAAAACAACAGTTAAAGTGTAGATATACATGAAGAGGTCGTAACATTTTAACTTATGCTAAAAGAACTTTAAAAATTCACAGAAAAACCACTACAATTTTCAAACAAAAAGCACTGATATTTACCAGCTATACGTAACTGATATAAGTATAACTTGTACCGCCATGATGCACTGCTTATGACTGCACATATCACGCCACTGAAGACGTCTGAAATCTATGGGGGTGGAAGTTACGCTGTTATGTATAACTGGTGAACTTCAGTGCTTTCTTTGCTTTAAAACGGTAGTGTTTTGTCAGTGAAAATAAAATTTGGAGTGTATTATGCTATTTATTACCATTCTTGATTGGGGGAGGAAACATAACTCATGAGACGTGAGTGAGTCATGATGACCCTCCTCTCCCTCAAGTATGATAAGAAATAGCATGTACACCATAACTAGGCTTTCCACATAAATAATGCTGACATACAACAAGTCAGTTTTTAATAATACTGGTAGACTTGAGTGGCAGCAAATCTTTCTGATAGAGTCAGGGCAGACTCAACAGATATGTGAGCTAAGCCAAGGAGACAGTAACAGGTTCCGGCTGGTTTACATAGATAGTTATTTTTATTAACTCGTTTACACCCTTACATGGTGGTAGATGTATGGACATGAGGAATTCATAAAAAATGGAAGGGTATTCCTCGAAATCTGTGAAAGTTGCTTGTTATCTGATTAAATCTTATAAATGTTTTGACATTTCCTAACTACATTTGTAAACTGTTTTGCATATGTGCCATCACGCCTTTTTCTTTATTTTTACTGTGGTGAAACTCCTCCCTTCTTCAACCTCACAGATTTAGGGGCATATTTACGTTTCCTGGTGCATCCCTGCAAATCAGCAGGGATGCGCCAGGAAACGTGCGACACGCATCTCAATCCTTGCGCCACCACGGATGCGCCGCACTTATAATGCGGCGCATCATGGCGCAAGGAAATGCAGATGCGTGTCGCATCTTCTGCCGTAACGTTAGCGCAGTGCTGGAGTTGTGTCGCGGGCGCGACGCAACTCCAGCACTGTGCCAACCATGCCCATGTCTAACATGGTGCGTCAAGCCTTACGCCTGCTTCAAGCAGGCGCAAGGTTTGACGCAGCGGGGTCGGAAAAGTGACTGAGTGAAATCTTGTAGATTTCACTCAGCCACTTTCCGAGGCGTTCCTGCGCCGGAACGCCCCCTGCGCCAGAACGCCCACATGAAACCTGACGCAGGTTTCATGTGGCGCAGGGCTTACAACGTGACGCATCTCCCTAGATGCGTCACGTTGTAAATACCCCGCAGCATGGCGCTGGCTTTACGCCGCCGCTGCGTCACAGAAGTGACGCAACGGCGGCGCAAAAGTGGCGCAAGGGGCTTGTAAATATGCCCCTTAATATTTTTTCACTTCTGGTCCTTCTCTGGGAGAAGATATACTGTTGCCCTTTGTGTGCTCTAAATCTTTCCCGAGCATCTTTGCCCTGACATATGCTCTCCTCAATGCTGAAGCATGATTTCGTTACAAATATTAATAACTTATCTTGGGGTAATATTTCAGATGGGTAAATGCAGGTATGAGTGCAAATTAACCGTGCATTCAATGATGAGGACATTTGAGCATGTAAACTAAACCTACAAGTGCTGCTTGCTTCGTGAAGCAACTCATTGTATCTACGGAGCACTCGGATTTGAAGCCTGTTTTTCAGAGCTCATTCTAGAGCAGAAGTAGAAAACAATCACAGTTCTGAATTGGTAAAAGGGAAATTGCTCACCACAAAATTATCATGGCTCATTTTTAAACTGGGATGCTGCTTAAGTATATTATTGAGTTCAGGCGTCAGTTGGACTCTGCAATTCATCTGTAGCGTGCACATTTAAACATTCAAAATAATATGTTTAGATAAAGATCGAAGACATACGCGTGCAGTAGTTAAAAATCTAATTATGGAAGGCTGCTCCACTTAGTGTTTTTTGTATGTATTTAATGCATTATTGTTGAAGCTTTCAAAACTGTAAATGCCCTATGGAAATCAATAGTGTCCCTGCAAATATTCTCTTTAAAATTTGGTAGAAATAATGTGTTTTCTAATGGCCTCATAACTGTATGCAATAATAATGTACATATAAATAATTAACTCACACTCTCATGGGGAATAGGCATTTCAAGAGGACAAAAGCCTGAATATGAATGTTTGCTGCATGGCTAAACTGTCATTTGAGTTCTGTAGCATACCTCAGTTAGACCACACAAGGTTTATCATTTTCATTACTGTAAGTATGCCAATCGAAGGAAAATAATTGTTTAACTAACATAAAGCATGTCCTTTGACATGGACGAGGAGGGATCATGTTTCATATTTATTGCTGTTTGTTTTAATACGTAAATGTCCATGGGTCTATTCAGAAACTACTGTATACTACAAATGCTGTTCACAAATCCGCGTGCTGAGTTTGCGCCTCTGCCTCGTAAAGGGAGGACCAGGGATGGGTTCAGGGAGGCATCTATAACCACCCACAAAAGAGTAAGCCCTTTGCTATTCACAACCAAAAAGGGGCCCAAAACAATAGTAAATTACTCCTGCTCAGAGCAGATGAAGTTACGGACCTAAAATAAAACCCAATAGGAAAATATATTAAATTAAATTATTTAACATAGTTAAGCATATAAATAATTATAATTTAATGTGTAAACATATGTGAGAATAGTACATATTTTTATTTAATTATTCAATGATTTAATAACTTGTTTGCACGTTAAAATTAATGTAACAATAAATGTACTAAATATAATTACATTATTTTTATTCAATTCTATACATCACTTTTAATATGTATTAATGTGTAATAGAAAAAGTATTTTTTACTTAAGTTCGAAAATCCTTTTTAAATTTAATATGAGAAAAATCACTTTAATGTAATTGTATATGTTTATATTTTTTTAAAAGATTTATCACAGAATGTAGTGGATATTTAGTTATTATGGATCGTGAGTGGGATCCCACAGAGTCCCATCTGTGGGATGGTGTAACATATTTCTTGAGGGATTCTTCAAGTCAACAAGGATGATATTTCAGTACTATTTTGAACAAGGTGATGGATTTTCCGACCTCAAGTCTCATAGGCAAACATTTCTGTTGAACAGCTCTAAAAGAGAGATGAACTGCAATCTGGAGGAAATAAAACTTACCATAGGCTTAGCGAGGCAAGACTGCATGAATAGGTAAATGTAGGATGGCAGTTTCTTGAAGGATACGGGGAAGGACAAGGTCATGAATTTGCTTGTGTACTAGAATGGTAATATTGTCATATTCAGTACCCAACTCAGGGCTAGTAGTTGATGGCCCATGGTAGAGTGCATTAGATTTTATGGACAGCAAAGAACAGGCCTTTTGCTAGGGGTTGGATGGAGTTGCAGGAATCCAAGGAAGAGACAAATATGATAACTGGTAATTCTTGGGAGGACAGGTATGGTGAAGAATGTCTCAGTTGATTAAAGTGCATGGTCTCATAATTTTGTGGATTATAAGCAGTTATTATTTCCGGCTATGATTGATGTGTAGGTAATGACGTAGTTGAGCTGTATATCACTTTCAAATGTAATATGTTTGTTGGATGAGGGGGAGCGATAAGTGTGAGGTAAGAATGAAATGATACCATAATGCTTTGTGAGTTCTAGATGTTGTGAAAAATAATATCCATTTTGGTTGGGCTACAGGCAAGGCAGCAGTGTGGTGCCCTGCATGAGATGATGCAGTGATATTCGATAACCTAGGCACATTTTAATGACATCTTGTACCTTTCTTCAGATATTTTTCACATGAAAAAGCCATCTGGTGCAACATGTAGGGTTCACTGATAGAATATCGATTTAACAAACATTGATGTTCTAAATATCGGAAAAAAAATAACTACTGCAAGAATATTGACTCCAATATCGAATCAAAAATATTGAGGTAAAAAACATAGATGTAAAAAATATCGCTTTAAAAATATGTATAAAATAAAATAATATATAGTAAATATATGAAATATTAATATTATCTTTAACAAAATAAATTACATTTAATATACATTTTAACTAAATATATTACCTATTATCTTTATGTAATTTTTATACTTTACAATGATATAAAAATAATATATATATATATATATATATATCAATAATTTAAAATAAAAAAACATTCTATAATGAATTAAAAATTAAACTTACATTTCCCAATACAATAAGTGCAACAGTAGGGAAAGTGTTGTATAGCGGAATAATTAAATTTACTATTCCAACTCCAGTGAGTGCAACAGTAGGGAAAGTGTTGGATAGGGGAGGGGTGAAAATTACTATTCCCACTCCAGTGATAGCAACAGTAGGGAAAGTGTTGGAAAGCGGAGGGGAAAAAATTACTATTCCCACTCCAAAGAGTGCAACAGTAGGGAAAGTGTTGGATAGCGGAGGGGTAAAAATTACTATTCCCACTCCAAAGAGTGCAACAGTAGGGAAAGTGTTGGATAGCGGAGGGGTAAAAATGACTATTCCCACTCCAGTGAGTGCAAAAGTAGGGTAAAGGTTGGGATAGAGGAGGTGCTAGAATTGGGGGTCTCTAGTTGGCAGAGGTAGGTACCTTTGTCCAAATATGGACCCTTGCTTCTAGTCAGGGTAAGGGGGAAACACACTTTAGATAACCCCTTCTCAACCCCTTGGTAGCTTGGCATGAGCAGACAGGCCTATCCTCAAGGCAATGTGTAAAGTATTTGTAACAACACTCCCAGTAACACAGCGAAAACACCACAAATGGACAACACACCAGTTTAGGAAAAGAAAATATCTTTATCTAAACTAAACAAGACCAAAACGACAAAAATCCAACATACACAGTTAAAAATTTGACTTTCAAAAGGTTTCAAGAACTTGTACCATAGAAAACTATGGATGCATGACTTTTCACCAAAGTACCTGTAGATGCGTCAAAGTTCCAAAAGCCAAACAGCCACAGAGTCGGAAAACAAAGAGTTGCAACACTCCTGAGACCTTGGGGAGGCGATGCAACAGTTCTGTGACACACAGAGGACGAGTTGCGTCGAATCCGGTCTGTATGGGGAGTGATGCTCGATTATTCGTGAAGGTTCCGGTTCGCAGGTGATGCGTCGGGAGAGCGTGCCGCACAGGCACAATGCGTGGAAATCCGGGATGCGTCGGCGATCGATGCGGCGGCGTCAAGCGGCGCTGCGTCAGTCCTCTTCAGCCACGATCCTTCGATGCGTAGATTCTTGCAGCGGCGACAGGTGCTGCGATGGTTTGCGCAGCAGCACAGCGATGCGTGGAAATTCTTCTTGCGCCGTGGAGATGCGTCGGGAAAACAGCCGCAAGAAGAGCGATGCGTCGATTTTAGCAGTTCTTCACGTTTCTTCTTTCTTCCAGCTCCCAAGCAGCAGCAACAACCTCCAGAGGCCAAAAACTGGCACAAGCACCTCTTGGCTGGCTAGAACTCACAGCAACAGAGTTCAGGAAGCTGGGGGTGAAGTCTTTGTGTCCCTGAGACTTCAGAACAGGAGGCCAACTCACTTCAGGCCCTTGGAGATCTCCTTTAAGCATGGGACACAGCAGGATCACTGACAGAATATCGACAACAAAAATGTCGAGGTACAAAAATATCGGGACAAAAATCTCATTGTCCAGAATATCGAAGTCCTATCTCCATAATGGTAAGTACAAAAATATCAAGAAAATAAATATCGTTGTTAAAAATATTGTTGTTAAAAATATCGTTTTTTCTAAATGTTTAAAAAATAATGTAAAATAAAGTAAATAATACATATAATTAAAAAAAATTGTTAGAATTATTAGAACATGTTTAAAATTATAAATAATAAATATAATGTTAAAAATAATAAAAGATACATATATATAAAATATAATATATAATTGTACTTAATAATATTAATAAATCATTATTATAATAAATTATAAAATGTTATAAACATATTTACAAATTTTAAATTCATATATATATATATACATATACCAGTAAAATAAAAAGAAAAATACAATATATATATAATATTTTAAAATATAAAAATATTTTTAATCTTTTACAATTACATTTGACACTACATTAACAGCAACAGTAGGGAAAAAGTTGGATAGCGGAGGGGATAAAATTACTATTCCCACTCCAGGGAGTGCAACAGTAGGGAAAGTGTTGGATAGCGGAGGGGAATAATTTACTATTCCCACTTCAGGGAGTGCAGCAGTAAGGAAAGTGTTGGATAGCGGAGGGGAATAATTTACTATTCCCACTCCAGCAAGTACAACAGTAGGGAAAGTGTTGGATAGCATAGGGGAATAGTTTACTATTCTCACTTCAGGGAGTGCAACATTAAGGAAAGTGTTGGATAGTGTAGGGGTAAATATTAATATTCCCACTCCAGAGATAGCAACAGTAGGGAAAGTGTTGGATAGCATAGGGGAAAATATTAGTATTCCCACTCCAGAGAGTGCAACAGTAGGGAAAGTGTTAGATAGCGGTGTGGATAAAATTACTATTCCCACTCCAGCGAGTGCAACAGTAGGGAAAGTGTTGGATAGCAGAGGGGAATTACTATTCCCACTCCAGCAAGTACAACAGTAGGGAAAGTGTTGGATAGCGGAGGGGTATAAATTACTATTCCCACTCCAGCAGGTAGAACTGTAGGGAAAGTGTTGGATAGCGGAGTGGAATAATTTACTATTCCCACTCCAAAGAGTGCAACAGTAGGGAAAGTGTTGGATAGCGGAGGGGTAACAATTACTATTCCCACTCCAGCGAGTGCAACAGTGGGGAGCGTTTTGGATAGCGGAGGGGAATAATTTACTATTCCCACTCCAGATAGTGCAACAGTAGGGAAAGTGTTGGATAGCAGAGGGGATAAAATGTACTATTCCCACTCCAGAGAGTGCAACAGTAGGGAAAGTGTTGGATAGCGGAGGGGTAAAATTACTATTCCCACTCCAGAGAGTGCAACAGTAGAGAAAGTGTTGGAAAGCGGAGTGGATAAAATTACTATTCCCACTCCAGCAAATGCTACAGTAGGGAAAGTGTTGGATAGAAAAGGGAATAATTTACTATTCCCACTCCAGGGAGTGCAACAGTAAGGAAAGTATAGGATAGCGGAGGGGAATAATATACTATTCCCACTCCAGGGAGTGCAACAGTAGGGAAAGTGTTGGATAGAAAAGGGGAATAATTTACTATTCCCACTCCAGCTAGTGCAACAGTAGGGAAAGTGTTGGATAGCGGAGAGGAATAATTTACTATTCCCACTCCAGCGAGTGCAACAGTAGGGAAAGTGTTGGATTGCATAGGGGAATAATTTACTATTCCCACTCAAGAAAAATAATTAAAATTAATTAACAAACAATTAATTAATTAAAAAAAATTACCTCTCACCATATTCCCCTATAAATGACACCACCAATATCGTAAAACATAACACTATTAACATAATTAATTAATAATTAATTAATTAAAATTAACAAGCAATTTAAAAACAATCAATAATAAATTAATTCACACTATTAACACTATAAAACAACTTAAAATAAATATCATAATAAAAAATTCAAAAAAATATATTAAAATTAAATTACTTCCCAGCCTACTCCCCTATCAACCCAGAACCCATTCTTAAAAAAATGACACAAATAACATAATTAATAATTAATTAATAATTATTAATAACCAATTCATAAATAATTAACAATAAATTATTTATCACAATTAACAGTATAAAATTTAAAATACATAAATATCAAATAATTAAAAATATAAATTAATTAATTATTATTAAATTACTTCCCACCCTATTCCCCTATAAACCCACAACCCGCTCCTAAAAAATAACACAATTAAGATATTTACCAAATAATTATTAATAATGATCAACCAATTAATAACTAATAATTAATTAATTAATTACCACAATTAACAATATACAATTTAAAATGCATTGATATTAGTTAATTAAAAATATTAATTAATTAATTATAATTAAATTACTTCCCACCCTATTCCCCTATAAACCCACAACCCGCTCCTAAAAAAAATAACACAATTATGATATTTACCAAATAATTATTAATAATTAACAACCAATTAATAACTAATTAATAATTAATGAATTACCACAATTAACAATATAAAATATTCAATACATAAAGATTAATTAATTAAATGTATTTATTAATTAATTATAATTAAATTACTTCCCACCCTATTCCCTATAAACCCACATCCCGCTACGGAACAAAAACGCAAAATTTAATTAAAATAAATGAATAACTTCTAAAAATTATTATTACATTTATTATAATTAAATTACTTCCCACCCTATTCCCCTATAAACCCACAACCCGCTACAAACCTAAAATGCAAAATTTACTTTAAAAAAAATTAATAACTTCGAAAAATTGAACACATATATTAAAAAACAAATACAATACTTACACAAAAAAATTTAACACATACATGTAAAATACACACTAAAATACATAACACTAAATCAAACAACGATATTTTTAACAACGATATTATTGTTAACGACATTAATTACTTCGATATTTTGAAAAACGATATTACTTACCTTCAACTCTATTTTCTTGACAACGATATTCTGACTGTCGATATTTTTGTAGTCCGTTATTACTGCTACTCGATATTTCCAACTCAATATCATGTCTGTCCACTGACATAGCACACAGCAAAGTCCTTCTACTTTCCTTGGCAGAAACAGCAACTGAAGGCCAACCCCAGACACACAGCAAGGGCAGTACTTCTCCTCAGTCTCTCCAGCTCTTCTCCTTGGCAAAGGTTCGTCTTGCAATCCAGGAATGATCTAAAGTTCAGGGGTTTTAGATCTAATACTTATACCCCAAAATGTCTTTGTTCTCTTTGTGAAATGGGCTCTGAGCTCAGTTCAAACCTGTTCTGGGGGGCACTCTGCAAGTGCACAACAACATCCATTGTCAGTGTGAGCCTTGGCTCCAGACACACCACAGGGGGGCGGAGCCAGCATTGTGGAAGGCAGACACAGTCCTATTCAGGTACAGGTGCTACTCCTCCCACCACTACAAATGCAGGTCAGGCCTATTCAGCCTAGTGTTGACTCATCCAGACTCCTGGAGCCACTGCACCTCCCCAGCCTCTGTCACTCCAAAGTCAGACAGTCAATCCACAAACAGGCAGAGGCACACAGGATGGTTGAACAAGAAAATAGCCACTTTCTAAAAGTGATATTTTCAAACACACAATTTAAAAACCATCTTTACTAAAAGATGTGTTATTAAATCCTGAGTTCAGGGATACCAAACTCCATTTTTCTATCTTATCCCTATGGGAAGATATGCTTGTAAAATGTTAGAAAGCCTTCCCCATTCTGTCCTATGGGGCAAGATAGCCTTTCAATAGTGAAAACCGAAATTGGCAGTATTTCACTACCTTGTTAAAGTCCCTCGCCTTCGGCTCAGGCCTTTAACGCTGGAGCGGGCCTTTAATAGCCGATATAGCCCACTACGGCGGGCTATAAGGCTATATTAATAACTTACACTCCTCCTACCTTCCTTTCTTCACACATAAACCTGTACTGTTGGATCAGTCACACCACACAAATCAGTACCAATGTTCCCGTTGATTGCTATTACCAAATAAAGAGAGTATAACATTACTAGTGTTGATAAACAGCTGATGAAAGCTGATTTTCAGGTTTTCATTTACAATAAAGGCAAAATATGATAATAATAATAATAATAATGATAATAATAATTACTGTTAGTATTATTATTATTATTATTATTCTCATGTTTGCCTTTATTATTATTATTATTATTATTAAAATCATCATCATCATCATTATTATTATTATTATTATTATTATTATCATGTTTGCCATTATTATTATTATTATTATTATTATGATCATAATCACCATCATCATCATTATTATTATTATTATTATTACTCGGAGTAATCTCTTAATATGTGTAATTCTACTGAATTTAATGGTGCTCATTTCATTTACCTCAGAAACTGAAATGTTGAGTTGGTTTAAATTTGGCATTGAACAGTTCCAAACTGCATCCATGTGTATTCCTACCAAACATGTACATGGTCACTCCATTTAGGAAAAGAAATGCCTGATGAAAGAAAGCATCGAATGGCTATGCTTCAGTGCTTTGTAAAAGTCAGGTGGCAAAAAAGGTTAATTTTTTTAGCAGGGAGGCAGGTCCAAAGTTTGCAGACTGGGCAGAGGATATAGAACATCTGACATGTCACACGTACATTGTTGTCACTATTTAGAAGGCCTCCTTTTAGCAGTAACCATGAGGCCAATTCACAAAAGCATTGATTATGCAAGGTAGTAGAACAAAAATAATTTTTTATGTACTCTTACATACCTTTGAGAATTAGCCCAGAAATGTCCAACTTCCTATAGTAATTGCTCAAAGAGGACACAGTCCTTTCTGTTTGTACTAACTGAATATGAATATTTCTTGCATATTCCAATTGTATTGCAAATTTAGATGTTCTGGGCAAAGGGCCAATTAAGAAAAGAATGTAACAGTATGTAAAAGAGTAGATCGAGGCACAATTTCTATTATGCCGGAGTAATAAGAGACATTTGAGTAATTCCGCATTACTCTTTGAAAAGCAATTACTAATAATTATGTGATTACTCCTGCTCATGTCATTTAGAGTAACTTGGGGGGAAAATCGTACCATGAGAGCACAGTGAGTGCGCTTTTCATGTTCTTCTACATTTAGCACTTTCTTGGTGTAAAATGCATCCTTACATTCATTTTTGACGTGAGAGTGCTTTTTCTGCTAACAAAATATTACTGAATGCCAGTAATAAGCTGGCGGAAAATCTTACCCCCAGAGCACATTTAGCGAGCATGAGTGGCTGCTTGCTAAAACTATTCATGTTCTGTTGCACTTAGCATTATTTCTTACTGCAAAATGCATTCTCGTTTGATTTTGGATGCGAAGGGTCATTTTTGTGCTAAGAAATAAAGCTAAATGCAAAATTACTCTTCTCATGTAATTCAAGCATAATATTGTGGCTTTCTAAGATAATTCCATGTGATTATGTTACATGGAGTTACACGAGTTACACCCACCCCTCTAAAAGAGTACTAAAGGGGTACTACCTTATACACTCCAAACTGTCTCTGAATATGCCATTTGCCTGTAGCAATATGTTAGGAATAGGGTTATTAGGTTGGGAAGGAGTATCTCTACCAACTTAAATACACTGCGATTAGGTCAACACACAGGTCTGAGAAAATCTCTGTTCAGGCCCTGGTAGCTATGTCACATGCAGAGAAGTCTGTGTTAACTTCAAGCAAGAGCAAACATTTTAAAGTAAAGAACATAACAGAATAAAATTCCCAATAAAAAAAAAACATTTAATGAACAAACAAAAAATCAAGATAATTAAAATATGGTAAGATGAATCAAGAGTGATAAGAGGTGTTAATGTGTTAGGGGTAAAGTGCCAAGAAAAACTAAAGAGTCAATCAACAACCACTATCCGTGGCTAGCTGAGACTTGGGAGCAATTTCAGGACAACCAGGATGGAACAGAGGGCGAATATACCAAGCAGGTCATTCTGGTCAAAGTTTCACCTTTGATCAAATATGAATGAGTACCTGTCCTCCAAATTCTAAATTAGGCCCAAACTCTCTAAAAGAGAAGTCACGTTTTCTAACAGGACAAGGTCCAAAGCTATGGCTGGTTAGGGTCCCTTGAAGTTAGTGAGCTCCTGCTGAATCCATTGATTCTGGCACCAAAAGCTCCAAGTTGGAGAAACTGGATTTCACAGCTTTTAAGGTTGCTTCATGGGTCCAATGCTTATATTGGAGACTGTCATTTTCTTGAACTCAAAATGAGGCAAGTCTGCACTTAACAGCCAGACAGTCTTCACGATGTTGGATACCTTTTTTGCAAGTTCCCACTCAGCTAGGTTTCAAAGTGATAGAAATCTGCAAGCGAGATGAACCTGGTTTTCTTACCCTCTCTGGGTACAACCTTCCTGGGTAAGCCTCACCATCTTGTTCCTTTTTCTCCAGCCCTTCATAGATGGAAAAAATATTTAAGTCCCAACTTTTTCAAAATGCCTCCACTGCAGTCCTGCTGCCATTGCTCCTCATGGAAGGCTTCTGGACATCAGGATCTAGAGGAACAACAAGTTTTTTCAGTGTTTGCTTGAGACCTTCTCTTCTGGTTGGAGTAATGAGTCAGGAGTCAGGAATCAGGAGTTTTCTTCCAGCAGGGCTTTCTTCTTCATGTCTAGGAATTGTCAGTGATGGTGGAGGTTGAGGTGCCAGATTCATGCTGTGTACTAGCAAGTGATTTGAGAAATTCCACCACTCAAACCTATTTGTTTCAGAGTGCCTGTCCTTCAGTTGTAGCACATCCTCTTTGCCTTAATATAACATTACTTAGGAGCCCATAGTTCAAGATAGCAAAAAGAACCTATCTGCTACACGGCAGACCTGTTTTACCCTTCCTAGCCTTCCCCATTCAGATAAGCTCTCCTATCATTGGAAAGGTTCACAACTCATTCTCTCCATTACTTTTGCTGGAGGCTGGTTGTCTGAGACTGAAAAGAAAAAGCCCTCCCTGACATCTCCAAGTCAAAACAGGTAGTGTTCTTCCAACTGCTCATTCCACTCTCTCATAGCTAATCCCTGCTAAGTGGTTAGCAGTTAATTCCCATCTGCTTTTCCCGGGCTCAGAGGCAGCTATTGCCTTATGAGCCAGGGTTGTTAACTGTTCCAAATAATTAAATGTATTCTAGCTCAGGAAGTATGATTGGTGGGAGAACGGTTTTAAGCTAATCCTGGCTCAGGCAGCACAAAGCAAATATTTTCAATGTCACTTTTCCACATAAGTAATAAAAAACCTGTTTCCACCATTAAATCAAATGTTTAAAATTAAGCAGCAAATAACTTTGGAAGATTTATATACAATGTTTCTAAGCAGAGATAGAAAATAAAGATTTTAATACCATCTAACGTCTAACAAAAACTTCCATAGTCAAATAGCTTTTGGGTTTATTTTACTGTGGGAGCAAGCTAACCACAATGTTCAGTATGCCCTATTTTTATATATGCTCCCTGTCCTGTAAGCTTACAAAGCACATTTTAGAGGTAACCTATGAGTACATAAAAATAGTTTTTTCTTATATGGGAAAGATATTTTCATTCCCATGTGTTACTGCTGGGCATTTACACTACAGCCCAGCTACAGCCTTAGCAGAGATATGCTTTTGTATGCATTTCCCTCGTTTGTAAGATTTGTGAGCATGAAATAGATTTAAATGATATAAGAAAGGGCTACAGGAAGTAAGCATGCCATACAAAAACATGAGAAGCACAATGAAGCCACTATTCAACACTTCAATGGGATACTGGCCAGCCTAGTTCTACAAAAAAACCCACATGACTATTTTGGGCGACTTTAACCTACACTTCGACATACAGGACGGCCCCTCCGTCAAAAAGCTAAAAGCAGATCTTGAGGCATTACAACTAACCCAACTTGTATCAACCCCCACACATGAGAAAGGGCATACTTTGGACCTCATTTTTTCCAATGACCCTCTGGTTACTCTTTCTAGAATAATCCCGGTTCCGTGGTCCGATCATTGTCTTATTCTCTTTAATCTTCCCAAACCTGGCCAACAGATCAAGGGAAGGACCCAGATGAAGGCCATAAGAAGATGGCCGAAGCTAGATCCTGGGACTTGGGAAACCGTCCTGTAGGATACAACTCCTAAATTTGTAGGTAATCTAGAAGAGGATTATCAGCAATGGGAAAATTGAATCACCCAGTCACTAGATGCATGCATTCCCAAAACTAACTCTAGACCTAAAACACATACAAAACAAGCCTCTTGATACAATGACGACCTCTTTGCAATAAAAAAACATTGCAAGAAATTAGAAAGAAGCTGGAGAAAGGAATTTGACCCGGCACTTAAAATAAAATATAAAGCTTTAATCAGATCCTATCACAACGAAATAAAGAAAGTGCTGGCCAAATTCTATGAGGAAAAAATCACTCAGGCTTTGAACTCCCCAAAAGAACTATATAGAGTGGTTAAAACCCTATCAACTCCACTTGATAGTAACACCGTTCCCCAAGCCACAAAAGAAAGATGCAACGATATAGCATCCTTCTTCCACAAAAATGTGTCCGATATTTAAGATCAATTCCAGATCAGTCCCGAACCTGCGCTATGGGAGGTAACTAAGGGCAGGGATATGCCACCGCCTCCAATTCTAGCAAAATTCCCTACGCTTGACAAAGAGACAATCCATAATCTTATAAAGGCAACCAAATCCATATCTCCATTAGATCCTGCTCCCCCACATACCTTATCCAAAGTGGCAGAGGTCATATTACTGTCACTTATGGAGCTTCTTAATCTCTCACTAGAGGCGGGCTTGGTCCCTAAGCAATGGAAGCATGCAGTAATTAGGCCGTTATTGAAAAAACCTCACCTAGATCCAGAAATCCTTGCCAACTTACGACCCATCTCATTACTCCCTTTTCTAGGAAAAGTACTACAGAAACATGTCAATCGGACATTAGCAAACTTTCTGGAAAATATCAAAATTCTTCATCCAACCCAGATGGGCTTCCATACCCACCATAGCACGAAAGCAGCACTTCTGGTGGTCAAAAAAAGCTCAAAGCTATACTGGATAATGGAGGCTCAGCCGCCATCCTACTACAGGATTTAAATGCGGCATTCGAAACAGTGGATCACAAGATCCGAAGAGATAGACTTTGCGAGGTGGGAATTCAGGGCAAAGCGTTAGATTGGCTCACCTTGTATCTGGAAAACAGATCCTACCAAGTCATGGACAAAGGCTGCCTCTCTGACAGGTTTCCAACGATTTGTGGTGTCCCTCAGGGATCATCTCTCAGCCCCACGTTGTTCAACATATATGTGTGCCAGCTTGCCACCTTAGTGGAGGACTTTAACCTTTCAGCGGTCTCCTATGAGGATGACACCCAGCTGGTTGTTTCTCTTACAGAAGACCCTCATCCAGGAAATAAACATTTGGCACCCTGTTTGGATAAACTGCACCGCTGGATGTCAAGCCGCAGCCTAAAGCTGAATGGTGATAAGACGGAATTAATGATCGTTGGAAACCAGGTCATACACAGACCTCTGATCAGCAGGCCTGTTGACATGCCCCCCCCCCCCCTGTTACCAAACCGGTGATAAAAAATTTGGGAATCTGGTTGGAAAATTTGCTAGCAATGGACCACCAAGCAAATAAATCGTCTGCCATCTGTTTCTCTTTACTCCGAATGCTCAGGAAGATACTGGTATTGATCACAGAGCATCTAAGGAAAACGGTCATTCAATCCCTCATAGTTTACCGTCTGGATTATGGCAACTCACTTTATGTGGGAACACCCAAATACGTAATAAAGAGACTTCAGACTGTGCAAAATGCGACAGCAAGGCTCCATCTAAAGATTCCTAGCTATGTCTCCACAAGAGAACCCCTCAAACAGCTGCATTGGCTCCCAATTGAGGCAAGGATTAAGTTTAAATCCCTCTGTATTGCTCATAGGGCCATAAATAACAAGGGCCCAGTAAAGCTCAGAGAGTTGGTAACCATTTATGTTCCAACTAGACACCTGAGATCTCGCATCTTCATTTCCTCAGTACAACCATGGTAAAAAGGATGAGATGGGGAGGAAGATCGTTTGCACACGTAGTACCGAAGTTGTGGAACGATCTTCCACCCAGTCTCAGAGCACTGGAAAATGAACTTTCCTTCAGGAAGAAACTTAAGACATGGCTGTTTCCCCGTTAATGTACCAGAGGCCCTACTCTCAGCACAGTACTCACCAGCGCGTGGAAGCCTTCGGGTAGCCATGCGCTTCACAAAACATAAACATAAACATAAACACATAAACATAAGGTGGAATTCACAATAACTAGTAAAGTGAGGTGATTGGTGGAGCATGTGGTGACACACAAGCACCTGGTTTGGTTATATCTTTTTTACAAGTATGTTGACAGCGCATGTGCAGCTTTGTAAGGTCTGTGTCATTATTTTTAGGCTGAGAAGTGATTAAGGATCTCTTTATGTGGCGATCCTGAAGAAGGCGGCAGTTGCTCGCTGAAAGGAGTGTATATTTGAATTTATGCAAAAGCCTAGGAATCAATTGGAAAACGTAGCTAAAAATTGGTTATAAAAAATTATGACATAGATGAAACTGTATCAAAATACAAGAAAGTAATTTGATGTGTTAATAAGAGATCCTTGTTAGGACATGAAAATGGTAAATTTATCTAAAAACTGGTAATGACCTTTGTCTTCACTATATGGTGAACATATTAAGATACTTTCAATGTGCTGATAGGAAGACCCGTTTTATTGTTGCTATGTAATTTAGGAGTGTGAAACTGAACATTGGGTATGAATTATCGAGTAAATGATGGGTTGGCTAAAATGTTGTGGAAGTATGTAAAGGGTATGTGATTTTTTTTAATATAAAGAAAAAGAACACTTCTCACATGTTTGACTCAATTGAAGTGATATTGTAATAATATGTATTTTTTATTTTATGCACAATTTTGTAATGAAAAATAAGATGTCAATTGAATTTTCAATGCATTGCATGAAAATATATATGATGACAAGGAGATAGTAAAGGAAAAATATTCAAAAGCGGATCCGATTTTGCTGTCTGGGTCACATAAATACTGGAATGAGTGACTGATTAAATGTTGAACTGAATGTCCGGGGGACATTTTCTAATTATAGTTGTTGCCCTGCCCCAGGAACCATAATCCTTTAAGCGGGGGGTCCTGTTTTTTTACATGTTACATGAATGAGATCCACTGAACTTTTTAGGGCCGAGATTTCCCTATATGAGTGACTGCTGTATCTAAGTCTTGAGTAAAGTACACTAGACAGTTTCTATTCTCTGAAGCAGTTGTCTCTCTGAAAGAAGGTTATTGACCTCGAGTACAGCAGCAGGAGAGACAACGTGTGCATCTCAGGTGTACCAGAACAATTGGAGAAAGAAGACATGGCAGGATTCCTGGAAAACATTCCACAGAACGTGCTCAAGATCACCTTCACCCCGCTAGTAGAATTTCAGAGGGCACAGCGTGTGAGTGCAGGAACAGCGTGCTCTCTACTCAATCGAGGAATATTCTGGTGTGTTTCCTTTGATATCAGCAGGCGCAGTAGGCCATTATGGTGGCAAAAACTCATGGCTGGTGCATGTTTGGAACTCAACAAATCTACATCTCAGGAGACTGCTTGCAGGATACTAATGCCTCCAAAAAATTATTTCTCTCTCTTTGTCTGAAGCTTTGTAAACTGTAGATTTTCTATGGGTTATTAGACCTTGCGCTGATGCTGATCAACATATAAGGCCATACTAAGGAATGCAATGACCCTGAGGATCTAGAGTCTTTCCTGGATTCCCTAGACCATGGAGAACAAATATCCACTGAAGGCACGACTGGGCTGTCGGTGACTGGGAATAACTTCCTTAGTGATCAGGACACCCATGGCAGTGATGACGAGGAACGTGCGAGAATGGAAAAGGTCACCAAAGCCTGGTCCAGGGAAGAACCATCAAGACATTCCCTGAACAAAGCAACCAGAAACAAGTCGAGGTTGTCTCTTAAAATTTGACCTAGAGCACTATGGGCAACCTGAGTGACTATGGACCTAAGCCTGGCAGTCTCACTGTTAATGCGTCTCACAGAATATGCATAAGAAAATGTTGTGATTGGCCTGGGTTGAGGGGTCTAAACGAAAGTGCTTTGCAGCCAGCAGTGGTATATATGGCTGATGGTCTGCCCTGAGAGCCCTCAGATGTGGAGGATTCAGGGATTGGCTATGTCAATCATAGTGACATTGGACCTTCAGCCTTACTTTCTGACAATCTTTCAATTCATTGAGAGAGGATCGCTTCTGGAGGCCTGTCCAATGACACAGCTATGCAAGGATTGACAGTGATGTTACCTGTCTTCTGTACATTGTTTGGTGTACCCTTAATTTGTGTATGGTGGCAACCTGTATAGCTCACAAATGGATCCCACAGGGTACTACAGGTATGTCAATTCTGAAGGGCAGACTACAATGAGGGCTGATGGGTGGAAACTTCCTTAGAGAAGATCGCTGCTTTTTTGTAGATAGCAGAGTTACGGGTGAGGACGTTGCAGTGCCCCTCAGTTTGTTGTGCACACAAGGGCACCCAAGTGCTTAAATTCCAGATAGTGCCCTCACTGGGCTTCAAATGATTTGTTCTATGATTTAGTTCCTGCTTTATTACACACTTACCCTGTAGCTAGGCTAGACTTTGTCAGGGGCACAGCTTTCCTCTCACTCAACCCCGGAGCTAGGTCTTGTCTCAGCACCGCTGGCTCTAACTACATGTAGTAGAGCCAATATCCCATATTTGGCTGCACATGTCTTACCTGTCTTAGCCGCATTTACTGATTGCTGCCCACCTTCTGTTTTAAGATGTCTCCAGCCAGCCTAAATATGGTTTCACTTAGTAGCAAATATCTTTATTCGATTTTACATTAAAACCATAAAAGCACATCATGTACAGTTCATTAAAAAAATAGAAAGGAAAAATTAGTTAAGGAAGACGAGACATGGTTTCACTTAGTACCAATGGATCAACTAGCACCAATGGATCAACTAGCTTTGTTAAACACAACAAGATTCTGATGCATTTAAAATCTCACTGCCAGAGTATTGCTCTTATTCAAGAGACATACCTTACTGAGACTGAATGTGACAAATTGAAAAGAGATTGGGTTGAGATGGTGGTTTATGCATGCTCTGCACATGAACAAGGTGCCCTTCCCCACACTACTTTAGAGCATAGGAAAAGATGGAAAGTCATCTGAATTCATAGTCAAGATTCTTTCTATTGTTTGGCAAAACAAAAGTTTTACTTGGTGGAAACTGGAAACATAACTTCTGATATGATCCATGATCGGACAGGCTGACCGGACAATCACCATGGCTGAATAGAGGAATCTTAAGTGACTTATTGTCGGACCATGTACTGAGAGAACCTTGGAGACTGACACACCCTGATGACAGGGATTACACATTTACATTGTGCGTTCATGGTACACAAACATGATTCAACTTTTTACTAATCACTAATGCTGCACCACCTAACTAGGATCAGCATAATTCCCTATCCAGTCACTGAATCGCATCTTGATAGATCTCTCCCTTGAATTAGGCATTACCCCAAACCTGGGTCAATGGCATATGAATGTGGCCCAATATAGGGACCCCCAAAATAAGACACAGTGAGATAATTCCTTCAGGGCTACCGTGGCTGATCAGGTGAATACTTTACATGCTGACTTTAATGCGACTCATGACCAGAACACGCTTACTTTCCTAAAATGAGCCAAATTGCACTAAAAATGTGTGCAGAACATACTCTCTTTCGACTCAAACAGATACACTATGAAAGGGCAGAGAAGGCAGGGAGACTTCTAGCAACTCAATCAAAACAGGCTGAGAGCTCTAGAACTATTCCAGCCATAAAATATACTTGAGAATAACCTTGTCACTGACAAAGGGGACATTCTTTTAGCCTTTAATGATTGCTATAAATTGCTTTACACTTCAGGCGAAGTTGATTGCTTAGAGGAGAAGTCTATGTTGATGACCGACATCTTGATTAAGAGGTTTGAGGTCTGCAAGGCAAATTGCCTTAGGACTAGCAATACGGTGACTAATGAGAACCCAGGGGGATGCCGGATTACTGATAGAATTTTGTAATATTAACATATCAGTCATGGTACCCCTGCTTTGTAAATCATTCACAGAGATGACTGTAACTGAGAAATTTCCTGATGAATAGTCACAACCATATCTGAGTCACATACAAATAATGTAAAATCTGCTACTCTGTGGCCATATCTTTGTTAAATGTAGATATGAAGATACTGGTGAGAATCCTAGCTTCGCATCTTAAGAAGGTAATACATTGTCTTAGACATCCAAGCCAGATGGGTTTTCTCCAAAACAGACATCCAGTAACCATCTGAGAACCATTTCCCACCTGCTATGGCAGATCTGTTCCGATGAGGATGCTAAATGCTCATCTCATTAGATGCCTAAAAGACATACTAAAGAGTGTAATGGTCATATTTGATGCAAAATATGGAAAGAACGGGACTAGGAAAGTCCTTTATGAGGAAAGCCCAGCTCCTCTGTATCAGTCCCATAACGTCGGGGAATTATGGAGGGTCACATCCCAATTCTTCATAATTCAGCACAAGATGGGGTGTCCATTATCCCCACTTCTACTTCTGACCAAGCAGGAACCTTTAGCTATTACCCTGTGATGGGATGCACAAATTAAGGGCTACAGATGGCAGCGGGAGAACAGAAGGTGTTTTATTATGTGGATGATATCTTAGTCACCTTCTCATAATAATAATAATAAGATTTGTATAGCGCATAGTTCCTTCAGACAAAGTGTTGCAGCACTGAGGGTCTAGCTCCAGAGATCAAAAAAGCACACCAAAATTAAAAAAGGTTGGGTAAAGCCAACCTAAATAAGCAGGTTTTTAAGTTTTTACAAAACAATGCTTTTGTTTTTGCCTGTCTTATATGAAGGGGAAGGGAGTTCCAAAACTTGGGTGCTAAAAAGCTAATAGAGCTGCCCTAATGTGAGCTTTCTTCACAGTGGGGACACAGGCCAAGAAAGCCCCCGCAGATATGAGACACTTGGAGTTAGAGCAAGGCTTGATGAGGGGGTGCAGATGATGATCACCCTTGTTCATAAAAGCCCTGTTGCAGTAGCACAGGGATTTAAAAGAAAAAAGCTTCTCCAAAGGAAGCCAACACAATTTAGAGAGTGCAGAACCCATAGAGGCTTGCCTCAGAACGTTCAACAACAGACGAGTTACAGAGTTCTGCACATGTCAAAGTCTCATTAAGCAAGATTGAGATACTCCTAGATATAAGATGTTGCAGTAGTCCAAAGCAAACACAAGGAGATGAAGGACGGAGCAATGAAACTTTTCAGGCACTCATCCCCAGTCACAGACATGGGTTGAATCCATCATCGTTCTTTAGCTCACTTCACTACCCCAGTTCAGACCCAGCCATATGCAAATCAGTCTTGACCCTGTTTCTTATGGGAACAGTCCAGCCCGAACTTCCAAGCCAGGTCTTCACTGGACCAGAAACAAGCATCCTGGGACTGGTTTCGGGGTAACACCCCTCATCAGCCAGGCTAGCTTGAATCTAGTGGCAAAGTGAGCAAGGGACCCACGTCTGGGCATACCCTGCCAACTTAGGGCAAACAAAGCATATGGCTGGGTCTGAACTCCATCAATCAATCAGTCAGGGGTTTATAAGCACGCTACTCACCCATGAGGGTCTCAAGGTGCTAGGGGGGTGCAGCTCTGGGTCAGCCGAAGAGCCAGGTCTTGAGGCTCTTCCTGAAGTTGTGCAGGGTAGGGGAGCGTCTGATGTTGACTGGGAGTTCGTTCCAGGCTTTGGCTGGGATGTAGGAGAAGGCTCTTCCCCCGGCTCTGGTTCTGCGGATGCGCGAGGTCATTGCTAGGGCGAGGTCGGCAGAGCAGAGGTTTCTTTTGGGTGCGTGGAAAGAGATTCTTTTGTTGAGGTATTTGGGTCTGATGTCATGGAAGGATTTGTAGGCGTGGATGAGTAGTTTCAAGGTTACTCTCTTCTCGCTGGGGAGCCAGTGTAGGTCTTGCAGGTGTTGGGTCATGTACTCGTGTCGTGTGGTGCCGAGGACGAGTCTGGCTGCGGTGTTGTGGATGGTCTGGAGTTTCTGTAGCAGAGATTTGTTCATTCCCGTGTAGAGGGTGTTTCTGTAGTCCAATCTGCTGGTGATGATTGCCTGGGTGACGGTTTTTCTGGCTTCGGGTGGGATCCACTTGAAGGTCTTGCGGAGGATGTGGAGGGAGTTGAAGCAGGTGGAGGCAACAGCGTTCACCTGGCGAGTCCAGAATAATACCGAGGTTCTGGGCGTGGTCCATCGGGGTGGGTGGGCATCCGAGGGCGGCGGGCCACCAGGTGCTGTCCCATGCGGTGGGGGAGGGTCCAAGGATGAGGACCTCTGTTTTCTCTGAGTTCAGTTTTAGGCAGCTGTCGCTCATCCAGGCTGCGACGTCTTTCATTCCTTCTTGGAAGCTGAGTTTGGTGTCTTCCGGGTTCTTCGTGAGGGAGAGGATGAGCTGGGTGTCTTGTCGGCATATGATACTATGCTGAGCCCATGCTGTCTGAAGATGGCGTCAAGGGGGGCCATGGAGATGTTGAAGCACGTGGGGATGAGCGATGATCCTTGGGGTACTCCGCAGTTGATCTCTGTGGGTTCGGAGAGGAAGGGTGGGAGTCTGATCCGTTGGGTTCTGCTGGTGAGGAAGGGGCGGATCCAATTGAGGGCGAGTCCTTATATGCCAGCATCGTGGAGTCTGGCTGCAAGAGTGCAGTGGGAGACTGTGTCGAAGGCGGCGAAGAGGTCTAGCAGGATGAGGGCCGTGGTGTGTCCTTGGTTGAGTAGCATGCGGATGTCGTCGGTGGCGGCGAGGAGGGCGGTCTCGGTGCTGTGGGTGCTGTGGAATCCAGACTGGGAGGAGTCGAGAATGGTGTTCTCTTTGATGAAGGTGGTCAGTTGTGCGTTAACAAATTTCTCTGTGACTTTGGCTGCGAAGGGAAGGATAGAGATGGGCCGGTAGTTTTTCAGGTCTGTCGGGTCAGCCGAGGGTTTCTTGAGGAGGGGCTTGACCTCAGCCCCTTTCCAGTCATCAGGAAAGATGCCAGATTTGAAAGTGGCGTTGATGGTGCGGCGTAGTTCGGGCGCCATGGTGGCTCTGTGGAAGTTGTGGGGCGGGCAGGGGTCCGTAGAGGGCTCCTGAGAGGGTGCTTTTCATGGTCGCGGTGGTGTCTTCGGTGGTGACCGGTGTCCAGGTGGTGATGGTGGGCTGGCTGTCGCTGCTGGAGGGGCTGGTGGTTTTTGGAGTCTATTCTCTGAAGTTGTCGTAGAGGGCCTTGATCTTTAGGTGGAAGGAGGAGCCGAGGTCCTGGGACGGTGTGATGTCCGTAGCTTCGCTGGGGGTTTGGTGAACTGCTGGATGATGTTGAAGAGTTCCTTTGAGTTGCTGGCGTTGGTGAGGATTTTATTCCTGATGAAGGTCCTCTTGGTGGTTCTTATGAGTTGGTGGTATTCTGTAATGGCGTGCTTGTAGGTGGACTGATCTTCGGTTGTTTTGCTGTTTCTCCATCTTTTCTCGAGCCGTCTGCATGAGCGTCTAGCTTCTGTGAGGTTGGTGGTGAACCAAGCGGCCTTCAGAGGGCGGTGTCTGTTGAGGCGGGGAGCGAGCTTATCTGCACTGCTGGAGATCTAGCAGTGTAGATCCGTGGCTGCAGAGTTGGCGTCGGTCGTGATGGAGGGGGGGTGATGGATGAGGATAGAATTGAGGACCTCGTCTGTGACCTTGCTCCAGTTCCTTCGTGGCGGGTGTGGGGCGGGTTTGTGAGCGGTGGAGGTGCTGAAAGAGAAATGTACGCAGTGGGGGTCAGTCCAGAGGGGCTGCGAGGTGTGGCTGAAGTGGATGTTGGTTCCTCCTGTGAAGATGGGGTCGAGGATGTGTCCGGCCTCTGGGTGGCAGTGGTGACGAGCTGCTTCAGTCCGAGGTTGGCGAGGTTGTCCAGGAGGGCGGTGGAGTCCGGGTCGCTGCGGTTGTCGAGGTGGAAGTTCAGGTCTCCGATGAGTATGTAATCCGTGGAGGCGATGGTGTGGGGCGCGATGAGGTCGGCAATGGCGGTGGTGAAAGGAGGTCGGGCCCGGGGGGTCTGTAGGCAAGGGTGCTGTGGAGCAGGGTTCTGGGGCTGGTTCGGACCTGGAAGTGGAGGTGTTCAGTTTTGGTGAAAGGGTCGCTCGTGCTGGAGGTGGAGAGTAGGAGGGAGCTCTTGTGTGCGAGGGTGAGTCCTCCTCCTTGGCGGTGGGGGCGGTCTTTCCTCTGTATCTTGTAGCCGGCAGGGATGGTGGTGGTGATGTCGGGGGCAGAGGTGGCATTAGTCCAAGTTTTGGTGAGGATGGCGACGTCTGGCGAGAGGGTGTTGAGGAGGTCCCAGGTCTCTATGGAGTGTCTGTGCAGGGAGCGCACGTTGAGGAGGATGCATTTCAGGGCTTTGTTGGTGCGGGCGTCCGGCGTGGGTGCGGAGGCACGACGGGGTGCTGTGGATGGTGAAGGAATGTCAGCAGTTTCTGCAGGAGAATTGGCCGTAGGTGGTGTTCGGCGACAACAGTTGGCAGTTGCTGTTTCTACCGGGGTTGAGTGCGAGGAGGGTAGCAGGGTTGTAGCGATGGATGGTAGGAGATCCAGGGTCCCTGGCGCTGGTTGCGGTTGGGTCGCAGACGGGCGCAGACGGGGTTGCCTTTGACATGCCTTTGGCACGCCAGTGGCGGGCCCGCTGCGCACGTCCGCTGCAGTCGGCAAGGGGGGAGGGACTCGCAGCTGGGAGGCGGGAGCGAGAAATCGGCAGGGGCAGCAGGGGTAGCAGCGGCAGGAAGGGAAAACGGGCGGAAAGGGGAAACTGGCAGGAACAGGAAAAGAGAGGGCAAAAATAGGAGGGCAAGACAAATAAAAACAGGCACAGTTACAATAGTGTGCAATTACAATACAATAAAACAAGGACAGACCCAGAGACCGAACGGAATGGGCACAATGCAGTGGGACCAGCAGAAGAGCAAGCACGGGCAGCGGGCAGCGGCACTTACCAGCAGAGCTGCAGGGGGAGAGAGCAGGTCCCTGACCAGGAGGTCAGAGGTCCTGCTCGTGCTCCCTCGCAGCGGCCGCCATTAAGTGGGGAAGGGGGGAGGGACTCACAGCTGGGAGGCGGGAGTGGGAAATCGGCAGGGGGGAGGGGCTGTGGGGGCAGCAGCGGCGGGAAGGGAAAACGGGCTGGAAGGGGAAACGGGCAGGAACAGGCAAAGAGAGGACAAAAATACGGGAGGAAGACAAATAAAAACAGGCACAGTTACAATAGTGTGCAAATTACAATACAATAAAACAAGGACAGACACAGAGACCGAACGGAGCGGGCACAATACAGTGGGACCAGCAGAAGAGCAAGCAAGGGCAGCAGGCAGCAGCACTTACCAGAGGAGCTGCAGGGCGAGAGAGCAGGTCCCTGACCAGGAGGTCAGAGGTCCTGCTCCTGAACTGGGGTGGCGAAGTGAGCTAAAGAACGATGATGGATTCAACCCAGATCTGTGATTGGAGGTGATTGTCTGAAAAGTTTCAGCACTTTGTCCATCATCTCCTTGTGTTTGCGTTGCAGTACTGCAGCCTGGAGATAACCTGTGACTGGACTACTGTTTTTCTGACAGATTCAGGCAAGAGGCAAATTATGTTTTTAAGAGATTTTAGAATCCCAAAACATTTGCCTGACATGGCCGTAATCTGGCTTTTGAATATGTTTTTCATCAAACCAGATGCCTTGGTTTTTAACCCTAGTCTTTGGCAAAGGTAGAGGTCCAAGTGAACTAGGCAGGGCCAGATCAAGGGTTGCTTGCTTAAGATGAGGACCTCTGTTTTCCCTGCGTTTAGTTTCAGGCAATTAAGGTCCATCCACTTAGCGATTATGACAAACAGATGCTCATTGAGACAGCCGTACTGGCTGCATTCTGTGAGATGGTGACAATAAGCTGAGTATCATCGGCGTACGATATGATGTCAAAGCTGTGACGTTCAATGATGTCAGCCAAGGGGCGCATAAATAGATTGAATAGTGTAGGTCTCAATGAAGAGCCCTGAGGTACCCCCTGCTGCAATGGAAAATCCTGAGATTGAAAAGGTTTCTGTAGCACCTGAAAGGTGCATTTTCGAAGAAAAGTGGCAAAGCATTGCAGGGCCTTGTAACCGACAATGCAGCTCCACAACTGCTCAAGTAGGATGTTGTGGGATACAGTGTTGAAGGCTGTACTAAGGTCCAACATCAGTAATGCAGCAGTGTCACCTATGTAAGAATTTTATGAATGGACTTAGAGGCAAGCAACAGGGCAGACTCTGTACTGTAGAGAGGGCAAAAACCTGACTGTGACTTATGCAGAAGCTTCTTAGCTTCGATAAACATCGAAAGCTGCTGGCTAAGATATTTTTTCTGTAACCTTTGAAGAAAAACGGAGGAGCGAAATTGGCCTATAGTTTTCAGGCTTAGTTGGATGAAGTAAGAGCTTTTTAAGCACGGGGATTACCGAAGCATGCTTCCATAGAAGCCGAACCTGGGCCGCTACGAAAGAGCTATTAAGTATTTCACAGAGCACAGGTAGTACTGCTTCTACTTCTCACTCCAGAATGGCAGGGGAGGCAGGGTCGAGGGAAGAGCCAGACTTAATAGACGCCACCAGGGGAGACAGTTCATCAGGCTCGATGGGTTTGAACTGTAGCAGCCGCGTGCTGTCTGTTGAAGGTTTGAACCATAGCTTGAGGCAAAGGGCATTCCTAGAAGCCTCCAAGAAGGAGGAGTAAATGGAAGCTACTTGATCAAAAAAGAACTGGGCAAAATCATAGCTGTTGGAATCCATTCCCGCCTTGATTGAGCGCTTCTCCTGGTTCTCAGGTTACAAAATTAATTGGACTAAATATGAAGTTTTACCTTTGACACGGTACACGACAAAA
The DNA here is from genome assembly GCA_963921515.1 of Calotriton arnoldi. NCBI lineage: Eukaryota > Metazoa > Chordata > Amphibia > Caudata > Salamandridae > Calotriton > Calotriton arnoldi. The sequence continues at coordinate 956,921 of CAWUFW010001167.1, forward strand.
GCCACACTTGGTACTTGGCCTTACTAATGGACTCTTTCTCAACTGCAGTACCTATGGAGGATAAATAGCTCACCACTGTAGAATCTCTTCTCACAGATGACATTTTCTCAAAGGAGAAGGACACAAGTCATTTTTTGAATTACAGAGAGAGTTTGAACTGCCCATTGCCAATATAGGCAGTATTTACAAATATCTCACTGCTTGAAGGCCATATTGGGACATGCCCCAACGGGGCACCCGCTGTACAGAGGTGGCTGGGGAGCTGGCAGGGGCTGTTGGAGCCTTGAGGTTCAACACGCAGCCACAAAGTTTAATAAAGTAGGTGTGGGTACCCCGGCTTGGCACAGGGGTACCCAAAATGTAAATAATAAAAAGTGAATAATAAACTAGAAACATTTTGCTCCACAGTAAGAGCGCCCCATAAAACCCTGAAAGTGCTTTTAGATAGATTTGTTTGGATCCTGTTGGTGCCTCCTAAAGGGCAGGGACACCAGCAACTATCTTTTTAATGTTGTGGGGGTTTCCAAAGAATGCAGCAGTCCCCCAGCAATGTTAAAACACTAAGGGGCATATTCTCAAGGAGCTATCGCCGAGTTATCGGCACGTTATCGCAGCCAAATCCACGATACATTTATCTCCCCATTCCCAAGCTGGTGCTAACAGCCCATAACACCAGTTTACCTGCGATAGCAGTCGCAAAAAAAATCGCCACAGATGCCCCCGGCAACTAACGCTAATGATATGCAGAGTAGGCGTTCCCGTGCATAAAGCCGCGACAACACCACTCCACAACATTCTCAACGACCAGGGGGCGTGGCTACGGCGCGTTGCGAGATGGCTGCCTGGTAAAGGAGCTCCGCAGGCCAGGCCTAAACATCCTACGAATACCATCCTTAAAGCTCACCAGATCTCGATGAAACCGGGCGCACCATCGGCTGGGATCGCCTGGAACACTCGACTGTGAGCTGGAGGCCCGATTGCTGTGGAACGCGGTGCTGGCGAGCGGAATATCAACGCGGCGGGGCCTGAGGGAAAATGGCTGCCGCATCACGCACTGAGGCCGCGTGAAATGTACCTGCCCCGGAGGGTAGCTGACACTGCCGCACCGCGGACTGCACGCCGGGTGCTCGGCTCAGTGGGGCGAGACGACGACGGCGGGAGGAGTGCCCGCGGCTGATCTGGCTGGACATCGGGAGGCGGGGGACAAGATCTGCGACGAGTGACTGCCGCTACGAGGTGCCTCCTCGCGCTGACGCCTGCTGTGGAGGGACGTGTGGCTGAGCGGAGTGGGCGGCGTTGCCTGCTGGCCTACGGAGAACATCGGAAGCAAGGTGAGAGAGGGGGGCCTGGTTTTGGGGTTGGGACTGGACTGGCTTGGGTGACGCGGCCTAGGTCTTGCCTGGCCTAACTGCCTGGTGGGACCCGGAGCTAGCGGCGCGAGTTGGCCGGGCCCGACTGCGATCCCAGGTCCCGCTGACTTCCTCCATCAGGAGGGCTCTCCGCTGTGCTGTTTGGTGCCGGGGGGAGACACCTGAGGTGGGCTACAGACAGTGCCCGGACTCTCTTCTGCAGCGGCAGGGGGCCTTTGTGGTGGTGTGTGTGCCCGCGGGGTCTCCGGTCCCTGGTGCTGCGGCTAGGCGGAGTTCCACTGTGACATCGGCATCGGCTGGAGCGGTCGGGGACTGCCTACCTGCTCACACTCCTCGCCGGAGTGCTCGTGGAGGGGAGTGCAGCCGGGGGCTGGCTGCCACGCATCACCTGCAACACATCACTTGCAACACGGGGACACTCGCTGACCACTTCTGAAGATACTGGGGGTCAGATTGCTGCCACCTACGGATGTGTGCTGCGCCGCGGAGGAGGGTCTTAGCTCTTTGTGGTGTTGGACACGTGCAGCATACATCACTGGCCACTGCGCCGATAGCGACGGCGGCGGAGAATAGAAAACGGCTAGGGTCCCGCATCAATTAGGATACCGCTGAGGCTACCACGCGTTTCGGAGATCACAGACTGGGGCCTGGCTCTGGCGTCGTGGCGCGCCATCCCGGGGCATAGTGCTAGGACGTGCATGACCAACGGTGTTGTGACCAACACGAGACCATGGGTAAGACGGACCCCAAACAGTCCAAGATACCGTTCGAATGCAAACGCCACACTCGCACAATGGAATCGACAACGGAGCTGGGTGCTGCTCAAGGTACAAATGACAGTGCTGATGGTCCTGATGAGGACATGAAAACTATTTTACTAGAAGTAAGAGCTGGTCTAAAAACTATTGATAGCAAGATTGATGCCCTGGCGTCCAGCCTCGACACGGTAAAGAGAACGGTGGACGTCCATGAAACTCGGCTTGATGTTCTGGAGAATAGATTGTCTGATACACAGGACTCTCAGTCGGAATCCAGGACGCAGCTCCTAAATATGGAGAAAGTGATGGAGGTAATAAAGGCAAAAACGAAGATTTGGAGGCACGTTCTCGACGGAACAACCTCAGAATAATCGGTCTTCCGGAGTCGACAGCCATCTCGAGGATGGAGCCCTTCATCGAAAACTTACTGCGGGAGCTGTTTGGTCCGTCACTCTCTCCGGTCATGGTTGTGGAGAGGGCTCACCGTTCACTGGGGCCCCGGCCGGTACCAGGTGCCCCCGCGCCCGATCATCGCACACCTCCTTAACTATGCGGACAGAGATGCTATTCTCCGTGAGGCAAGGGCTAAGAGCCCCATCACGCATCAGGGCAACAATTTGTCCTTTTTCCCGGACTATACTCTGACAGTACAGGCTGCACGTAGGGAATTTGTGCCGACGAAAAGAATTCTGCAGTCTGCCTCTGTGCCCTATGCAATGTTGTACCCCGCAAAATTGAAGATCACTCATGATGGACAAGCACATTTTTTCACGGACGCTAAATCGGCTATGAAGTTCACAAAACATATATGTCCACGTAAGACTCCTCAGGCCGCTTCGAAAAGTTCCACGATGGCATCGACTCTCAGTGATGCTGACTGAGAGTAATGGGCTTGGATGAGCCCTACTGTTGTCTATTCACAGAACGGTGTACATGGGCATAACAGACTGCATGACGGTATGAGGGCCAATAGCCAAATTGTGTAGATACGATACCAGAAACAGCCCGGCAGTACTGTATAAGAATGTATTAGCCCGGCTTATTGTACAGTTACTTGTTCTCAGTACATAGAGAATCTGGATTGGGTTTAGTGCCAATATAGTAGCCTGGCCACCCTGCCGTCTGGTAGGTGTATGGCGTCGTTCCTTCCCCCCAGAGGGTGATCCCCCATTTGGTTGATATCTTATAGGGGGCTTCGGGTAATAATCGGGAGGGTGGGGGGGTCGTATTCTCAACCTAATTGGGAGGTTGTAGTGGGTGTGGGGTGGGTAGAAGGGAGCGTTACTTCCACCGTTACCAACTGTTTAGTTGCATTATGTCAGAAGATTGTTAGCTGCGAATGTATTGACTCTGGACTTGGGGATTGCATTTCTCATACAAGATACCATGATAACCAGTTGCTAGATTCACATGTGACAAACAGCATAGGTGAGGCCCATGGGTGAACGTTACAGATATATTACATGGAACATTAGAGGGCTGAACACCCCGAAAAAAATTCGCCAGGTCTTTGCATATTTGAACCGCCATGGCACTCAGATTGCCCTTTTGCAGGAAACACACCTGACCAAGGCTACAGAGGCGCACATTGCAATTAGATGGGCAGGATTCAAGCTGGCGTCCTCCTACTCCTCCTATGCACGGGGGTTTTAATATTGATAAAGAAGGGTATCCCGTTTACACCACTTAGGACTCACGTGGATAGTGAGGGACGCTGTGCTATGGTGCAGGGTAAATTAGGGAACACACTGATAACTCTCATAAATACATATGGGCCTATAGCGGATGAGCCAGAGGTGTTCCAGCGAATGTATGGCATACTGAGGGAGTGGCCCGAGACAGCCATTATGTGGGGGGGACCTTAACACATACCTGGATCCCACTGTGGACAAATCAAACCCGCAAAGTGTTCGCACGCCTAAAGTGGCTCAGAGCATTAATAATGCACTGGTGGAGTTTGGGCTGGTGGACGTTTGGAGGCTTCGCAATGGTGCCGCAAGGGAAGGCACACACGCTACACCTTCGCATAATAGTTGGTCTAGGTTAGATTACTGGCTCTTGAGTGAGGGTGCGACTGCGTGGGTATCTGCTGTAATTACATGTCCACGCACTCTCTCCGATCACAATCCAGTGCAACTAGATCTCCATATTCCCAGCGTTGTCCATCGCCCCTTTACGTGGCGTTTTTGCTCTGAGGCTCTGCTTGACCCACTGTATAATGACACTATTCGCAAGGCGATCGAACATTACTTTGAGGCCAATAAAGGAACAGTGGATAGCTCGGCAACGTTGTGGGAGGCATTTAAGGTGACGATCAGGGAGTGTGCATTGGCACCACAGCTGGCATACTGAAGGATCTCAGAACCCAACTCACCCAGATAGAGACCAAGTTAAAAACCCTAGAAAGTGTATACACGCATAGCCCCTCTTCGGACACGCTCTCTCGCATTCATGAGCTGGTTCTGGAATACGACAAAATGGCGGAATCGGAAATTCGCTATATATCACGTAGACATGTCGCCAGGAAGTATGGGGAGGGTGGAAGGCCTGGGCGTCATCTAGCTGCAAAAATCAAATCGCGAGTTGATCACCATCATATCAACAAAATAACTGACTCTCAGGGAGGGAGCATTACAATCCTCTGGAAATAGTTGAACAGTTCAGGGGATACTACGCGAATATTTATGCCTCACAGGCTGCGACTTCACAGTCCGCAGTGGAGGAGTATCTGAATGACATCGCCTGCGCATGGCTGGCGGACAATCATAGGGAATACCTGAGTCACCCAATAGAAGAATCGGACATAAGAGCAGCAATCCACGCTTTACCGAACTCAAAAGCACCGGGGCCCGACGGTCTAACAATAGAATTTTATAAAGCGTATACGGATCTGTTAACGCCACACTTATTGGAGATGTATGCAGAGGCCCATGAGGCTGGTGTACTGCCCCCATCTCTGCGGCAGGCTTTAATTGTTACTCTTCTCAAAAAGGATAAGCCTCCTGACGCTTGTGATTCATATCGGCCCTTATCTCTGATTAACATTGACGCTAAAATACTCGCCAAGATCCTAGCTACGAAACTGCAGCCCCTGATGCAGAACCTGATCCTACCGGACCAGTCAGGCTTTATACCAGAGCGATCTACGTCTCACAATTTGCGAACCATCTTTGCGATGATGCATGTTCTTGATCCCAGGCTGCGCGCTGCGGCCGTCCTACTGGATGCTGCTAAAGCGTTTGACTCCATAGACTGGAACTACATGTTTCATATTCTACAGCGCATGGGGTTTCCTCTACTCTACCTGGGTTGGGTGAAGATACTGTACGCAGACCCGTCGGCGAGGGTCCGAGTGGGTGGCCTAACGTCTGAGCCGTTCTCTATTAAGCGGGGCACCCGGCAGGGTTGTCCGCTATCACCACTGCTGTTTGCTATAGCAATAGAGCCCCTTGCATGTGTGATCCGCCAGAGACACAGAGACACGGCTCTAAACTTTAATCACCGTCCAGTTGGAATATCTCTCTATGCCGATGATATGGTGCTTTTTGTTAGAGAACCGGCACGATATCTGGCGCAGGTGCTGAGAGAATACATCAGATTCGGATTGATTTCAGGTCTCACAATTAACTGGGAAAAGTCCATTATCATCCCTCTGACGGCGGCTACCCCTTCCCCACCTCTAGATTATCCGATAGTCTGGACTGCAGAGCCGGTCAAATATTTGGGGGTCTGGATTCATCGAGATCCTGACGTCGTTATAAGGGAAAACTATGGGCGGGCGAGTCTCTCTCTGGACCAACAAATTGAGAAATGGATAACATTGCCGCTATCCCTGGCGGATCGCATCGCAATTATAAAAATGGTGGTACTCCCGCGTTTTCTATATCTCTTTGCTAATATACCGATAAAACTATCACAAGGGTTCTTCAAGACACTACGTACGTCACTGCTTCGCCTGGTTTGGGGGGGTAAACAGGCGCGGGTGGGGTGGAGTACTCTCACATTGGACTATGCCAGAGGGGGATTCAGTGCACCAGACCCTTATATTTATTACTTAAGCGCTCAAGCACAATATGCATACTACTGGTTTAACCCGCACGCCTTTACTCCACATGTGGCGGTTGAAGATGGCGACGCTTCTCCGACCCCCTTGCACGGTCTCATCACTCACACGCGCCGGGGTACCCCTAGAACGGAAATAAACACAATAGACACAACGGTGGCGGCTTGTCAGTCTATCGGACGACTTGCCGGTAAATTGCCCATATATGCCCCAGCGATGCCCCTGGCGCACCATGCGGCATTATCAGTGACGCAGGAGGCAGGTCCGCAGCGACTGCTTCGGGAAGCAGGTATAAATACCATGCAAGACTTGTACCCAGGCGGGGTCTTTCTTGCCCCTGAAGATTTGCGGTATGTTGTTCACCCTACACTGCTCTTTCAGTTCACTGTTCATAGACTGAAGCATGCTATTAAATCACATTATGATACTTACCCAGCCGAACCTCCGGCGCTCCAGTCCCTACAGTTGCTATTGACTACGCCTACACGTACAAAATTAATAACCAAGTTGTACAGGGCCATACGAGCCGAGACGCCCAGCGGATCAGATAGGAGCCTTGAACGCTGGAATGATACATTGACCCCTCCCATCACGCTGGCGGAGTGGGAACAGGTCTGCAGTCTCACGGGCAAGCTCACACCGAATGGAAACCTCCGCATAATACATTTCAAATATCTACATCAGACATATTACACGCCCCTTCGTTTACATGGCTATGGTCTGCAGGACACTAGTGGCTGTAGGAGGTGTGGTCGAGTGGGGGCTGATTTCATGCACCTGGCTTGGGACTGTGGGAGAGTGGCAGACTTCTGGAGACAGGTGGTGCAAACTATACAAGAAATGTCCGGAACAGCAATACAATGTACCCCGATGGTATGCCTTTTATGTTATGTTCCTCATGTGAAGGGGGTCATGGGTAAATATATACGGATCGCATTGTTGATGGCTAAGCGTAGAGTTGCTATTACGTGGGGGGGGACACGGTCGCCGAGAGTGGCACACTGGCTCAGAGACATGGTATACTGCAAAGAAAACCTAGAATTATATGCTGAGGAACTGCCCACGTCTTCCAAACCCACAGATATCTGGGAGCCACTGCGACACTATCTTCAACAGCAGGCCGTGGCAGGTCTACCAAACGGAACTGAGTAACTGTTGTCTATGACAAGGAGTTGGCACACTGATTGTGAGTCAATACTACTGGTATGCTATGTTCTGTTTCTCCCCTTATGGAGTCGAACAACTGCAGCTTATTTGTTTAGTTGGTTTAATACGGTAGCTACACTGCGTGGTAGCATTGATGATTATTTTTGAAATGCAATAAACAGAATAAAAAAAAAAAAACATTCTCAACCACAAGCCTAATCGGCGATAAGATCACAAAACATGCGATAAGGCGCGTTAGCAGCAGGAAATTAACACCTGCTGTTACATGGTGCAAAGTAGGATGACAACCTGCAACAGACAAGGGAGCACAGCCCATAGCCACACATGAAGAACAACAGATGCCATGGAGCCACTCACCATGCATCCCGGAGCCCCGAGAGGGCAACAACACACACCGCCACCACACCCAGGACCCCCCCCGGGCCGCACTCCGGGCACTCCCCACCCACACCCGGACAAAGATATGTCACATCAACCTCACGAAATCATGAACAAAACAATGTGCCCGATGTCGCACAATAACAACACCTAACATACATGTGTCATCAGAAAAATGAGAATCATACATTCATCTTAGACTCAGCAAATAATTGGTTTCTAACAGAATAAACACAAAATAACTATTTTGAAGAGACATGGCGGGTCCTCTCAGGACAATCTGGAAGTCACAGCCTGCAAAACAAATTTCCAGATAAGAAGGTGTGTCATGCGCTCGTCAAAGGACAGAGCGAGCGAGCGAAAGTGAGAGAGAGAGAGAGAGAGAGAGTGAGAGAAAGAGAGGGAGAGGGAGTGAGAGAGCGAAATAGAGATATTGTAGAAGGAGAGCAAGGCCAATCGGGCTCCTGGCTCATACATGCCAACTGTTGTGTGTGTATCGCTAGTGGTGCACACTAAGTCAAAGGCCTGGCATCAATAGCAACGCGAAGGCCACATCACATTTCAAAAATGCAAGCAGTACTCAGACCAACATCAGGAATGAAAGCTCCATTGTCTCAATACACAAGGCTGAAGGACACCTGAACCCCCGACCTTGGTCCTGAATGCGGCTGGCACTCCCTGCGAGAGATACCAAACCAGATTGTGACGACTCCCACACCACGAACTGCGCGAATGAAAGACCAACCTGTCCACACCCCACACACACGTGTCCCTGCCTGAGGCACACCTGCTTGGGATGCCCCTGACACATAAGTAAGAAACAACCCATACGCCCAAACGTTGCACACAAATACGACTCATTGCTCCGAGCAGTGGCATCTCATCCACACAACTGCCGCCTGTCAGAAGTGTGCCGGTGCTACGAGACCAACAAAGGCAATGGCTTGCAATCCCGGGCACATGCACAACCCCTGTCACGTGGAACTGTACCGTGCACGAATGCTGCATCTGTTGGGATCACTGCCACTGGCAGTGTTGCGCATCAGTTACCGTCTGAGTTTCCGTCTTGCGTACGTCACCTGTGTCCAGCCCTGGTTCCACTGTCGATCGTGCACATTCGAGTGGCCCATGGATGTCTGCCTATCCAACACAACGGTAGCTGAACTGGATTATGACACGTGTGTGTGCCCCCTATTGGCCCACGAACATGAGTGTAACCGTGACACCCGTGCATGGGATGCCTTTATATTTGGCATATGTGCAGGCAGTTGGGCATGGGAGATTGCACAACTCCTCATGTGCAGTGACCACATCGAGGCGCTCCCCTATTGGGCTGTGTTGCGGATTGGTGAAACGGCGTGGATGGAGCACAGCTGCCCGGACCATGTATTGGATTGGCTCGCCCTCGCGTACCTTGACCTCGACAACGATGTACTCTTGGAACAGATTGTCCATGAAGCAGCGCTCGCATACATGGACGAGTAACTACATTCCTGCAGCCACAACTGATTGTCACACACAGCACAGGTCCCCACACCTTGTAGCATCTCGGAGGAATTTTCACATATCCCACCACAACAGTGGACATGTCTGCCTTCGCCTGGACTCAGAATGCATGTGCGTGGACCTACATGTGTGTACACACACCTGTGCAAGGTGATGCAGTCCCATGGGCGGAGCAGCACAGCGTCGCCTGGCAACGTTCCAAAAGCGGAGAAACTGCTGGGGGGAGAGTACACACATGACAATGTAGCACGATATGTGACCTTGTAGGATCCCTTCACCTGCTCACTGTCAGCAGAGCACACAGTCAGAGCAGTCCGGTGCTACAGCACTATGCAGATCCCATGGGCTGTGAGGCATGTCCCCTGACACGGGCCTATGAGCAGACGCTAAACATCACATGACTCGTCCAGCAAGGCAAGGTGGGCTGAGACCGTTGACATCCGTAATGAATTGTGTGCACTTTTGCCACCCCATTACTTGCACCTCGACATGTTCCTAAGCTGCCTGTAAGTGTCTTAAACATTGGGCTGCATGTTGTGGCCCTTGCCTTGCCCGTACTGACACGCACATGCTAATAAAGTCTACGCAATTTCACCTGTGTACAACTGTGATGAGTGTTGATTATAATGACAGATCATGTGCCTACATGTGCATTGTCCGTACACAGGGAGGCATTGACTGACGCTTGTGAATTGGGGGTGAGTCCCTATTGCCAGCTCCACCTCTGTGAGCCAGACATTGTGGCTGGGATAGTTGGTGGCAGACCTGTGCTCCTACGTGGCCCCAGCAATGTGCGTATGGTGTCCAACTTCTCGCCATGTAGATCAAGGTCATCCATCAAAACAGACTGTGTCCACACAGATGTGTGTGAGTAGGCATGCAAAGAGATGTTCTGTTGTCACATGTGATGGGGACACCACTTAAGGACTGCTACTGAATGTGACATTTCCTTACACAGCCCTATTTGATACATGGACGTGGGGCTACATTTGGGGGCAACGGGATTGTTGTTACTGTGCAATGAGGCCACAGCTAGTTCACACCTTCAGTCATCTAAGTGGCCATGTGGGTCAGGGTCAAACATGCGCATTGATGACATTTACCAGGGTGTACCTTTTAGTGCAATCGATGTCCCTACATTCATCCAAACATTTATTCGTGAGTGAACATAGACATGACACATCTATGTGATTTGGAATGTTTTATTCACATTCTGGGGGGTGTCGGACCTGGAGCTGTACATGGCCACTTCAAGCCCACATAACATGGTTGCCCAGTGGTGGCCCAACCAGAGTTCTTGTGGCAAGGCAAAGTTGATCTGAAGAGGAAGGGTGCAGTCCGCCGCCGGGTTGCTGTGTCATTGGTACCAGAGCAGATATGGCAGTCCATGTCGGGGTCCATGTGAAGATCGCAGAATGTTTCAGGGGACAGTGGGAGGTGTTGTTCCAGGGCATGATGCAGAGAGCACAACCAGGCAGGGACAGGCCATATGGCGGGGACGGATGCTACTACCTCCTTCCTCACACAGTCATTACCCTCTACATCTTACTCCTCTGAGACGTCTTCTGTGTCCAGTGTGTCAGGTGTGTGTGGTGGGGTTATGGCTGCGTCACTGTGTGCCACTGACACATCAGGGTGTGAAGGTGATAGGGCTGCATCACTGTGTGCCACTGACACATCAGGGGGCGGATATGTGTGTGTCGAGGTTCCTGCAGCAGTCACCTGGAACAGGCTCAGTGGCAGCAATGGCAAGGTGAGGATCTGCAAGGCATGGAAGATCGCAGCTACAACTCGCTGGTGTTCAGCAGTGGCAGCCATACTTCCAGCCTGCATCGGCTCCATGGTCTCCATTGACCTCCGCATCTGTGCCAACTCTGTGCTGTCATCGCTTGGGCCTGTCTGCCTAGACAGTTCTTGTAACCGAGTAATGGACCCAGCGATGTCAGCCAAGGATTGTTGGTGAGCATGGTGCGGACAGTGGGTATCCGTTAGGGACTGTAGGTGCTCCCTGATGGGACTCAGGCACCCACGTATGGCATCGAGTTTGGCTGCCATGAGCTCGAAACCCAGCCGCAGCTGATCTGCCATCTTCTCCTGGCACCCTAACACACGGAGGCTGACATCAATGTGTTGGTCGTGGGGGTCCTGGGAGGCAGCCGTGGTGGTGTGTGCTTCCTGCGGTGTGGTCTGTGCAGGGTGTGGGCTCACCGTGATGCAGCTGGGCTGCCCTGCTCCTGGAGGTGGGGTGCCGAGGCTGTCTACGAGCCGTTGGAGGGTGTCTGTGCAAATGTGCAGGGTGTCCTCTTCATCATCACTGAAGAGATGTGTGGTCTGCTCTGCAGGAGGTGTTGATTGTCCCTCTGCAATGTAAAGGGGAGATGCAGGTTAACAGTGTGTTCCATGTATGTTGACGCATTGTAGATGTTTACATTCAGACTGCATGACGATGTACATTGTGACTGTTTTGGTGAAGCTGGCTATTTGTTGGGAGTCAGTGGACATTTCGACTACATGACGGATGTGTGGTTGTACTCGTACATTATCATCTCACAGTGTCATGCATTGCCAGATGTGATTGGCCAGTTTCTACACACGAGCGGCACCAGTTGTGTCCTCTGTTCTGTGGTGTAGGGGTTGCACTCTGTCCCACATTGTCGTCAATGTTGATGTACTGTGATTGCTATGTGTGTGTGCTGCATTGTTGGCAATTCGCCCCTGCAGCTCTGCATTGGCGGACCCTTATCCCTTTGAGTCGGTGTGCATTTGACTTGTGTGCTTTTCGGGTGCTGGGATGTTTGCGACTTGGGTCATTTGTGCTACTGGAGATATTTGGTACTCTTGTGCATTGTTTGTCTGCAGATGTGTTTTTTACTTCATGGTTCGTAGGTGCACGTGGATGTGTCAGAGTGTGACCTGCTCCTTTACGGATGTGGTCCACACTCAGCCACCTCAGTGTCGTCTCGTGCACCATGTCATGTATTATGACTTTAGCCATGCTATCTGTCATGCTGTGTCACTTGCATTGTCGGTGTGGCTCACAGAGCAGCTGCTTTTCGGGATTCAGCACATGTGCATGGGTAGGTTGTGGCATTGGTGATATGGAGGGGGGCCCATTTGTGCAGATTGTGGAAGGGGCCTACTTGGTGTTTCTATGTGTGCTGCAGTGTGCCAAGGGTATCAGGGACATGTTCCACAGTCATTGTGGGTGTGCAGTGTGCTGCACATGATTGTGGATGTGTGGCATTGTGCCCATCTGCCCCTGTCCCCCCAGTCCCTGGTCGTTACTCACCCTGTTGCTGTTGGGTCAGGTCATATCGGGCTGTGTCCAGACCCCCGACTCCTTGCACCGTCTCCACGCTGATGACTGTGGCCACCATTTCCTCCAGCTCATCCAGCTCCTCCTGTGGCGCAGGACTCCCACCTCCAGTCGCCTTTGCTGCCTTCATGTTGGCAGCGAGTTTCTGTTTGGTTTGGCTGTGCACTTCATGCCAGCGCCTCTTGACCTCCTCCATTGACCTCCTCGACACTCCGACTGCATTCACGTTGGTGACGATGGACTGCCATATTTCCGTTTGTGTTGCCAATGACGCAGTGGAGGTGACGAACAGTTGTTGGTAGTGTTCTATCACCTCCGTGATGATGATCCGGCCTTCATGCGGACTGAACCCCTTCTTCCTCTTCCTCTTCTCCTTGCCCTTCCCCGAACACGGAGTTCCTGGCTGGTCCTCCGTGGGGCTCGTGGGGTTCGGGTTGTCCTCTGCACTCGGTCCGGGTGCATCCATGGTGCTACGCAGTTTGTTTTGTTTTTGGTGTTTATTTTTTGGTTGCTCTTATAGTGCATTTTCACGCATGACGCGTGGGATTTGCGGGCCTGTGGCTGGTTGTCGCTGATGTTTGTATCACGGTTTGGGACATCACAGGTTTTTTCGCGTTCGTGTTTCGCATTGTTTCTGCGTCGTGTTGGTTTTTGGGCGGTCATTTGGCACGTTATCCTGCTACTATCGCATGGTGCCGCAGGGTTGGGAATACCACGTTAACACAGTGTTATTTTCCCGCGATAGACTGCGATGTGAAGGGTTGCGTTAAGCAACTTTTGCGGTAGTTATCACACGTTCTTGAGAATATGCCCCTAAGTCTCTGGGGAAACTAAATCCATGACCCCAGGAAAGCTTGCCATATTTTTTAAGCACTCAAAGCTGGAGCTTTATGCTCTACAGCTGGAGTGCTGGGCTCTCTTATGGTTATTTTTCTGGCTGCATTTTGTAGCCTGAAAAATGTTAAAAGAAAGACAGCAATGGACAACTGACTTTACATTTAAAAACAAATGCTAAAGTGGCATTATAACTAGATATGGAAATTATATCTTACTTTGCATTAAAAGAACCTTAGGAATTTACAGAACAAAACCGTAAAAGAAACGTTAGGTGAAAATATTATTTAAAACATGCTGTTTTAATTAAACAAAACCACTGAAATTCACCAGTTGTAGTTCTCTCAAGTAACTATAGCTTGTGCCCTAAAGTAACTATAACTCATGCCCTCACCATGCACTGCTAATTACCTCACATATTACATCCCTCATGACAAGTTCTATGACATCATTGATAACATCATGCAACATATCAAATGACATCATTGATGACAGCATTGTGCATGGTGGAGGGGCAAGTTATATATTTCTATATGATACTGGGAGACTTATAGTCAATCAATAGTCTTACAAGACGAAATAAAAAGCATTCCAAAATAATATATGACTTTACTTTCTTTGATTTTTTGGAACAACAGCATATGTTCTTACCATTTGAGAAAGTATCAAACTACTATCCTTACATTTTCTTCTATTCTTGCTGCTTTACTACATTTGTTTTCCTCCAAGTGACAATAATATTGCGCAAAAGACATATGAGAGTGAACAGTTGTTTGCTGCTACCACATCATGTCACTCTAGATTCTGTTGCAATTCATATACTGTGTAAAATTAATAAAACACATTGGAAGATGTTCAAGAACTCTGCTATGATGTAAAATATCTTTTGGGATTTTGCAGTGATGAGCTCAGATTCGCTACATAAACTAGATAGACCTGGCATTCAAGAAAAGAGCATGTGTAATGAGAACAATTCAAAATACGTCCGAGATTTAAACAAAAGCTGCTTCTGTTTGTTTTGCTTGGGCTTTGAGATGTTACTTTGAAAGAGCATTGTTTAATTATGTTTAGCAAACAGAAAAAATCGGTAAGCAACTGTCCATGGAAAATTGTTTAATAAGAAATGCCAAATGGGAAGTAGCAAATTAAAAAATGATTGCATCATACCAGAAAGAATTCAATAGCTGAAAAAACTGCTAATGTATGATCTGTAAATAAATGATCTGTAAATAATGCTTGCATTTTTTATTATACCACACCCTTGTGGAATGTATAGATGAGGTTTTTATGAACATCAAATAATAATTGTAATATTATTGCATTCGAAGTAATATTACGATATAGGAAAGAGTGTTTGACAGATTGAAAATCGGATTGAAGTCTAGATAGTACCTTCTTGCCTTACAATTTGCAGTGATTGCCTGGAAATGTAGCATGATGAAAGAACCAAACTCACTGTTCATTAATTAAGAAGAGCGTTACACTCTTTAATGAAAAAGACCTGTGAGAAACTCTAACTTGTCTCTCCTTTCAGCAATAATTAGGCTGTATGTGCCTTTTGATTTTTGACCATAATTTCCTAGAGGCACCGCTTTTATCTTTTTGAAATGATTAGACAAAAATGATTCTTTTCTACTGATAGATAATTCCACGAGGGATTGGGTCATTAAAACTCAAATTGTTAAATGGCCTCCCATCGTTTGTCTTTGAAACCTCTGATGACTGCATGGAGAAAAATAGAGAGCACTTAAATAGCACAATAGAGATATTACCTTATAGATGAAAGTTTAAATACAGGTCACGTTCACATAGCAGGCATTTTCTAAAATGCATTGTTTTGAAAAATTGAGCAGGCTGATTAATCACTTTTGTACCAAATGACCTTGAGGAATGGAATGCTGATGCAGAAGGACTGTGCAAACAACGTAGCAGTCAACTATGCTCTGTTATCTTGGGGACAAATTGGTAAAGCTCTTGGGGCCAGATGTACGACCCGTTTTTGCATGCGCAAACAGGTTTGTAATTAGGAAGGGGCGTTCCAAGGACGTCCCTTCCTAATTGCGACTCGCTAACCTATGTAAGAATGTTTTGCGACCGCAATTGAGGTCGCAAAACACTCGCAATTTACCGCTCTCTTCAAGAGGGTGGTAATGCATTTGCAAATGGGAAGGGGTTCCCAGGGGACCCTTTCCAAATGCAGGGGAAAATATTTTTTAGGGGCAGGCAGTGGTCCCAGGGACTACTACCTGCCCTTAAAATATGAAACTAAAACATTTCATTTTTTTTTTTTTTAAATGCATCCCGTTTTCCTTTCCTTTAAGGAAAACGGGCTGCATTTAAAAAAAAAACTGCTTTATTTAAAAGCAGTCCCAGACATGGAGGTCTGCTGAGCCCAACAGGCCACCATACCTGGGAGGGCCAGCCATTCTCAATGGGGGCGAAAATTGCGAGTGCCTCATGAATATTGATGAGGCATGCACTTTGCAACCCCATTGAGAATCGCTAACAGTGTCTCTGACACTGTTGTACATGTCATTTTGCGAGTCGCAAATTGCGACTCGCAATTGAGCGCAATTTGTGACTCGCAAAATTACATGGTCGTACATCTGGCCCTTGATGTGTTCAAGTCCAATTTACACATGCAAGAGTCTTGGGGCCAGATGTACGACCATGTCATTTTGCGAGTCTGAAATTGCGCTCAATTGCGACTCGCAAAATGACATGTTACTGGTTCAATGACCCAGAATTTAACGTACTTTTATCTCAGTTTTTCTGAAGCATTGACATAATTCAGAAGGATGATAGGCACATTATAAAGCTAACAAAAAAGTGCATGTGCAATTTAAACATTTACGTATATGATCAGACAACAAAGTAGTAGGTCATGTATTGGTAAACATTGTAGCAAAACGATTAATTACTACAGTAAGGTGGGTGTATTGAGTGACAGAATATAAAAATGGAATGAGAGGTGACAAGAAAGATGTGGAATCAAGGCATAGCAGATGGCATAAGATCTTGGGAAAGAGGCGGTAAGTAATTGCCAAACAGGAGAACAGGGAACACCTGTGTGACTAATGGTTGGATAACAGCAAGACCATATGCTCAGGTACTACGAATTAGAAGCATTGCTTCAGGATAGTGCAATATGTTTCAGAACTAGGTGATTCCTCAGGTGGTGTTTGAGGGATATTAAAGAGAAATCCTGCCTTATATCTATGAGTACGTTTGCCGAGTGTAGATGTCTTGTAGCATTTTATGATTCCATAGTGGAGATTGCTAGATTTACGATGGGTTGTATGTTTACTGAATATTTTGAGTTTATTAGGCTGTATTTCAGATGATCAGCACCAATCTACTATAATTATCTCTGAATGGATTTTATTAAACTAAGATTTAGTTCAGCACCCTTTATCAGGTGTTTGATATTAGGATCCAAGTTGGAATTGTTTTGCAATATTGAACCTAAATAGTGAACATTGTGCATCATCTCAGTTCAGATGTCAGTTCATTATAAATGTATCTGTCAACTTCGTGTGGTTATTACATTAGTAGCAGTGATACATGGCTTGTTTGAGGGAGTCAAATGCTTTCTGGCATGTCTCTGTCCAGATCACAGCTAATGGAATGGAAGTAACAAAGAAAATATGTAAAAATGGAGAGTTGGTAGGTCCCTGGTGAAAGTGAGGTGCTCAACAAAATAAAACACCCTTCCATCTAAGGAGTCATATTTGGGTTCCCAATATGGGGTCCCCAAAATCTAGGATACAAAAGAAAGATTTGAAGCATAGAAAAAGATTGCAAGGTCTTTCTAGAAAATTGTCCAGGAAGCAGTCCTGAGTTTTTGTATCAAGGTTCATTGTACATTTTTATTGTTCTTCCAAGCTTGTTATGAGTAGACAGATGGTACATGAAACACACAAAAAGTGATTGGAGGCTGCTTGCGTTAAGTCTGACCACTGGCAGTAGCTCGTAGCCCATCACTCTTTTGCTCACCATGCCACCTCAGTTTGGATCATCCAGTCATATGCAAATCAGTCTTCACCTTGCTCCTCATGGGAAGAGTCCAGGCCAAACTGATAAGCCAGGTCCTACTGGAAATTGAACATAAGCAACCCAGGACCAGTTTTACCCTAGTTATTGGCTCATCAGCCAGGTATAGCTTGGTTCCAATGACACAGTAAGCACAGGACCAACATCTGGGCATATTCATGCCACTTAGGGTGGTACATGAAACACACAAAAGGTGATGGGAGTCTGCTCGCATTAAGTCTGACCACTAGCAAAAATTTGAGGTGTTATTCTGTAAGGATATGGAAATCTATCCCAGTCTATGTGCCGTATTATACATTGTGCCGCGTGGACGCAAAGGAAATGTGTGCCTGCTTTACGTGCCCTCATAGTCCAATTCTGTTATAAAAGGTTCTGTAGAGGTTTGGGTGGCTCCTTCTGCAGTACTGATAGCCCGGGGCGCATGTAGCATCAGCGCTATCATGAGAAGGAGTTCCTTCATTGCATGAGGGTGTGACCCCAAGCAAATGGGGGAATTGCGTTGCCTCTGCGTCCATGCCATATTATAGAGGCGGGCGCATAGGCAAACACGCCTTTAGGAGGTGCACTCACAATGCACTACAAAATGTTGGCATGCTGTCAGTGTGCCTCCTGAAGGCAGCTCTCTGGAGTGGGGAAAGAGGGTTCCAGGTACTCCCCAGACATCCCGCAGCAGAGGGTGAAGTCACTTACTGCACCTGCCTGCAAGGGGATCTTGCTCCTCTCTCTTCCACTTGCAGGCTGTTTGCCGCTTGCACAGAGAGACATGGAGCAGATTTGAAGTAGTGGCTCTGTATTTCAATGAATAGGCTTATCTCAAGTCAGCACAAGTTTGCAGCTGCTCTAGGGGCAGTCATTCTAACAGGGCACCTAGTGCACCTGTTTAAATATGCACCATGGCGCAAACAGGGACAGTGTGCGCTCTCAATAATACTGCCCCAGATTAATCGGGCTTTATCCCTTTCTAGACATCCAGAAGGAGGTAAAAACAAATTTCTTCAAGCAACAGCACATCACCTTGAAATCACCTGGTTTCAAGGCGAATGCAAAAGAGTTCCAACTCCAATCTTTTTCCTGCTGCACCACTCATCTCTACTTGCAAGCCTCACTTCAATATACATCCTGCACCATACACTTTTCTGTGGCTGATGTTTCCTTCTTCTCCCTCCTTCCAACATTGTTTCCCACTGTGAAACTATAATTCGTCTACAGTGTAGTGTTGCTTTGCAATTATCTTCATACAATAGTTCACATAAATACATAAATATGTGTTAAACTATCTGAGTCATTGTGAATAAACAATAGGATTCCCATGCAAAAGGGCATTGAAGATGATAAGAATATAAATCCCCACATGTTTTTAGATGGGCACTTTTCTGAATAGGTTTATTTCAATGTATGAAATTATGGTGTTACAATAGTAATGGTTGAGTTTAAAAGAGTGTAAGGATGTCATCAAATATCAATGAAGAGAAGTGAAACATAATTTGGTGCCATAAATTAGAGTTTCTTTAGATAAATTCAGGTTTATTAGTATTTGTAATCAGCACAGAAAAAGGATGTCTGTCATTTTCTTTGGTGTGCACACAACTACACCTTAAGAATGTATCATGAGAGTCTAACAAAGACATAAATAACCAAGATTGAGAGAAAAGTACAGGAAAATGTTACAATGGAAAGGTGCCTTAATGACGCAAGATAATCTACAAAAGGGAAAAATTGATAGCTGAATAGTATGCAGATTCTGGATTATCTACAGTGGGACGTTCACTTTTATTTGTGAAATTCCTTAATTCGAAAAAGTGGCAGCTAGCATTCGTTTGTGTGAAGGCAGCACGTTGACTTTTAAATAAACGACGTACTGCCACCAAAGCACAAATCACCCGCTGAATTGTCCATAATTGTGATATACACATCAAAAATCAATCAATCAACAAGTGTAGAGTGTGGCACAGTCACAACTGGGGGTATCTGTGTGCTAGGGTGCGAGGTCTCCATTGAAAAGCCAGGTCTTGAGGAAACAGCGGGAAGAGGGAAGGAACAAGCAGAAAAGGGCAAGACAGGGGGCAGAAAAACAAGCGAGTAGAAAAGGTAAAACAGAGGGCAGAAAAATGAGCAGAAAAGGCCAAACAAAAAGCCGAAAAAGGAGCATAAAAGGTAAAACGGAGCAGAAGTGGGCATCAAAATGAGCAGGAAAAGCACAATGGAGGGCAGAAAAACGAGCAGAAAAGGCAAAACAGAGGCCAGAAAAACGAATAGGAAAGGCAAAACAGAGGGTAGGGAAATGATGAGAAAAAGGCAAAACAGAGGGCAAAAAAACTGAGCAAAAAATGCAAAACAATGTAAGAAATTAGCAGAGGAGACACAAACAGATGGCAGCAGGTAAACAAGCAGCAGAGGCTAGTGGATTGCGGGCAAGCTCGACAGGAGACCTGTCGCAGGGGGAGTTGGGACGAGGACCTGCTCAACGGGGTCGTGCTGCAGTCTCCATTAAGTAGGCACTGGGTGGTGGGAGTTGGGAAACAGTGGGAAGAGGGAAGAAACGAGCAGAAAAAGTCTAACCAGAGGGCAGAAAAACAAGCAGAAAGGCAAAACAGAGGGCAGAAAAACAACCAGAAAAGTCAAAATAGAGCAGAAGAGGGCAAAACAGAGGGCAAAAAAGCATCAGAAAAGGCAAAACAGAGCAGGAGAGAGCAAAACAGAGGGCAGAAAAACGAGCAGAAAGAGGTAAAACAGGGGGCAGAAAAGTGAGCAGAAAAGGTAAAACAGAGCAAGAAACAAGCAGGAGGCAAAAACAGAGGGCAGCAGGTAGTCACAACAGAGGGTAGCACACTGTGGGCAAACTGGACAGGAGAAGTGTAGCAGGGGGAGCTGGCACGAGGACCTGTGCCGGTGAATCAGTACTTGTGAGCACATTGTGTCAATCTGAATGGATCTTGACCAACTGAGAACAAGGGTAGTGGAAACAGGATCTCTGCCCTTGAGTTAGAAAGTTCACCATTAATGAAATAGTTGAAATTTGATTATAAGAAAAACAGAGGGGCTAATTTATATATCGGAGGGCTGCCAATTTCTCCGCCAGAGTAATGTAGTAAATTACTCTGTCACCCTAATGGAGATGTTACCCACTGAATTTAGAAATGACCACCAAGCTGGCGATAATTTCTAAAGTGTTGGCAGGAACTGCCCTGACAATGATTCCTGTCGTGGCTTCTCGCAGTTTGGATCAGGGCTCTGTCAACATGTGGGAGCCTTTTCCATTTTCAAAAAGGAAAACGCAAATTTGGATTTTCTTTTTGAAAATATAAAAGATAATGTCCACCTCACATGGAGAGTCATCTTGCATGACTAGGGGAGCAATTTGTTTTTTAATGTCCCTTACTGTCTGGGTTTTCCTGGCAGTGATGGACAGTAAAAAACACAGCATCCTATTTGTGTTGACGGACATATAGTGACTTCTCCGACGGCTCTTACTCTGTCGCCTGTCACTGAAGTTTGACCGCGGCAGTGACAGAGTAGTCACTGTAATAGGCAAACCTATGGTCTGTCCTCATGTAAATTGGGTGGGCGGACCACTGTGCTGCTGGGGAGGGAACACCGTTGCTGTTGTGATTGAGTTTCCTCTCCCCCAACATCTAAATTGGCCCCTGAGTGTTTGAGGTGTATGCAATAAATCTGAAAATCAAGTTATATACATTAACGCCAGATACTGAATTAGGTAAAGTGAAGCTTTGAATAAAAGTTTCCAGCTGTGTTCTGTAAATTTTAGAAACATGATACTCTTCACATTTTCTTACTTATATATCTCAGTTTCACACTTTTCACTTGTGTATTCACAATTGCTTTAGCCCAATTCTATTTAAAAGGATGCACATAACCTTAACTACATTGTACGCACACAATTACAAAGATATAAACGATTCAAGACAGGGTTAAAAAATGTGAAGCCCTTTTGAATGGGCTTCTTAGGACAACCTGGGTGCAAATCAGGTACCCCAAAGATTTATAACAAGGGATAATTGACACCAAACAAATTGTATGCTCCTATTATCTTTGAGCTATTATGTGACCATTTGCACCTTAGCAGGCCTTTACTTGAAAACCAGTAATACCCTGAAACAGGCTTATTCCAATATTAAGTGGCTTTTCACATTCAAAAAGGTTAGTCCTACTGGTTTATCAAGTCTATCACAATTCACAAGAGAGGGCTACTGACCATAGCAATCACTTTTCATACTTAAAGAACAAGTCTTTTTATTTGTATATTTACATGAATAAGACCATGAGGGCTCTAGCATAGAGAGACTAATCAGAACTCAGCAAGGTAAGACCCAATTTTAAAACAATAACATAAAGATAACATGAGGTTTCTCCATAGAGACACTTCCTAAAAAGATGTCCACTCCCCTAATTAACAGTAACATACTGCTGATGGATACACAATTTCGAATCCAACCAATCTGCAGGCATGAGATTCTTAATTCCTATGGAATGGCCTATTACCTTCTGGGGCACTTGAGTTGCCAGTCAATGCAACACAGTCATTAACTCACCCTTCCAGGCTGCTCTAACAGTGAATTTCATTAAGGGCTATCCCAAAGATCAATGAGCCTACATAAACATTATCAAGGAAGCCATCTAAGGTAAATTGGACCACCCTTAAACAACAAATCATAGCCAAGAAAAATATATATAAGGGAGCAAAAATGACCCTTATACATTGTTTCAATCCAAAAATTATAGTTTAAGAATAAAGGTTCACATGGGGACGCTGCTACCGCCGCTGCTGGTCTGTTTGGGGTACTCCAAGCCCCAGAAATCATCGCTTCCAGGAGGAGGGGGCTACTCTCTCGCTCTTAAGCGCCATCGCACACACGGGCCAAGGGCGGGCCCGTCCTGCGCCCATCAGCGCCAGGAAGAGGCAGGGCAGGGCCACCCCTCTTGGTCCCAAACTGTAAGCAAAGCATGCTCTAACTTGGTGTGGTGTGCCCTAAACGGTTTATTAAGTTTTCCCAGACGATTACCGCACTACGCTGGGCTTGGCCTCGTCCAAAGTGCCCAAACCCGAATAAGTCATGGGCAAAAGGAAGGCATCTGATAAAAACCAGAGAGCATTTAGTGCAAAAAAAATCCCAAGACATGCTGCCGATAATTGCACCCTAGACGAAATTGATCAACTTATCGAGGAATTGGAGGATCTGCTAGCTCCCAAACCGAAGGCTAAAGGTCAAAACCAGAAAGGGAATGTCTTAAACAGGAAGGGAAAGGGGGTAAACTCAAGGAACCAAAAAAAGTATTGTCACCTACTTTGACCAACTACCAGAAACTACTCCAGTTACTACAAGCCCGAGTGCCCGAGGCGCACCACCAGCTTCTGCTCTCTCTCCTATGCCCACAGCAGCACAAACAAACAGGAAGTAGGAGTGCATAATTGCAAATGTGGAATGCTCAAATCAATATACCTTGCTAGAAAATCTCAAGTCTTTGGACTACAACCCCCCACAATTGCCTGGGGAGCATGACAGTTTGAGGGCCTGTGTGACCAAAGACCCTGTGGACATAAATGACCAATTATCTGTATTAAGGAATGAAAATAACTCGCTCAGGGAGACCATGGAAAAGATGGGCAGACTATTAAAAACTAAGCTGGACACCCTTACTGCCCTAGTCAAAGGGTCACAGAAACAACCTATTGAGCTCAGACACGGTCCCCACCACAGGTCAAAGAGGATGTCTGATAAACAAAATGGAGAGCAGTCCAATCCTGTGAACCTAAATTCCTGTAATTCCACCATGAAGGAAAGGTTGCTGGCTCATTCCTCTTCAGCACCTGTCCATTCCCTGTTGCGAGAATAGAAACCCGACACAGCTAGAGTGGCCGACAGAAGCTCTGGACCATACCCGATAATAACAGGGACTCATAAACCTTATGTGGGACATGATAACTACCTCTATTCCAAGGGGCACATCATGGTGGGAAGGCGGGTGGCTGCCGTCCCTCCTAGGCCAAATTACATCCCCTGGTGTGAGCAGCTGCATGTAAACTCTAGCTTGGTAGATGGGAGATGCAGACCCTATGCAACAACTAAAGAAAAGGCATTTAACAAGGTACCCCCCGAGACCAGACGTGGCAAACCTTTTGACCTTTTTTTGATTAACACCCCCAAAAATCAAAGCCCATACCAGGAAAGTTATGAGTCATTGGTAAACAAGGTGATCCATTGGATTCGGTTCAAAAGGGGCTGAAGATCCATCATTAGGGAGGACATATGTAATGTTAAACGGTTTTGTACTGATAATCAACAGTGGGACCACATTGGAGTGGCTTTTAATGACAAGGCCTTAGCGGATGGTTTACTAGCACTGGAACTATGTTTCAATCCTTCCAAGGACACTTACATAAGACTAAAACTCAATTCTCCAGCTATTACCAGTCAATGGGAGATAATCAAAATT
The DNA here is from genome assembly GCA_963921515.1 of Calotriton arnoldi. NCBI lineage: Eukaryota > Metazoa > Chordata > Amphibia > Caudata > Salamandridae > Calotriton > Calotriton arnoldi. The sequence goes on from CAWUFW010001167.1 coordinate 980,819, forward strand.
CACCCCTAAACGAGGGGCAACCTAAGCATAGGGAAATTGGTAGTCTCACGAACACTTCTGATATCGATTGACTCAGAAATGATAGCCCTGACAGACCTCGGCCATCCCGAGTATTTCAATCACGCGAGAGCCTGATTACCGTTCAAAGAAAAGCCTTGAAATTGAAGTGTATTTCATTATTAGAGGAAATCAGAGTATCTTCCGAAATTGTGAAACCTTCGGTGTTGAGGAATCAGACGATTTTGACTAGTTATAACATGCAACTGTACTTAGTCATAGTGTATAACTCCCACCACAGGTTCGTGTTGACCCGCTTTCGGTTGGATATTTTCCACCGTTTAATTAGTTTCCCTACTATTAACAACTGGTCACCTGACCTGGGGAATTGCCCTTGTGATGATACCTCACCACAGAGTACCATCCACACTGTGCTTTTCTGTAAATATTTTTCTGGGCTGAGAAAGAAACTCATCAAACCTTTGTTATTACAGCTGGGTTTTGTACAATGTCGCCCAGCTTTTACATACTTGCAAATGTTACCAAATTTATACACATGTGTAGTAATGTCACGATTTCTGCTGGCGGTTATCAATTATAGGAAGCAGTTGTAAATAGTAATCGAGTGATCATGCAGTCTATGATTGTTTTTATACATAACAGCCTTTTGTATTCTGTTTTAACTTGAATTCTGGTTTTTAAACTTTGTAATGGATGTATTTTGTAGCTTTTATGATTCATTTTGTGATTTCGAATAAAGCTTATTATTGATTGATTATTATTGATAGCCCTGACCGCCCTGCAGATCTAGAAGCACAGTATCCAGCAATTGCTGTAGGGAATCTTTCTATTGTACCTTCCACCAAAAACTCAGTGACAAGGAACAGGGTCATTGCCACCCCCAAAAGCAGAGCTAATCATCTGACACAGCAGGGTGAACACACTGGTACTATGTTGAGGACCCCAATAACGATTAACCCATATAGTTTAAACTTGCTCTCTTGGAATATTGCGGGGATCAAATCCAAACTCTAAGATCCAGAGTGGAATACATTTGTTGACTCCCACCATATTATACTTCTCTAAAAAACATGGGCAATCGACCCAATTTCTCGACCAGGTTTCCTAAGTATTAGTGAAAATGCAATCCCTTCTCTGTCCGGACGTCCATCAGGTGGGCTGTTAATCTGGCTACGCCTGGACTTATTCCCTGTTGTTAGATCAGTTCCAACTAGCTCTAGGGATTTATTAGCGATTGAAATCCAACTCTCGACCCAAACAGGCCCAAGATACATAGCCTTGGTTAATGTTTATGTTAGGTCTGTACCCCCTAATACTCAATCCTTAATAGTGGAGAAGTTAGATGCCCTGATGGGTCAGTTTAACTGGAAAGCCCTATTGATTGTAGCAGGCGACATTAACACTCGAATACCATCAAATGTTGGGCAGAATCCTTCGGAAATCAATAGCGTGATTGACATAGGAACTTCTATGACACCCCTACCTGATTCCAAGAAAAGAACTATAATTACCAAAGTGGGTGCCCAAATCGTAGACCTAATACTAGACCATGGCCTAAGAGTGGCTAATTGGAACACTAAGTCTGATTGCCCCCCTTGTCCAACCTTTAAAAGAGGTTTGAGCAGCTTATGAATAGATTACATCCTAGTGGATAGTGAGTTATGGTCAGACCTACATGATATGAAGGTGGTTCCTAGACCGGACAGTGATCACCAAGCCTTAAGCGTATCCTTCTCTATGATTGTGTTTGCTGACGCAAAACTAGATCAAGCAGTGACCATGTCGCCCATAGTCCCTACAACTAACTTAAGACATTTTAAATAGGCAGTCATGGTGATGGACATAAAGAGAATGACGCATTTATGTAATCCTCTCGTGCAGAAACTTTCCCAGGTAGACCTCACAGATATAGGTAGTATCAACTTTGCCTCTATTCACTCAGAACTTATGGGCAGATTAAGATCATGCTTCATGAAGAACCAAAAAAAAGGGGTTTACCAAAAGAAAACCCCCTTCTGGTATTCAAAATCCTGCCATCTAGACAAATCCCTCTTACTAAGTGCAATCAAAAAGGGACAAAGAGCCGAAATCGCAGAGACCAGAAATAGGTACAAAGCCACGTTAAGAAAGGCCAAAAGAGAGTGGGAGGAGGAACAGTGGTTACTAATGGCCTAAGCCCTAGAGAAGGGTGTCCACAAGACGTTTTGGAAATCAATTTCTGTCAATTCCACTAGTGCCAACCATTTGGAATTAACTATAAAACCTGATATATGGGTTTCACACTTTAGTGGCCTGTATAAGGGGAAATGGAACCAAATTAATCTAACAAGCCCCCCCCTAGGGGCAAAGAGTACCAATGTGGGAAACGCAATCCACGCTGAGTCTAGTAGATCCACTGCACCAGAAGTCAATTTCTGCTGTACTAAAGCCGAAACCCATTTAGCAGTAAAGCAAATGAAAAAAGAAAAGGCGCCTGATGGACGGTATACCAGGTGATCTCTTTTTGTCCCAACCAGACATCTGGGTACCATACCTGAACGCCGTATGTAATAGCATCCTAAAAGGTAACTCTATTCTGCCTACATGGCACGGAGCGATTATCATACCCATCTACAAAAAGGGAGAAAGATCAAACCCCTCCCACTATAGACCCATCAGCCTGCTGGATAACACCCAGAAAATCTTCTGCAGGCAGGTGTTGTTCAAACTCAATGACTGGATAGAGGAGAACAACATCTTAGAAGAGGCGCAAGCCCGGTTTAGATCCAAGATCAGCACACTGGACCAGGTCCTCCGCTTCAAGGTGATAACTTGGAAATATGTCACCTTGAAGCGTGATCATCTATATGTCGCCTACATAGACTAGAGAGCGGCATTCGACCTGGTCCCAAGGGAAACACTATGGGAGGTAGTGGATGGATATGGTATTCCCCCAGACCTACTAAAGCTACTGAAAGTCTTACACGCAAGCACCTATGCAAAGGTTAGGTGGAACAACGCAGGGGACCTGACAGATAAGATTGAGATCAACCAAGGGGTAAGACAAGGGTGTGTCCTTGCCCCCACCCTCTTTAGCCTATACATTAATGGAGCAGTAGGCAGACTGATGGACTGCAAACATGATGCCCCTAAATTAGCAGGTGTGTCCACACCTATTCTGATGTTCACGGATGACACCCTGCTAATTTCACACACTCCAATGGGGCTACAAGCAGAATTAAATGCCTTTGTCCCCTTCTGTGAGGAAAGAGGTCTAGAACTAAACTCCTCAAAGTCTAAAGTAATGACCATTAATCCTCACAGAACATATAGAGGAAATGTGCTTATAGAGGGGGGTCCCCCTTGAGAAAGTTCTGTATTTTGATTACCTGGGAGTAAGGTTAAGTGATAGCCAGACATGGGGTGCCCAACTAGAGAAAAGCAAAGCCATCCTCCAAATGAAAACCTCAGCCATAGGTAGAAAGTACAGGGCTGCCTCGGGAGGTGCTCTGTCTCCGGTTATTACAGTGTACAGAGCAACAGCTGTAGCATCAGTGAACTATGGAGCTGAGATCTGGTGTCATGCCCCAGCAGAGGTGTTGACAAGGGTTGAAAACAAGTTTATAAGGGGCCTCTTAAATCTCCCCCCAAGTTCCCCTATGACCTCATTGAGATTCGATCTAGCCCTTAACCCAATACACCTAGTGGCTTTACTCAAACCCTTGCTATACTGGATTAGACTTTGGTCCACCAGGGAACTAGTAACGTATAGGAACTGTGTGAAAGAGCTAGTGTACCTCGATAGGGACTTAAGTACACCCTGGCTGAAGGCGATAAAAGACATATCACATAGAACAGGCATGGTTAATCTATGGAACACCCCGGAGCTGATTATCAAAAGTGATGCCCAGGAAACAAAAACCCAGTTCTGGGAGGAAATTGGACTGCAAACCTGGAAAGTATAACAGGGAAAGACCATAACTCGTCAGTTCCTTACCCACAAATGTACACCCAGCCTAGAGCCTTACATGGATCGAATGTACCCATGCATTTCTAAATGTTTATATGTCCAATTCAGGTGTGACATACTACCCTTGAGATCCCACACTATGAAATAGGACAAGACACCTTCAAACTCCAAGTTCTGCCCAAACTTCCCTAGCATCGCTTAATCGGTAGAACACTTCATGTTCTTCTGCCCTCAATATAGAAAACCGCGTAAGAAATAGCTGATGGTGGCACTAAATTCAATGGGTGTGAGACACTGCAGGGAAGCAGTAAGGCTCCCTAAGAGCGACACTCGGGAACTACTAGCATTGGCAGTCTTGCGCTATTTGCTCTGCGCTTGGAATCAGAGGAAGAAGGCCATAGATAACTCGCCTCCTATGATAGCCAGTCCGCAGTAATAGGCACAGAAGACTTATCTAGCGTCTTACCATCCTCCATGTCGTATTTTTCTAATGTCGACATCGGGGATACTGTTATTTTTACGGCCTGTTTATTAAATTGTTTTATCTACATATGAATTCATATCCCCATGAAGAATACCTGTACAATAGGTCAATCTTGTTGGTATTGGGAATAGTAGCACTGTTTTATTTAATATTCATTAATTTTAACTATTGCTGATTTTAACCTAATGTAAAAAGGAAGTTTGTATGATGTTTTTATCGAAATTGAATTGAATTATATATTTCTTTGATTGTAACTTTTTATAGCTTTTAGCCGAAATAAAAGGTTTGATGATGAAATAAAGGTTCATATACCCATAAGGAATGCTGCATACCCTTTCAGTCCCCTAATGAAATAAGACAATTATGCCAATGGTACTTGACCCCATCTACTACAGTTTTACCTTTGCACAGATGCCAGGCTGAGTCAGACAATAACCCTCTTCACTCAGTCTGCATGTTCGCATGTTATGTACATCTGTCTGACACAACCTTCTAAGAGCTTCTTACCCTCCCTGTACATAGGAGCTGGGTGCCATAATTTGTGGACCATGATCACCTGTGATAACAGGAAAGGCGAGGTGATGAGCTTCACTGAAATGCACGGTTCTTACAAGGGAGGAGAGTTCAATTCGTGGGAGCTCCTTAGTAGGGGGGATTCACTTCTATGATGCCCTTACTATACAAGGAACATGGCTAGAGGTAGAATGCACTATAAGTCCCAAGATGCCACAGAATTCTTACAAGTTGTTGGGTTGTCAGGCATATTAGCTTCATGGAGTATACGTTCCTTGTATTTCTGAATATTCTTTGCATTTCAAGGTACTCATCTGTTTCATCCAAATTCCTGTTTCCACAGTTGGAATATAAACTCTACACCTTGAGATGTCGGAAGTTTTCAGATCCAGAGAAGAATTATGGGATAACATGCCATTCGATGGTGTCTTTGAACAATGTTTTGGTAAATAATACTTCTCTAGGATATGAAATCTTCCTTCACTATTTCCTCAATTAGAGGAAAATAAGGATCCTAATTTCCACAAACTTGCTTTTGTTTTCTTTAATCACAATATGGTAGAGAGCAGCAATTTAATTTTCAAGTCACTGATGGTAGCTACTGAAATAGAAACAAGTATTTGTATTCAAGTATTCGTTTGCATCTATACTATTTATTTATTTACATATTTTTATATTTATTTAAGATAATTTGTATATAGTGCACTGTAGTAAAGGATGATACAGAGTCCAGCTGTATAAATAGAGTAATCCTTTATTGTAGCTTGGTTCCAGGATAGGTGAGTAGGATAAGATAGAAGGTATAGATGCAGCCCCACCAGGAGCAGGCTCCTAACAGCTCAGCCTGAGTTGACTAACTGACACTCTAAACCCAGAGAGGCAACTCAGGCATTCTATGATGTCATGGTACATTCTAACAGAGCAGTACAGTGGAGAATAGTAGAGAAGTAATTTACTACACATCCTCCTTCCTTAGGGAACGACAGCAGAAATAGCGGAAAAGACAAATAAGATACCTCAAATAAACATGAGCATGAAATGAACACATTGAGATGCAAATATCTAATGGTGTAGTACATGAGGTATCAGGAATAACACAGGCATGAAAAGAAATGCATTAAAATGCAAAACATCAATGAATACATTAAAATTGCAAATATCATTAATACACGCCCCATCCCCCTCCCTTAGGGAAAAACAAAGCAAGGCATAGATGAAAAAACCAATGCAACAGAGAAGGGTGGTCACACCCACTACCTCCCCATACGCGGGTACACCACAGGGTAGTCACCCTGGTAAACAAATGTGGGTGTTGACACTGACCCTTGGGAGAAAAAGATACAACAGGGGAAATATTCACTCTAGATAACCAGAAGAGTGCAACCTCTACAAGAAAGATACACCAGAGAGAAAACGCTCTGAAAAGGACAAAAGTTCCCCTAATTAGGATAGAAGGCATGCTGACACTAGAAAACTAGGATAAAAGATCCGTTAAGGGTAACGGAAGAGGTCTAAACACTAGAGAAAAGCTTCTCACTCAAAGTCCTACGAACATGAAACCCTTGGCCACGAGTTCCAAGCAGGTGGACTTCGACCGGAGCAAAGTGTCAACATGAAAAGATGCCCCATGGGTAGTAACCCTAGGAACTGACCAAACAACATCCACCAAAAATAGAGAACAACGCAGGGTACTGACCCTGGAAAATTACACAACCTCCCCTAGGTAGGGTACACCACAGAGTAATCACCTTAGAAAAAACATTGACTGGCCCAACAAAGGGTACACCATAGGGTAAAACATCACCCTAGAAAACTAAATTGGAGCATTGACTGGCCCCACAACCTCCCCAAAATAGGTACATTCTACACAAAAGAAAAACTTGACTTAAGCACTCACCGCTCGCACAACCTCCCCATACATGGGTACACCGCAGGGTATACATCACCCTAAAAACTAAATTGGAGCATTTGACTGGCTCCGACAACCTCCCCATGGATGGGTACACTCTATACTCTTGGAAAACTGAAGTGGGGCAATGACCGCCCCCTACACCTCCCCATGACAGGGTACTACGCAGATGACCCACGCCATAGTGCAACCCAGCGTGACACACACTCAACTGCGCCATAACACCAAGAACCAGCACGTAGACCATTACCCAGGAAAATAGAGCTTAAACTTCTCTGTATATGTCTGAACTTCCCAGGGTGCACTCAGACAACACTAGTAATATTTTAAATAACAACATGTCCCCACGGCAAAGATGTAAACCACCCACACATCCATTTTTTAAACACGTCCTCCAAACATAAACGAAAGACATCAGGAGCGAGTGTGTTTAAAGTCTCGATAGCCATGACACAGGAAAGACCTCACCGACTTCACCACAAGTTGTACCACAGCAGCTTTCCCATTGTATCCACTTCAGAGATCCCTTGCTGAAATGGAGAACCTTTTTTTTTTTCCCGGAGACACCTTGGTATCATGCCCTTCATCATGGTCACCACTCTGCAGGTTGTTCAAAATTCTCCGTGACACTCTCGAGTGAGCTTCCGTTTTCCCTGTACACGTGCTGTTGTGCTATATAGCCACTAGATGGCGTTGTTGAAACACAATTTTTCTAAGACACCTGAAAGCTGAACATCGTAGCTGGTACGGAGGCTCCCTTCTGAATCTTCCATACGCTGACCCCGATGACTAAAAGAAAGTCTCGTAATTGCGGGATAACTGCAGAAAAAAAATAAACCTCATAGTTCCAGAATTCTCCTCATTTGTGAGGAAAATGAAGGGAGGGTGAAGGCACGCAGAACGACGTTGAGCCGGTTGGCTCACAGCACGTCCATGCAGCACAATGCTGAATTTTCTGTACACTCTACGAACTGCCGAAGACTGTTCCTCGCGCTGGAGAGAGAGAGGCCGTTGCTGGTAGGTGACAGTTGTCCATGAATTTTAAAATTTGAAAAGTAGGCACAGCGCTCAAGCGTCTAGCTGGATTAGTGTGAAGAAAAATTATTTACCAAAAACAATAATATTACCGGAGTAACACCAACCATCGCACCACTTTGCATCACAAAGACGGTCCAGGAAAGGGTTCACCTCACAACACCTCCCACGTCGCTCTTCTCCACACGGAAAGAGGAAACTCCTTCGGTACACCGCAGGGTTCTCCCACACGTCAGTCTGTTTAACACGGACTCTGGGGACATATTACTTTTCAGAAAACGAAGGCCTCCTCAAGTTGCAGTTCCCAGACGTTCTTCCCCACATACACCGAGGGAATCTTCTTACTTGTTGTCACTCTGCGGAACTCCACTTTCCCAAGGTTACAGCAGACAGGAAGATGGTCAAATGGGGAACAGCTTGCAGCTCCGCTCCTCACCACAGCTCCACTTCAAACAACACAGCTCCACTCCACAGGAGAACACAGCATGAATTGGCACAGCAAGCTCCTCGGAGGTGTGAAGGCAAACGCCCAGGGTGCAGGCCGTCCGGATGGTACAGGACACTGGTGGGGCTGACCAGGGCGTGCCTTGAGAATGTCAATAGACGTTTTGAAGGTCTTTAATGTCTTTAGTTCCTTGTCCTTCGGTTCCTTAGTTGCTTAGTTGTCCTTACACCTTACTCCACGCGTAGGTTCAAGATCGTCGCCAAGATGTAGTAAAGGATGATACAGAGTCCAGCTGTATAAATAGAGTAATCCTTTATTGTAGCTTGGTTCCAGGATAGGTGAGTAGGATAAGATAGAAGGTATAGATGCAGCCCCACCAGGAGCAGGCTCCTAACAGCTCAGCCTGAGTTGACTAACTGACACTCTAAACCCAGAGAGGCAACTCAGGCATTCTATGATGTCATGGTACATTCTAACAGAGCAGTACAGTGGAGAATAGTAGAGAAGTAATTTACTACATGCACCATCACTCAAATACAGTCAAATGACACTGGCACTTGGAAGTCATGACCTTTAAAGGAAAATGATGGAAGGTGGAGTTACTGCTAAACAGTAATTGTTTGCTGACTTTCCTGTACTGCACAGTGGAGATATAGAGTGAATCTCAGATATACTCCAGGAAATTGCTGCCTGAACTCTGAAAGTTCTGCCTCCTTACATGGACTATATGCTTTAGACCTGTAGCTTAGTGTTAGACTTGGCATATTTGGCGTCGTTTCCCCAGACCTTTTGCCTTTATCTCCTGTATTTTTTATGGTATCCTGGATCTCGTGTTTGCTGGCTTAGATGCTTTGGGCACTTTGCCACTGCTGATCAGTGTCAAAGTGCAAGTGACCTGTATACATTGTTGTTGTAATCGGTTCTCCATGCTTGGCATATTTGACTTACTAGTAAGTCCCTAGTAAAGTGCACTAAATGTGCCAGGGTCTGTAAATCAAATGCTACTAGTGAGTGTGCAGCACTGGTTGTGCCACTCACATGAGTAGCCCTGTAAAGGTATCCCAGGCCTGCCACTACAGTGTCTGAGCGTGCAGTTTTAAACTGCATGACAACCTGGCAAGTTGCCAGGCCCTAACCTTCCCTTTTCTTATATGTAAGGCGCCCCTCAGGTAGGCTCAAGTTACCCCCATGGGGCGGGATTGCAGTGTATGTAAAAGGTAGGACATGTACTAGTGTGTTTTACATGTCCTAATAGTGAGATACTGTCAATTTAGTTTTTCACTATTGAAAGGCTATCTGTCCCATAGGCTAACATGGTAGTTGCTTTGTAACATCTTACAAGTATAACTTTCCATTGGGACAAGGTGGAGAAGTGGAGTTCAGGCTCTCTGTACTCAGAATTTAATAACACATCTTGCTAGGAATATGATTTTTAAATAGTGTGTTTGAAAATGCCACTTTTAGAATGTAGCTAACAAGCTATTACTGATAGAAGATCAACAATCATTGTGATTGGAAAGAAAACTGGCGATTGGAATGAACCAGAGAAGACGCCGGACTGAAGCCACGAGTCATACGGAGTAAACACCATCATATGCGGTCTCCCTAATAGTAGCATGAGAAAAGGACCTAAACGAAACTTTGTGCCAGAGCAAACGACAACGACCATATACTATAAGTCTCGGTTCAAATACAGCGTCGTCCTCCTTTTATTCACAAAAGTACAGCGTGGTTCCCACCTTTTCGGACATAACTGAATTCCAAAACAGAGCACTCTTGAAGCTTGAAGCCAATACCCATAGGGTTTCACCAAGAAATTTCGATTGTTGGTCTGAAGATTGGACAATCTCGCAGAAGCTGTCTTGGTTCAAGGTCCTGAGGAGAACCCCCCTAAAGTATGTAGGGGTTCAAAACGCGTTGACCATGTTTTCGACCAAACGAGTGAACATGCATTCACTATCAGGCTAACCCTTTCATGTACTTACGGTTATAAAACTGTTTTACATTCCATTGAAGAAATTACATGGGTTAGTGCATATTACACTGTTTGGCCAAAGTTCAGACTAGGGTTGAGTTAAAAAAGTAATACGTGTTTTTGTCAAAAATACTCTCCAACCCTTCTGTTCTGTTCTTTTTCTTCTTCCTTTGTTCCAATACCCTAGTTTTCGTTGCATTGATGTCATTTCCTTATGTTGTATGTGAACTTTGTTTGGAACCTCAGCTTGCCCTATTGTTGTTTATTTAGTATAAATTTGTTGTTTTTTCAATGTCTAGTGTTGTCTCAAACATTTGTATAAATACTATATGGAATATATGTTATGTATGTGATGTATTTTTTGTGGTCTATGAAAAATTGATTAATAGAATATTGTGCAAACAAACAAGATTGCTTGAAAAAATTGGATCACAAAATTCCTTTGGAAACCAAAGAATAAATAAATCAGTTTTCTTTCCAATCACAATGAGTGTCACGTGTGATATGAGGAAGTAGATTGTTGATCTTCTATCAGTGTTGGCATGTGTGTTGTTGTTAGCTATGTAAATTGGCCTAGCCTTACTAAATATGGGCCAGAACCCTCTATTGTTGATCACTTTTAGAAAGTAGGCATTTTCTTATTTAACCATTATGTGTGCCAATGCTTTTTTGTGTATTGACTGTCTGGTTTTGTAGTTACATGGGGCTGGGAATGTGCATTCACTGTAGACAGCCACAAGGGGGGTTGAGGTGTGTCCTGCCTTTCCTGGGTGACTCATAGCTGAGCTGAATAGACTTTGGCTGCATTTACAGTGATGGGAGGATTTTCTCTAGCACCTGAATAGGCAGTGTCTTCTCTGCACAATGCTGTCTCCACCTCCTGTGGTGATGCTGTACCGGAGAGGACAGTACTGGTTTGGACTGGGCTCAGGGACCCTTGCCACAGGAAGAACAAAGAGAAAATGGGGTATAAGTATTGGACCTTAAACACCAGAGAATTAAATCACTTCTGGACTCAAGAAGAACCTCTGCCAAGGAGAAGAGCTGGAGAGCTGTGAGGAGGAGTACTGACCCTTTGCCGTGTGTGCTTTGCTGTGTTGGCCTGCAGTTGCTGCTTCTGCCAAGGAGAGGAAAAAGACTGGAACTTTGCTGTGAACCTGCTTGAAGAAGAATCTCCAAGGGACTGTGTGTGCTGGCCTCCTGTTCTGAAGTCTCAGGGACACAAAGCCTTCACCTGCAACCCACTGACCAGTACCTGAACTCCTCTGTGGACTTCTGTATTCAAAAGGGCACCTATTCCAGTTCCTGGGCCCTGAGAATTGTGTGGTTGGTGCTGCAAAGCAAGAAAAACAACTCTGACACCATCAACGGAGCCGCCAGTGATGCTGTGACCTGCACTGAGGCTGGAGGCACTGCTCGGGAAGTGCACGAAGCACGGCCCGTCTGCACCGCAGCTCTGACCCCCATCAACACCTGCCGATGCCTGCAGTTATCGGGCTTCCCAATTCCAGCGCTCGCACCAACGCCATCACCGCCAGCGCCAGCGTCCCTTTATTGCAGAGCCAATAACTTACGAGGGTGACTTCACAAACTCTTTGACTTCACATCACCTCACCAGAACCGATGCCTCACCACCGACGCTTCCGACTTCCCCTGTCCTGGACTTGACGCATCGCCTCCTCACGGACACAATGCCTTGCCTCACCCGTGGCAACCAGGGAACCAGCCTTGACCTCAGCACCAGTGCCTCACCTCCACGACACTGTGCATGGTCTATAGACTTTGTTTTCCAAGGTATTGTTGTTTGGGGGTCCACGTGACTCCATGCCTGACGCTGGGCAGCTCACGGTCGGCGCTGTACTTTCGATTTATGCCTGTCACAATGTCGTAATACCCCAGGTGGAGCAATATTGTTTCAACAAGTTCTATTTTTGCAATAAATGTTCTAACATGATATTTTGATACATGTATGTTGGATTTTTGCTCTTTTTGGTCTTGTTTAGTTTAGATAAAGATACTTTATTTTTCTAAACTGGTGTGGTGTCCATTTGTGGGGTTTTCACTGTGTTACTGTGTGTTTTCAGTACAAATACTTTACAGATTGCCTTTGGGATAAGCATGTGTGCTTGTGCCAAGCTACCAAGGGGGTTAGCAGGGGTTATCTAAAGTGTGTAACTCCCTTACCCTGACTAGAAGCAAGGGTCCCTACTTGGACAAAGATGCAGTGTTGCAGCGTGTGGTGTCCTCACGGCATGGTGCAGGCAGCGGCTCGTTGAAGGAGTCGGTGAGACCAAGGCTTGCGTTGCAGGGTGAGACGGTGATCGATGCGGTGCTGGCAGGTCACGATGCGGTAACGGACCCGGTTGATGTGTGAGTTGGGCAGCAACAGAGTCGGTGACATCTGCGCAGCGTGTAGCGAAGCGTTGCAGAGTGCGTTGCCCACAGGATGCGGTGCAAGCAGCGGCTCATTGACGGAGTCAGTGAGACCAGGGTTGCGTTGCAAAGCGAGGCAGTGGTCTCTGCAGTGCCTTCAGGACACGGTGTCTGCAACGGACTCGGTGACTTAGTTGGCTGCTCTTTTCTTCTATGGCAAATGGAACCAGCGGAACCAGAGACGGTGCCCAGAAGGATGGTGAGGTCTTTGCTGTTCCTGAGACCTCTTGAACAGGGGACATGCTCCACTTCAAGCCCTTGGAGATACTTTCTCAAGCAGGAAGCACACACTGTTACTCTCCTTGGCAGAAACAGCCACTGCAGGCCAACCCCAGACAGCACACAGCAAAGGGGTAGTATTCCTCCTCCAGTTTCTCCAGCTCTTCTCCTTGGCAGAGGTTCCTCTTGAAGTCCAAAAGTGATCTTTGAAGTATTTTCTATCCCTGAGACTTCCAACAGGAGACAAGCTCTACTTCAAGCCCTTGGAGAAAACTCTAACAGCAGAGTAGGATGATGAAAGCACAGTCCAGTCCTTTCCCTGCCCAAGACAGAAGCAACCACTGCAGGCCAACTCCAATAGCACACAGCATACGGGCAGTACTCCTCCAGCTTCCTGGCAGGTTCCTTAGTTCAGCAGTAATCTAAAATACTGGGGTCTGGGCCCCAATATTTATACAGCAAATTCCTTCGTTCTCTTGGTGCAGAGGCTCTTTGCCCAGCCATAACCAGTTCTGTCCTCTATGGTGCAGCTGCCTGGCAGGAGGTGGAAACAGCATTGTGTAAGGCAGACAGGACCCATTCAGGTGCAAGGGAAATCTCCTCCCACTACTCTAAATGCAGACAGGGCCTATTCAGGTGCTGATGAGAACTCCTCCCCCTACTCTGAATGCAGCCCAGGTCTATTCAGCCCAGCCCTGACTCATTCAGGAAAGACAGGACACACATCAATCCCCCCCCCGGTGGCTGTCTGAGAGAATGCCCATCCCCAGCCCCTGTCATTCCAAAGCCAGACCAAACCAGCAGAGGCACACAGGATGGCTAAGCAAGAAAATACCCACTTTCTAAACACACAATATGAAAATCATCTTTACTAAAAGATGCATTTTTATATTCTGAGTTCAGGCATACTAAACTCCATCTTTCTATCTTGTCCCAGTGCGAAGTTATATTTATAAGATGTTATAAATAAACTCCCATTCTATCCTATGGGACAGATGGCCTTTCAATAGTGAAAAACTAATTTGGCAGTATTTCACTACCAGGACATGTCACACACACCAGTACTTGTCCTACCTTTCACATACACGGCACTCTGCCCACACGGGTACCTTGAGCCTACCTTAGGGGTGACTAACATGTAAGAAAAGGGAAGGTTAGGGCCTGGCAAGTGGGTGCACTTGCCAGGTCGACATGGCAGTACAAAACTGCGCACAGACACCGCAGTGGCAGGCCTGAGTTACATTTACAGGCTGCTTATGTGGGTGGCACAACCAGCCCTGCAGGCCCACTAGCAGCATTTGATTTACAGGCCCTGGGCACACACAGTGCACTGTACTAGGAACTTACTAGTAAATCAAATATGCCAATCATGGAATCACCAATCCATAATAACAATTTACAGGGAGAACATATGCACTTTAGCACTGATCAGTAGTGGTAAAGTACCCAGAGTCATAAAACCAACAAAAAAAGGTCAGAAACAGAAGGCCACAAAGCAAAAAATCTGGGGATAAACCTGCTGTAAAAGCCAGGTCTAATAGTTACTATAATATAAATAATCTGGATTAAACAAAGATATTTGCCACTGTGATTTTTTGAGAAAAATGTCAAAAAGACATAATACCTCTAAGTATTCTGATCTAAAAACAGCAGGGTTTCGTCACATAGAAATTTGATTGTCCAATTTGAGATTGGAATCTAGAGTGATCCCCAGATCAAGTAAGTATACATGTGACTGGCTGGGGCATTCCCAAAGTAAAACATGCCATAGGGAACTCTCCCACAGTTTGTTTCTTGAATAGAGTGAGAATTTATGATTTTGAGTGATCCAATTTGAGATTCCGTTTGCATCACAGCTCCAGAATGTACCAGAGCTTCAACCTCCTACAGAGAGGTAGAACTACAGGGATTGTCACAAGAGATATCATATATCATCTAACGGGCATTTCCTATTTTAGATATCAATGCTTCTGCAGATCAGGTTGAGGGCAGGAACAAGCAGAAGGAAGATATCCGGCATGTTCATCTCTTCCTCTTATCCCAATGCCTTTCCGCTGATCTGTTGCTGACTAGTATAGACAAAAGCAAGTATATCGAAGAAAACCTGCCCATAAGGAATTAGATAGGATACAGCAAGAATTTGTTGTAATCCCTTGTCTAGAAAAAATACTTTTTTTCTAGAAACCCCTCACCCACCAGGGTTGCCCCTAGGTGGCATGCTTCATCATTGAGGTTCCTCTCAATCCTCTATGGATTGAGGCGTGCTGCGACTTGCGAATTACTTAGGAGCACTTTTTATTGTAGGCTATGTGTAGTGCAGTGATGTGGAGTGGAAAGGGAAAGGAAATCTATAAATATCTAACTAGTTGGCCACTCTTTTATTCCCGCCCCTAGTTGGTATGGTTAAAAAATCAGGGGTCGTTTACTGAGAAGAAACCTGACCTTAATGAGTCTGGTTGTCTCAGTAATGTGTTTTTGTCAACATTTTTCGAGCTGTTCCCCTAATAGCTCTTCATCAGGACTCCACGGGGTCCAGTCCCGTGTGTACCACTCCTAGTGAATCCTGTAATAAGGACACAAACCATGCACACCACAAATTGAGTATCTGGTCCTCAGGGAGAAAAGTAGGTTACTGTACCAGAGGGGGCTTTGACGAAAGTGTGACTACAAGCCCCTCTACCCCTGGCTTTGACCATGATGCAATAATATAGCATCTACAGAAACACGGATTAATCACTAGAACCGTATGTATTCAGTGCGCATTAGGTGTGCATGGTTTGTGTCCTTATTACAGGATTCACTAGGAGTGGTACACAAGGGGCTGGACCCCTTGGAGTCCTGATGAAGAGCTATTAGGGTAACAGCTCAAAACATGTTGCCAAAAACACATTACTGAGACGCCCAGACTCATTAAGGTCAGGTTTCTTCTCAGTAAACGACCCCTGATTTTTAACCATACCCACTAGGGGCGGGAATAAAAGAGTGGCCAACTAGTTCGGTATTGTTAGATTTTCTTTCGCTTTTCACTCCACATCACTGCACTACACATAGTCTACAATAAAAAGTGCTCCTACGTAATTCACAAGTCGCAGCACGCCACAATCCGTAGAGGATTGAGAGGAACCCCAATGATGAAGCATGCCACCTAGGGGCAACCCTGGTGGGTGAGGGGTCTCAAGAAAAAAGTATTTTTTCTAGACAAGGGATTACAACAAATTCTTTCTGTATCCTATCTAATTCCCTAAGGGCAGGTTTTCTTCGATATACTCGATTTTTGTCTAACTACGTAACTGTCAGGAGGATAAACCTAGCCTCTACCTCTGCCTCCCTCTCTACTTTGGTAGCTGACTAGTATAGAACATCAGAGTTAGACCTGGCCCTTTTTGTATTGTCACCCTAGATATTTTTCCTTCCTTTGCTGAGCCAGTTTTTGTTGGCTTTTAGGACTTTGCTACTTAGTGGTAAATTGCTTGTGCTCTCCCTTCTAAACATGGTAGAATTGGTATGCACCTGATTGAATTATTAATTTACTTCTACCTTCTTAGTATATTGTACTACATGTACCCAGTGTCAGGAAAATAAATGCTACTAGTGGACTGCATCCCTTGTTGTGTCACCCACTAAAGAAGCCTTATAAAATATGTCTGATACCTACCACTGTTGCCTGTACTACAGTTTTGAACTGCCAATTCTACCAAGAAAAATAAACCTTTTGCCACGCATAAACTTTCTTTTTTTAATGCTAATCAGTCACCACTAAGGCAGACACTGAAGGCTCATAGGGCAGAGTGCATGGTATTTAAAAATTAGGACATGTGTACTCAACATTTTACATACCCTAACAGTGAAATATTCCTAAAGTCTTTTTACTCTGTGGCAAAACCAACTATCTCATGGACCGAGTTACCTTATTACACTTTATAAGTGATAACTTCAGTTCGGGAACCGATAGAGAAATCCTTCTTCCACTCATTTGTGTAATTTAAAATCCTCTTTAGTGATAAAGCCTGATTTTAAGTTATTTTTTTCTGAAAATGCCACTTTTAGAATGTTGACACTATCCTGCCTAAACCAAATGTGCCTTTCATATGACTGTTATTGGATCTCCTGTGGTGGGATTTGTATTTCTTCCAGAGAGGGGACAAAAGGGCCTTGGGTGTGTGGAAGGGAGTTTCCCTCCTATCAGGATGGACTAGGGGTTGTACTCAGCCCTTCTTGAACTTCAGAGGGTAGCCTAAGGGCTGTACCCACCCCCTTCATGACTTCTAAAGCTGCATGCCCTGTTAGTGGCAAGTGCAGTCCACACCCAGGCCTGCCTGCCCTTTGTTAACCTAGACAGATTGTGCCATACCCAGGGGAAGGGTAAGAACCGAACATAACCAGCTAGGTTTAGATAGAGGGGAGACCCCCACATATAGGCTGGTATTGGGTATAAAAGTGGCACCCTCATAAACTAGAATCAGAACACTCCTGGGCCTCTGAAGACTCAGATGAAGGACTGCCCTGTTGTCTGAAACATGAAGGAAGAATGTACCTTCTTTCCTTGAACCCAGGATCCCAGGCACGTCTCCAAGGATCATTTGGCTGACCACCTGTTTGAGCTATAGGGACAAAACAAGGTTCTAGAGGCTTTCCCTGCAACTGAACGAGCTGACCAGCACGGACTGGACCTGCCTGGACTATGCTGCTGGCCTCTGCTGGAGTGAGTTCTGACCCCCAAGATGTGCCCCTCTGTGTCAAAATAGAAGTTTAAACCTGCACTAAAGCTTGCAGAGGCAGGTCTGAGACATGCTTAAAAAAGCTACTTTAGTGGGTGGCACAATGAGTGCTACATGCCCAGTAGTACCATTTAATTTACAGGTCCTGAGTACATGTAGTGATGTACTGTGAAATACCAATACCTTACATTAATTGTACAGTATTTTTCTCTGACCCGTGGTAGCTTACATTATTTTATAATTTTCTGCTTTTCAAATCATTTCTTAATGTTCTTTATTCTTTCTTCAATTCAGTCTAATTGTTATTCAACCTACTCAGGCTACAAAGTGTGACAATATTTCTTTTTTAATTTAATTTCATTTCCTTTTACTTAAATGTGTACTCTTCTGTGGGGAAAATAGGAATTCTCCTTGGGGAAGTACTGCTCATAATACATTGTGGTTCATACTGAAGACTCTTATTTTGATTGTAATGTCTTCTTCATTCCCACATTCCAGGGTCAGTCATACTTGGTAACCATGTTGTATTTATGTAGTATCTATTCTTTCTTTCCCAATGGGCAAAATCGATTTCCCTATTTACTTGCCTTCACAGATTTTTTTCCAATTTATTATTTAACAATGAGAACAGCTAATGATTATTAGTGCCGAAGAACCCATTTCATTAGGTGCATAGATATGTATTTAAATATTTTGGGAGAAACGCTAAATTATTTCCACACCTTTATTTTCCATTGTATTCCCCACTGTGTGGATCAATAAATACAGGCTAAAAGGGGTATATTATTCAGAGCATAAATTTCATTTTCTACTAGTGCCACGTAATCACTTTCATTTGAGGACTTGTCTAGTTAACTTGTATTGTTTTGCCTCTGAGGTTTGTCCCCTTTTTGATTCCATTACACAAAAGAATGATTTCACCTGTTTTGTTCTGCGCTGACAAAGCAGCTTGCCAGATATCACTGCTTACCGCGTCTTTCATGGGAGACATTAGTCACTTCTGCCATGCTTTTCCTATATGCTTAGAATATTCCACGACTACAGACATAAAGATACTACTTGTAAATGCCCTTTGTGAATTCCCAAAGTCATAAACTTAGACTTTTGGTCTAAGTTTAGACCAAAAGTCCAAGTCTACCTCTGTGAATCGGGCCCATATTTGCATCCTAATGATATAAGCATGTCAGCTTTGACTTTAGCTACTGTGCCTCAATCTGCTAAAGGCTTTGGAGACAGAATTGACCTCAGGTATGTAATGAGTACTGTTCATCTTTGGGCTATCATTCAGAATTTGCTTGGGAAGTATAACATTGGGAATCAGTCCAGGCTGACATCCATAAATCAAAGGAGACCATTTAATCCTAGATGTAAGAAAAGGAATGGCTATCTCTTTCTGTGATACACATCTTGAGAGAAGTAAAGTCCAAGTAGTCTTTTAGCAGACATTTTCCTCTACCTGCAGTGGTTTAGTGTTTAAATAGCCGAACAGTCCCGCCGAACAGTCCCACTTTTTACTACAGATAGGAAACACTTTTGACATGCTAAACTTGTATCATAAAAGGAACATGCATGCCACACTGCTGATTAACAAACCTGCTTATACCGCTATTTATCTTGCCGAGTTCCATTTACATAGATGTAACTAAAAGATACGAATTACATTTTTCATCCAAAAATTATGCCTAAATATGGGAGCAATTGTAACCCTTTTGGCATGACATTATTAACTCGGATTGGCTTGACTGCCAGGCTTGATTTTATTTTTATTAGATCCCAGATACATAATCTTTGATTTTGTTAGATTTGTTGCCAAATCAAGGTTGCTCATACATTGCACAGACGTAATAACTAATCTTTCCAAATTAATGACCATATATGACAATGGAACGTATCATCTGTGCATAGTAGAAATAGCAGTTATATACCATTCACTTTAGGTGGATCAGGAGTGTACAGTTCTTTGTTTACTGCATTTCTGTATAGTAGAACTTTTCTATGTACACTTACATGCCTTAGCATATTCATATATTGTTAATGCAAAGAAAAAGAATGATTAGAAAGAACCATGCCCTCTTTTCACTTTTAGTATTAGGATCTTGGAAGTTTCAGGGCAGATTCACAAAGTCACATACGAGCATGTAAAAGATTAGTCCTGTAGTACTAATTCCCATACTCATAAAAGGTCTTGTGAAACTACCCCAACATTTTTCCACCCTGAGGCCTAAGCTGCTCATAGAATTGCTTTAGGAGATGCACCAACTCTGAGGCTGCCCCCATCAAGAATATTATCCCCCCAGAGTCTACATCTGTCTAACAAGTCTAATGTTGTTCACAGATTCTTAAAGGCCTAATGAATTACCACTTTTTTAGCATTACACTTTATAGCTAGGAGGCATAAATCTACACATTGTTCTCTCGTACCAAACCCACCCAGAAGCCAAATTGAACATCAGTGATGGCATTACTCTCATGGTCCAGGCATTCAGCAGCACCATCCTGAGCACGTTCTTTGAATATTCAACCTGAGAAATAGTCCTATAGCAGCTTTGGTCAGCACGATTGCTGTTTTTGAAGATAGAAATTGTTATGTATAGCTCTCAGTGAGCACAACTATCATGAATACACATTTTAAATCTTGCTATTCAATGCTATGATGTATCACTGTTACTATGTCACAGCACATTACTGAGTGACATCACAGACAACACAGTCTTAGCTCTTGTCCATTTGGTGTCACTCAGAACCCCTCAATGAAAAACATCCCTGTTAATCGCTGTTTCCCATTTATAATTCTATATATAGTTGAAAGATGCCAGGATTCTGCAAATCATAACTGATTACAGAAAGTATTTTGAATTCTCTTCAGACGTGGGCGCCCAGAGCTCAATATTGGCCTATAAAGATCTACGGGCACATGGTTCAGACCTGGAGTTATATTCATAATTGCCAACTCATCTGGCTCAGAAAAAGATGCACTCTCCTGAAAGTATAATCTGTTTTAAGGGGAACAGCAGTCAGAGCAGGGAGTTGTACTGCTATAAACCTAAAGCTTTTAGAAAAGGTCCATCCATATCATCTCAAGAATGGTTACTTCCAAATAGGTATGCACGGCTCTATGTTCTCCTTTACCATATAGCATCTTCCAGTAAGGTCTCGATTCCTGAGAATAACACACTACTTTCAGCTTGTCCCAGGCTTCCCCGTAGAAAGTAATCTCTGCTCCCTTCACTATTTCCTAATGCCCAAAGCAGTTCTCTTCAGTCTTTACAAGATCTCATGGAAATGATTTACCACAGCATGTCTGGTCTTAGCACATGCAGAATTCAACCATCAGCTATTTTGAATGTTATCTTGGATTCTGAACTTCTCTAGCCTAGTAACAGTAAAGTCATTGAGCATCCAGAAGTCCATTATTACATCAAGATCCCATATCCATCAGGACTGCCCCCACACAATTGACGAAAGTGCTGAATGCACAGTTCTTTAAATAACACTACATCATGAAGCAGTAGCAGTCTACTTTTGCTCTTAAAAACCTGCTTCTCCAATCACACACTAACTGTGTCTTGGGCTTTGACCCTATAAAACACTTTGCTGCTTTTCATCTAAGTTCAGGCTATATAAATACCGCATACACAAATGCATACATAAAATATCCCTGGTTTTCATATCAATGCCCCTATTTATGCGGTGAAGGCAAGCCTTAACCATCAAAGCAGTTAGTTCTACACCCGATACACCTATCGCTACTTAAGTCTTTCTCTTCCCATTTACTTGCCCCCATCAGCAATTTCTTATTACTAGGGGAAGGCATAACTATGGAAAGCACATTAGCATTGTGATCACTATCGTCTCTATTAAGGACTCTAAATGATCAGCTATGTTACATACGTTATTCTTTTTTATCACTTCAGCTCTAGGAGGCATGTAAGTGATCTCTTGCCAGACCTAAAAAGAGAGACAAGGTTAAAAGCAAAAGAAAAATGCTGTTTTTACTCAGAAAACACCGATTGAAATAGTCAAGACAAAATTCAGAAATTAGGAGATTTTTCTAAAGGAAACCAAATCAAAGCTAGTAATGTTTTATCAGATGTCCGCAGACTCTATTCATATTTTTCTTTTTAGAATTTTATCTTGTTCCTTATTTTTGCAGCTTTGTGTTTTATCCAGACAAGAAACCAAGCCCAATACATTTGAGCAAAAGTATCCACATAGCCAAATTGTCGTGATGGTATACCTCATCACTATCTAGTGGAATAAGAAAAAAAGAATTGTGAAAAGGTGAGTGACTAGTTAGCAAAAAGCTTTTCTACGTAGACACTTTAAAAACAGCATCTAAATAATTTTCTCTCTCTGGGATCTCTTGAAAAATGCTTGTTCTGTTGGTGCAGAAGAAAGGGTGTGCCTTTAGTAATATCACAGAATTCATAACTTTAAATGCCCCTATCTTACTTCTCTTCTAAATCCATTCTATCCGACTCTACCCATGGTGAATATATCAGCAATAATCATTTATAAAGGACTGCTTTTCAAGAGGCAGGGACAAAAAGTGTTCAGGGTGGAGAGTTTTGCAACCGTGAATTCATGTTTAAGGTGCCTTCCAACTTCACTTTAATTGCAGCAGACCCATCCAGTTTCCATTGGGTACATTGCAATTTCCCAGAGCTAACTAAAACTCAGGGCCAGATTAATGTTGTAGCCAAGCTGGCAGTCATTTCTAAAGCATTGGCAGGAATCACTGTCAAACTGTTTACAGTTTGGTGCATGGCTCCATCAACATGACGAAGCTGTGCACTAAACTGGTTTCTCTTTTTTCAAACAGAAAATCACAAATCATGATTGTCTTTTTGAAAACAAAAAAGAAAATGCTCTCCTTGCCATGGGGGCCCTCTACTCTGGTGAGCGGAGCACTTAGCAGTTTTCACTGCTCTCTAATTCTACTCATCTAAATTAGGCAAGTGGAATTTGAGGTGTGCCTCTCACAGCCCTTACTCCATAGGTCTATCAGAGGTGATTAATCACACTGGAGATGGAGAAGTCTCCTCCGTGATTAAACCTAAAGTCCATCCGCATATGAATTTGCCAGACTGACATCAGTCTTGGTGGTATAGCTACTCAGTTGCTTTTTCGACTGAGTATCTATACTAGGATAAAAAAGTCATCAAACTTTGGAAGAGATAATAAAAAGAAGCAAAGATTATAGAATAAGGAAGAATTATTAGACAGCCATTGACAATGCCATTTTCTCCATGAAGGTAAGGCACACAGAGAAGGCAAACGACTTTCAGTTGTGAAAAAAACAAGCCTTGTTACAATCACAAAAAATCTATAAACGTGCACATATTGCTACTGTAAAGATTAGAAAAAGAACACCTTTTACAGACTGCTAAGCAAGCCAGATGCAGGTTTGCTTAACAAAATCTTCTGGGCCGTTAAGTTTACCTCACATGCACATAAATATTATCTACTGTTGCAAATGACAGTTCAATTTTCTCAGAATTAATACCTGCAGAAATGTACACTTTCAGGTAGTACCAATGACAACAGAAAGCTGAAACCAGAGTACTTTTTCCATGGTCGAAAGTATAGACAGAAAAATGGAAACAGGGTGATACATAACGAGGAGCAGGGAATCTGGTGATCCCCCACAGCAAAACCTTCTGAATATTCTCCAACATTGCATTTCCACATTTAGTCTGTGCATGTAAAAGAAGGCTGCAAATCGAGTTGCACAGTAGTGACAGGGTGCAAACTCTGCAAGCAATTAAGAGTTAAACCACATGAAATGTGAAAATCTGTGCAAACCCTGATTTACCAGGAGGTGCTTTGTTCAGAATTCCCTTTTACACAGTGTTGAATACACACATTTATCACCTGATCTGAGCAGGTGGTAAATGTTTGTAGTAGGGCTGGTGGTAGATGGAGGTAGAGGGATGGGATGGGGAGAGTAGAAAGAATGGGAAACGTTGCCTGGTAGGGGTAAGCATTGTATGCTCTCCCAGTCCCTTGCCTAAGGGTCAGTGTGGGTCCAGGGAACGGTTCCTGACTGCAATGCAGCCCTTTCTGAAGGTGATTTTATCACAATATTTTCCCTCCGGCAGATTGAGTCTTGTGTTCCTGTACCGAATAAATCCTGGTGTGAAAAGAATGACACACTCATGACTGAGGGGAGCAAAATTCCACATGCCCATTGTTGGACCTGGCACTTTTTTGGGAGGTCTCCCACAGATTTTTACCTTCAAAACCCATTTTTGTTGGCCTTAGCATGCCCGTCTTCCTGATCTGGTTCAAAGTGTTCGTGGGATGTGGGCGAGTAGGAGTTCCGTGGAGTGGAGGTGTGTGGCTGGTTGGTAGGAGGAGATGCGACTGTTCAGGTAGATGGGGCCTGAGTTGTGTAGTGCCTTGGATGTGAGTGTGAGGAGTTTGAATTGAGTGCATTTGTGTACTGGGAGAAAGTGTAGTTCTCTGAGGTGTGGTGTTATTAGACCTGTCATCCTTGGTGTGGCCTTACCCCAAACCTTTTGCCTTCTCCCCTTCTGTTTTTTAAATTTCATTTATGTTGGCATTCGGACTCTGTTCACCTTTTACCTGCTAAACAGTTATAAAATGTTTGTACTCTCTCCTTAAAAACATGGTACTATTGGCATCTACCTGATTGGTATATTAAATTTACTTGCAAGTCCCAATTAAATGTTACTATAGGGCCTGTATTCTAAATGCTATTTGTAGGCCTGCGGCACTCATTGTGCCACCCACTAAAACAGCCTGTTAAAACATGTATCAGGTTTGCCACTGACCTGGCAAAATAAACATTTTGCTAGGCTTAAACCTTCCATTTTATGATATGTCAGTCGATCCTAAGCTTGGCCCCAAAGGCTCATATAGTAGAGTGCATTGTATTTAAAATGTAGGACATGTGTAGTCAGGCTTTACATGTCCTGGTAGTTTAAAACCCCCAAGGTTGATTACCCTGCTGCAAGGTCTATCTCTCCCATTGACTAATACTGGATTATCTTATTACATTTAATAAGTGCTAACTTTGGTTTGATAGCAGAGAGGAAAAAGCTGTTTAGACTCAAATGAATTTAAAATCATCTTTTTGAATCACAATTCTGAATATGCCACTTTTGGCTTAGAAAGTTGGCATTTTCTAGTCATATCCATGTGTGCCTTCCACCAGTGTCCTGGGTCACATGATGGTGAATGGCTCTGATGTTGGGGTTTGTGTATTCCTCCCAGACAGTTACGCAAAGGTGAAAAGGGGACTAGTGGGGGCAGGATGGCTCATCCTTCCAGAATGGCTGGGAGTGGAGCTGTGCCATTCTTCACTTGCACTTCAAAGGTGTTGCCTCCAGCACACACAAAGGAACCTGACACGGCCTATTGCCACCCCAGACAGTTTGGATCCTTGAAAGCGGAAGGGACGGGCTTCTCAGAACCAGTTGTGGGAGTGTGACGGGGTGTCCCCCGACACCCAAAGGCTGCCACCGGGAATAGATATTGGACCCTAAGAACAACTCTTCAGAACACTCCTGGTCCTGTAGGCATCACCAAAGAACGACTGCCCTGCTGCAGAGGACTGTCTTGCTATCTGAGAAGGAAGACTGGACCTGCTTACCTTCAACCCAGCCTAATCTGAGTAACTCCAAGGGTCAGTTGGCTGACCTCCATTATGAGTAACATGGGCACAACAAGCTCCAGAGACCTCTTTGCTACTGCTCAGATGACCTACTGTAACTGGACCTGCCTGAGCCCTTCTCCTCTGGAGTGAGTCCCTCACCCCAAGAGGTGCCCCCCCCCAAGTCCTGGATCCACGGCTGCCATCAGTGAGAGCTACTCACAAGAGAAATGTGGAAATCCTTACATTTGGGCTCTTCATGATGCCCAACATGCTTTTCATGCAAAAAGCCTCAGCCTTGTGGCCTCCTTCAACGTGAACAGAAATCTTCACACCGGACTCAAGAAGGTAAATTTTAAGCAGTACTTACCTAGTCCAGGTATCCAGACAGCGCTCCAATGCAGTCGGCCTGAACTTGTAAATTTCCCCCGGTTGAGTATGGCGCAGCAAAATTTAGTGCCTCACCCTATATATATATATGTATATATATATATATATATATATATTTTATACACGGATATTGTATGTATCAAAAGGCCTGGAGAGTCCTGGATCATCTTTTCTCGTTCGTGCCGCTGCAGGGGGGCTGAGCCAGTCAAGCCGCTGTGGATTTTATATATATATATATATATATATATATACATATATATATATATATATATTTTTTTTTTTTTGCAATGTGATCCTTTGACCCAGGGCGCTTGTCAGCGGGTGCTCTGCGTAGGGGCCGGATCCTGGCCCAAAGCCATCAATTTTAAAACAAAGGACGCGGCACTCAAAGCTTGGATTAAGCTTACTTTAATTCAAGTTCAGTTCAGCACTCAGACCAACGCGTTTCAGCCTTCTCGGCCGTGATCAAGGCCGAGAAGGCTGAAACGCGTTGGTCTGAGTGCTGAACTGAACTGAATTAAAGTAAGCTTAATCCAAGCTTTGAGTGCCGCGTCCTTTGTTTAAAAATATATATATATATATATATAAAATAGGGACCCTTCTTCCTAAGTCAGGGCAAGTGGGCTACCCCTTTGATAACCCCTGCTCAACCCTGTGGTAACGTAGCACGAGCAGTTAGGCCTATCTCAGAGGCAGTGTGTGAAGCATTTATGACCATGCACAATAAGGCAGTAACGACACCACAAAAGGACACAACTCAAGTAGGTATAGAAAAATAGTATCTTTGTCTAAGGTTTAGTACGAGACTCTCAAAAGCGTTTTAACCAGTCACAATGCACGTAAATCAGTAGGGACTTAAAAAGGCAATACGTATTCACCAGAACGTGGCATTGACTGAGTTCAAGGCCTGGGTCTACGCGACACCGTTGCGCACCAGATACCTGCCGTTGGACGGGGACCCAGCACGTAGCTTCTCGAAGAAGCGAAGACGGTGACAGGCGGACTCCCAGCGACCATAGTTCTCGACTGCAGTGGTCCGCAACGTGCCCTCACAACGATTTGGGCACTCGGGGACAGGCGGGCTCCCAGCGGCAGCAGCACGCGGCTGCGGCTGCCGGGCTGGTGGTGGCGATGACTCTCGTCGTGCAGCTCCGTTGTGGACTCACAACGGCAGCAGCGCTCTCCTAGCTGCGGCAGCCCACGGGACGATTCACGATGATGCAAAAATGATAAAGATGCGGGCACTCAGCGGCAGCAGCTCTCTCTTGGCTGCGGCGGCCCACAGGACAAATCCCAATGATGCAAAGTTGGCAAAGGTGCGAGCACTCAGCGGTGGCAGCTCTCTCTTAGCTGCTGCGGCTCACAGGACAAATCTCGATGATGCAAAGTTAGCAAGGGTGCGAGCACTGCGCGGCAGCAGCTCTCTCTTAGCTGCGGCGGCTCACAGGACAAATCTCGATGATGCAAAGTTAGCAAAGGTGCGAGCACCCAGCGGCAGCAGCTCTCTCTTAGCTGCGGCGGCTCACAAGACAAATCACGATGTTGCACAGCGGACACAAGTGCGGGCACTCAGCGGCGACAGCTCTCTCTTAGCTGCGGCGGCCCACAGGACAATCCACGATGCTGCACAGCTGACACAAGTGTGGGCACTCAGCGGCGGCAGCTCTCTCTTAGCTGCGGCGGCCCGCAGGACAATTCACGATGTTGCACAGCTGACAGAAGTGCGGGCACTCAGCGGCGGCAGCTCTCTCTTAGCTGCGGCGGCCACAGGACAATTCACGATGTTGCACAGCTGACACAAGTGCGGGCACTCATCGACGGCAGCTCTCTCTTAGCTGCGGCGGCCCACACAGTTGCAACGAAGGTTCTGAAGATTCAAATTAAGGCGGGCGCTCAGCGGCAGCAGCTCTCTCTTAGCTGCAGCGGCCCACACAGTTTCAGCGAGGGTTTTGAAGATTCAAATTAAGGCGGGCGCTCAGCAGCGGCAGCTCTCTCTTAGCTGCGGCGGCCCACACAGTTTCAGCAAAGGTTCTGAAGATTCAAATTAAGGCGGGCGCTCAGCGGCGGCAGCTCTCTCTTAGCTGCGGCGGCCCACACACAGAGTTCACAAGGGTTACCAGTCCGCGTTCCTCACAGTAGAACTAGAAGTTCCAGATTACTCACCTGCAAGTAGAATCCCTAGCACAGGAATTCAGGCGGCTGACGGGGTGAAGTCTAATGTCCCTGAGACTTCAGCAGGAGGCGCTCTCAATTCAGGCCCTTGGGTAGTTTCTTCAGCAAACTTGGTGAAAGTTTCAAAGTCCTTTCCTCTGTCCGCTCGGACAGAGTTTCGTCTTGACATCCAGAAGGAACACCCCGCACCAGGTTTCAGCGCAGCGTTTTATACCTAAAAAGTCTTTGTTTTCTGCAGTCACAAATCACTGCATCCCGCCAGAACCAGTTCGGTGGGGTTGGGGAGCACTTGGTTTACGAGACGACATCCTGCCTTTTGAGAATCTGGGAGTCTGCTATCAGACGCCCAGTGGGATATGGAGCCATCATTCACCTTGCCAGGCACGGCCCTGCTCGGATCAAAGAGTCACCCCTCCCCATACTCTGAATGCCGATCTCTCTCTCCAGCAGCCCTGCTGCTCCAAAACCAGACGGCCAATACACATGCTAGCAAAGCCTACAGGAAAGCTTAGGCCAGAAAATACCTTGTTTCTAGTAGAGGCATTTTCGAACACGGGCTACGCTAATAATCCTCACTAAAAGATGTATCTCAATGTTCTGAGCTTAAACATATCAAATTCGACGTTCCTATCAGGTTCCTGGGGGCAGGTAGGATTAAGGCATGTAATACTCAGCCTGCACATTCTGGCTTATGAGAACGGGTGGCCTCACAACAGTAAACAGTGAAATGGAGGGTAACTCGCTATTAGAACATGCTACACAGGCATACTTGAAAAGCCGCTTCAGTGGGTAGCGCAAATCAGAGCTGTAGGCCCACCAGCAGTATTTGGTCTACCAGCCCTGGGCACACACAGTGCACTGATACTAGGGGCTGACAGGTAAACCAAACGAGCCAAACTATGGTTATCCCAATTCATACAGTTATCTTCACACAGGGAGCATTCGCGCTGTGTCACTGATTGGCAGTGGCACAGCGCCCAGAGCATCTAAATCCGGTCAACATAAAAGGTAAGAAGCAAAAAGAGGAAGGGAGACCCGCGCCAATGATGCCAGGTCTAACACGCGTCCCCTCCAGCTGAAATGTGGGGAGAACTAACCATTCCCTTGGGAGTTCTCATCACTAAGGCGGAAAAACCTGGACAGAACGTCAGCATTGGCGTGTTCTGTACCGGGGCGGTGTTCCACCGTGAAATCCATACCCTGTAGGGAAATGGACCACCTCAACAACTTGGGATTCTCACCCCTCATTTGCATCAACCATCTAAGGGGCCTGTGGTCTGTCTGAACCCGGAAGTGAGTCCCAAACAGATATGGTCTCAGTTTCTTCAGCGTCCAGACCACAGCAAATGCCTCACGCTCAATTGCACTCCACCTCTGTTCCCGGGGAAGTAACCTCCTGCTCAGGAAGGCTACCGGTTGGTCTAGTCCCTCCTCATTGATCTGTGACAGAACAGCCCCTATACCATGCTCTGAGGCGTCTGTCTGGACAACAAATTCCTTTGAAAAGTCGGGAGCCTGAAGCACGGGTGCAGTGCACATGGCAGTCTTCAGGGCGTCAAGCGCGTTCTGACAGTTGTCAGTCCAGTTTACCTTCTTTGGCTGCTTCTTAGAAGTCAGCTCAGTCAAGGGTGCAACAATGTTGCCATATCCCTTGACAAACCTCCTGTAGTACCCCGTGAGTCCTAAGAAGGCTCTCACCTGCGTCTGAGTCTTGGGGGTTCCCACGCCAGGATAGTTTCAATTTTGGGCTGAAGGGGTGCCACCTGGCCACTCCCCACCTGGTGCCCCAAATACACTACAGAACCCTGCCCAATCTGGCACTTACTGGCTTTGATTGTGAGGCCTGCCTTCCGCAGTGCCATCAATACCTCCCAGAGGTGGTGCAGGTGGTCCTCCCAAGAGGAGCTAAACACTGCAATTTCATCCAGGTAGGCGGCACTGACGTCTTCCAGCCCAACCAACACCCTGTTGACCAGCCTCTGAAAGGTGGCAGGGGCATTCTTCATTCCAAAGGGCATCACCCGGAACTGGTAGTGTCCATTGGGTGTGGAGAAGGCTGACCTCTCCTTTGCTCCCTCGGTCAAGGCGATCTGCCAATACCCAGACGTCAAATCAAATGTGCTGAGGTATTTGGCAGCCCCTAACCGATCTATGAGCTCATCAGCTCTGGGGATGGGGTGCGCGTCAGTCTTCGTGACTGAATTGAGGCCCCGATAGTCCAAGCAGAACCGAAGTTCTGGGGTGGTTCCAGGCGCTGCAGCTTTTGGTACCAGGACCACTGGGCTGGACCAAGGGCTGCTAGAGGACTCAATCACCCCAAGGGCAAACATTTTGGTAACCTCATCCTTAATGTAGGCCCATACCCGGTCAGTCACTCGGTAAGCCTTGTGCTTAATGGGAGGACTGTCCCCGGTGTCCACGTCATGGACACACCAATCAGTGACACTAGGTACCAGGGAGAACAAATCACTGAATTGCCCCAACAGGTGGCGACAATCACCCTGCTGCTCAGGAGTCAGTGTGGTGGAGAGGACCACACCCTCCACTGACTCATCTCGCTCCCCCGCACACAGGGGGTCAGGAAGGGGCTCGCTCTCCTCCTCCATCCCAGCATCTGTGGCCAGAAGCATGCCCACTTCAGACCTCTCAAAGTGGGGCTTCAAGCGGTTAACATGCAGGACCGGCAAGGGGTTCCTGGGAGACTGCAAGTCCACCATGTAGGGAACAGGACTCTTGCGCTCCACCACCTCAAAGGGGCCGGTCCACCTATCCTGGAGCGCACAGGGATCCACCGGGGCCATGACCCAAACCTTTTGTCCAGGCTGAAACTCGATCAGAGTGGCATTCTGATCGTGCCAGCATTTCATCTCTTCCTGGCTGGTTTCCAGGTTTGCCTAATTAAGTTTCCTGAAACGCCGAGTCTGGTTCCTGAAGGCCAGCATGTAACTAAACGCCTCCTGGGGAGGTTTCCTGGGAGATTGCTCCCAGCCTTCCTTGACCAGACTCAGAGGCCCTCTTGCCGGGTGACCATAGAGCAGCTCAAAGGGACTGAACCCTAAGGACTTCTGTGGCACCTCACAGTAAGCAAACAACAGGCATGGCAAGAGGACATCCCACTTACGCCTCATGGGCTCGCCTAGGCCCATAATCATGCCCTTAAGGGTCAGGTTGAATCTCTCAACCAGCCCATTACCACAGAGACTTCATGTACTTGGAGATGAAGTTAGTTCCCCTATCGGACACCACCTCTCTGGGGAATCCCACACAGGAGAAAATCCCCATCAGTGCCCGTCCCACCACGGGGGCCATCACTGTCCTGAGCGGGATGGCCTCAGGGTACCGGGTGGCATGGTCCACCAAGACCAGGATGAACCTGTTGCCCATGGCTGTCTTGGGATCCAGAGGCCCCACAATATCAATGCCCACTCTTTCGAATGGGGTGCTCACCACGGGAAAGGGCTGTAGTGGGGCCTTAATCTTCCCCCCACTCTTCCCACTTGCCTGGCAAGTCTCACACGTCCTGCAGTGAGCATCTGAGCTCCTGCGCATCTGGGGCCAATAGAAGTGGGTGACCAGCCTCTCAAAGGTCTTGGTCTGCCCCAGATGTCCGGCCAGTGGCACATCATGAGCCAACCCCAGTAGGAAGGTCCTGAAGCGCTGGGGTACCACCAGCACACGGGCTGACCCAGGCTCAGCAACCTTAGGCTCGCTGTAAAGGAGGTTGTTCTCCCAATAGATCCAATGTGACCCTGCCTGGTCACCTACTGCCTGGGCGGCGGCCTGTCGCCGCACCCCCTCAAGAGAAGGGCAGGTTCTCTGCTGCTCTCAAAATTCCTCCCTGGAGGGCCCCCCTTCCTGCTGCCAATGGGTCAGCTCCGGTAGGTCCCCCAGTTCGGCCACTTGGTCCCCTGTAGGTTCCAGGGCATCCCCCTCAAGGTCTGCTCCCTCCGGGACAATGGGAACCGCGGGGGCCGGTTTCCCACTCCCCTTACCCCTTCTCTTTGAGGCAGGGACCTGGGCGATACTTTCAGGCTCCAGACCCTCCTGCACATCCTTCTGAGTTGTCAGGCAAACCCAACATTTCCAAATGAGACTTTCTCTCCACCGTAGCCCACGGGGAGTTCTCCAGATCATTGCCCAACAGACAGTCTACAGGCATGGCGGGCCTCACAGCCACTTGAAGAGTTCCTGCGACCCCCCACTCGAAGGGAACCTGAGCCACTTCACACTGGCTCTCTGAGTTGTCTGCTGACACTACGGGGCAGAATGCATGGGGACAACTTGCTCTTTGGACACCAACCGGGAGCTGACAGCAGTCACACTAGCTCCGGTGTCCCTGAGAGCCTCCACCCACTGGCCATTGATGGTCACCCACTGCCGGTACTTCTGAGTGTTATTCGGCAGTGTGGGGTTAGGGACCTTCTCGAAGTCTCCTAGCGAGACAAGGGTTAACTCTACGGGATCCCACCCACCTTGGACCTCCACTTCCTCCCCCCAGGGCTATACTGGCAATCTGGCGGGATGGTGCACGGGGTGGTGAACGAGGGGATGCATTGGGGTCCCTCTGGGGACA
The DNA here is from genome assembly GCA_963921515.1 of Calotriton arnoldi. Lineage (NCBI taxonomy): Eukaryota > Metazoa > Chordata > Amphibia > Caudata > Salamandridae > Calotriton > Calotriton arnoldi. The sequence continues at coordinate 1,013,270 of CAWUFW010001167.1, forward strand.
CTGGGGATCATAATACCGGTGGCCCACTTGACTACACTTGAAACAAGTGAGTGGCCCCCTCTGGACAGGCCTACCTGTTGGGGACACTGGCTTCTTCTCAGGGGGAGGCTGGGACACCACAGCTTGGTTCCCTTGGGAATTACTTTGGGGCCCTCTCTGGAACTCCCTCTGCTTACCCTTGTCCCCCCACTTCTCTGCTGGGGACCCTGCCCACCTCTGGCGAAGTCTCCCACAAAACCTTTGCCGACCCGGGTGCTCACCCAGCGGTCCACCTCCTCAGCAAGCTTCCTAGGGTTAGTCAGCTTGCTATCAATCAGGTGCTGGCGTAGCTCTGGAAAACAGTTACTGGACAAATGCTCCCACGCAAACAAATCATACAATTGCTCGAAAGTTTCCACTTTGCTACCCTTTACCCAGCGATCCATTGCTCTGCAGAAAAAAGACAAATATTCAACCCACGTGGTACCCTCTAACTTCTTACAGGTCCTAAACCTCTGCCTGTACATTTCTGTGGTCAAACCATAACGGGTCATCAAAGCTTCTTTCATATGGGCATACACCATCCTGCTCTCCTCAGGCAGGTCCAACAGGGTATCCCTACCATCACTCACAAAGCGCCCCCACAATCCCGCTCCCCAATTCTGCTCAGGGACCCGGTGGGACACCATTGCTATCTCATATGCGGCAAACCATTGCCCAATATCCTCACTCTTGTGAAAATCCTTAATGACATGCTTAGGAATATAAACTCTACTCTCAGGAGTTACTAAAGGTATGCTGCCACCAGAGGGGGAGACCGGGACACTCCTAGCCCTGATCTCTATCTCCCTCAACATTCTCTCATGTTCCATTCTCATTTTCTCAAGTTCAATTGACAATCGATTCTTCTCAATGTCTAACTTCTTACTCTCAAGGTCCTTCTGACCTTCCAATTTAGCCATCTCCAAACTATGCCTCCTATCTCTCTCCCTGTCCTCCAGCTCTTCTGGGGTCAGGCTCCTTTGGGATACACTAGTACCTGGATTAGAGGGTGTTCTATCTCCCCCCCCTCTACTGCATCATCCTGCTGCCCTCCAGCATTCTCTTCCTCATCCCCAGCGGACTCTCTCGCTTCCCACCAGGCCTTCAGCGCCTTGTGGTACTCCTCCTTCCTTGAGAGACCTATCACGGGGACCGCGAATTGCTTACAGAATGACTTCAGCTGTTTGGCAGTATAGGTATCTAATCTTTCCTCCTCAAAGGCGAGATACTCCGAAGCATTGGATGTTGGCCTTTCCATATTAGCAGTACTCATGGCTGCAATCAACAATTCAATACTAAAACAACCAACCCAAAAAGATTCGGAGAGGGAAAAAAAATCTGCGCGTGTCTGCGCTTTGGTCTGTACTCACTAGTGGTGTCTACCAGTTATTGTACGTGGATCATAAATGCAAGTCCTGATCCTCACCGCTGACCGCCAATGTTAGAAATGTGGGTCTCTAGTTGGCAATGGCTGGCGCCACTGTCCAAATAGGGACCCTTCTTCCTAAGTCAGGGCAAGTGGGCTACCCCCTTTGATAACCCCTGCTCAACCCTGTGGTAACGTAGCACGAGCAGTTAGGCCTATCTCAGAGGCAGTGTGTGAAGCATTTATGACCATGCACAATAAGGCAGTAACGACACCACACAAGGACACAACTCAAGTAGGTATAGAAAAATAGTATCTTTATCTAAGGTTTAGTATGAGACTCTCAAAAGCGTTTTAACCAGTCACAATGCACGTAAATCAGTAGGGACTTAAAAAGGCAATACGTATTCACCAGAACGTGGCACTGACTGAGTTCAAGGCCTGGGTCTACGCGACCCGTTGTGCACCAGATACCTGCCGTTGGACGGGGACCCAGCACGTAGCTTCTCGAAGAAGCGACGACGGTGACAGGCGGACTCCCAGCGACCACAGTTCTCGACTGCAGTGGTCCGCAACGTGCCCTCACAACGATTCGGGCACTCGGGGACAGGCGGGCTCCCAGCAGCAGCAGCACGCCGCTGCGGCGGCCCGGGCTGGTGGTGGTGATGACTCTCGTCGTGCAGCTCCGTGGTGGGCTCACGGCGGCAGCAGCGCTCGCCTAGCTGCAGCGGCCCACGGGACGATTCACGATGATGCAAAGTTGACAAAGATGCGGGCACTCAGCGGCAGCAGCTCTCTCTTAGCTGCGGCGGCCCACGGGACGATTCACGATGATGCAAAGTTGACAAAGATGCGGGCACTCAGCGGCAGCAGCTCTCTCTTAGCTGCGGCGGCTCACAGGACAAATCTCGATGATGCAAAGTTAGCAAAGGTGCGAGCACCCAGCGGCAGCAGCTCTCTATTAGCTGCGGCGGCTCACAGGACAAATCACGATGATGCACAGCGGACACAAGTGCGGGCACTCAGCGGCGACAGCTCTCTCTTAGCTGCCGCGGCCCACAGGACAATCCACGATGCTGCACAGCTGACACACGTGTGGGCACTCAGCGGCGGCAGCTCTCTCTTAGCTGCGGCGGCCCGCAGGACAATTCACGATGTTGCACAGCTGACAGAAGTGCGGGCACTCAGCGGCAGCAGCTCTCTCTTAGCTGCGGCGGCCCACAGGACAATTCACGATGTTGCACAGCTGACACAAGTGCGGGCACTCAGCGGCGGCAGCTCTCTCTTAGCTGCGGCGGCCCACACAGTTGCAGCGAAGGTTCTAAAGATTCAAATTAAGGGGGGCGCTCAGCGGCAGCAGCTCTCTCTTAGCTGCGGCGGCCCAGACAGTTTCAGCGAGGGTTCTGAAGATTCAAATTAAGGCGGGCGCTCAGCGGCGACAGCTCTCTCTTAGCTGCGGCGGCCACACAGTTTCAGCGAAGGTTCTGAAGATTCAAATTAAGGCGGGAGCTCAGCAGCGGCAGCTCTCTCTTAGCTGCGGCGGCCCACACACAGAGTTCACAAGGGTTACCAGTCCGCGTTCCTCACAGTAGAACTAGAGGTTCCGGATTACTCAACGGAGGCCTCACCTGCAAGTAGAATCCCTAGCACAGGAATTCAGGTGGCTGACGGGGTGAAGTCTAATGTCCCTGAGACTTCAGCAGGAGACGCTCTCAATTCAGGCCCTTGGGTAGTTTCTTCAGCAAGCTTGGTGAAAGTTTCAAAGTCCTTTCCTCTGTCCGCTCGGACAGAGTTTCCTCTTGACAACCAGGTTTCAGCGCAGCGTTTTATACCTAAAAAGTCTTTGTTCTCTGCAGTCACAAATCACTGCATCCAGCCAGAACCAGTTCGGTGGGGTCGGGGAGCACTTGGTTTACGAGGCGACATCCTGCCCTTTGAGAATCTGGGGGTCTGCTATCAGACGCCCAGTGGGAGATGGAGCCATCATTCACCTTGCCAGGCACGGCCCTGCTCGGATCAAAGAGTCACCCCTCCCCATACTCTGAATGCTGATCTCTCTCTCCAGCAGCCCTGCTGCTCCAAAACCAGACGGCCAATACACACGCTAGCAAAGCCTACAGGAAAGCTTAGGCCAGAAAATACCTCGTTTCTAGTAGAGGCATTTTCGAACACGGGCTACGCTAATAATCCTCACTAAAAGATGTATCTCAATGTTCTGAGCTTAAACATATCAAATTCGACGTTCCTATCAGGTTCCTGGGGGCAGGTAGGATTAAGGCATGTAATACTCAGCCTGCACATTCTGGCTTATGAGAACGGGTGGCCTCACAACAGTAAACAGTGAAATGGAGGGTAACTCGCTATTAGAACATGCTACACAGGCATACTTGAAAAGCCGCTTCAGTGGGTAGCGCAAATCAGAGCTGTAGGCCCACCAGCAGTATTTGGTCTACCAGCCCTGGGCACACACAGTGCACTGATACTAGGGGCTGACAGGTAAACCAAACGAGCCAAACTATGGTTATCCCAATTCATACAGTTATCTTCACACAGGGAGCATTCGCGCTGTGTCACTGATTGGCAGTGGCACAGCGCCCAGAGCATCTAAATCCAGTCAACATAAAAGGTAAGAAGCAAAAAGAGGAAGGGAGACCCGCGCCAATGATGCCAGGTCTAACAATATATATATATATATATATATATATATATATATATATTCACTGAAAAAAACCATAGGTTTCAGACATGTTGTAGTTAGGAATTAGCATTTAAAAAACCTTTGAAATTCACTGAAAAAACCATAGGTTTCAGGCACGTTATAGTTAGAAATTAGCATTTAAAAAACCTTACAAATTCACTGAAAAAACCATAGGTTTTAGGGACAGTTATAGTTAGTTGGACATTGCACTCGTACAAAACCCGTGAAATTCCCCAGTTATAGTTAGTTCAGCTAACTATAACTCGCGCCCCGCAATGCACTGCTGATGACGTCACATATTACATCTCTCATGACATGGTCAGTGACATCACTGATGACATCACTGATGACATCTCAAATGACATCACTGATGACATCATGCAGTGACTGTGTGTTTCTGTAAAGTTTAAATATGTTTAATATATATAGGGAAAGGCGTATTGAAGAATGAGTCGGTGTATAAGTGTCTGTATGGATGATTTAGTAGGTGCGTGACTAACTCTATAAGTGAGTGATTAAACGTATCTTACTGAATGCATGGGTTAGTGACTAAACTGGGTGAATGTCTGTATCCGTCTGTCTGTTGCTGTGTAAGTGGCTGCATGGGTTTGTGAATAGCTACATGAGTGTCTATATGAGTTATTGATTGGTTGTCTGAGTATCTGTATGGGTGCCTGAGTGTTTGTGTGGGTGGGGTGTGTGTGACTCTGTGCATAGATGTGTGAGTGGGTGATTCACTGGATGGATGGTTTCAAGAGTGCATCTGTGATAGACTTTATGGGTGGGTAAGTGTGTGTAAGAGTGTGTTAGTGAGTGAATGTATGTCCCAGTGGTACATGTGTGAGTAACTACATATGTGAAAGGCAGTATATATGTGTGTTGGAGTATATAAATAGCTATAAGCGAGAGTGTGTGATTGTGAGAGTGACTGTATGGATGAGTGCGTGCTTGTATCAGTGATTGTATAAGAGCGTAAGAGTGTGCTAGTATTTGTATGAGTAAGTGAGCTGGTGTGTGTATAACTGTATAGGTGAGTAAATGGCAGTGTGTTTAATTATTTGCATGACTGACTAGGTGTGTGAGTACCTCTATGGATGAGTGGCGGTGTTTGAGTGTCTATATAGGAGTATGAGTGCATATGATAGTCCTGTACTGATTGACCGTAAGTATGAGTGACTGTACGGGTGAGTGAGTGGATGTGTGTGTAGACCTAAGAATCAGTGAGTGGGTATGTAGTTATTGGTGTTGGAGTGTCTATGGTTTTGCGAATGGCAGTCTGTAATTTAGAGTGGGCGTATCAAAGGTTATATTAGGGTGTGAGGAGGTGCATGAAATTATCACGTGGATGATGTCATCAGTGATGTCATCAGTGATGTCATTTGAGATGTCATCAGTGATGTCATCAGTGATGTCACTGACCATGTCATGAGTGATGTAATATGTGACGTCATCAGCAGTGCATTGCGCGGGCGCGAGTTATAGTTAGCTGAACTAACTATAACTGGGGAATTTCACGGGTTTTGTACGAGTGCAATGTCCAACTAACTATAACTGTCCCTAAAACCTATGGTTTTTTCAGTGAATTTGTAAGGTTTTTTAAATGCTAATTTCTAACTATAACGTGCCTGAAACCTATGGTTTTTTCAGTGAATTTCAAACGTTTTTTAAAATGCAAATTCCTAACTATAACATGTCTGAAACCTATGGTTTTTTTCTGTGAATTTCAAAGGTTTTGTAAATGACAATTTTTAAATGTATTAATTGTTATATTTATTTTTTTGATACTGATTTACTACATTTTTTAAACTATTTATTTTTACATATTTTATTTTTTAAATTACATTGTAATTACATTATACATTACATTACAAAATATACTTTCTCAGAATGAATTACTTTAGTTTAAATACTTTGCAAATAGGCAATAGACTTTTAAGTACAGTAGTTACAGTTGTTGCAATGGGCAACACAATTTCAAACAAAATGCAACATTGAGCTCAATGTGAATTTCTAGTTAAATGCAATTAGTTACATTCAATCAATCAATCACAGAATTTGTAGAGCGCACTACTTACCCGCGAGGGTCTCAAGGCGCTGGGGAGAAAAAAAGGGGGGGGGGTTGCTGCTACTGGTCGAACAGCCAGGTCTTGAGTAGCCTCCTGAAGGTCAGCAGGTCTTGGGTCTGTCGTAGGCTTAGTGGAAGGGTGTTCCAGGTCTTGGCGGCGAGGTGTGAGAAGGATCTGCCGCCGGTGGTTGTTCTTCGAATGCGAGGGACGGTGGCGAGGGAGAGGTCAGCGGAGCGGAGCTGGCGGTTGGGGACGTAGAAGAAGAGTCGTCTGTTGAGGTAGGCTGGGCGAGTCTTGTGGAGTGCCTTGTGTGCGTGGATGAGGAGTTTGAAGGAGATTCTCCTGTCGACGGGGAGCCAGTGCAGGTTCCTCTGGTGGGGGTGATGTGGCTGTGGCGTGGTACGTCGAGGATCAGGCGTGCGGAGGCATTTTGTATGCGTTGCAGTCGCTTGATGAGCTTGGCCGGGGCTCCCGCGTAGAGGGCGTTCCCATAGTCAAGTCTGCTACTGACGAGGGCCTGGGTGACTGTTCTTCTTGTATCTGTCGGGATCCACCTGTAGATCTTGTGAAGCATGCGGAGGGTGTTGAAGCAGGAGGAGGAGACTGCGTTGACTTGCTTGGCCATGGAGAGCGTTGAGTTGAGGATGACTCCCAGGTTGCGTGCATGGTCGGTGGGTGTCGGGGCTGCTCCCAGTGTCGTTGGCCATCAGGTGTCGTCCCAGGCTGAGGGGTTGGAGCCGAGGATGAGGACCTCTGTCTTGTCCGTGTTCAGCTTTAGTCGGCTGATCTTCATCCAATCGGCGACGGCCTTCATTCCTTCATGGAGGTTGGATTTGGCGGCGAGGGGTCCTTGGTGAGGGAGAGGATCAGTTGAGTGTCGTCGGCGTAGGAGATTATGTTGAGGTCGTGCTGTCTGGCGATGCGTGCGAGCGGGGCCATGTAGATGTTGAACAGTGTTGGGCTGAGGGATGATCCCTGGGGTACGCCGCAGATGATCTCGGAGGCTTCGGATTGGAATGGTGGGAGGCGGACTCTCTGGGTTCTGCCGGCGAGGAAGGAGGTGGCCCATTCCAGGGCCTTGTCTCGGATCCCTGCGTCGTGGAGGCGTGCGTGTAGAGTGCGGTGGCAGACAGTGTCGAAGGCGGCGGAGAGGTCCAGCAGGATGAGGGCTGTGGTCTCACCGTTGTCCAGCAGGGTCCTGATGTCGTCGGTGGCGGCGATGAGGGCAGTCTCAGTGCTGTGGTTGCTGCGGAACCCTGATTGGGATGGGTCCAGGATGCTGTTTTCTTCGAGGTATCGGGTTAGCTGTTTGTTGACGATCTTCTCGATGACCTTGGCTGGGAACGGAAGCAGGGAGATGGGCCGGAAGTTCTTGAGGTCTCTCGGGTCCGCCTTGGGTTTTTGAGTAGGGCGTTGATCTCTGCGTGTTTCCAGCTCTCTGGGAAGGTCGCGGTCTCGAAGGAGAGATTGATAACGTTGCACAGGTGGGGTGCGATGGAGCTGCTGGCCTTGTTGAAGATGTGGTGCGGGAAAGGGTCTGACGGGGAGCCGGAGTGTATTGTGCTCATGGTCTTGATGGTGTCATCGATGTTCATGCTGGCCCAGGCTGGCAAGGGGTCGTGGTCGATGGTGTGCGGTGGGTCTGGTGCATCGATCTTAGTTGGGGCTGTCTGGGTGCTGAAGCTGTCGTGGATGTCGGCGATCTTGCGGTGGAAGAAGGTGGCGAGGGAATCGCACAGGGCTTGCGACGGCGGGATGTCGTTGGTGTTGGAGCTGGGGTTGGAGAGTTCCTTCACGATGTTGAAGAGCTCCTTGCGGTTGTGTGCGTTGTTGTCGAGGCGGTCTTTGAAGGAGATTCTCTTGGCGGACCTGATGAGGTGGTGGTGGTTACGGATGGCGTCTTTGTGGGCTGCGTGGCTGTCCGGTGTCTTATCACTGTGCCATTTATTCTCTAGTTTCCAGCAGGTACGCTTGGACGCTAGGAATTCCGGGGTGAACCAGCTGGCTCTTTTGGTGGTGTCACTGTAGGTGAGTTTTTTCAGCGGGGCGAGGGTGTTGGCACAGTCGTCTATCCATCGTCTGAGGTTGCAGGCAGCGTCGTCGGTGTTGGATGGGTCGGAGGGAGGGCTGAGAGCGAGGTTTGCCCGTAGTTGGTCTTCGGTGACTTTGCTCCAGCAGCGGCGTGGGATCTGTTGGGTGCGGTGGTGTGTGGTGTGTTTCTGGAAGGTGAAGTGGATGCAGCGGTGGTCGGTCCAGAGGAGTTCCGTAGTGTGGCTGAAGGAGACGTGGGAGCTTGAGGAGAAGACGGGGTCGAGCGTGTGGCCGGCGGAATGGGTTGGTGTTGTGACGAGCTGTCTCAGTCCGAGGTTGGCGAGGTTGTCGATCAGGGTGGTGGAGTTGCTGTCGTTGTTGTTCTCCAGGTGAAAGTTCAGGTCTCCGAGGAGGATGTAGTCGGTAGAGGTCAGGGCGTGCGTGCTGATGAAGTCGGCGATGGAGTCGCTGAACTGGGGTCGGGGCCCAGGGGGTCTGTAGACAAGGGTGCCTCTAAGGGTGGTGTTGGGGTCCGTGTGGATCTGGACGTGCATGTGTTCGGCGGTGCAGAGAAAGTCGTCGGTGCTGGTCGAGACCCTGATGGAGTTCTTGTGGACGATGGCGATTCCTCCTCCTACTCCGTTGATGCGGTCTCTGCTGGTGATCTTATAGCCGTCTGGGATGGCTATGGCGATGTCGGGTGCGGAGGAGTCATTCATCCAGGTCTCTGTCAGGAAGGCGACGTCTGGTGATGATGTGTCGAGTATGGATTACTTTTCTAACCACAGGACTGGATCCTAGATTCAGTCCTGGGACATCTCCTGTAAACAGTTGAGTAAAAGCGTTTTGGTTACAGTAGTGATTTTTAAGGAATATTATTGTATTTTAAAAGTTGACACTTAGAAACTTTTTCACTTAGAATCACCAATGTTATCCTATGGGAGGAAATTCACTTAGCAGGTAAGTAGTGTTATAGTTACTTTTTCTTACTCAGTGGTGGATCCTGGATCCAGCACTGGTGCATCTCCTGTAAACAGTTGAAAGAATGCGTTTAAGTCATACAGGCGATTTTTAAGGAATATTTGTAGTTTGTGAAAATCGACACTGAAACTTTTCTGCTGAAAACCAGACAATGGATTCCTATGGAAGGAAATACAAGTTACTGGTAAGTACGGTTAGAATTACTTTTCAGGGTCAGTGCTGGGCTAAAAGATGCAGCACTGGGTTCTCTCCTGATAACAGGTGAGTAAATTGGAATTCGTAGTTCGGCTGATTTTAGAGGAATATTATAAAGTTCCAAAACTCCACACTTAGAAGAATTTCCAAGTGAAACCAGTCAATGTTAGCCTATGGAAGGAAATTCAAGTTACTGGTAAGTACGGTTAGAATTACTTTTCAGGATCAGTACTGGGCTCAAAGATGCAGCACTGAGGTCTCTCCTGATAACAGGTGAGTAAATCGGAATTCGTAGTTCTGCTGATTTTAGAGGAATATTTGTATGTTTCAAAGATCGACACAAACTTTTTCAGCAAAAAGCAGGCAATGATATCCTATGGAAGGAAATTCAAGTTACTGTTAAGTACGGTTAAAATTACTTTTCAGGATCAGTACTGGGCTCAAAGATGCAGCACTGAGGTCTCTCCTGATAACAGGTGAGTAAATCGGAATTCGTAGTTCGGCTGATTTTAGAGGAATATTTGCACAATGGTGAAGGAAGGGGGTGGGGCCTGAGGTGACATGTCTGCAAACACACCCTGTGGCGCGTTTTAAGTTGGAGAATTAATTCCTCCTCAATCCCGAGGGTCCCTAGGGGCCAACTAGCCCACCAGATACCCCGGGACGCTGCAGGAGCCGGCCCTGGGGGGTGGCGGTCCCCAGGGCCACCACAGGCTCCAGGAGGGGGGCCGCGCAGCCCCCCTCCCATCCTATGCACAGCCCCGGGGAGGTGGCGGTCCCTGGGGCGTGTGGGGGGGCTCGAGCCCTCCCACACAGGTTATTTTAAAAAAAATAAAAAGAAGCCCCGGGGGGTGGCGGTCCCCGGGGCTGTGGGAGGGCCGAGAGCCCTCCTGCAACATTTTAATTCAAAGCCCTGGGGGGTGGTGGTCCCCGGGGCTTGGGGGGGCCTTAGAGGCCCCCCCACATAAATTGACATTAACCCCCGCATGCCCCCGGGACTTGGGCCACCCGGGGGCAAAATAGCGGGAGACCGCGCTTCGATTTTTTTTTTTTATCAGCGGGATCCGCGCACCCTAAGCGCATCCCGCCGATGTTTTTTTTTTTTTTTAAATGCTATTTTCTGCCCAGGGGGTCCTTGTTTGACCCCCTGAGCAGACCTAGGGGGTCAGGGTGTTTCTACCCTGCCCCCTTGGTGCGTTTTGCGCACTTGTTTCTTGTGCCTTGGTTCTACCGAGGGACAAAATGGCTGCCACCACTTCCTGATTTGGAGTGTTGACAGCCACTTGACAGCCAATTAGCATGCAGCTCGGGACGGTGCGCGCAGGGTGCGCTCAGGGTACGCGGATCCGACGCGGCCATAGATATATATGTGATTTTACTTGTAATTTCTCAGGAACTACTGAACGGATTTACACCATTTAAGCAAAAGGCACGACTCTGAACCAAGGGCTACCTTTTTGCCAAATTTGGTGTAATTCCGTTCAGCAGTTGCGACTAACGGTTCCTATGGAAAAATGAATGGGGAAAACACGTTTTGGGACCCCCCTTTTTTCTCGGCCCCCGCTTGACGAATCACCCCGAGACTTTCAGGATAGGAGCGGACCGGAGCGCCCCAACAAGTTTGAAAATTTTGCGAAGATTCGTCAACCGGCGCCAAAGTTATTTCAAATAGAATGTTGCGGATTTCCTATGGAAAATAGGTCCTGACTATAACTATCTACTGGTGACCGCCAGTAGATAATATATATATATATATATATATATATATATATATATATATATATATATACATATATATATATATATTATCTACTGGCGGTCGCCAGTAGATAGTTATAGTTACAACCTATTATCCATAGGAAATCCGTGACATTCTATTTGAAATAACTCTCTTGCCGGTTGACGTATCTTCGCAAAATTTTCAAACTTTGTGGCCCGCTCCGGTCCGCTCCTACCCTGAAAGTCTCGGGAGATTCGTCAGGCGGGGCCGGAAAAAGGGGTCCCAAACGCGTTTTCCCATGCAATTTTCCATAGGAAACTTTAGACACGGCTACAGCCCGAACTCCTGAACGGAATTACACCAAATTTGGCAAAGAGGTAGTTCTTGGTTCAGAAAGAACCCTTTTTGTTAAATGGTGTAAATCCGTTCAGTAGTTGCTGAGAAAATCAAAAGTAAAAGATAGTGATATCTATGGCCGAGTAGAGTCCGCGTACCCTCCCGATCACGAGCTGCATGTTAATTGGCTGTCAGCTGGCTGTCAACATTCCGATTCAGGAAATGTTGGCAGCCATTTTGTCCCTCGGTAGAACTGAGGGACAGAAACAAGTGCGCAAAGCGCACAAAGGGGGCAGGGTAGAAACACCCTGACCTTAGGTTTGCTCAGGGGTCCCACAAGGACCCCTGGGCAAAAAATTATTATTTTTTTTTTTTTAAATCGGCAGGATGCGCTAAGGGAGCGCGAATCCTGCCGGAAAAAAAAATCGAAGCGCTGGTCTCCCGCGCTTCGATTGTATTTTGCCCCCGGGTGGCCCAAGTCCCGGGGGCATGGTGGGGGATAATTTAATGTGTGGGGGCCTCAAAGGGCCCCCAAGCCCGGGGACCGCCACCCCCCGGGGCTTTTTTTAAATGGTGCGGGAGGGCTCTGAGCCCTCCCGCAGCCCCGAGGACCACCACCTCCCCGGGGATTTTTTAAAATAAATTGAAAAACCTGTGTGGGGGGGCTCCAGCCCCCACACGCCCGAGGACCGCCACCTCCCGGGGCACTAAACATTTAAATATGGGGGTCCGTTACGGACCCCAGAGCCCGGGGACCACCACCTCCCGGGGCTGTGAACTGAATGGGAGGGGGCCGCGCGGCCCCCTCCTGGAGCCCTTGATGGCCCTGGGGACCACCACCCCCAGGGCCGGCTCCTGCAGTGTCCCGGGTGCCTACCCCGGGACACTGCTGTTTGCAATGACAGGACGGGAGCCTCGCGGCTCCCGTCCTGTCATTGCAAACTTGCTTTGGATATTGGAAGAGAGAGCAGGGAAACCTGCTCTCTCTTCCAATATCCAAAGCCGATTGCTTTCCACATGGGGAGCTGCATCTTAGCAGCTCCCCATGTGTAAAGCAATGCCGGCTCCCGTAGGACACGGGGAGCCGGCGGGACTGTGGGGGCTTGGGGACCCCCACAGTCCCCAACGAGAGGCCAGGCCCCGGGGGATGGGGTCCCCGGGGCAAGTAGTGGCCCGGGAGGGGGCCACGCGGCCCCCCTCCCAAAGTTTAAAAAAATAAATACATTAAAAAAAGGGTATGGCCGGCCCCGGGGATGGGGTCCCCGGGGCCTTAAATGGCCAGAGGAGGGGGCCACGCAGCCCCCTCCAAAGAATAAAACAAAAATCGAGGCCATGCCCCGGGGGATGGGGTCCCCGGGGCCAATACAGGCCCAGGGAAGGGGGCCACGCGGCCCCCTTCCTGTTTTTTTTTTAAATAAAAATTTTAAAAAGGGGTAAGGCCCTGGGGGATGGGGTCCCCAGGGCCCAGAAACAGGAAAAAGGAAGGGGGCCACACAGCCCCCTTCAGGGGACAAAAAAAAAAAACGATTGTGCCCGCAGGCCCGCCCCCTTCCTTCACCACTCTGCAAACGCGCCCCTGGCGCGTTTGCAGAGAGAGAACAATTCCCCTTGAATACTGGGGGTCCCTGGGGCCAACTAGCCCACCAGGAACCTCCAGTATGCGCCAGGGGCTGCCTTGCAGAGACGTGTAGAGAGGCCACACCCCTTTTACACCTCTCTGCAACGCAGCTCTGTGGCGCTTTTGGAGGTATATGGTGGGCTAGTTGGACTCCGGGGACCCTCAGGATTCAAGGGGACTTAATCCCCAACTTAAAACGCGCCACGGGCGCGTTTGCACAGTGGTGAAGGGAGGGGCGGGGCTTCAGGTGACATGTGTGCAAACAGGCCCCGTGGCGCGTTTTAAGATGGGGAATTAAATCCCTTCAATCCTGAGGGTCCCTGGGGGCCAACTAGCCCAATAGGTACATCCAGAAAGCGCCACAGAGCTGCGTTGCAGAGAGGTGTAAAGGGTGTGGCCTCTCTACACGTCTCTGCAACGCAGCACCCTGGCGCATATTGGAGGTTCCTGGTGGGCTAGTTGGCCCCTAGGGACCCTCAGGATTCAAGGGGACTTAATCCCCAACTTAAAAAGCGCCACGGGGCGCGTTTGCACAGATGTTACCTCAGGCCCCGCCCCTCCCTTCACCATTGTGCAAATATTCTTCTAAAATCATCCGAAATACGAATTCCGATTTACTCACCTGTTATAAGGAGAGACCTCAGTGCTGCATCTTTCAGCCCAGTACTGGTCCTGAAAAGTAATTTTAACCGTACTTACCAGTAACTTGAATTTCCTTCCATAGGATATCATTGCCTGCTTTTTGCTGAAAAAGTTTCTAAGTGTTGATTTTTGAAACATACAAATATTCCTCTAAAATCAGCCGAAATACGAATTCCGATTTACTCACCTGTTATAAGGAGAGACCTCAGCGCTGTATCTTTCAGCCCAGTACTGGTCCTGAAAAGTAATTTTAACCGTACTTACCAGTAACTTGAATTTCCTTCCATAGGCTAACATTGACTGGTTTCACTTGGAAATTCTTCTAAGTGTGGAGTTTTGGAACTTTAAAATATTCCTCTAAAATCAGCCGAAATACGAATTCCGATTTACTCACCTGTTATCAGGAGAGACCTCAGTGCTGCATCTTTCAGCCCAGTACTGATCCTCAAAAGTAATTTTAACAGTACTTACCAGTAACTTGAATTTCCTTCCATAGGATATCATTGCCTGCTTTTTGCTGAAAAAGTTTCTGTGTTGATTTTGAAACATACAAATATTCCTCTAAAATCAGCCGAAATCCGAATTCTGATTTACTCACCTGTTATCAGGAGAGACCTCAGTGCTGCATCTTTCAGCCCAGTACTGGTCCTGAAAAGTAATTTTAACCGTACTTACTGGTAACTTGAATTTCCTTCATAGGCTAACATTGACTGGTTTCACTTGGAAATTCTTCTAAGTGTGGAGTTTTGGAACTTTATAATATTCCTCTAAAATCAACGAAAGTACGAATTCCAATTTACTCACCTGTTATCAGGAGAGAACCCAGTGCTGCATCTTTTAGCCCAGCACTGACCCTGAAAAGTAATTTTAACCGTACTTACCAGTAACTTATATTTTCTTCCATAGGAATCCATTGTCTGGTTTTCAGCAGAAAAGTTTCAAAGTGTCGATTTTCACAAACTACAAATATTCCTAAAAAATCGCCTGTATAACTTAAACGCATTCTTTCAACTGTTTACAGGAGATGCACCAGTGCTGCATCCAGGATCCAACACTGAGTAAGAAAAAGTAACGAGAACAGTTTTTACCTTCTAAGTGAATTTCCTTCCATAGGATAACATTGGTGATTCTATGAGAAAAAGTTTCTAAGTGTCAACTTTTAAAGTACAATAATATTCCTTAAAAATCACGACTGTAACCAAAACGCTTTTACTCAACTGTTTACAGGAGATGTCCCAGGACTGAATCTAGGATCCAGTCCTGTGGTTAGAAAAGTAATCCATAAAGTAACTAATTGTATTTAACTAGAAATTCACATTGAGCTGAATGTTGCATTGTGTTTGAAAATGTGTTGCCCATTGCAACAACTGTAACTACTGTACTTAAAAGTCTATTGCCTATGTGCAAAGTATTTAAACTAAAGTAATTCATTCTGAGAAAGTATTTTTTGTAATGTAATGTATAATGTAATTACAATGTAATTTAAAAAATAAAATATGTAAAAAAAAATTGTTTCTAAAAATGTAGTAAATCAGTATGAATTTTTTTTATAACAATTAATACATTTAAAAATTGTCATTTACAAAACCTTTGAAATTCACTGAAAAAAACGTAGGTTTCAGACATGTTATAGTTACAAATTAGCATTTAAAAAACCTTTGAAATTCACTGAAAAATCCATAGGTTTCAGGGACGTTATAGTTACAAATTAGCATTTAAAAAACCTTTGAAATTCACTGAAAAAACCATAGGTTTTAGGCACAGTTATAGTTAGTTGGACATTGCACTCGTAGAAAACCCGTGAAATTCCCCCGTTATAGTTAGTCCAGCTAACTATAACTCGCGCCCGCAATGCACTGCTGATGACGTCACATATTACATCACTCATGACATGGTCAGTGATATCACTGATGACATCACTGATGACATCTCAAATGACATCACTGATGACATCACTGATGACATCATCCATGTGATAATTTCATGCATCTTCTCACACCCTAATATAACCTTTGATACACCCACTCTAAATTACAGACTGCCATTCGCAAAACCATAGACACTCCAACACCAATAACTACATACCCACTCACTGATTCTTAGGTCTACGCACACATCCACTCACTCACCCGTACAGTCACTCATACTTACGGTCACTCAGTACAGGACTATCATATGCACTCATACTCCTATATAGACACTCAAACACCGCCACTCATCCATAGAGGTACTCACACACCTAGTCAGTCATGCAAATAATTAAACACACTACCATTTACTCACCTATACAGTTATACACACACCAGCTCACTTACTCATACAAATACTAGCACATTCTTACGCTCTTATACAATCACTGATACAAGCACACACTCATCCATACAGCCACTATCACAATCACTCACTCTCGCTTATAGCTATTTATATACTCCAACACACATATATACTGCCTTTCACATATGTAGTTACTCACACATGTACCACTGGGACATACATTCACTCACTAACACACTCTTACACACACTTACCCACCCATACAGTCTATCACAGATGCACTCTTGAAACCATCCACCCAGTGAATCACCCACTCACACATCTATGCACAGAGTTGCACACACCCCTCCCACACAAACACTCAGGCACCCATACAGATACTCAGACAAGCATTCAATAACTCATATAGACACTCATGTAGCTATTCACAAACACATGCAGCCACTTACACAGCAACAGACAGATGGATACAGACATTCACCCAGTTTAGTCACTAACCCATGCATTCAGTAAGATACGTTAAATCACTCACTTATACAGTCAGTCACGCACCTACTAAATCATCCATACAGACACTTACACACCCACTCATTCTTCAATACGTCTTTTCCTATATATATTAAAAATATTTAAACTTTACAGAAACACACAGTCACTGGATGATGTCATCAGTGATGTCATCAGTGATGTCATTTGAGATGTCATCAGTGATGTCATCAGTGATGTCACTGACCATGTCATGAGTGATGTAATATGTGACGTCATCAGCAGTGCATTGCGGGGCGCGAGTTATAGTTAGCTGGACTAACTATAACGGGGAATTTCACGGGTTTTGTACGAGTGCAATGTCCAACTAACTATAACTGTGCCTAAAACCTATGGTTTTTTCAGTGAATTTCAAAGGTTTTTTAAATGCTAATTTGTAACTATAACGTCCCTGAAACCTATGGTTTTTTCAGTGAATATATATATATATATATATATATACATACATATATATATATATATATATATCACAGGTTACTCCATCGTACCATAGGATCTCTCCAAGAACGGACACGGACCCAGGTTTAGTGCAAAATTATTTATTCCTCGTTAGTCATCATAACGCGTTTCGGCTCGTCCAAGCCTTGATCACATGACAGTGGCAAGTTTCGAATACGCGATATTTAAAGTCATAGTGCCTCATAAAAAATGTATCATGTGATTTGGTAATCATGAACATAAAAGAAACTTTATGTATATGTTGATATATGTAGTTCAAAATTCTATACATTTTAACCAATTGCGCTTGATATGATATTTCACACATTGTAATTTTTAAAATGAATTGATATCATCAACAAGCAGTAATAAACATAAATATCATAAAATATAATAATTTACGTTTCCAAATAGTTACTCATGAAATGCACAACTATTAAATATAGGTAAAATACCATATTGAGTCTTGGATATTCATGCAACTCTTTTAAATATCATATAGCATCATGGGATAAATCCTCTTGGTTAAATCTATATCTTTGTCTGTTCAAATGAATCAACCGATTAATACACATGATACTAAAACCCAAAGTGCTAAGTGCTGAAAAAGTGCATAAGTGTTAAATATTTAAAAAAATATATATATTTTATGAAAGATTTTCAAATTCTTTTTAGACTCTAAAATTGGCGGTTTGAAATGTCTAGGTCTACTTAATAGCTTTCTATTGTCTGAATTTATTCAAGTTTAAGTTCAGGCTTGTATGAACAACCTTATAATTAAGATTTGTTGGTGTTCCCCCTTGTTACAATTGTTTCTAGAGAATCCTATATTATGGCAATTTGATACCTCAACTTAAGGGATAGGAATAATGTGCAAAACTTCTGCTGACAAATATAAATACATACATATCTCAAAACAGATAAAAAAGCTTCTAAAAACCATAAATATCTGTTCATCAATAAATAAATACATATAAATATAAATAAATTCCTATATATATTCTCCCTTATAAAATCATCTAAAATTGCCTTCATATAAATAAATTCATAAAACTGGAATGTCAAAAGTTAAAACTTTCTCAAAACTTTTTCTCAAAATCATTGCTATCTAATATGCTCCCTTATACATTAAATCTGTACCAAGTATTCTCATGTTAGACACGTGTGCAAATCTTCTGTTACATTTAATCCCCCAGTTGTTTGGAATCTAGCTGAAGTATATATTTAGTTTCAAGCTTTCTTAATTTGTTTTCTCGGTCACCTCCTCTTCTGCTAGGGGGGATTGTGTCAATTACATAATATTTCAGGTATAAATTATTGGATTCATGTTTTTCCCTGAAATGCCGCGCCACAGGGTAAGTATTGTCCTGGTTTGTGATAGCCCTCAAATGTTGCAACACTCGCTTGTGTACTGGTAATTTTGTGCTGCCAACATATTGAAGGCCACACGGACAAAGCAGCACGTAAATTGCAAATTCTGTCTTACATGTTAGTAACTTTGAGATCTTATAGACTTTTTCACTGAATGGCGTGTTGTAAGAATTTTTATTTATACCATGGGAACATTCCTTGCAAGATTTGCATCTATAAAAACCTTTGTTTGATTGTATCCAGCTACTATTGTTTATGATTTCTGGGCTTGTTTTTACCAGAATGTCCCTCATGGATGGTGCCTTACTGAAAGTGATGGACACCCTCTGCGGTAGCAGGGGTCCAATCACAGGATCATTTCGTACCAGAGGCCAATTTTGCTGGATAATTTTACTCAATGACTTGTGTTGCTTACTATATTTCATGATCAATCTGAATTCATCATTACCATGATCTTTTACATTACCCTCACTGGTAGCTATGTGATTTAAGACACTTGTTTTCTCTTTCAATGCTTCCTCTCTTGTCAATAGCAACGATCTAGTAATGGCTTTCTCAATTACTTGTGTCGGGTATCCTCTATGTTTGAACCGTTCACTACTCTCCAGCTGTGCTGCTCTCTAGTCTTGACTATTGCTACATATACGTCGTAGACGCAGCATGTCCCCATAGGGGATGCTGTTGATAAGGTGTTTGGGATGTGCACTAGTCGCATGGAGAGTAGAGTTACCCGCTGTTGGCTTTCTAAATAAGCGGGTTTCAATTTTACAGTTGTTAATGTATATCTGGGTATCAAGAAATTCGACACTAGTATGACTGATTGTCGCAGTAAAATACAGATTAATGTTGTTCGAATTGATACTTTCTACAAATTGGTTGGCTTCTTCCAATGTTCCCTGCCACACCACAAACAGGTCATCAATATAACGTAACCACATTCTGACATTATTCACCATACATTGTCTGTGTTTTTCCAAGAGGACCAGCTCCTCCCACATACCCATATGAAGACAGGCATAACTGGGTGAGAAACTGGCCCCCATGGCAACCCCTCTGATTTGCTGATACAGTTCACTGTTGAACATAAAAATATTGTTAAACAGACTAAATTTAATCATTTCAATTAACATATGGCTATGTTCCTTGTATTGCACAGGCCTACGTGCCAGATAATATTTAATTGCTGCTATACCATCAGTGTGTTCAATGCTCGTATACAGCGTGGTTACATCTAAAGCAATCAAAAGAAAATCATCCTGCCAAACAACTCCAGAAATTTTCCTTAAAAAGTCACTAGTGTCTTTGACATATAATGTTAAGCCCTGTACAAAATCTTGTAAAAAATAATCAATATATTTCGTGGTATGTTCCAATAATCTTTCCCTAGCAGAGATAATCGGTCGTCCTGGAGGGTTCAAAGCATTTTTGTGCACTTTCGGGATAAAGTACATGGTAGGTATTGTAGGATTATAATTTTTCAAATATTTATATTCATCCATGCTTAAAAGATTTGCACCCTTCCATCCGGAAAGTTTGATGTAAAACTCTTTGTACGTAGCTTTCAAATTGGCTATATTGGTACGATTATAGCAGGTTCGATCATTCAACTGGTTAATCGCTTCTTTGTTGTAATTCGTTAATGGCCAAATCACAATATTGCCACCCTTATCGCTGTTACGGATAACAATAGTTTTGTCTTTCTGCAGTTTCGTCACCAAATTTCTATATTGTCGATTTATTTTGTCAAACTTTTTATGTTTCGATTGCACATTTTTGTTCAAAGTTTTGATTTGCGAAACAACTGTCTCGTGAAAGATGTCAATGGAGTCCCGCACAGCTATCGGATTGAATGAGGACCTGGGTTTAAATGGAGTTGGTGGTCTTGAGGTATTTCCGTCATTAAATACACAGTTGTTAAGTGTCATGATGTTTGAACCAGCCTGTCCCTCATTTTCATCATAAAGATCCTGCATCACTTGTAGAATAGGAACATCTGAATATGATAGATCTAATTGGGCAGCCGACATTGATGTTATTTGACTTTGACTGGGTTCTGTTAATGCCTTGTTTGTCAAAAAATATTTTTTCAATTTCAGTTTGCGTACTCCTCTATACACATCCAATCTAGTGGATGCATAATCGAAATCCGTATGTGGAGCATATGACAATCCAAGGCATAAAATATTTTCCTCCTGTTTTGTCAATTTTATGTTGGCAATATTGACAATCGTTTTGTTTGTTTTATCTTCACTTACTGTTTGTTTCTCCAGTATCCCCGCCCTCTTTTTCTGTTCAGATTTGGCTCGCCTGGCATTTGCTTTGCGGCTTTGCTGCCGCTTATAGTTTGCACTTCCAGATTTTTTGGGGGCCTTGGGCGTAGTGTTTGGCGCCTTTCTTGACATAAAAAATTGAGCTCTTCCCCAGGTGACGGTTTAGGTTTTTGTCCAGTCGTAATTATATTACGCATTTCAGAATCAGATTCGCTGCCTCCCATTAAACTGGCATCGGATTGAGAGGTATTAGATGACCGACCATATTGACTTGTAGCTGGTACAGATGCTACTGCGGTCCCCTCCATCGGATGGAATTTCGATTTCCTTATGGCATCATAGCGTTTGGCAAATGTAAAAATCTGACCCATAGGTTTTAGGGACAGTTATAGTTAGTTGGACATTTCACTCGTACAAAACCATAGAAATTCCCCCGTTATAGTTAGTTCAGCTAACTATAACTCGCGCCCCGCAATGCACTGCTGATGACGTCACATATTACATCACTCATGACATGGTCAGTGACATCACTGATGACATCACTGATGACATCTCAAATGACATCACTGATGACATCATCCAGTGACTGTGTGTTTCTGTAAAGTTTAAATATGTTTAATATATATAGGGAAAGGCGTATTGAAGAATGAGTGGGTGTATAAGTGTCTGAATGGATGATTTAGTACGTGAGTGACTGACTCTACAAGTGAGTGATTAAATGTATCTTACTGAATGCATGGGTTAGTGACTAAACTGTGTGAATGTCTGTATCCGTCTGTCTGTTGGTTTGTAAGCGGCTGCATGGCTTTCTGAATAGTTACATGAGTGTCTACATGGGTTATTGATTGATTGTCTGAGTATCTGTATGGGTGCCTGAGTGTTTGTGTGGGTGGGGTGTGTGTGACTCTGTGCATAGATGTGTGAGTTGGTGATTCACTGGGTGCATGGTTTCAAGAGTGCATCTGTGATGGACTGTATGGGTGGGTGAGTGTGTGTATGGGTGTGTTAGTGATTGAATGTATATCTCAGTGGTACATGTGTGAGTAACTACATATGTGAAAGGCAGTATATATGTGTGTTGGAGTATATAAATGGCTATAAGTGAGAGTGTGTGATTGTGAGAGTGGCTGTATGGATGAGTGTGTACTTGTATCAGTGATTGTATAAGAGTGTAAGAATGTGCTAGTATTTGTATGAGTAAGTGAGCTGGTGTGTGTATAACTGTATAGGTGAGTAAATGGGTGTGTGATTAAGTTTTTGCATGACTGACTAGGTGTGTGAGTACCTCTATGGATGAGTGGCGGTGTGTGAGTGTTTATATAGGTGTATGAGTGCATATGATAGTTCTGTACTGAGTGACTAAGTATGAGTGACTGTACGGGTGAGTGAGTGGATGTGTGTGTAGACCTAAGAATCAGTGAGTGGGTATGTAGTTTTTGGTGTTGGAGTGTCTATGGTTTTGAGAATGGCAGTCTGTAATTTAGAGTGGGTGTATCAAAAGTTATATTAGGGTGCGAGAAGATGCATGAAATTATCACATGGATGATGTCATCAGTGATGTCATTTGAGATGTCATCAGTGATGTCATCAGTGATGTCACTGACCATGTCATGAGTGATGTAATATGTGACGTCATCAGCAGTGCATTGCGGGCGCGTATTATAGTTAGCTGAACTAACTATAACGGGGAATTTCTATGGTTTTGTACGAGTGAAATGTCCAACTAACTATAACTGTCCCTAAAACCTATGGTTTTTTCAGCGAATTTCAAAGGTTTTTTAAATGCTAATTTCTAACTATAACGTGTCTGAAACCTATGGTTTTTTCAGTGAATTTCAAAGGTTTTTTAAATGCTAATTTCTAACTATAACGTGCCTGAAACCTATGATTTTTTAAGTGAATTTCAAAGGTTTTTTTAAATGCTAGTTTCTAACTATGCCTACAGAGGTAGGACATGTGAAGAAAGAAGAAAAAACGCACAGAAAGAAGCAAAAGATGTGCAGAAAGAACCAACAGAGGAGCAGAAAGAGGCCTTGTTGCAAAATCATCCTGTGCCCACAACTTTTTCAGACGGGTACTGGTGGTAACTGACTCTGACTAACTAGAGCCAGTGCTATGCTAAAAGACACTTAGAATACAGTGAAAACACCTACATACACTAGGGAACACTATGCGTTGGGGTACCCCTGTGATTAGCATGACCTCCTCTGCAAGTCCCTAGTACATAATAGGGCAGGGGATTAAAACTACCTCTTAAAACGCGCTACAGGGCGTGTTTGCACAGTGGTGAAGGGAGGGGGCCTGAGGTGACATGTGTGCAAACGCACCTCGTGGCGCGTTTTAAGTTGCGGATTAAGTCCCTTGAATTCTGAGGGTCCCTGGGGCCCAACTAGCCCCCAGGTTCCTACAGTTAGGACCACAGAGCTGAGTTGCAGAGAGGCGTTCCGAGGCCACGCACCTTTTTCACCTCTCTGCAACGCAACTCTGTTGTGCTTACTGAAGGTACCTGGTGGGCTAGTTGGTCCCCAGGGTCCCTCAGGATTCAAAGGGAATTAATTCCCCAACTTAAAACGCACCACAGGGCGTGTTTGCGCACATGTCACCTGAGGCCCCGCCCCTCCCTTCACCACTGTGCAAACGCGCCCCGTGGTGCGTTTTAAGTTGGGGGATTAGGTCACCTTGAATCCTGAGGGTCCCTGGGGCCCAACTAGCCCACTAGGTACTTCCAGTAAGCACCACAGGCCTGCGTTGCAACGCCTGTAACAAATTGTGCAGTTGTGTTTAGGTAGTGAAGAGGGTCGTGCTGGGGGTAGTGTTTTAGGGTTTAGGGTAGTGCAGTGGTGTTTGTGTAGTGTAGGGGGTCATGCTGGGGGTAGATTTAGGGTTTAGGGTAGTGCAGTGGTGTTTGGGTAGTGTAGGGAGTCGGGCTGGGGGGGGGTGTTTTAGGGTTTAGGGTAGTGCAGTGGTGTTTGGGTAGTGTAGGGGGTCATGCTGGGGGTAGTGTTTTAGGGTTTAGGATAGTGCAGTGGTGTTTGGGTAGTGTAGGGGGTCGTGCTGGGGGTAGTGATTTAGGGTAGTGCAGTGGTGTTTGGGTAGTGTAGGGGGTACTGCTGGGGGTAGTGTTTTAGGGTTTAGTTTAGTGCAGTGGTGTTTGGGTAGTGTAGGGGTACTGCTGGGGGTAGTGTTTTAGGGTTTAGGGTAGTGTAGTGGTGTTTGTGTAGTGTAGGGGGTAGTGTTTTAGGGTTTAGGGTAGTGCAGTGGTGTTTGTGTAGTGTAGGAGGTCGTGTTTTAGGGTTTAGGGTAGTGCAGTGGTCTTTGGGTAGTGAAGGAGTCATGCGGGGGTAGTGTTTTAGGGTTTAGGGTAGTGTAGGGGGTCATGCGGGGGTAGTGTTTTAGGGATTAGGGTAGTGCATTGGTGTTTGGGTAGTGTAGGGGGTCATGCGGGGGTAGTGTTTTAGGGTTTAGGGCAGTGCAGGGGTGTTTGGGTAGTGTAGGGGGTCGTGCTGGGGGGAGTGTTTTAGAGTTTAGGGCAGTACAGTGGTGTTTGGGTAGTGTAGGGGGTCATGCTGAGGGAGTGTTTTAGGGTTTAGGGCAGTGCAGTGGTGTTCGGGTAGTGTAGGGGGTCGTGCTGGGGGAGTGTTTGAGGGTTTAGGGCAGTGCAGTCGTGTTCGGGTAGTGTAGGGGGTTGTGCTGGGGGTAGTATTTTAGGGTTTAGGGTAGTGCAGTGGTGTTCGGGTAGTGTAGGGGGTCATGCTGGGGGTAGTGTTCTAGGGTTTAGGGCAGTACAGTGGTGTTTGGGCAGTGTAGGGGGTAATGCTGGGGGTGGTGTTTTAGGGTTTAGGGCAGTGCAGTGGTGTTCGGGCAGTGTAGGGGGTCATGCTGGGGGTGGTGTTTCAGGGTTTAGGACAGGGCAGTGGTGTTCGGGCAGTATAGGGGGTGGCGTTTCAGGGTTTAGGGCAGTGCAGTGGTGTTCGGGCAGTGTAGGGGGTCGTGCAGGGGTGGTGTTTCAGGGTTTAGGGCAGTGGTGTTCGGGCAGTGTAGGGGGTCGTGCTGGGGGTGGTGTTTCAGGGTTTGGGGCAGTGCAGTGGTGTTCGAGCAGTAAAGGGGGTCGTGCTGGGGGTGGTGTTTCAGGGTTTAGGGCAGTGCAGTGGTGTTCGGGCAGTGTAGGGGGCGGTGCAGGGGTGGTGTTTCAGGGTTTAGGGCAGTGCAGTGGTGTTCGGGCTGTGTAGGGGGTGCTGCAGGGGGTGGTGTTTCAGGGTTTAGGGCAGTGCAGTGGTGTTCCGGCAGTGTAGGGGGTCATGCAGGGGGTGGTGTTTCAGGGTTTAGGGCAGTGCAGTGGTGTTCAGGCAGTGTAGGGGGTCGTGCTGGGGCTGGTGTTTCAGGGTTTAGGGCAGTACAGTGGTGTTCGGGCAGCGTAGGGGGTCATGCTGGGGCTGGTGTTTCAGGGTTTAGGGCAGTGCAGTGGTGTTCGGGCAGTGTAGGGGTTGTGCTGTGGCTGGTGTTTCAGGGTTTAGGGCAGTGCAGTGGTGTTCGGGCAGTGTAGGTGGTCGTGCTGGGGCTGGTGTTTCAGGGTTTAGGGCAGTGCAGTGGTGTTCGGGCAGTGTAGGGGGTCATGCTGGGGCTGGTGTTTCAGGGTTTAGGGCAGTGCAGTGGTGTTCGGGCAGTGTAGGGGGTCTTGCTGGGGCTGGTGTTTCAGAGTCTAGGGCAGTGCAGTGGTGTTCGTGCAGTGTAGGGGTGGTGTTTCAGGGTTTAGGGCAGTGGTGTTCAGGCAGTGTATGGGGTTTTGCTGGAGGTGGTGTTTCAGGGTTTAGGGCAGTGCAGTGGTGTTCGTGCAGTGTAGGGGGTGGTGTTTCAGGGTTTAGGGCAGTGGTGTTCAGGCAGTGTAGGGGGTCTTGCTGGGGTTGATGTTTCTGGGTTTAGGGCAGTGCAGAGGTGTTCGGGCAGTGTAGGGGGTCGTGCTGGGGGTGGTGTTTCAGGGTTTAGGGCAGTGCAGTGGTGTTCCGGCAGTGTAGGAGGTCGTGCTGGGGGTGGTGTTTCTGGGTTTAGGGCAGTGCAGTGGTGTTCGGGCAGTGTAGGGGGTCGTGCTGGGGGTGGTGTTTCAGGGTTTAGGGCAGTGCAGTGGTGTTCGGGCAGTGTAGGGTGTCGTGCTGAGGGTGGTGTTTCAGGGTTTAGGGCAGTGCAGTGGTGTTCGGGCAGTATAGGGGGTCGTGCAGGGGCGGTGTTTCAGGGTTTAGGGCAGTGCAGTGGTGTTTGGGCAGTGTAGGGGGTCGTGCAGGGGGTGGTGTTTCAGGGTTTAGGGCAGTGCAGTGGTGTTCGGCCAGTGTAGGTGGTCTTGCTGGGGCTGGTGTTTCAGGGTTTAGGGCAGTGCAGTGGTTTTCGGGCAGTGTAGGCGGTCATGCTGGGGCTGGTGTTTCAGGGTTTAGGGCAGTGCAGTGGTGTTCGGGCCGTGTACGGGGTTGTGCTGGGGCTGGTGTTTCAGGGTTTAGGGCAGTGCAGTGGTGTTCGGGCAGTGTAGGAGGTCGTGCTGGGGTGGTGTTTCATGGTTTAGGGCAGTGCAGTGGTGTTCGGGCAGTGTAGGGGGTCGTGCTGGGGGTGGTGTTTCAGGGTTTAGGGCAGTGCAGTGGTGTTCGGGCAGTGTAGGGGGTCATGCTGGGGGTGGTGTTTCAGGGTTTAGGGCAGTGCAGTGGTGTACGGGCAGTGTAGGGGTCTTGCTGGGGGTGGTGTTTCAGGGTTTAGGGCAGTGGTGTTCTGGCAGTGTAGGGGGTCTTGCTGGGGGTAGTGGTTTGGGGTTTAGGGCAGTGCAGTGGTGTTCGTGCAGTGTAGGGGGTCGTGCTGGGGGTGGTGTTTCAGGGTTTAGGTCAGTGCAGTAGTGTTCGGGCAGTGTAGGGGATCGTGCAGGGGGTGGTGTTTCAGGGTTTAGGGCAGTGCAGTGGTGTTCGGGCAGTGTAGAGGGTCGTGCTGGGGGTGGTGTTTCAGGGTTTAGGGCAGTGCAGTGGTGTTCGGGCAGTGTAGGGGGTCGTGCAGGGGGTGGTGTTTTAGGGTTTAGGGCAGTGCAGTGGTGTTTGGGCAGTGTAGGGGTCGTGCTGGGGCTGGTGTTTCAGGGTTTAGGGCAGTGCAGTGGTGTTCGGGCAGTGTAGGGGTCTTGCTGGGGGTGGTGTTTCAGGGTTTAGGGCAGTGGTGTTCGGGCAGTGTAGGGGTCTTGCTGGGGGTGGTGTTTCAGGGTTTAGGGCAGTGCAGTGGTGTTCGGGCAGTGTAGGGGGTCTTGCTGGGGGTAGTGTTTCAGGGTTTAGGGCAGTGCAGTGGTGTTCGTGCAGTGTAGGGGGTCGTGCTGGGGATGGTGTTTCAGGGTTTAGGGCAGTGCAGTAGTGTTCGGGCAGTGTAGGGGGTCGTGCAGGGGTGGTGTTTCAGGGTTTAGGGCAGTGCAGTGGTGTTCGGGCAGTGTAGGGGGTCGTGCTGGGGGTGGTGTTTCAGGGTTTAGGGCAGTGCAGTGGTGTTCGGGCAGTGTAGGGGGTCGTGCTGGGGGTGGTGTTTCAGGGTTTAGGGCAGTGGTGTTCGGGCAGTGTAGGGGGTCTTGCTGGGGGTGATGTTTCAGGGTTTAGGGCAGTGCAGTGGTGTTCAGGCAGTGTAGGAGGTCTTGCTGGGGGTAGTGTTTCAGGGTTTAGGGCAGTGCAGTGGTGTTCGGGCAGTGTAGGGGTCATGCTGGGGGTGGTGTTTCAGGGTTTAGGGCAGTGCAGTGGTGTTTGGGCAGTGTAGGGGGTCGTGAAGGGGGTGGTGTTTCAGGGTTTAGGGCAGTGCAGTGGTGTTCGGGCACTGTAGGGGGTCGTGCTAGGGTATGTGTTTCAGGGTTTAGGGCAGTGCAGTGGTGTTCGGGCAGTGTAGGGGGGCGTGCTGGGGGTAGTGTTTTAGGGTTTAAGGTAGTGCAGTGGTGTTTGTGTAGTGTAGGGGGTCGTGCTGGGGGTAGTGTTTTAGGGTTTAGGGTAGTGCAGTGGTGTTTGTGTAGTGTAGGGGGTCATGTTTTAGGGTAGTGCAGTGGTGTTTGGGTAGTGTAGGGGGTCGTGCTGGGGGTAGTGTTTTAGGATTTAGGTTAGTGCAGTGGTGTTGGGGTAGTGTTTTAGGGTTTAGGGTAGTGCAGTGGTGTTTGTGTAGTGTAGGGGTCATGCTGGGGGTAGTGTTTTAGGGTTTAGGATAGTGCAGTGGTGCTTGTGTAGTGTAGGGGGTCGTGCTGGGGTAGTGTTTTAGGGTTTAGGGTAGTGCAGTGGTGTTTTTGTAGTGTAGGGGGTCATGTTTTAAGATGCAATGCTCCAATACCTGACCAGTCTGCACTACATAAAACTGCAAAAAACTAAAAATAAAAAGTGTTTTGCACACTTTTGTCATTGGGCTATATGTGGGCTACATCTGGGTAATATTTGTGCTACATTTGGGCTCTTTTTCCACTGGTGGTCATCTTGGAAGACTTCTTTGTTATGAAGTTTCCTAATTTCCTCATTTACTGCAGTCTCCTCAGTAGGAAATGCTTTCAGTTTTTACTTTGATTCGATCAAGAAGGCATTCAGATGTGTCACACATTTGCCATAAATTCAGAATGTTATTAATCTAGTTGTTCATTAGATCACTGTAGTAAAGCTACTGCTCACCAAGGAGTTAACTGGAAGTCTACTGCTGGTATTGAAAGTGATTGTTTCAGTCTGCATGTCAGAATTTTCTAATGAAATAGAAGAGGATTTGAGATCTCACTTAAAACATGCACTAAATTTTCTTTTTGCAGCACTAACCATAATTTCTATGGCAAAATGAACCCCCTCATTTTGTTCCTTTTTAAATTAAATGTTTTAAGTGTTACCAGTTTATTCCAATCAAGATGGCTTCAGGTGTGCCATACTTTTGTCATAAGTAAGACTGTTAGCGCTCTAGTTGTTCTTTAGAACACTCTGGGAAGCTGCAGTAGAACACAAAGGCATCAACTGACAGGCTGCTCCTGTTGAAATATAACAGGAAGATATTTGAGATCACACTTGAAACATGTCCTAATTTTTCTTTCTACAGCACTAACCATAATTTCTATGACAAAATGAACCCCATCATTTTGTTCCTTTTTAAATTAAATGTTTTAAGTGTTACCAGTTTATTCCAATCAAGATGGCTTCAGGTGTGCCATACTTTTGTCATAAGTAAGGCTGTTAGCACTCTAGTTGTTCTTTAGAACACTCTGGGAAGCTGCAGTAGAACACAAAGGAATCAACTGACAGTCTCTGCCCTTGTTGGATGTACATGTTTTACTGAGAATGTCAGACTTCATTCTCACATGACTGAGAAAGATAATGTGAATTTACAGAAAATATGCTCTCATTTTAGCTTCTGGGGCACCTTCCAAAACTGTATGGGACAAGCATGTGAAAATAGTTTTCTCTCAAACATGATTCATGATATCCCAGCAGAAGGTTTTTCACAGGGTAAAATCACCTTTGAACACACCACAATTCCTGAAATTAGTATGGTACCATCAACAAATGAATTCTAATGTAACTAAAGTCTGTTATCACCCTTTATAGTTCTCCTTTTGGTAACCCTCAAAATCTTCGATTCACTACAATGCATTTCAATGGGGTACTATCATTTATATTGGTCCCAAGATGGCTGCCAGCAATTCCAGGATGAAGTGCTGACAGCCAATCAGATCTCACGATGACATGTGTGGTTAGGCTCCGCCCAGATATATATGTGTTTTTACTTTTGATTTTCTCAGCAACTACTGAACGGATTTACACCATTTAACAAAAAGGGTTCTTTCTGAACCAAGAACTACCTCTTTGCCAAATTTGGTGTAATTCCATTCAGCAGTTCGGGCTGTAGCCGTGTCTAAAGTTTCCTATGGGAAAATGAATGGGGAAAACATGTTTTGGGACCCCCCTTTTTTCTCGGCCCCC
This sequence comes from Calotriton arnoldi, assembly GCA_963921515.1. Taxonomy (NCBI): domain Eukaryota; kingdom Metazoa; phylum Chordata; class Amphibia; order Caudata; family Salamandridae; genus Calotriton; species Calotriton arnoldi. Next base: position 1,042,770 of record CAWUFW010001167.1, read on the forward strand.
GCTTGACGAATCACCCTGAGACTTTCAGGGTAGGAGCGGACCGGAGCGGGCCATAAAGTTTGAAAATTTCACGAAGATTCGTCAACCGACGCAAGAGTTATTTCAAATAGAATGTCGCGGATTTCCTATGGAAAATAGGTCCTCACTATAACTATCTACTGGCGACCGCCAGTAGATAATATATATATATATATATCCTTGTTGCCCCTTCTGGAACTGGGGGACCCATGGGAGGTGGTGCGCATGCCGGCAGAGCGTACCGGCTGGAAATCCAATGCGAGGTTATGTAGGCGCACTCTCAGGATGCAGCAAAAGAAGTCAGAGTTATGCAGAAAGCTGTTTATTTCACATGTGTGAAATAAACACCTTTCTGCATAACTGTGACTTCTTTTGCTGCATCCTGAGAGTGCGCCTACCTAACCTTGCATTGGAGATATATATATATATATATATATATATATATATATATATATATATATATATTTCAAATAAGATTCTCTCTCCTTTTCGAAAATAATCGTCCAGCACTCTCAGGCGGGTTAGGTCACTCGTTTTTATTCTCCATGATATATATATATATATCCAATGCAAGGTTAGGTAGGTGCACTCTCAGGATGCAGCAAAAGAAGTCAGAGTTATGCAGAAAGCTGTTTATTTCACACATGTGAAATAAACAGCTTTCTGCATAACTCTGACTTCTTTTGCTGCATCCTGAGAGTGCGCCTACCTAACCTCGCATTGGATTTCCAGACGGTACACTCTGCCGGCATGCGCACCACCTCCCATGGGTCCCTCAGTTCCAGAAGGGGCAACAAGGATATACATATCTATATATATATATATATATATATATAGATAGATAGATAGATAGATAGATAGATAGACATTCTATATGTGTTAGACAATATAGATCTACAGATCTGTGTGTGTTTATTTATCATTTTTAGTAAGTGGCTATATGTTCACTTTAATAAGAGCCAGCCATGTATTTAGATGAATTATTACAAATGCATTCACCATAAATAGAATATTTATACTTTCTTTAGATATACTAGATATTTACTCATGTTATTGTACTTACTAAGCATCCATTTTAAAGTTAATGTTAGCCTAGCTTCTAACTAGGCTTGAGTTGCACATGTTACATTTTCATAAATTGTCTTGCAGGTTTCTTGTTTTTCTCGTCTAGGCAGGTGCCTTATCAACGTGCTTTTTAAGTTATAATAGGCTTATTGTTTGGTTTGTTAGACTAGGGGGCGATTTAACTTTTAATTAGAAGTTGGCCTCAGTTATGGAGACTGATATGATGGGAGAGATCATCCTGTACCAGGCAGACCAGATTGAAGCTGCATTCTAGGTTGCCAAGATAATTGCTCCTTTGCTGAGAGCTTGGAAATCCAGGGAGTCTACCTGCTCCCAGAGAACAATGTCTTTGAATTGCTTCATTTGGTAGACACTGATATGGAAAAGCTTTCTAGAATCTTGTTTCGTGCTTTAAGTATGTAATAGCACAGTATACCCTATTCTGGCTTTGCTGAGAGAAGACTACTTCTCGTTTCTTCTGATTTCCTTTGAGCTTCATGCTTGAGCACTTATATTTTCCCCTTGAACCTTAAACCTGGTTCATCAGATGCTGACACCTTCCCCATAAATTTCCACTTACCACTTTTGATGCTTTATTTGGAATAGGGAAGTTCCTTTATGGAATCTGCTTGGTTGATATTTTGCTTGCTATATGTGATTTTATTTTGCATCTTTTTCCTTATCATCTACAAATTCAGACTGCATGATAATTTAAATATGTATGCTCTTTGTTAGACCTAGCATCTTTTTGGAGTGGTTCCCCCTGTCTTTTTGCCTCTGACCTCCTGTTTTGATTGTGTGCTGCATTTTGTTTTTGCTGGTTCTAAGGCTCTGGGCACTTTACCACTGCTGACAGTGCTAAAGTATGACTGCTTCCTGTCTAGATTGTATTGTGATTGATGTATCCATGATTGGCCTATTTGATGTACTAGTAAGTCCCTAGTAAAGGGCACTAGGTGTGCCCTGGGCCTGTAAATCAAATGCTATTAGTGGGCCTGCAGCACTGATTTTGCCACCCACATGAGTAGCCCTGCAAACGTCTCAGACCTGCCACTGCAGTGACTGTGTGAGCAGTTTTAAACTGCTGTTGACATGGCAAGTTGCACCCACTTGCCAGGTCCAACCCTTCTCTTTTATTAGATGTAAGGCACCCCTACGGTAGGCCCAAAGTAGCCCCATGGGCAGTGTGCAATGTATTCAAAAGGTAGGACATGTACTGTTGTTTTTTACATGTCCTGGTAGTGAAATACTGCTAATTTCGTTTTTAACTAGAGCAAGGCTTTTCTCTCCCATAGGTTAGCATTGGAGCTGCCTTTTAACATCTTACAAGTGTATTTTACAGTTGGGAATAGATAAAGATTTGGAGTTTGGTGTCTTTGGACTCTCAATTTAAAAATACATCTTTTGGTAAAGTTGGTTTTTAAATTGCTTGTCTGAAAATGTCAATTTTAGAAAGTGGGCATTTTCTTGCTTAAAAATTCTGTGCCTATGCCTGTCTGCTGAATACACATCTGGGTTAGGATGATTAGGATGACGGTTGGGCTGTTTGTGTATTCACTCTAATGAGTCACACAAAGGGAGCTGAGGTGCGCCTACGTATCCTGACAGCCCATCACCAGGCTGATGGGTCTTCCTGTGCTAGAGTGGTGGGAGGAGTAGATACTGACACCTGAATAGGGCTGTACCTGTCCTCACACAAAGCTGTCACCCCCTCCCCCCCCCCCCATAGTGTGCCTGGAGCCAGGGCAGGGACCGGCAGGGTCTTGTGCACTACAAAGTTTCCTTTGAAATTTGCCTACTTCAAAGGCTGAAAGTACAGGACCTTTAACACCATATACTCAGAACACTTCTGGGTTGAGGACATTCTAAGAGGAAGAAGAGCTGTGTTGCTTCAGGAGGGACTGGCACTGTGCTGTTTGCTCTGCTATGTTGGCCTGCTGCTTGCTGCTTCTGTCCTGGGAGTGAAAGGATTGGACTTTGCTTTCTGTATCCTGCTTCCAAGGTTCTCCAAGGGCTTGAGCTGAGCCTGCCTCCTGTTAAGAAGTCTCAGTGCCACCAAAGACTTTACCTGCCAGTGCTCTTCTGCTGAGAGTCCTGACTTACCAAGTGGTGCCAAATCCAGTTCCTGGGCCCTTGAAAATGAAATCTGGTGATCTTAAGGAGAAAATCCACACATCGACTCCCAGCGTCTGTCCAAATCGATGCCGTACTGCAAAGATCGATGCATTGCTGCTGTCTTCACCGAAACATGGTTCTCGCTTGCTGCATCGACCATGGCCTTCATCGCAGGTGCCCAGATTGCCATAGCTGAGGATCAGAAGAATCGCCACTGTGTGAGTCTCGAGCACTGAATCACTGACATCCGTGATGCCTGCTCCGACTCTGATGCAGTGCCTGCTTCAGCTCTTTGGAATCGACGAAGCGTCTGCTTCGCCGCTCTTGAATCGACGCAGCATGTCTGGATTTTCTAAGCATCATCCTTGGGTGCCAGTTCTTCATCGGCACCGCATCACAGTAAGGAACCAAGGCTGCATGTCTGGAAAGCCAATGCATAACCTACTCTGCCAGTAAGGAATCAACGCATTACCTCCCCTGCCAGCAGTAAGGAACTGACGCATCATCTCCCCTGCCTAGCAGTAAGGAACCGATGCTTCACATCCCCTGTGGCAGTAGGGAACCGACGCATCACCTCCCCTGTGTAGTAAGGAACCGATGCATCATTTTGCTTTTACGGCGCGTCACCTCTCCTGTGCCTTGCCTCGTCTTTGGTTTTTGGCACATCTAAGGTACTTTGTTCTAAACAAACGCATTGATTGATTTCAATGGACTAAACTTGCTTAATCATTTAAAATTTATATTTTGACTTGTGTATGTTGGATTTTTGTCCTTTTGGTCTTGTTTTATTCAGATAAATATTGGCTATTTTTCTAAACTGGTGTGGACTCCTTTTGTGGTGTTTTCACTGTGTGTGTGTGTGTGTGTTCACACACATACTTTACACGTTGCCTCTGAGATAAGCCTGACTGCTCGTGCCAAGCTACCAAGGGGGGAGCAGGGATTATCTTAGCTGTGTGGCTCCCTTACCCTGACTAGAGTGAGGGTCCCAATTTGGACAGTGTGCAAACCTCTGCCAACTAGAGACCCAATTTCTAACACTCTTACAATATTTTTTCTTCAAATTTGTGCAGTGATTTGACTTGTAACCTCAATTTACTTACTAATAAAAACCCTTAAGGTTGGACACCAACTTCTTTGTTGTTCTTCTTCAACTGCATGGGGTTCATTGTACTTGAAATGTATTGCTAATGTTAGCTCCTTTCTTACACTTCAAGTCAACAATCCATGAGACAGTGGAGAAATCTTTTTGATGATTTTATTAAGAGATTGAGATTCAAGTACGACCAGATGACCGGGATTGCTGCTTTGTGCTTTCTAGGCACTATTTTGACTAAATATTTTGAAAGTGCATATCTACTGATTGGATTTTTGTTGTTCTGGTATCATTTTATTTAATCAAATTTACTCTATTCTCCGAAATCGGTTTGGGATTTTTCTTGTGATGTGTTTTCACTTTATTACTGTTTGAGCACTGCATAAATATTTTACACATTACCTCTGAGTTAAGACTGACTGCTTTGTGCCAAACTACCAGAGGGTTAAGCACAGGTTAATTTTGTGACTTTTTGCAGTTCACCCTGTCAACAATTGTGGTAGTTGCGTACTTTCTTGCACTTATGAATACAACATGGAGAAAAAATGTAACCAAAACCTCAATGTGTTTTTTTTTTCCTTAAGGCAGAAGACTGATGGATTTCGGGTTATACATATACACAGAGACATGGGGCCTGGTTCACAAAAGTAAACTTACGCTTTTGTGTAAGCTTACGTTTGTTATGAAATTCACAAACTCTGACTTAGTAACTTTACGACTGTGGAGGCATCGCAGTCGGGCCGGAAAACTTCACCCATAGAAAGATACTACATTGCTATATGTATGTGCAGAGTTCTAGGGAGCCCCACAGTCGTAAAATTGGGCTTACAACCTTTCCTCAGGGCAGATTTACAAGCCCCTTGCGCCATTTTTGCGTCATTTTTAACATGGGAAAAGTGACGCAAAAGTGGCGCAAGGGGCTTGTAAATCTGCCCCCACATGTTTAGCAAACGATCTGCACATAGCGGGGCGCAGGTTTCATCAGCGGCTTCGAGGCTGATTTGTAATAAGGCTGAGGGGAATCCGAAGCGTAAGGCAAGATGTTCTATCTATGGAAAAGCTCTTATATGTATTGCGTATAGGAGGCAAGCATTGCTAGGTAAGCTTTTCATTGGAGGTTTTAACACAAATAGCTCCTTACCCGTGTAAGCATAGTGTACCAACGACTTGAGTGCGTCCGGGTCCACGCCTTCCATTTTAATCTCCTCCTGCTTTGCTTCCCGCACGTCATTGGTAAACATTGCAGCAAAATAATCCGACACGGCACTCAAAACCAACCTATGAATAAAAACATTTTACAGAATCAAAATTAGTTTATAATCTCTTAGGGAAGCATGAAATTTGGTTGAGTACTTTAAACCACATTTGTTTGCTGACCATTAAAAATGCATTACTGGAGTGTGCAGCAGTGGGCAGGAAAGTCAAAAGGTTAATTAAGTAATCTAATTTTGTATTAGAGTGCTTTCTATTTTATTTTGCTTCTCTGCTGTTTGCCAAAGTTTTGTGAAGGTGTATCTCTCTTAAATCCCTGTGGGTTAGCATGCAGTGAGTGTCTGTATGTAAATATGTAAAAATAAAACACACAGCAGATCACTCAAAAACAAACGCATATGCACCTGTACACATTAGTTAGATGGATCTCAATGTATATCTGCATATTCAGAGTTCTAGGCTTATAATTCGTGAAAAAATTAAGCACACATCAAGAAATGTTAAATGTGTTCTTGTGTTGCTGTCCATCTACTTGTTCTTAATTTATTCGTTGAAAGAAACTGTCTTTATAATTTAAAAACTGAGATAGCGGGAATAAAAGTACTTCCTGGTCATGGTAGACATGTTGCACATCTGGTGGCATCAATGTACCAGTCAGCACTAAAAAGAACCAGCAATAAAATCAATATGTATGCGATGTCTGCCATAGATAGAACAATAAAGTGAGCTTGCATTCAAAGTTACACATACTGTGGCAATTATCCAAGATCCACTATGTTTTTCTAAAATATCCACGTTTAAGTATTACCAATACCTGCATGCAAAAAGGTCTTGGATTGGTGATTTACTTAGGTTTGTTAATGTGTCATCTTCAAAGTAGGTAGAATGTGAGGAGTATCTGTAAACCTGCTCTTCAGAAATAAAGCGCCAAATGTTCCAATGGACTCTTGCTCAGAGTGATGCCTCAAACCACTTTTCCCCCTTTTATGTCAGATTCAAACAAATATGATCAGTGCCTTCCTCCTAAAACAGGCGATCATTGCCCACTTCTGAAAAACAACATTGACTGACACATAGATATTGGCTATGTGTGTATGTATCTTCAACCTCCATTTTCTTGGCAAAATCTTGGGAAGGGGCAACATCAAGAGTATGTGGAACAAAACAACCTTCTTATTGACCATTATTTTGAATTCTGACAGTGAAGTGTACAAAAACAACCGTACCCAACACTAACAAAGAACTACGTCTGCTCTTTGATGAAGACAATAACATTCTGCTTACTCTTCAAACCTTTCCCTGCCGACACCAATGTCATCCATTCAGCACTGTTAGATAGAGTGAAGAGCAGAGAAAGCATTTCCTGACCAGCACGGCAGTGATCCCAATTATTCCTTATCCTTTACCATTAGAATTCAGGATCAGATCATTAAATGATCCACATGCCCAGAGTCTTGTGCCATTCCTCAAAGGGCATCCTTGATTATTGGCCAACATTTGAGCATTACTACTGGCACAGCTTCTTCAGCAAAACCAGATAAACTCCCAAATGTATGCTGGTGATACACGAATCCTCTTCCTCTTGTAAAATGGCCCAAAGAATCCCAACAACATCACCTGGTACTTTGACTGCGTATTACACTGTACATATGTTCTGTATAGTGTGGGCCTAGCTGGATAATGGGCAAAAGTCTAAGCATAAGGCTCAGGTAGTGCACATTTAGGCAGTTAACATGTCAATCTTTTTGTACAGGGACAGTTAACGAAGAAAAGCATCCAGTCCATGAATGCTAAGACTGAGGTCCTACTAATGGGAAGCCCTGGTATCGAGTCTTTTCCTTTAGGCTTCTTCCTCTCTGAAAGAAAGGAATCTGGGAATATCTATGCCGAGTTTACTTTTGAACACCAAGTCGACACAGCTTTGAAGGGTGTGAACATGTAGCTTTTTTTTTTTTTTTTTACAGAAATGATATCATGAAATGTTTTGATTGGGAGAAATCAATCGCTTCTAATTAGTAATTGTGCATTAATCGATCATAAGTGCAAAAATGATTTTCCTTTGCAGAGGAAAGATACAATATGTGTTTAGTGATTGCTGCCATTTCTTTTCCTTAGTGGTAAATTAATACAGAGGTTGGTGCCAACACCTTTTACCAATGTAATATAAAAGCAGGCTTCCGAAGGCGGTAATGTGTGACAGTAATGTTTGTGCATATTTGGTGTGTGGCATTTTGATGCGGTGAGTGATGTGTTCTGTTGGTTTTTGTGCTGCTGGGTTGTTGCATTGCATTATTTCAATGTGAATATGTTGTGTTGTGATCTGTTTGGACTCTTTTGTTGGGCTGTGCCGTTATGTTTAAACTGTGTAATGTTGCCTTGTGTATTTTATCGTGTTCTGCTCTTTAAATAAGTCAAAAAATGCTGCTACATTTCCAGCAAAAAGCAGCACATGCCTTTGAAGTTTCGGTGACAAGCAGCCACGTACGATAGTCTAAGTTGGTGAAATAGGCTGCTCCAGCTCTTCAAATACTTCAGACACCAGTAAGTCCGCAACTGAGACAAAGACTCTGCCTTAACTTAGCACTCAAAGCACTTTTAAATTAGCATTTGCAGTGCTCACTTTATGTGACACACTCACATGTCTTAAATTGGCACTTCCAGTGTTCATTTTGTGCCATACGGCCTAAGATAGGGTCAGATTGGACAGTCAGGCACAGAGAGATGGACTGTTGATGAGGTCCACCTGTGGGCCTTTTTGTGTGGCGCTTTTGCAGTTAAGTGCAATCCTTTATCTTGGAACTGTCCAGCTGCTTCAGCCCCCTTGTGATACTGGTATTGACTTTTGTGTACTAAAAGAAGAGGGCTGGTGCTAGCCAGTGGCAGGGACTGATCACAGATCCCAGTCCAGGAGAAAAATGAACTGCTAGAGGTCTGTTTCCTTCACCTCTTCCATCTGGTGGGCAAACTAGGCCCAGGGTGTGAGGGGCTGAGCAACCTAGCTGGAGGCCAACAGAAGAGGCCAGGTGGGTCCTTGTTACCCATTTGTCCCTGTTGGGACAAAGCAGTGTCCCATGCCAGATGGTTGGTCTATTGTCTAAACAGATGGCTTCGGTAGACTTTGAGCACAATGGTTTGTGCACATTGACCTCATGAGTGTATGGTGGTCTGAGCCATCATTGGAGGAAATAGCCCCAGAAGGACCACAATGTTTGCTCCTCATCTGTTCTGTAAGCATGCAGACAGGTCTGTACGTGGGAAAATGCCAATTTCAATAGGAATAAGGGCTTACGAGTGGGTGGACAGATGGAAAATTAGCTGGATGAGTCTGGCTGCCGAATTCTGGATAGTTTCTAGTCTTTTAGTGAGTTGCTTGGTGATGCCGAGGTGGAGGGTGTTTGCGTAGTCCAACTTGCTGGTAACTATTGTGTGAGTTACAGTTTCTACAGTGTGGCTTGGGAGCCATTTGAAGATCTTCCTCAGCATCTTCAGGATCTGGAAGTAGGATGCAGAGATGATGTTGGCTTGTGTGGTCATGTTTAGTTCGAGGTGGATGATTATTTCGAGGTTCCTGGCGTGGGTGCTGGGTGTGGGCCCAAGTTTGGCTGGCCATCAGTTGAAGTCCTATGGTGAAGTGTTCTTGCTAAAGGTCCTTACTTCTGTCTTGTCTGTGTTGAGCTTAAGACAGTTGGCTTACATCCAGTTAGTGACTTCGGTCAAGCAAGCAGTGAACTTGTTTCTTGCATTGAGGGTCTTGTCTGAAAGAGAGAGTCTGAGTTGCATGTTGTCGGCATAGGAGAGGATGTAGATGTCATGTGCATGAATGACATTGACCCAAAGGATCATTTATGCATTGAAGAGGGTGGCGATGAGTGTTGAACCTTGAGGCACTTCGCAGATGAGTTTGCAGGCTTCTGGGGATTAAAGTGCCAGGCTGATAGCTTATGTTTAATCTGTTAATAAGGAGCAGATGCAGTAGATAGTGGGTCCTTGGATGCCATTCTGCTGCAGGTGCCTGATGAGGATGAGATGTGAAACTGAGTCAAATGCTGCAGCGAGGCCCAGGGTAAAAAGTACTGTCATGTCACCTCTGTCACGAATCATGCGCAAGTCATCTGTGATGGTGATGAGTGCTGTTTCTGTACTGTGGTTAAGCCTGAACCCGAAATACATGGTGCCAAGAAGCTGGTGGTTGCTGATGTTCTAGCTGAGGCATCGGTTGATTCATTTCTCTAATCCCTTTGCCGAGTAGGGTAGGAGGGACGTGGGTCTGTAGTTGAAAAGCATGGTTGTGTCAGCAGATGATTTCTTGGGCAGGGGCACTATGGTGGCTTGTTTCCAGGTGTCCAGAAATGTGACTGAGTCGATAGAGACATTGAAGATGGGTGTTAGTACTTTGCTGATTGGTAGCGCATATACTGCATATCATGAACTGAGTCGGCCTGGGTTAGTCAGGCTATTGATGAGTGCTGATGGCGGGACACAATTGGGAGCTGTAGAGTTGAGCCTGATGGCAGCACAAGGTTTTCACAGTCCCTGTCAGTGGGTCATAAAATTGTCCGGAATGCATGCTCATGCAATCTTTACACTCATCATAAAGTACAGAGCGATGATCACATATGTACCAATTGTAATTGCCATTTTATGTGAGAGTACATGAGGGAAATACACAAATAATTACAACTATTCACATTACCAAAGGAAAATAAAATGCAGTATTTATGTTTTTAATGTATGAGAGAGAGGATAGTAAAGTGGAAGAGGCGAAAGAAAGTATACATAGAATAAGTATATGTAGAAGGAGGGAGTGAAAAGATAGGACAGGAGATAAAGTTCAAGACATGCAGATCGAGGGACTTTAAATGGAGATGTGAGGTGAAGAAGGGCATAAGTGAGTAATGCATAGAGAGGGATTGCGGCAGAAATGGATCAGAAGGGAAGAATGGGAGTTGGTACTCTTTTATCTAATCTAGCTACCAATGGTGAAGCCAAATAGTTTGACTTGTTTTATAAGTATGCGTTCATTGTTGAGTGATGTATTTGGATTCTGTTAGAAATGGGGTCTCTAGATAGAAGTAGGGACCCTCACTCTTGTCAGGACAAGGGAGTCACACAGCTAAGATAACCCCTACTCACCCACTTGATAGCTTAGCACGAGCAGTCAGGCTTATCTCAGAGGCAATGTGTAAAGCATTTGTATATACATACACAGTAACACAGTGAAAGCACTACAAAAGGAGTCCACACAAGTGTAGAAAAATAGTCAATATTTATTTGAATAAAACAACACCAAAATAACAAAAATCCAACAACTGCAAGTTAGAATATCACTTTTAAAAGATTAAGCAAGTTTAGTCCATAGAAATCAATTGATGCGATTGTTTTAGCACAAAATACCTTAGATTCGTAAAAAATCAAAGAAAAATCAAAGATGGTGCAAAGGCGCACGGGCGGTGAGGCATGGGTAAAGCAAAGCGATGCATCGGTTCCTTACTCCACAGGGCAGGTGATGCGTTAGTACCTTACTGGCAGGGGAGGTGATGCATTGGTTCCTTACTGGCAGGTGAAGTGATGCGTTGGTTTCTTACTGGAAGAGGAGGTGATGCGTCAAGTTTGGGACGCGCGGCCTTGGTTCCTTACTGCTACCCGGCATCGATGAAGAGTTGGCATCTAGGGATGATGCGTCGAAAGTGGCAGCGTCAATGCAGGTGTTGTGTCAATTTCACAGCCGTGAAGCAGGCGCTGCTTTGCTTCTTCTTCCGTGATGCAGATGCTGCGTCAGCATTGGAAGCGTGTGCCACAGACGTCAGTGACACGGTGTCTGGACTTGCGCTGCCGTGATTTTTCAGCCACGATGCAGGTGCTGCATCAAGAAAACTGCAGATGCGCGGATGTTCTCACCAGGTTACACTTCCAGAGGCCCAGGAACTGGATTTGGCACCACTTGGCAAGACAGGGCTCTCAGCAGAAGAGCCCAGGCACTGGTAGGTGTAGTCTTTGATGGTCCTGAGACTCCCTAACAGGAGTCAAACACACATAAGCCCTTGGAGAACCTTGGAAGCAGGATCTAGAAAGCCAAGCCCAGTCCTTTCACGACCAGGACAGAAGCAGCAGGCCAGCACAACAAAGCAACAGGCAGAGTGGCAGTCCTTCCTACAGCATCCAGCTCTCTTTCCTAGCAGAATGTCCTCAGTCCAGAAGTGTTCTGCTTTTGGGGTGTCAGAAGTCCAGTATGAATTCCCCTTTTCTGCCTTTGAAGTAGGCAGACTTCAAAAGAAAGTCTTTGTAGTGCACAAGACCCTGGCTCTCCCTGACCTGACTCCAGACACACTACAGGGGAGTGGAGACAGCTTTGTGTGAGGACAGGCACAGCCCTATTCAGGTGTCAGTGACAACTCCTCCCACTACTCTAGCTCAGGAAGACCCGTCAGCCTGGTGATGGGCCATCAGAATATGCAGGGCACATCTCAGCTCCCTATGTGTGACTGTCTTGAGTGAAAGCATAAGAGCCCAACTGTTGGACTTGGCCCTTTTTGCAGGGTTATCCCCAAACATTTTGCTTCTTCCTCCTATTTTTTCCTGACTTGTTGTTGTTGGTTTTAGGACTCTGGGCACTTTACCACTGCTAATCAGTGTTAAAGTGCATATGCTCTCTGTGTAAATAGTGAACATGATTAGTTATCCATGATTGGCATATTTGACTTACTGGTCAGTCCCTAGTAAGGTGCACAAAGGGTGCCAGGGCTGGTAATTCAAATGCTACTAGTGGGCCTGCAGCACTGATTGTGCCACCCACATGAGTAGCCCTGAAAAGATGTCTGAGGCCTGCCACTGCAGTGCCTGTGTGCAGTTTGCTAACTGCCATGTCAACTTGGCAAGTGCACCCACTTGCCAGGCCCTAACCTTCCCTTTTATTACATATAGGACACCCCTTTGGTAAGCCCAAGTTACCCCCCTGGGCAGGGTGCAGTGTATGCAGTGTATGTGAAAGGTAGGACATGTACTGATGTGTGTAACATGTCCTGATAGTGAAATACTGCCAATTTCGTTTTTCACAATTGAAACGCTATCTTGCCCCATAAGACAGAATAGGACAGAATGGGGAATGCTTTGTAACATTTTACAAGCATATCTTCTCATAGGGATAAGATAGAAAAATAAAGTTTAGGCTCTCTGGACTCAGAATTTAATAACACATCTTTTACTAAAGATGGTTTTGAAATTGTATGTTTGAAAATGCCACTTTTAGAAAGTAGGCATTTTCTTGTTTACCCATTCTGTGTGCCTCTGCCTGTTTGTGTATTGACTGTCTGGTTTTGGAGTGACTGGGGCTGGGGAGGTGCATTCTCTCAGACAGCCACCGGAGGGGGTTGATGTGTGTCCTGCTTTTCCTGAATGAGTCAGGGCTGGGCTGAACAGACCTGGGCTGCATTCAGGGGGGGAGTTCTCACTATCACCTGAATAGGCCCAGTCTGCATTTAGAGTGGTGGGAGGAGATTTCCCTTGCACCTGAATAGGGCCTGTCTGCCTTACACAATGCTGTCTCCACCTCCAGCCGGGCAGCTGCACCAGAAAGGACAACACTGGTTTGGACTGGGCTCAGAGACCCTTGCACAAAGAGAACAAAGACATTTTGGGGTATAAGTATTAGACCTAAAACCCCTGAACTTTAGACTACTTCTGGAATCAAGAGGAACCTTTGCCAAGGAGAAGAGCTGGAGAAACTGACGAGAAGTACTGCCCTTGCTGTGTGTCTGGGGTTGGCCTGCAGTCGCTGTTTCTGCCAAGGAAAGGAGAAGGACTTTGCTGTGTGCTGTGTCCCCTGCTTGAGGAAAGTCTCCAAGGGCTTGAGTAGAGCTTGCCTCCTGTTTTGAAGTCTCAGGAACACAAAGACTTCACCCCCAGCTCCCTGGAACTTCCTTGCTGGGAGTTCTGACCTGCCAGGAGTGCCTGTGACTGTGTGTGGCCTCTGGAGATTGTTTCTGCTACTGGGAGCTGGAAAGCAACGCAACAACAATAAAAACCGATGCATCGCTTTTCTTGCAACAGTTTTTCTGACGCCACGCTGTGGTGCTAAAACCTTTTGAAAGTCATTTTTCTTGATACTTGTTTGATGGATTTTTGTCATTTTGGTCTTGTTAAGTTTAGATAAAGATATTTTATTTTTCTAAACCGGTGTGGTGTCCATTTGTGGTATTATCACTGTGTTACTATGAGTGTTGGTACAGATACTGTACACATTTCCTTTGGGATAAGCCTGTCTGCTCATGCCACGCTACCAAGGGGGTGAGCAGGGGTTATCTAGAGTGTGTATCCCCCTTACCCTGACTAGAAGCAAGGGTCCCTATTTGGACAAAGGTACCTACCTCTGCCAAATAGAGACCCCCATTTGTAACACCAACTGTCAGCCAACCCAGATGTGTATTGTACAGACAGGCAGAGGCATAAAATGCCCACTTTTTAAAACCAACTTCACTAAGGATGTATTTTTAAATTGTGCGTTCAGTGACCCCAAACTTCAAATCTCTATCAGCTCCCAATGGGCAATTGTCCTTAAAAGATATTTCAAGGCAATCCCCATGTTACCCCATGGGAGAGATAATCCTTGAAATAGTGAAAAATGAAATTTGCTCTATTTCATTATTAGGACATGTAAAACATCACAGTACATGTCGTACCATTCAAATACATTGCACCCTGTCCATGGGGCTGCCTTGGGCCTACCTTAGGCGTGACTTACATGTAAGAAAAGGGATGGTTTAGGCCAGGCAAGTGGGTGCATGTAGGAAGGTAGGATCCTTCGGCATGGTTACCCCTACTTTTTGCCTGGTGCTAAGCTGGTATTGACTAGTCTGACTGGGATCCTGCTAATCAGGACCCCAATCTATCTGCTTTCTCCCTTAAATTGTTGTGTTCAGTACTTAGGTACATCCCAGTTTGGATACTGGGGTACCCATATCAGTCCCTAGTATATGGTATTAAGGTACCCAGGGCATAGGTACCCCAGAGGTCCCCCATGGGCTGAAGCATGCTTATGCCACCCATGGTAGACCATTCAAAATGGAACTACAGGCCTGCCATTGCAGCCTGTGTAAGATGGTGCTAGCACCACTTACTAAAGATATAGGTTTCCTATATCTAGGGTCACTGCACTTAAACCTATAAGTCACCCCTATAGCAGGCCTTTGCAATCCTGAAGGCACTGTGCTTGGTTCTAAGTGTGAGGGTGCCCCTGCATGAGCAGGACACTCCTACAGCCTATGGAGTCCATTCTCCCGGGTTGTAAGTGAAGCAGCCATATACTCTTTATAGAGGGGCACCGCATAATTACGCGATGACCATCTCGAAATCGGCTGCAACGAATCCTATCATGTTTGGTATCAAACATGGTGGAATCATACCCCCACACCATAAATGGTGTGGGTGGTATGATTCCAAGCACTGGAAGAGCCTTCCGTTAGGCTCTCTGTGTTCCCGGTTGAGGGTAAATCCGTAGGCAGTCAAAAGGTCTTAGACAATCAACGACCCATATCCAAAGACAACATGATAGATTGAACTCAGTGTAAACTAAAAATAGGTCATTTTAAAATTTCATTTCTTTAATGGAAAATTGTTAAAAAACATTTCTAAACATTAATTATGTCTGTAAATAGTTCCGAACATGTTTGACATAAAATTAACACACAATGATTTTTTCAGGATCTACACATAAACAAACAAATTAACACCATCAGATTAGTGTGATCAGCTAAATCGGACAGTCAAAGAAAATGTTACAATAAATGATATAATACAATCAAAGAAACATAATCAAAAATTGTGGTGGCTGTATGCTGGATCTTCTAAACAAACAAATTAACACCATCAGATTAGTGTGATCAGCTAAATCGGACAGTCAAAGAAGATGATATAATAAATGATATAATACAATCAAAGAATCATAATCAAAAATTGTGGTGGCTGTATGATGGATCTTCAACGCGCGTTTCGGCGCAACACTGCACCTTCATCAGGAAAGCCACAAGATATTCTAAATCTGCTGCTGTCAATGGCAAACTAACTCGAATTACTAAAAGTCAGCTGCCAGATCTTAGGAAAAATATGTCCAAATCCTAGTATAGGACATGCCAATGCCTGTGCTTCTAATGTTGAACGCTGTCAATATTGGATGGACCGCTGTGCGTATTATTCACTGATCTAAAAACTATAATGCATATGAAGAATGAAAATCTATTCAGAAAAGAATGGTTTCGCTCCAGGTAAATAAAAACGTATTGTTTCTTAGTTAGATGAGTACCTTTGTTCTGGTACTAGTAATATATAAAGTAGCTGAAACTTGCCAAGACCGCGTTAGCATGTCAGGACTTCACAATTGAGAAATACGTCTGATACCTGCTGTGCGTGGTCATCAAACGGAGTCGATCATGCTCAGGAACCGGAAGATGAAAACAAATTTCCATTAAAGAAATGAAATTTTAAAATGACCTATTTTTAGTCTACACTGAGTTCAATCTATCATGTTGTCTTTGGATATGGGTCGTTGATTGTCTAAGACCTTTTGACTGCCTAGGGATTTACCCTCAACTGTGTTATTGCCCTGCCCTAGGAATCTCATGTATTAGCAGGGGATCCTTGTTATTCTCTCAGTGTTCCCGGTGCCAGCCTTCTAAACGCGGACAGCACAAAATGGTTGCTGCCGACCAGAGACACAAATATGCCCTCCTGCTGCTGAGCCAAGCTCAAGCAGGGGAAGGCAGAACAATAGGCATTCTGTCACAGGGAGGTGTATTGGGACCGGGTGGGTACGCTTGCCAGAGCCACTCATTCTGCATGAGGGGCACATTTGGTGTCCCCATGTATAGTCCAGTTCAAACCAGCTCTGGGAGCCATTGGCTCCCGTTCTGGCGCGAAACTGGACAAAGGACATGGGAGTAACCTCTCCCCTGTCCAGAACCTCCCCTGGGAGGGTCCCCTAAATCATCCCCACCATTTCCTAAGAGTACTTAAGGGCTTACCTGTGGGTGGGTCCCTAGATTCGTTGTGGGACAAGATTCATTTCAGACACCACTTCTACTTCTACCGTCTGGGCACTCTGAACTCCGCTGGACTTTGTTTGGGCACGACTTTGTCCCCCTTTCAGTCTGCTGCATCATCTGTGCCTGTGCACCATACAGGAACCTTCCAGGGCCTGTGGGCATCCAAGACACCTGGAGGAATCTCCCTTGAAGTGAAGGAGTCACCTCCCTGTGTTCGCAGGCACTGCAACTAAGGTGACAGGTCTGCTGATCCTGACCTCCTATGAACTTCAAAAGGATCTGGAACACAGGTAGTGGTTCTCCACAGCTCTTGAGGATTGCCCTGCCCTCTCACCAAGTTTGAGGTCAGTATCCCTCGTGGGAGCCGCAGGAACTGAACCCCTGTGTGCCGCATCAACTTGCAGTTGCAAAGGCTTGTTGACTTCCGCCTACCAAGATCTTCGGGCTCCAAGTAGCCCCAACCTCAAGCATCTCCAGTGACCAAAGTCTTTTTCCACTTTGCATCATTTGCACCCTGGCCTGCATCTTTTGGTGAGCTGCTGGAGGTCCTCTTGTGACCACAGTGCCTCCAGCCTGTGGGTCCTGTTGAGGGTCTTCTTTACTTCTTTTGGGCTCCTTGATTGCTCGGGGCCTGCCCTGACTCCACTGCTTATGGTGAGTCCCCTGGACCTTGCTGGTCCCAACATTGCACCTTCTTCATCTTCTGTGGTTGTTGCATTTGCCAAGGCTTGTTGGTGCTCCCCCCAGACACCGACCCTTCAGCACTTGACAACATTCGACGTGGGACAGCTTGTGCATGGCTCCTGGTCTTCTTCAGTGTCGCCTGGTCCTCACAGCTGCAGAGTCAAGGTCCTCATCAACTCTCCTGCCGCTCCTGACATTGGTGGGCATTTGTCTTACAGATCTGCTGGTCACTCCTGGGTGACATAGACTCTGTCCCCTCTGCTTGCAGGTATCTCTCAACTATAATCCACATTCGGATTCCACCGGACACTTTCTCCTTCTTCAGCAGCGCACTTTCCTGAAGTCCTCCATTGGGTTCGACAGCGGTTTTCGACACCATTTCAAACCTATGCACCCGGCTTCCCTGGTGTAGGTAATGTGGGTACTAGGGTATCCACAGGTGGGGTGGGTCTCCAACCTTCTATCTTTCACGAGGTTTCTTCAGGGTCCACTGGGAAGGCACCTTAATCTTTAAAATTCCAACCGCGACTTACATGTTGATTTGTACGGAGCACGCAGTAGTGTTCCCACACTGCACACGCTCTCCGTGGGGTTCCTAGTCACTCACCTTGGGTGGTTCCTTGGGTCCCCAGCACTTCTATGTCCTCTCCACATTGTCTTGACCCGAGTCGTGGATCTTATACCACTTTCTTAGTATATGGTTTTGGTCCCGCCTGCGGTCCACTGTGTATTTCGTGCTATTTACTTGATTTCTATGCAAAGTATTGTGTGCTTGTGCATATCTCCAGGTAGAAGGTATTTGTATGTGTTAGAGAGTATTATATAATAAATACATATTTTTATAAATACCTTGTGTGGTTCTTTTTCATTTCATCTATACATATAAGAATGCATTCTGGTAAAACAAGCTGCTTTACACTCCTTCTGGACTAAGCCTGAAGGCTGCTCTCCACAGCTACCACTTAGAGTGCTTTCTAAGGTTGTCTAAGACCTCTTAAATCACCATAAGGGTTGTCTGGACGTGCGGGTGCCCACTTACATAAGTGGACATCATATACCAAGCCAGCTTCTCACAGTGCACATGCCAGGTTGAAATGGCAGTCTAAAAACTGCACACACAGACACTGCAGTGGCAGGTCTGAGACATGGTTTCAGGGCTACTCATGTGCGAAGCACACTCAGTGCTGCAGGCCCACTAGTAGCATTTGATTTACAGGCCTTGGGCACACCTGATTCACTTTACTATGGACTTACTAGTAAATCAAATATGGCAATTATGTATAACCCAGTCATCAATACAATTTATAAAGGGAGCAATTGCACTTTAGCACTAGTCAGCAGTGATAAAGTGCCCAGAGTTCTGAAACCAGCAAAAATTAAATGCAGCACACAGTCAAAAAACAGAAGGTTAGAAGTAAAAAGACTGGGGAAATCATGCCAAAAGAGGCCAAGTCTAGCAGATTCCCAAACAAAAAACATGCACAAAGGCATTCAAATACTGATCAGGTGGTACGCCTTGTCAAGTACAGGATTCCAGGTCATGTTTTAGACAATAGTATATAGGATATGCCTCTCATAAAAGACTCCTAGTAACGCTTCTTTGACCACACCTATTTTACAGACCACGGCCCACCTTTTTTTATCCAATTTAAATAACTATCTCAAGTGTGATGGGCTATTTAAAAAGTAAGCATCTTTTGAGCTTGCTTGTGCTGCACACTTACCTGTTGTGAAATTTTCTATGAACATGCCTGTTAGATAGTTCAGTAAGTTGAACACTCTTCACTTAAACAACAGGGGTGGAATGTCATTATGGGTGGCGGGGGCTCCTCTTCTCTCCATTTTCCAAATCATAATGAGTGTCTGTCAGGCTGAGTATAGGTCAACTTGACAGACACTCACCATGTAAGTGGAAGGCAGCCAGGTGCTTTAAATGCGCAAATGTGCAGGCGCCTGTCAGCCTAAGCCAAACTTTGCTAGACTGAAGATTTTACAGCCCCGAGGCCAGTGACTTCAGTAGTTTGAGAAAGACCTGTATGGTCCTCCCCTCATGCTGGACTGCACTCTGCTGGACTCCTGCTTTGCTGTGCTGATCTGCTGCCTGCTGCGCTGATCTGCTGCCTGCTGCCCTCATGCCTGGGGGAGAAGGACTGGACCTGCATCTCTTGACCCCAGAAAACAGAGGCCCTGATTACGATGCCAGACTCAGTCACGCCTGCCCGATACCGTTACGGAATGGGAACCAACCGACCTCAGGTCGGTGGTTCTGATAACATCATTTGAATGCAACCGCACACAGAAACATCCATTTTTCTACAGGAGCTTGTGCGGCGGGCGGAAAACGCCTGCAGCATAAGCTCCCATTGAAAAATGGATGTTCCCAAACATCCCTGCACCATGTGGCAGGCACCTCATACTGCCTACCACACGGTACGGAATATGTAGGGGGGCACCATAGGTGCCCCCAGGGCCAAATGTGGAGGGCCAGGGGAAGGGGGCCCTGCTATGGGCCCCCAAAGTCAGTTTCCAACAGCTAATCCATGTCAGTAAGGCCGACATGGATTGGCTGTCGGAAACCGAAATCATAATCCAGAGGGCAGAAACGCTGTCCTTAAGGGATTATGAGGCCTTTCCGTCTGGCCGATTCCCCAGCCGGTTTAAACACCGACAAGGGTCATCATAATACGGCATCAGACTTTAAACCTACAATGAGGCTTTCTGACTGACATTGTATTTGGTCCAGAGTGACAAAAAGTGCTAGTTGAGGGACGGAACAGGCTTCCACTACCTGTACCTGTACTCTGCCATTTGTGAGTCTACCCTGCGAAGTGGTGCTATCCCAGTCCTGAACTCTTGGAAGTGGACCTAAGGTGCCTGCCAGTGGAACTGACTCATCTTCTCTGCTGAGCGGTACATCCCCGAGCAGAACTGATGCATCTCATTGGCTGAGAGGCGCATCCCCGAGCAGAACCGACACATTGCGTCATGAATTGAAGCCATCGCAAAAGACTTGCATCGCCACCCCCTCCCGCATTTGGGGACCGATGCACCACCTTCGGAACCTCTGTTGTGCAACGCTTTTCCCAGCACAAGCTCCACGCATCCCTAGTTGAGGGCAGCCTCGACAACGACGACAAAAGTTCGCATTGCAGCTTCACTGATAATTGAAGCCAACTTATCACCCCGGCTGTACCTTGCATCCTCGACACCGGACTTTGCATCACAAGCCCCATAGACAGGTTCCTCGACGTCAACGTATCAGGACCTCACACTGCTTTATGCTTTTGGGTGCTTTTTTTCACTATAAACTTTAACATTCAATATCTCAAGTTCCACAACTTGGATTTTTGTAATTTTCATCTTGGTCTTGTTTTATTGATTACAGTCAGATCAATTTTTCTTACCACAATACTAGTCAGGGTAAAAGGCAGGCACACCTTAAATTAACCTGTGCTCACCCACTGGTAACTTGGCACAGAGTAGTTAGGCTTAACTTTAGAGCCTGTGTGTAAAGTACTTGTACAACACTTCAAACAGTTAATCAGTGAAAAATCCACGCAAAAAGATTCCATATCAAGTTAGAAAGATAGCTATGACTTTAATAAATAAAACAGGTCCACAATGACAAAAATCAAAGTAGTAGAACTGGAGATATTGAATTTCAAAGGTTTTAAGTATAATAGCGCCAAGACACAAAAAGCACTTTTGAGGATATCTGGTCATGCCAGACTGGGACAAAGTCACTAGTTCAGGCAGACCACGATGGAGCGTGGGCCAGCTACAGGGACCCAGTTAGGCGTGCTGAACAAAGTACCTTATATCCGGGTTGCTGAGCATTGCATGGATCCGCATCGAAGACGTGTTGCAGAGCTGAGGCAATGTGTCCATTCAGAGATGCGACGAGGCTGAAGTGCAAGGTCCTGTTGTATCAACAGCAAAGATCCTGTTGACTGGGCTTACAATGCGTAGTCTGTTGTCGAGGATATAGAGTGCAGCAGAGATGATGTGTTGGAACCAATGATCAGTGAAGCTGCGATGCGGAGTTTCATCATCATCAAAGCTGCAGTTGATGTGGGATGCAAGGATCTTGCACCGGGTAAAGCTTTGCGCAGTGGAGGTTCCGAAGGCAATGCATCAGTCGCGAGATGAGGGAGATGGCGGCAAAGCAAATCTTTTGCAACAGGTCCAATCCATGCACCAGCAGTGATGCTGCAGTTCTGCTCAGGGATGTGTTGCTCAGCAGAGAAGATGCTTCAGTTCTGCTTGGGAATGCGTTGCTCAGCAGAGAAGATGTGTCAGTTTGGCTGGCAAGCACCTTATGCCCACTTCCAAAGGTCCAGGACTGGAATGGCACCACTTGGCATGGTAGACTCACAGATGGCGGAGTCCAAGTGCAGGGTTTGGAAGCTTTTTATGTCCCTGAGGCTTCAGATCAGGAGGCCAGCAGCTAGCTCTTGGAGACAATCTGGTTTCTGGGGCCAAGTGATGCAGGTCTATTCCTTCACACCTGGGCAAGAGGGCAACATGCATCAGATCAGCACAGCAGGAGTCCAACAGCATGAGCAGCACAGCAGTCCTTCTTCCTGGCAGAGTATCCTCAGGCCTAGAAGTGTACTGAAGTGGTGGCGTCTGAGGTCAAGTATTTATACCCAGTAGTGCCTTTGAAGTGGGGAAGACTTCAAAAACATGCCTTTGAAGTGCACCGAGACTCTGCCCTTCCTGCCTTGGCTCCAGACTCACTACAGGGGGGTATGCAGCCCTTTGTGTGAGGACAGGACATAGCCTATTCAGGTGTAGGTGAGGCTGAGTCCAGCTGGTCCCTCCCATCCTGCCAGGATGGCCCATTAAGTCACATCTAAACTCTGATTGTGTGTGGCTGTCTTGGGGTAATATGCAAAACCCAGCTGTCACCCACCCCAGACATGTGATCAGAGACAGGCTAAAGTAAGAAATGCCAACTTTCTAAAGTTGGAATTTTCAGAATTACAATTTAAAATCCGACTTCACCATAAGTTTGGATTTTAAATTGTGATTCCAGAGACACCAAACTTGAATAAGTCATATCTTCCCATATGGGAATTACTCTTATAAAATGTAATAAGGTAATCCCAATGTTATCCTATGGGAGATATAGGCCTTTCAGGAATGAGAAACGACTTTGTGAGTTTTTGCACTACCAGGGCTTGTAAACCTTAAAGGTACATGTCCTGCCTTTCAAATACAGTGCACCTTTCCCGCTGAGTTTTACAGGGCCATCCTTAGGGGTGACTTACATGTATAAAAAGAAAAGGTTTGGGACTAGCAAAGGGTTTATTTTGCCAGGTCAACATGGCAGTGTACACTGTGCATACACGCTATGCAATGACATGCCTGAGACATGGTTAAAAAGCTACTTAAGGGAGTGGCGCAATTAGTGCTGCCGACCCACCAGTAGCATTTAATTTACAGGCCCTCGGTACAGGGAGTACCACTTTACTAAGGATGCATAAGTACATTAAATATTCTAATTGGGGATGAACAACTATTACCATGTTTAGAGGAGAGAGCACAAGCACTTTAGCACTGGTTAGCAGGTGTAAAGTGTGCAGAGTCCTAATATCAGCAAAAACGAGGTCAGAAAAAGTGGAGATAGAAGGCAGAAAGTTGGACAAAAACCACCCTAAGGCTGTCAGGGCTAACAGACATGCTTATAAAAAAATTATCTCACAACAGAGTAAGACAATTGCAATTTAAATGTACAGCAGCCCGGCAGTAGGTAAATCAAGCACCACATTTGCCCTGCCAATGGTACTGTCACACTCTTATATAGAAAACAATAGAGGCAGATAAATAATATAACATTATTTTACTATTCATTACACATTTAATTTCATGAATTAATGGGCTGAAAAAGATTATTTTATAATTTCTAAGTTAATAATACATTCTTTTAAAATTAACAATATATTTTATTTTTTTAATATTTAAATATTTTTAAACAAATAACCTTTATTAATTTTCTCTATGTTTTCCCATAGGGTGCTCTCTACCAACATGTGGTAGCTTTAGAATTTTAAATTCTGTTGTAGTAATCTCAAACTCCTCTTTTAGAGGGTGTACGCATGTAAGTATACACCTAGGTGCAAATCTCCACTTTGAAATACTGACTAGCAAAAAGTGTACCTACTCATAGGTGTAGTAGTAAAAATGTATATCAGGAAATATACTTGTGTATTTTACCTTTGTGAATCAGGCCTAACGTATCTGAGCCACATACGGCTCAGATACACCACAGAACGTGGGAATTACAGAATGCACGTGACGAGAACATACATTTATATGGAAGGATTGAATGCTTCGCTATATGTGTGGAGCATGAAGCATTGGATTATCTTACGAGCTCTCTTTCAGAACTTCTTTCTAAAAGTTGTGACTTTTAGCCAACCCGTGGAGGGTTCTCTTCCATTCCCACCAAAGAGTACTAACATGTTTACTCAAATCACTCAATTGCTCACAATACCGAGAAACATCTGCATATAAAGAGGATGCTGCCGCTCAGAGAGAACAATAATTAAAGGGAACAGTGTTAGTTCTCTTTGAAGTGCATTGGCATACACAATCTACGCCGAAGATTCTCGAACGTTCCAATGACACACTCCTTCTAACAGCTTTGCATTATGTACTGAAGCTAACACACGAAACAGAGATAAATGTGCTAAATATTTGCCAAGCAAGCATGCTGTCTCTGTAAGTATCATTTCATATTGCTACTTCGCAAGTCTGGGGGGAAATTAAAAGTATATTTGAGCTTGATTTAGTGTAGTAGGCATTAAGAGAGAATCCTGACTAAGCATTACAGACATTGTTATACTCTGTAAAATGTCCTGGAGCCCAGCACGTCTCTCCTAAGCTGGTTAGTACTGAGAACATATTTGCTCGACTTCCCTGCTGAGACTACTGGTCTGAATCTCCAAGGAGGGTGTTAAATACACTGTAACTGAATTCCGCGCGCTCAGTGTAACAAGCATATCCAGGACAGGTTAGCCATCCATTTCTTCACACCGACCAGCAGACTCTGTGTCTCATAAATATTGTGACTCCGGCTTTCTGTTCAGTCACCTGCAAGATTCATAAAATGTTTTTTTCCTACCGTCGGCTCTTTCTTTGCATTCAAGATGAGTATTTGTTAATCATTAGGTACTTGAACCACCTCTCTTTTCATCAATAAATAAATTTAAGCTTCTTGAAGGCATCAAAACAACTCAATTCTAAGAAGAAAAATATTGGTATTACAGGGAATTAGTACATAGAAAAATAGATTCTGTTAGTCGATGAGGTAAACTGGATTTGTGTAATTTGTCCACGCCACTGACTGCTGTAATGCTTAAATTGGCCAATTTCCAAATTTTCCTTTCATCTTAAATTATCAGTGGTCTGGCTCATTCATTTTTTAATTCTTTGACTGATTTTGGGATCGCTGCTTTTCCCAGGCGACAGTTATACGTATTTTCCACTCACAGTGCATCGGACTACTCCAATGATAAATCTATTCTCATCACTACGCTTACGTTTACCAAACATCCATTACAGTCTACACCCCTCACACCGTTAAGGCCTGATTACCAGTTTGGCTGTGCGGGACCAGATCCGCCCAAGTCTGGCTGGCTTTTTTTGGTGTTCCCACTGCAGTGCCTTTAAAAACAGGCACTGCAATAGGAACACCAAAAACAGTTACTGCACGGCATAGACTGAAAAGTCCATCCCGTGCAGGAACTGGTGTGCATCCACAGGGCGCAGAAGCACATGGGGACCTGTATGGCCCCCTTTGTTTCCTTTCCACCGGGGCTTTCATGGCAGAGGAACCGCCATGGAAACCTTGGTGGAGAGGAAACTCATAACCACGTTGATAAGTATATTTCATAGTACGTAATAGAATGGTGATGTGTGACATCACAAGTGTTTCTCTTGCAAACTTTACTTAGGGGCTCATTCTGATGTCCGTGGGACTGACATCGACGGCACGTCGGTGTTGGTCCCACCGACATCTGAAGCAGCAGTCAGACCGCCGCATTACAATGCCGTCAGTCCGACAGCATGTTTGAGGGACCAACCGCTGCGGTTCTGACGGGCTCAAGGAGCCTGTTGGCCCTGCGGTCGGAATGTAATCCCTACAATGAGGGGGGTGCCTGCTCAGGCGTTGCCGTAGGGATTACAATTGCCCTTTCCGACTGCCTTTCAATGGCTGTCCGACCACCATTGAAAGGCTGTCGGAAACGGACTGTGGGGGCCCTTTTCCGGGCTGCAGCACAAGCCTCAATGCCAAAAGGCATGTTTCCGACTGCCTCCATGGCAATCGGATCCTAATTAGGCAGGCAGGACTCCCGACTACCTGTCGGCCAGTCCCTTTACCGCAACGATGCTGGTCAGACGCTCTTCCGACCGACATTGTAATTAGGGCCTTAGATCTTATCAATACTCCAGTTACTAATTGTAGTTCACAAACGTTTCTGCATGTGAATTAAACTTGTGACTGAGAAATTGGGTTGTTGGTTTCTGGGGGTTAAACCCTACTCAAGAAACAGCGACAATCCTTGCCAGGGTGAGCCACAAAAGTCACTAAATTAACCTGTGCTTAACTTCCCTGGTAGCTTGATACAAAAGCATTAAGGCTTAATTTAGAAGCAATCTGTAAAGTATTTACTTAAACAGTAATAAAGTGAAAACACTACACAAGAAAAAAGCCACACCAATTTAGAAAAATCGAGTAAAATTAAATACATTATTTGACATCAAAACAATAAAAATCCAATCAGTAGAACCAGAGATATTCAGTTTGATAGATTTAAGTAGGTATAGTGCCTAAAAGCACAAAGCGCCAATTGCTGTCATCTGGCCAGAAGAAAGTCACAAGTTCAGGCCAAGTGTGCTGGAGCGCGGGCCACACACAGAAACCAGGTTAGTCCCGCTGAAGTAGTTACCTTCTCAAAGTCCAGTGAAAAGAGTGCAGTTTGTGGTGGAGAAGGGTATTCAGACAAAATATCAAACCCAAAATATCGTCCTACCAAAATATTGTGCACAAAATATCATGATGTGGAAATATCGTCTGCAAGAATATCCTTGACAAGGATATTGATTTTAAGTTAAGTAATATCTATTTCAGAATATCGAAGTCATTAATATCATTTACAAAAATATAGAGCATGATTACGATGGCATGGACAATACCACTGACAGGCTTACCCGCCATCGGAACAGGGATCTCCATCCGCCATATTATAATGGCTTCTGGATGGGTGGCAGTCGAAAACTCCAACCGCCACCGTCCCGACAGGCGGTCTGTATCCTCCCTGTAGTTCCAGAATTGCAGCGGTGCCTGTCTGGCACTGCCATAGGGATTACAATATCCCTTTCTGCCGGTCTTTTGCCAGCGGTCAACACACCGCAAAACAGCATGCGGAAACGGATTTGGGGGCCCGTAGCGGGGGCCCTAAACCCCTGGGCCAGGGACATAGGCACTGAGGTGCACCTATGGTGCCCCTCCTACATATCCCTACACCATGTGGTAGGCACCGCATGATGCCTGCCACGTAGTGCAGGGATATGTGTGGTGTGTCTGTTTTGTCTTGCAGTGGGTGCTGCAGAGCACAGCAGCCGCAGCAATACAAAACATGGGCAATGCGACCACCACGGTGGCGGTCGCATCATAATTTGCCCTGTGGGACTGGCGCCTTGTAGGCCGGCGGTCCTAAATACGATACAATGGCAGGCGGACTGAAGTCCGTCCGTCATCATAATGACCCCCATAGTTGTTAATAATATCATTTTTTAATTATTGTTATGCATTTTAGTAAATATTTTAAATGTATATGATGTATTTTTTCTGTATAATTATTGGGTTTTTTTTTAATATAGTTGTAAAATGTTCATATTTAATTTAATAACATTTTGTGATTTTTAGTACCATAGAAGATTGTGGGTTGAAAGGGGTACAGGGTGGAAAGTAACTTAATTATAATTAATTAATAATTAGATTTAATTAATATTCATTATTTAATTTATTATTAATTTTCTTAATTGTACAATTAATTATTTTTATTGGAAATTTTATGTGTGGGTGTGGAGGTTTATAGGTATTCAGGGTCTGAAGTAAATTAATTATAATTAATAAAGAATTCGTTTTTTAGTATTATTAATTATTTAATTGATAATTATGTTAATTGTACAAATAATGTTTTTTAATTTACATTTTAGTTGCGGGTTGTGGGAGTTAAAGGGTTACAGGGTGGGAAGTAAATTAATTATAAATAATTAATAATTAGTTTTTCATTATTATTAATTATTTAAATGATAATTAATTATGTTAATAGTGCAATTAATGCTTTTTAGTTTGAATTTTCAGTGTGGGTTGTGGAGTTAATAGGGGTACAGGGTGGGAAGTAAATTAATGATAATTAATTAATGTTTATTTTTTAACTAATATTACTTATTTAATTGGTAATTAATTATGTTTATTGTGCAATTCTTTTTTTTAATACATTTTAGGTGTGGGTTGTGGGTTTTGTAGGGGTATAGGGTGCGAAGTAAATACATTTTAATTAGGCAATATTTAATTGATAATAATGATTAAATTTACAATTAATTATGTTAATTGTGTAATAAACTTTTTGTCAAGTTAAATGTTAGGTGCGTGTTGTGCATTTTGTAGTGGTATTTTGTGGGAAGTAGATTAATTATAATTAAGTAATAATTAATTTTTATTTAATGATAATTGGTTAAGTAATAAATATTTATGTTAATAGCGTAAATATAATTTTTTTAAAGTTAAGTTTGAGGTGCGGTTTGTGAGGTTTGTTGGGGTATAGGACTTGAAGTAACTAAGGGGCTCATTATGATGGCGGGAGGATCATTATGAAAATGTGGAAAATAATTAAATTATAATTTATATGTTTGTTGTGAGTTTATTTGTAAGGATAAATTCTAGGGTGGTAATTATCTATAATTATTTTAGGAATACATTTTTATTATTAATAAATTAACTAATATTTTATTATGTAACGTGTACTTTGTAACATGCGTAAATAATATTATTTTAAATAACATTTTCAGATAAGTGCTATATACTTTGTTGAAGTGAAGGGTAGAATGAAACTTAAGTTATCACAAATTAAATATAGGTAACAATTATGGTGCATATTATTGTATGTGTTAATTAGGTTGTGTATTTAAAGTTAAATTATTAGTTGTATGTTGAGAACTTATTTTTCTATTTTAATCATAATAATTGTAGGTATTTATGATATGTATTTAACATTGTAATACATATTTATTTTATATATATATATTATCTACTGGCGGTCGCCAGTAGATAGTTATAGTTACAACCTATTATCCATAGGAAATCCGCGACATTCTATTTGAAATAACTCTCTTGCCGGTTGACGTATCTTCGCGAAATTTTCAAACTTTGTGGCCCGCTCCGGTCCGCTCCTACCCTGAAAGTCTCGGTTGGATTCGTCAAGCGGGGGCCGAGAAAAAAGGGGGGTCCCAAAACGCTTTTTCCCCATGCATTTTTCCATAGGAAACTTTAGACACGGCTACAGCCCGAATCTCCTGAACGGAATTACACCAAATTTGGCAAAGAGGTAGTTCTTGGTTCAGAAAGAACCCTTTTGTTAAATGGTGTAAATCCGTTCAGTAGTTGCTGAGAAAATCAAAAGTAAAAAGATAGTGATATCTATGGCCGAGTAGGGTCCGCGTACCCTCCCGATCACGAGCTGCATGTTAATTGGCTGTCAGCTGGCTGTCAACATTCCGATTCAGGAAATGTTGGCAGCCATTTTGTCCCTCTGTAGAACCGAGGGACAGAAACAAGTGCGCAAGCGCACAAAGGGGGCAGGGTAGAAACACCCTGACCCCCTAGGTTTGCTCAGGGGTCCCACAAAACCCCCTGGGCAAAAAAAAAAAAAAATTTTTAAAAACAATTGGCAGGACGCGCTCAGGGTGCGCGAATCCTGCCGAAAAAAAAAAAAAATCTCCCGCGCTTCGATGTTAATTGGCCCCCGGGTGGCCCAAGTCCCGGGGGCATGGTGGGGGGATAATGTAATGTGTGGGGGCCTCAAAGGCCCCCCAAGCCCAGGGGACCGCCACCCCCGGGGCTTTTTTTAAAATGGTGCGGGAGGGCTCTGAGCCTCCCGCAGCCCCGGGGACCACCACCTCCCGGGGCTTTTTAAATAAATTAAAAACCTGTGTGGGGGGCTCCAGCCCCCCACACGCCCCAGGGACCGCCACCTCCCCGGGGCACTAAACATTTAAATATGGGGGTCCGTTACGGACCCCCAGAGCCCCGGGGACCACCACCTCCCCGGGGCTTTGAACTGAATGGGAGGGGGCCGCGCGGCCCCCTCCTGGAGCCCTTGATGGCCCTGGGGACCACCACCCCCAGGGCCGGCTCCTGCAGTGTCCCGGGTGCCTACCCCCGGGACACTGTAGTTTGCTATGGCAGGACGGAGCCTCGCGGCTCCCGTCCTGCCATAGCAAACTGCTTTGGATATTGGAAGAGAGAGCAGGAAACCTGCTCTCTCTTCCAATATCCAAAGCCGATTGCTTTCCACATGGGGAGCTGCATCTTAGCAGCTCCCCATGTGTAAAAGCAATGCCGGCTCCCAAGGGACGCGGGGAGCCTGCGGGACTGTGGGGGGCTTGGGGACCCCCCCACAGTCCCCAACGAGAGGGCCAGCCCCGGGGATGGGGTCCCCGGGCAAGTAGTGGCTCGGGAGGAGGGCCACGTGGCCCCCCTCCCCAAAGTTTAAATTTTTTTAAAAAAGGGTATGGCCGGCCTCGGGGATGGGGTCCCCGGGGCCTTAAATGGCCAGAGGAGGGGGCCACGCAGACCCCCTCCAAAGAATAAAAATAAAGGCCATGCCCCGGGGGATGGGGTCACCGGGGCCAATACAGGCCCAGGGAAGGGGGCCACGCGGCCCCCTTCCCGCTTTTTTAAATTAAACATTTTAAAAAGGGTAAGGCCCTGGGGATAGGGTCCCCAGGGCCCAAAAGCAGGAAAAGGAAGGGGGCCACACAGCCCCCTTCAGGGAAAAAAAAAAATTAAAAAACGATCGGGCCCGCAGGCCCCGCCCCTTCCTTCACCACTCTGCAAACGCGCCCTGGCGCGTTTGCAGAGGGGAACGAATTCCCCTTGAATACTGGGGGTCCCTGGGGCCAACTAGCCCACCAGGAACCTCCAGTATGCGCCAGGGGCTGCCTTGCAGAGAGGTGTACAGAGGCCACGCCCTTTTACACCTCTCTGCAACGCAGCTCTGTGGCGCTTTTGGAGGTATATGGTGGGCTAGTTGGACTCCGGGGACCCTCAGGATTCAAGGGGACTTAATCCCCAACTTAAAACGCGCCACGGGCGCGTTTGCACAGTGGTGAAGGAGGGGGCGGGGCTTCAGGTGACATGTGTGAACAGAGCCCCGTGGCGCGTTTTAAGATGGGGAATTAAATCCTTCAATCCTGAGGGTCCCTGGGGCCAACTAGCCCAACAGGTACATCCAGAAAGCGCACAGAGCTGCGTTGCAGTGAGGTGTAAAAAGGGGTGTGGCCTCTCTACACGTCTCTGCAACGCAGCCCCTGGCGCATATTGGAGGTTCCTGGTGGGCTAGTTGGCCCCTAGGGACCCTCAGGATTCAAGGGGACTTAATCCCCCAACTTAAAACGCGCCACGGGGCGCGTTTGCACAGATGTTACCTCAGGCCCCGCCCCTCCCTTCACCATTGTGCAAATATTCCTCTAAAATCTGCCGAACTACGAATTCCGATTTACTCACCTGTTATCAGGAGAGACCTCAGTGCTGCATCTTTCAGCCCAGTACTAATCCTGAAAAGTAATTTTAACCGTACTTACCAGTAACTTGAATTTCCTTCCATAGGATATCATTGCCTGCTTTTTGTTGAAAAAGTTTCTAAGTGTTGATTTTTGAAACATACAAATATTCCTCTAAAATCAGCCGAAATACGAATTCCGATTTACTCACCTGTTATAAGGAGAGACCTCAGTGCTGTATCTTTCAGCCCAGTACTGGTCCTGAAAAGTAATTTTAACCGTACTTACCAGTAACTTGAATTTCCTTCCATAGGCTAACATTGACTGGTTTCACTTGGAAATTCTTCTAAGTGTGGAGTTTTGGAACTTTAAATTATTCCTCTAAAATCAGCCGAAATACGAATTCCGATTTACTCACCTGTTATCAGGAGAGACCTCAGTGCTGCATCTTTCAGCCCAGTACTAATCCTGAAAAGTAATTTTAACCGTACTTACCAGTAACTTGAATTTCCTTCCATAGGATATCATTGCCTGCTTTTTGTTGAAAAAGTTTCTAAGTGTTGATTTTTGAAACATACAAATATTCCTCTAAAATCAGCCGAAATACGAATTTCGATTAAATCACCTGTTATAAGGAGAGACCTCAGTGCTGTATCTTTCAGCCCAGTACTGGTCCTGAAAAGTAATTTTAACCGTACTTACCAGTAACTTGAATTTCCTTCCATAGGCTAACATTGACTGGTTTCACTTGGAAATTCTTCTAAGTGTGGAGTTTTGGAACTTTAAAATATTCCTCTAAAATCAGCCGAAATACGAATTCCGATTTACTCACCTGTTATCAGGAGAGACCTCAGTGCTGCATCTTTCAGCCCAGTACTGATCCTCTAAAGTAATTTTAACCGTACTTACCAGTAACTTGAATTTCCTTCCATAGGATATCATTGCCTGCTTTTTGCTGAAAAAGTTTCTAAGTGTTGATTTTTGAAACATACAAATATTCCTCTAAAATCAGCCGAAATCCGAATTCTGATTTACTCACCTGTTATCAGGAGAGACCTCAGTGCTGCATCTTTCAGCCCAGTACTGGTCCTGAAAAGTAATTTTAACCGTACTTACCGGTAACTTGAATTTCCTTCATAGGCTAACATTGACTGGTTTCACTTGGAAATTCTTCTAAGTGTGGAGTTTTGGAACTTTATAATATTCCTCTAAAATCAACCAAAGTACGAATTCCAATTTACTCACCTGTTATCAGGAGAGAACCCAGTGCTGCATCTTTAGCCCAGCACTGACCCTGAAAAGTAATTTTAACCGTACTTACCAGTAACTTGAATTTCCTTCCATAGGCTAACATTGACTGGTTTCACTTGGAAATTCTTCTAAGTGTGGAGTTTTGGAACTTTAAAATATTCCTCTAAAATCAGCCGAAATACGAATTCCGATTTACTCACTTGTTATCAGGAGAGACCTCAGTGCTGCATCTTTCAGCCCAGTACTGATCCTCTAAAGTAATTTTAACCGTACTTACCAGTAACTTGAATTTCCTTCCATAGGATATCATTGCCTGCTTTTTGCTGAAAAAGTTTCTAAGTGTTGATTTTTGAAACATACAAATATTCCTCTAAAATCAGCCGAAATCCGAATTCTGATTTACTCACCTGTTATCAGGAGAGACCTCAGTGCTGCATCTTTCAGCCCAGTACTGGTCCTGAAAAGTAATTTTAACCGTACTTACCGGTAACTTGAATTTCCTTCATAGGCTAACATTGACTGGTTTCACTTGGAAATTCTTCTAAGTGTGGAGTTTTGGAACTTTATAATATTCCTCTAAAATCAACCAAAGTACGAATTCCAATTTACTCACCTGTTATCAGGAGAGAACCCAGTGCTGCATCTTTTAGCCCAGCACTGACCCTGAAAAGTAATTTTAACCGTACTTACCAGTAACTTGAATTTCCTTCCATAGGCTAACATTGACTGGTTTCACTTGGAAATTCTTCTAAGTGTGGAGTTTTGGAACTTTAAAATATTCCTCTAAAATCAGCCGAAATACGAATTCCGATTTACTCACTTGTTATCAGGAGAGACCTCAGTGCTGCATCTTTCAGCCCAGTACTGATCCTCTAAAGTAATTTTAACCGTACTTACCAGTAACTTGAATTTCCTTCCATAGGATATCATTGCCTGCTTTTTGCTGAAAAAGTTTCTAAGTGTTGATTTTTGAAACATACAAATATTCCTCTAAAATCAGCCGAAATCCGAATTCTGATTTACTCACCTGTTATCAGGAGAGACCTCAGTGCTGCATCTTTCAGCCCAGTACTGGTCCTGAAAAGTAATTTTAACCGTACTTACCGGTAACTTGAATTTCCTTCATAGGCTAACATTGACTGGTTTCACTTGGAAATTCTTCTAAGTGTGGAGTTTTGGAACTTTATAATATTCCTCTAAAATCAACCAAAGTACGAATTCCAATTTACTCACCTGTTATCAGGAGAGAACCCAGTGCTGCATCTTTTAGCCCAGCACTGACCCTGAAAAGTAATTTTAACCGTACTTACCAGTAACTTATATTTTCTTCCATAGGAATCCTTTGTCTGGTTTTCAGCAGAAAAGTTTCAAAGTGTCGATTTTCACAAACTACAAATATTCCTAAAAAATCGCCTGTATGACTTAAACGCATTCTTTCAACTGTTTACAGGAGATGCACCAGTGCTGGATCCAGGATCCAACACTGAGTAAGAAAAAGTAACGATAACAGTTTTTACCTTCTAAGTGAATTTCCTTCCATAGGATAACATTGGTGATTCTATGAGAAAAAGTTTCTAAGTGTCAACTTTTAAAGTACAATAATATTCCTTAAAAATCACGACTGTAACCAAAACGCTTTTACTCAACTGTTTATAGGAGATGTCCCAGGAGTGAATCTAGGATCCAGTCCTGTGGTTAGAAAAGTAATCCATAAAGTAACTAATTGCATTTAACTAGAAATTCACATTGAGCTGAATGTTGCATTGTGTTTGAAAATGTGTTGCCCATTGCAACAACTGTAACTACTGTACTTAAAAGTCTATTGCCTATGTGCAAAGTATTTAAACTAAAGTAATTCATTCTGAGAAAGTATTTTTGTAATGTAATGTATAATGTAATTACAATGTAATTTAAAAAATAAAATATGTAAAAAAAATTGTTTCTAAAAATGTAGTAAATCAGTATGAAAAAAATTAATATAACAATTAATACATTTAAAAATTGTCATTTACAAAACCTTTGAAATTCACTGAAAAAACCGTAGGTTTCAGACATGTTATAGTTACAAATTAGCATTTAAAAACCTTTGAAATTCACTGAAAAAACCATAGGTTTCAGGGACGTTATAGTTACAAATTAGCATTTAAAAAACCTTTGAAATTCACTGAAAAAACCATAGGTTTTAGGGACAGTTATAGTTAGTTGGACATTGCACTCGTACAAAACCCGTGAAATTCCCCCGTTATAGTTAGTCCAGCTAACTATAACTCGCGCCCCGCAATGCACTGCTGATGACGTCACATATTACATCACTCATGACATGGTCAGTGACATCACTGATGACATCACTGATGACATCTCAAATGACATCACTGATGACATCATCCATGTGATAATTTCATGCATCTTCTCACACCCTAATATAACTTTTGATACACCCACTCTAAATTACAGACTGCCATTCGCAAAACCATAGACACTCCAACACCAAAAACTACATACCAACTCACTGATTCTTAGGTCTACACACACATCCACTCACTCACCTGTACAGTCACTCATACTTACAGTCACTCAGTACAGGACTATCATATGCACTCATACACCTATATAAACACTCACACACCGCCACTCATCCATAGAGGTACTCACACACCTAGTCAGTCATGCAAAAAATTAATCACACACCCATTTACTCACCTATACAGTTATACACACACCAGCTCACTTACTCATACAAATACTAGCACATTCTTACGCTCTGATACAATAACTGATACAATCACACACGCATCCATACAGCCACTCTCACAATAACACACTCTCACTTATAGCCATTTAAATACTCTAACACACATATATACTGCCTTTTACATATGTAGTTACTCGCACATGTACCACTGAGATATACATTCACTCACTAACACACCCATACACACACTCACCCACCCAAGCAGTCCATCACAGATGCACTCTTGAAATCATGCACCCAGTGAATCACACCCCACCCACACACACCCCACCCACACACACCCCACCCACACACACCCCACCCTCACAAACACTCAGGCAGCCATACAGATACTCAGAGAACCAATCAATAACCCATATAGACACTCATGTAGCTAGTCGCAAATCCATGCATCCACTTACACACCAACAAACAGACGGATACAGACATTCGCACAGTTTAGTCACTAACCCATGCATTCAGTAAGATACGTTTAATCACTCACTTGTAGAGTCAGTCACTCACGTACTAAATCATCCATTCAGACACTTATACACCCACTCATTCTTCAATACGCCTTTCCCTATATATATTAAACATATTTAAACTTTACAGAAACACACAGTCACTGGATGATGTCATCAGTGATGTCATTTGAGATGTCATCAGTGATGTCATCAGTGATGTCACTGACCATGTCATGAGTGATGTAATATGTGACGTCATCAGCAGTGCATTAGTGGGCGCGAGTTATAGTTAGCTGGACTAACTATAACGGGGGAATTTCACGGGTTTTGTACGAGTGCAATGTCCAACTAACTATAACTGTCCCTAAAACCTATGGTTTTTTCAGTGAATTTCAAAGGTTTTTTAAATGCTAATTTGTAACTATAACGTCCCTGAAACCTATGGTTTTTTCAGTGAATATATATATATATATATATATCCCACGCAAAGTATACAGTAGAATCGCGCTCTCAGGACAAGACACAGGACACTCCAATTAGTAAAAAGTGGATTTTTTCAACCTCATAAACCCTCCGTGACTCGTGATCAAGACCATCTTGGGTCGAAACGCGTCACGGAGGGTTTATGAGGTTGAATAAATCCCCTTGTTACTAATTGGAGTGTCCTGTGTCTTGTCCTGAGAGCGGGATTCT
Organism: Calotriton arnoldi; assembly: GCA_963921515.1. NCBI lineage: Eukaryota > Metazoa > Chordata > Amphibia > Caudata > Salamandridae > Calotriton > Calotriton arnoldi. The sequence goes on from CAWUFW010001167.1 coordinate 1,078,932, forward strand.
ACTGTATACTTTGCGTGGGATTTGAATGCCGTTCGATTTCCGCCGGCGAACGCGCCACCCCCCATGGGCCCAGGTTTTCGGTAGGAGTTTGTTTGCTTGGAACATATATATATATAGGAAGAAGGCAGCAAGCTGCTGCCGAAAAGCATAGATGCCGTCACTGAGAAATAAATAAAATACGAGTAACAATTGCCCCACGGAGTGCTGGATTATTGCTGCGCAAGTGGTGGTTCTTTTATATATATATATATATATATATATATATATATATATATATATGCCACACAAAGAAAGTGAATGTCCGCTCTCAGGAAGTGGCAACTTCAGAGTTTATTGCATAGTGGTCCACTATGCTATAAACTCTGAAGTTGGCACTTCCTGAGAGCGCGGACATTCCCTTTCTTTGTGTGGCATATTTCGTCAGTTGGCTCCGCCAACATCACGCGCCACCTACCTTGGGCCAAGGATCCTGGCAGGAGCATCTCATGTGTGCAATATATATATATATATATATATATATATATATATATTTTTTTTAAATTAGTTTATCTCATAAATTAAAGTAGGTATAATAGTTATATATTTTCTTAAATTAAAAAATTCATGTCATTTTTAGGTCTTGGCTAGGCAGCGCATGCGCTGTCTCGTCGAGAGATGCTGTATACAATATAGTGGGGGAAGCTCCACCCACTTTCCGCCCATCTTTTTCATTGGCTTTAATCATAAATGCTGCATTGTGATTGGTGTTTGGCTTGTAAGTCCCTCCTCCTGATGCCTATGTCGTCATTTTGCTCCTTCCGAGGCTATCAGCCCCTTTACTTTAAAAAGTAATTTGTTCCCGTGGCTCACCCCTCCACTTTCGCAGTACGTAACTTCTTGGGCCACCACCACCCCCTCGCACTCCCGTTTGTGACTTTTTGCCCGCCTGCACTCCCATTTGAAATGCAATAGAAGTCGCGTAAATGCGAGTTCTATTGCATTGCAAATGCTTGTTTTTAAAGTAGTGCGCAATGCCTTACATCGTACGCATGCGCGCCAAAAAGTGTTCATGTGGCGCGCATGCGTATTTTGTAAGGCATCGCGCGCATGTTTCCAATTATATCCAGCTGTCTTTATTTTCATATTACACGACTACGTTATGCATAATTGTCTATCTTACTTATTTTGCCGCATGAACCATTTTCTAGAAATCACAACTACTGTGCTGAAATTCTGCACGCCTACAACTTTCCTCAAACACGCTACGGTAATTCAGAACTCGAACGTGACTTCCTTTCTGGATCTAGGTAGTTCTATTTTGTTTTATACTCATAAGGAAAGCGCTCCCAGATCCGAGTTGGCGCCATGTTTAGTCCGACAATTATGATTGTCCTTTCTCTTTGTCTCATTTACGGTCCTCTCTAGAACTAGCTTTCATACGTCATAGTGTACCGATTCCTAGCAACTACCCGCGGGCTCTGAGTCGCCTCCGAGTGCAAGAGAGACTGGTCTGAGCGCTGGTCACCCGCAATAGGGACTGGGAGTAGTGTTCGGATCCAACTATGCTGACCATGTGTATTACCATGTGTATTACTGTATGGCAACGAACAGCTCCACAAAGAAACGCAAGTAAAATCGTTCATCTTAAATCATAGAACATCACCTCTGCACTTACCACCAATTGTAAGACTCGGTCTTCCCTCGACATCCTCTATTTGGCTGTAAGATTAGTTTGTGATGCCCCATCGTCAACTTGCCGCCCCCTTTCTCAGCCTGCTTCCGCTCCAGCCCACCTTTCTCTACCTGTCTTCCGTGTTTTTACTGCCGCTCCATGGAGTGCCCTTTGCAAAAGTTAAATTGTCATCTTCCAGTCCCTTACTGCTGTATTTTGGAGTTACACTGGTGCTATGAGTTGAAACCTTTGCCCAGACAGTGTTAAGCGTAAAAATGCCAAAATAATTAAATAATACTATCACAGAACCTGCCTCATTAGACCGCTTAATTTGCATTTTCTTGCCGCATATGCATGCGCACCTGCATTATTGTCTGGTAAACCACAGTAAGAGGGGGTTTTGAATAGCACACTACCGGAATTGAAGTCCTTCAAAGTGGTCTCAGATTTGATAGTCACAAATGAGCGAAAGTGAAGTAAAGTGATTTGTGTAGGATCAGATTGGTCCAGTGGTAAAGCTGTGATTTGAACCCGGGTTTCTTGATGAAACATTGTGCATTTAAGCCACTTGATGAATATCTCAATCTCTCTCCCTTTTCCACGAAAGGAATGTGATATGTGTTTTAATATTTTAGGACCTAAAGTAGTAGACTGTTCTATAAATAATACTATCACATGTTAACTTCTCCTCACTGATATAGGTATAAAATGCCACATGTCTTTCTTGAAAAAGCTGCATGGGGACATCAGTAATCTTACAGCAGAGTTTTTGCAGATCTGACTGAGACACACTGGGAGAGCCGTGTAAGGTTCATTACTGGAATTGCAGACGGTGGAGCAGAGAAGCGTATAAATACATCCAGAGATGTATGTTAAAGAACAGTAGATGTTTCAGCACCCAGGCTAATGTGTTGCATAGCTAAATACATATAAGGTCCCAAAGGCGAGACTGATTGCATTGCAAATGCTTGTTGTTATATTACTATTAATTGTAAATATAATGAATGTTTATTATTTATGTTTATATACATAGAAAAAATATATTTTTGACAATGATATTGGTGACCGATATTTTTGTTTTATCATTTACATTGTAAGTATAGGATGTCAAAATGTTGTGGTTGATATCTTGTAGGACGATATTAGTGATGTCGATATTCTGTCAGGAGCCGGGAGAACATCATGGATGGTCATCACTGTAATGCGAAGAGCAGGCTGGGCATCGCAGATAGTCGTTACTGTAGTGCGAAGATCCCGTTGAGTGTTGTGGACGGTCATTGCTGGAGCTTTGCATTGGCTGTTGGCGTGAGCTGTCAGTGCTATAGTGTGAAGTGTAGATCTCCCATTGCCGTTCTTTACTGTTGGTCACTGTAGCATTGAAGAGTCAGGTTCATTGGAGCTTCGCGTTGGCAGTCAGTGCTGATGGCAAGTTCGTAGCACGTACTGGCCTGTTCTCTGCCACAAAGAGTCTAAAACATCTGAATTTCTCCTATTCTTCCAGGAAGAGCTCAAATGATGCCACACTAAGGGGTTGGGACCTGTGAGGCACTGCTAGGGATCAGGGATTCCTCCAGCAGATTCCAGCAGGTCCAGTTGCAGGTCCAGGCAGATCCAGTGCAGCAGATCAGCTGGGCAGTTGCAGAGAGGCTCCTGGAGCTTGTTGTGTCCCTGTAGCTCAGAATTGGAGGCCAGCTAACTAGCCTTTGAAGTCACTCAGATATCCTGAAATGAAGGGACCAGCTCCAGTCTTCATTCTCAAGTAGTAGGGAGTCCTTCTTCTGTAGTGTCTACAGGTCTAGAGGTATACTCAAGATTGGGTCTGAGGGTCCTATTTTTTTACGCCTTGTGCCAGCTTTGAAGTGGAAGACACTTCTGGAGTTTTCTCCCCACAGAAGTGCCTGCAATTTCCTACCTTCCTGTCCTGGTCCCAGGATGTCTGGGGGCACAATAGGCTAGTGTGAAGTTCTTTGCGTGTGTGCTGAAGCAGTGTCTTTGAAGTGCAAGTATGACGAGTGACAGCTTTGGCCCTTCCTATCAAGTCAGGCTGGCCCATCTGCCAAAACCCAGTACCTCTATTGTGTGGTTGTCTGAGAAGAGCACACAAAGGCCAACTGCCAATTTCACCTGGTCATGTGACTTAGGAAACAGGCTACAGGGACCAGATGGTTAGGAAAAGAAAATTACAACTTTCTAAAAGTGGCTTCTTCAGAATTGTGACTTAAAATCTGACTTTACCATTAAAGATGATTTTAAATTATAGTTCCTTAGACACCAAACATGACATTTCTACCTACTCCTAAACAAAAGTTATCACTTATTAAATGTAATTAGGGGACCCAATGTTATCTTATGAGAGAAGTAGGCCTTACATCAGTGAAAAACAAGATTTAGTAGCTTTTCACTACTAGGAGGTGTAAAACTTAACAGTACATGTCCATCTTTTTGACTACACTGCACTCTGCCTATGGGAAGTTTAGAGCCTATGTTAGGTGTGACCTATATGCATTAAAAAGAAAGTTTTAGGCCTGGCAAGGGGTTTATTTGGAAAAGTTGAATTGGCGGTTAAAAACTGCCTACAGGCTGCAATGGCAGTTCTGAGACATGCTACTTCAGTGGCCGGCACAATAAGTGCTGCAGGCCCACTAGTAGCTTTTAATTTACCAGCTCTGGGTATATGGCATACCACTTTACTAGGGACTTATAAGCAATTTAAATATGCCAATCAAGTGTAAGCCAATTTTGCCACATTTTAGGAAGGGAGCACAACTACATTAGAACTGGTTAGCAGTGGCAAAGTGCTGAGTCCTAAGGCCAACAAAAGCAAATACAGGAAAAGAGGAGGGGTGAAGGCATAAAGCTTAGGGGACTACCATCCAAGGGTGTCAGATCTAACAGGGACTAATGTTTCACTTAGAAGTTATTATAGAAGAATAATAATGCATAACAGGCCTGCTAGGCTGTGTTAGAAAATTCTACACTGGAGAGGGAAGTGACAGGGAGAGACAGGGATAGGGTCAAGAAAGTTTGTAAATGAAATCCTAAATTTAAAAATCAATAATAGATATTATCATACATGAGAAGACGATTAAATATGACTGTGATTTATTGGAAGGCCTGCAAAATATATTCTCTATGTAAGAGTATTTGACATGTAAAAGTGACAGTGTGGAATCCATAAGAGATCGAATAAAACATGTGAACAACAGAGGAGCATAGGTGAGTAAGTGCCCCTGTAAAAACGACTATATGCTGCCCAGCATCCATTTGTATTGTAGAGTACTTCCACTGTGTTACAGTAAAATGCCTGGCAAGTGGACATGACATATTTAAATTGCAACTTATCAACGCCTCTGTTGATGTCTTTTGCTGATTTATGCAGAGATAAGTTTGTGAACTAAAGTAAAATGGCAAAACCAGGTCTGGTTCCAGACAGTTTTACTTTGCTACATTGGGAAAACTAAACAGAATTCTAACGTCTATTAGAGCTATGTACTCGCATCCGTATGCCTCAATACAAATGATGAGCAAGGAATCGGAAAGGATTGTAGTAGCTCGAAGGACAAGACAGGGGTATCCCTGTTCGCCGATCCTTTTTGCTCTATACATAGATCCATTTATTAGAACAATCCTGTTAGACCAGAAGATTAAACCAGTAGCGGTCAGGGGTTATAATACCAAGGTCTTAGCATATGCTGATGACATAGCAATTGTAGCCCCTGACCCACAGGGAGCAATTACACGGATTGAAGTATTGGCCAAAGAATTCGATAGGCAGTCGGGATACCTCCTAAATTCTGATAGGACCAGGATTGTCTGCACTAAAAATATTACTCTTCAGGATCCTTGCAGGACTGAAGTGGCTACATATCTTGGGATTGATATTTCTGCAGATGTAGGCTCTATCTGGGCTACGAATACGGCTCCTCTCATAGATAAAATCAGCAGAGATCTAAAAAGAATCGACAAACTACACATCTCAATAATCGGTAGGTGCAACGTGCTTAAAATGGCTATGTTTCCAAAAGTACTTTACCTATTCCGCTGTATCCCGCTTGAGCCAGAGCCTGCTTTCTTTAAAAAGCTGAATGGAGTATTTGCCAAATGTATTTGCCACTATCAGAAAATCAGGCATTCACTGGAATTCCTGACCCTTCTGCAAGATCAAGGGGGTGGGCGGTCCCCAATCTACTCTACTATTACTGGGCTACAATGCTACAACAGATGGGTATTCTGTTCATGTCAGACAACGGGGCTGAAACACCCTTGGGAGCACAGGAAGTTGAAGCCCCCCGCCCCCTCAATTTATGAACTGGCTATTGGTGGAGCAGCACAGGGTGTATTGCTGAGGCAGCTAGAGGCCAGTTACTATAAGAAAACACGATTCAAGCCACTCAGAGCTGCATGGAATGTATGGCATAAAGTTTGTAAGTTGTTAGTGATACCTAAACTCCAGAAATACTTACCCCTTTGGCTCTCACCGGTCTTTCCGGCCTCTCTTTATGATGGAATTGGGAAACATTGGGAGCAAGCCGGCGTCAATAAAATAGGGAATATTGTTTGCAGGAATAGTATGATTTCTTTTGCAGAGATACAGGAGCATTATGATATCGATACTAGGTCTTATTTTAAGTATGCTCAAATTAAGGATACCATTAGACCGGTTACATCAGAAATTATATCTACAGATAAGATCCCTTTGTTAGAAATCATTCTTTATAAAAGTCCCCGGATTAAGGATATATATAGCATGTTTATAAAAGCCGCTCCGGATGATTTAGCAAAAACTGAATCTGGGCTGTTAAACTAGATAATCAGGATGCGGATTTATGTAGGTCAATTGCTCTCTCAAAAAAACTATTTCTCTTGGCCAATTTGAAGGCACAACATTATAAAACAGTTTTTAATTTGTACTTCACCCCGGCAAAACTTTTTGGATGGAGGAAAAGGGAAAATGACCACTGCCCGAGATGTGGGCAAGGTCCCGCAGACTTGATACATATGTTTTTTGACTGCTGTAAATTAGACCCCTTAAAAAGGGAGATCGAAATTTTCCTGCAAAAAGTGTTAGGAAAAGAAGTTACTAATTCGCCAACTCTGATGTTATTAGGCTTTGATGAGAGAGCTCAGTTAGAACAGACACAGGTATATTTTTGCTTCATCTCGGAGGCAGTAGCTCGGTTGCTGATGGCTTCAAAGTGGAAGGATGCTGACTCTCCTTCGTATCATGCTTGGTTTGCCCGGATGCTTCACATCCATAATTTGGAGATGGCACTATATAGCTGTAAGGGGCGGAGAGCAGGGAAACAGGGCAGAAAGATCTGGGGCCCTATGATCGATTAGAATTTTTAGCAAGCAAGTGGGACCATATCTTTTAGGGTCCTGTGATATGGGTTAGCAGAAGAAGAAAGGTAGCCAATCGCTATTAGAAGTAAGGAAGTGTTCATACCGTGTAAGCTCATTGTTAGCTCTTAGATGACCATACTTAGTTTTAGATCTGTACATATATGAATTAACTTCGTAAAATGAAATATGTCTACTGCATAAAGAAATGTAAAGCTGGTGGCCCGTGTTTTTTTTGTTTTTTTTCCTTTTTAAAGTACAACCTTTGGTCTTACCCATTAGAATCACCATGTTTTATACTGTGTACACTGTTATTTATATCTCGTAAATTGGCCATTTGTAGCTTTTCTATTGTAACCGCTGTCTTATCTGGGATAAATACTAAAAATATGTTTTTTTAAAAAGGGAAAACTAAACAGACTACCTACAGTGATCTGCTAATTGTCATATTGTTCTGTGGTCTCAAGTGATTCTCATTACCTCCTTATCCTGTTTTCTTCTTACACTCATTGTACGTTCTTGAGAAATCTCCCTAATTTGAAGGGCAACCCATTGTCTTACCTCCTCTGGACCAAGAGAGAAGCTAAAACAATCCCTGGATGGACAGATGATCTTGGTTCCAGTTGATTTATGGATGCAATGATGTATTTTTAAATATATTGTTCTCCCTTGCATTGCTTGGTGCTAGGTATGGGGTGTTCCTAGGTTACTAGAACAAAATCTTTTCAGAGCAGGACCCTAAGCAAAGTATTAGGGAATTCAGAATTTTGTTTTCCTTGCAGAAGCTTGAATCTCACCATTGTGAGAAGCTGATATTCCCAGGACAATCTCTATATGGGCTGGAGCCAATTCCTACCACTTTTCAAAGTTTTCAAAGATACATACTCACTTGGAACTTGTTTCTTGGCAAAGCCCAGTCCCACAGACAGGGGTTCATGGAATGTAGTCGTATTGAGGTAGTGATGCTTTGCATGCTTACTTGTTAAAAGCGTATCTTAGTTGTTAAAATTGAGTTAATTTCATTAGAAATCGGAAACCGATAAATTAGAGAGACTTAGGGGCCCATTACGATGGCGGGCGGAAGCACTACCGCCGTGCTGGCGGATGCAAAAACCACCAGTCACCGCCTGCACGCAGCAGTCCACACGCCCGCCCGATTACGATGCGAAAAGTCAGCCAAACACCGCCGGCAAGCCAGCGACACCGTCCGCCATCAAAGTGCGCCCGCACACGTAGCGGCGCAGCACACTGACACACACCGTCCGACGAAACACGTACCGCCCGCCGTACAAATTACGATGCCGCACACAAACTGAACCCACGGCTAAGAGACACCGTACGTCAAACCGAAGCGGTAACACGAACGCCGAGCACGGACACCGAAGAAGCGGCACCCCCGAGCATGAATCCAGCACTGCAGGCCCTCCCTATGCTCTATCTGATGCACCACCAAGGACGCAACGTACCGCGAAGACGCAGGTAGGCACACATACAACAAGTGCACGCAAACAGCGCACACAGTGCAAGGGCGGAAAAGCGGACAACCCCCACCCCCGCGTGTACACGACACATCTACCATAGCACCCACATATGACACACAGGCCAAATTGTAACATCTCGTAACACATGTGTACACACCACCTGGGACTAGGAACCAACCACCCCGTCACGGCCCCAAAGCGGCGATGACGCTGCCACACATGCGCACAACGCAGAGGCCAACCGCAGCACCATGCATGCGTCGCACACAGACACAGGGACACAACCAAGCAGCACACACACCAGCCCCACCCCGAACGCACATGACACGTGACAGGCCTTCCACAGACATGTCCCCAACGCCCAATTCACGGACAACACCCAACGTCACACAACCAACGCACACATGTCAGTGAAGTCACGCAACAGCAGGACACACCCCAGTGCAACAAACATGGCGAAGCACACAGCGGCGGCAACACCAACTAGGAGAAGCAGGGCTCCTTCGGGAAGAGGAACGCCAGTACCACACTGAAACACCCATACCACCCTGCACATATGAACAAGACATACAAAACGGAACACCAAAGAGCCCGGGACCGACAACAGGTGGCCCAAGAATAACACTCACACACAAGGCCCAACGCAGAGCGGAAAGGCAGCCTGCCGCCCACACAAGGGAGAGCAGACAGCACTGAATGACCTTCCATTCCAACTCCGAAACCACAGCCCTACGAAAGAAGCCGGTGAATACAGCCATTGTCCAATAAAAGACCAACACAGGCATGCAGAGGAGACCGACCACAGGGCAGATAGCGCATATCACAGAAGAACACAACGGACGGGAAAGAATAAAGCAAACACTCCCCATGTCAGCCCCATGCAAGTTAATTGGAAGGAGTCACACATCACTGACCTTGAACTGTCTGAGAAGCATGTGGGATGAGGGCCCGTGTCCTCCGCACAAGCCAACAGAACACAAGTCCTGTCTCCCTACGACTACACAGAGCTCACAGCAACCTCGGAGCGTGCACATTGCAGACTGCACACACAGCCGGAGCACGCCACCACAACGCACCGCTGCAAAATGGCAACCGCAACACACCTACCCAACTACGCCGGACAGGTCAAGCTGTACAAAACCAACCTGATACATATATTGGGATGCGAACTCCTGTCCCTGCTGAACGTCAGTTACCGACTGACTTACCGCATCACATTGTTCAGCTGCGTCATACCCGTCTTCTACTGTCGGAGGTGTCCCTACCAGCATCCCGTGGAGATGTGTCTCTCCAACCCGGCATGTCTAAAGGCGGACCTGCTAGCACTATTCCTCCCTCTGGACGCACACGACAGGGCCTGCTCTGCCTATGGGGGCATGGCGTATGTGGCCAACATCGCACCCGCACTGAAATGGGACCACTGTGCCTCCACACGACGGATCATCGAGCACAGCTACATCGAATGTCACCCAGCATGCCCCATCATGGTCCTCCAAGGGACAACTTACGAACAACACCTTGACAGCCACCATCCGCTACATTGGCTGGCAAACATAAACACCACCAATGACATGGAAGCCCTGCTGGACGGCATCGCATACCTGACAACCTGTAAATTCGTCGGACCCCAACGCAGGTTCCCCGATTGACCTATGATGTCCAACCCCGCACCCATGCTTAGCTTCCGCACGGACTGGCCAGTCACCACCACAACAGCCATACCAAACGACCGGCAACAATTACCACACCATCAACGACATCGCCATGACATCGGATATGACCGGGACATGCACACTGTTCCCCATCACATCCAGGAACACCGCATGCATCGTGGGAGGCAGTGGCATGGGGTCTGTGTATCGCACCCACATGGACGGAACTGCACGAACAACCAGGACACGACATGGATCCAGCGCCCATGGACACACACACCGCTCAGTGGACATGAATAGGTCGCCTGGAGTCTGTGGGTGCTGCACCCTCCCACCCCCGCCCCGGAAATCCCATACCAGGACCTTTGCACGGACGACAAGTGCAAACAACAACAACACGACCCCAGTGACTGTGACATGTCCAGTAACCACCACATTGCAACAACAAGTGGCACGCCGCTGCATGCACGCAAGCACATGCCCTGATGTCATCTCACATGCACGCGTGCATGAGGAACAACCGCAGCAAACCTGTCACATGGAACTGAGATGGACTGTGCCCATGATGCCAAGCGGTCTGGTAGGCTACTTGTATACCGTCTGTGTCAAAGTCCGCAGCTCCGCAGCTATACGTAAATGTACATTAGCACAGCCTTGGCCAAGCAGATGTAACTCTGAAGCCCACATCCCACATGCAACAGCCAATCACATGTAACCCCACACCCTATCCCATTTGTAATCATGCTCAGTATATCCTCAACATGTATTCCGCTGCCAGTAGTGTCCACTATACTGCATCACAGAGGACAGAAGACTCAATATAATGTTTGAAACCAAAACTGTCTCCGCTGACTCATTTCACAAGTACGAATGAGAGAGGATGAGAGTATGTGAAGTACACGGCAGTCGTGACATGACCATGTAGTCCACTGGTATTGGATGTCAACGCAAATGAGTAGCACTACTGTGGAAGACACACATGTGTCGTGTGAAGTCGTATGGACGCAGTGCTCAGGTGGGTGGGTGCAACGGGTAGATGCGCACATGCCAAGTTGGAGCACGCCGTGTTGGGAGGGGTCATGAACAGTACACCACCGCTTCCCTGGGCATTGTGAGAGGACACCTGTCGGGGGAAGTGAACACGTGTGTGCACAGCAGCCGGGCACACGAACAATGCGGAACCAGGCGCACACGTCAGCCCACCCTCCGTGGACTAGCTGGATCCTGTTGTGCGCCCGCCATGCCCCTTGACAAGGCACACACAGCCCCAGTCGACCAGGTGTAACCCCAACATAGTCAATCCGCACAGGCGATACAGGGCACGGGATGGCAGTGGAGCATGGTGTGTGAGAGGTCTCCTCGCGCTCCTCCTGGTCATATCACGCAGGCAATAGAACCTCAACGTGTAGCATGGCACAAGTCAAATGGAAGTGTAGGGGGACGCACCTCAGCACGAGCAGCACTGACGTCACGGGAGGTGGCTCGCACCATCCCATCCATTGCCCATTATACCAACCATGCCACATGCCATTGCGACTAAGTGCAAGCGCGTGCGCCACTCCCCCGAGCCCTCCCCAGAGAGGCCAAAGAGTGAATGTGTGGGCCATCAGTCACAGACGGACGCGGCCTGGCCGCAAGGGCAGCCACTGCCACTGGGTGTCGCAGGTGGCGGATCCGGAAGGCGAAGACTGTGATGCATAGTCCATGCAGGCCGGGTCTCCATTTGGGGCACCACGCAGGTGGACGGCGTCTCGCCACACATCATACCCTGAGACAGCCCACTCGTGCAACTGGACCCACACATACACTCCTTGCCCTCTCTGGTGCGAGCTTGGGGCTGCCTGTGCAAGCGCTAGCCTCGCAGGTGCACATGCATATTGGGGGAGCGAGGGGAGGACATGAGGGCTGGGGCGAAGATGACTGTATCACTGTCAGTGAGTACAAGGGATGACCCAGATGTGGAAAGGAAGAGACGTGTCCCGTGTGTACTGCAACTAGTCGCCAATCCAACTACCCCCCATGTCCGGAATGTAAGCCCGCACCTAGGCCCGCCCATCCTCCACATCGAATATACCACCAGCACAACAACCTTCCCATTCGAAACACTGACTGGGGGTGGCGACCAGTGAACAAACATGTGTAGCCTACCCACGCGTACATGTGGGCCCTCCATGATCCATGTCACCTGCGGCAAAGTCATGACATGCGCAATGAGGGAAGTGAGGTGAGCTGTCCGCCCCACGCACAGAAGGTGCATCAGCTCCACAGACCCAGCAGCGAGTCCAGCAGGGGTCACATGTGCAGGGGCAGCTGTGCCCGGTGTGAAGGCACATGCACATGGACAGCACATCGACCAATGTGTAGTCTGCCCACATCTACAGTCCATCATCATGCGGACATAGGAATTGCACACAGGGCAACACATCTTAGTGGGTGCACCCACCGTGACCAACAATGCGCAATCATCGACGTACCCGCCCTGTGCATGGCCCCCCACCCAACGGAGGCACATCCAGTGCCTCCATCCCACACACACAAGCCTTCCACGGAACATGCTGTGTCCAATGGTCAGTACAGAGTCAGCGCCCATCTGGTGGATCCTGAACAGGAGACACATGCACACACATGATAGCTCCCACTATGTACGTCTGCCACCTGGCACGTGCAATGTAACCTCTCACCTGTGACGTGTGACTGCAAGCACACAGCCGTCTTGGCATGGGGCTGTCAATGTGGACACCTGTCAATGTTTCGGGAGGTGTGATCCGTACAGTGCTGTACATAGGGTGCAGTGCTGACACCTACTACTGTCTCATATCCCCTCGTGCCACAGGTCCCACTTGTTTTGGCCGCTCAGCCTGTGCCCACATCGTCGTCGTCGTGTGCCATACTCATCCAGCCTCGGAAGCAGTGCCATGCTCAGCAGACATTCATGTTGCCGTGGCGTTGCCGCTTGACAAATATGCAGTCAGTCCCCATCAGCACACCCCGCAAGTCATTGGGGCCTAGATCCCCATGTGCATGACCATGGCAGTGGTTTGCATCACTAGCCATTGCCATTGGTGGGAGACCTGTGTAAGTGTATTGTGGCCGTGCCGTCCCTGCTTGACAGCTGGGCTGTGACTCATGTGCTTGCTCAGTCATGTCAGTGATGTGAATGCGAAATTGCTGTGTTGTGTTGCTTTGACATGTGTCCACTGCCATCTTCCCTAGGCGGAGACCGAACATTGACCGCCCATACCAATTGCTGGCGGACATGGAGGATACTGAGGTCATAAGGAAGTTTCGGCTGGACAGGCCACCCTGCATCGACTGTGTGCCATGTTGGAACCCCATCTCCATCCCCGCAGGGTGTATCCGACAGCATTCACCCCCACGGCTAAGGTGATGGCCGCCATGCATTTCTTCGCCACTGGGTCATTCCAGCACACAGTGGGCAGTGGAGGAGGGATGTCCCAGCCCATGTTCAGCAAGGTGCTGAGGGATGTACTGGCAGCCATGATGCTGTACCGAAACAGGTACATCAGATTCCCCAGGGCTCGTGAATTGGCGGCAGTGAAGGGTGCATTCTATGCCCTTGGCAGGATCCCACACGTCGTTGGTGCCATTGATTGCACACATGTTGGCCTTGTTCCACCACAGGCCACTGAGCACCTGTACCGCAACAGGAAGCACACGCACTCCCTGAATGTGCAAGTGGTGTGCCTTGCGGACATGGTGATAACCCACGTGTGTGCAAAGTTCCCAGGCTCGGCCCATGACGCACACGTAATGCGCAACAGCATCTTGCCACGACTGATGTCCAATCTGCAACAGGATCGTGGCTGTATTGTCGGTGAGTATGTGGAGTGGTGTAGCGTGCTGGTTGTGCGATGCTGTCCCCTGTCCAGTTGGAATACCAACGGTTCTCTGTGTCCCTCACACCCAGGTGACTCTGCGTACCCGAATGGGGCATGGCTGCTCAGTCCATTGAGGAATCCTCGCACCCCAGCAGACGATCGCTACAATGAGGCACATGGGAGGACCAGACGTGTGGTCGAGCGTACCTTTGGCCTCCTCAAGTCCAGGTTCAGGTGCCTGGACCGCACCGGGGGTGCGCTGGCGTACTCCCCACAGAAGGTGTGCCAGATAGTGGTGGCGTGCTGCATGCTGCACAATCTGGCCATTCGGAAGCAGATCCCCCTCATTGTGGATGACGGAGATCAACCAGGGCCCCAGCCCGCAGACCAGGACAGCTCGAGTGAGGAGGACAGCGGAGAGGAGGAAGCTGGGAATGTGCGCCAGCAGCTCATCGCCCGCTACTTCACTTAACGGTGAGTGTCCATGTACGACGGCTGATGTGTCTGTATTTGTGCAGGTGTGTGTGTGCTGTGTCAGGGTGGCCTTTTGTTCACTGCGTGCTGTGTGTCAACGCTCCATGCCCAGGTTAGTATGCCACTGATGGTGGCTGTGGCATTGTGCCCTATTGCTCTGTGCGATGTGTGTACATTGCTTGTAGTTGTTGACATGTACTGTGTGATGGGTGTGTGACACACTCATTGAATGTGCTCCTGTTCTGTCTCCCACCCCTAGGTCCCTACATGCCCTCCGGTTCCATTGCCATGCCACGCATCAGGTGCCGTTCCGCTCAAGGTGGCCGTTGTATTCCGTACAATTAAAACACAGGGCACAGACAGCAGTTAGTGGAAGAGGTGCATTTATTTCAAACTGTGACATGTGATTGTGTGTAAGGTGATGACAAAAGTGGTGCGTGCAGTGACAATGAGCTGTCGGTCATGGCTGCGTGATGCTCAGGGTGTACCCACTGGTTCTATGTCCATAGTCCAACACACACATGCCATCCAGATGGCTGTGTGGAGTGGGATCGTAGTCCAAGTCAATGCAGTGGGTGGTCAAGGAAGGCTGGCTGGCTGCCTCACTTGCGTCTGGAGCGTGCGAAGTCCTCCCGGGAGATCTGTTTCACTCCCGGACGGCCCCTTCCACGTTTGCGAGGGGGTGCCTGCTTGCGACCTGCTGGTGGTTGAGGTGTGCTCACTGGCTGTGGACGCAGGGGAACTGGACACTGCTGCTCGACCCTGCGCCCCGGCAGGTGGTGGCGGAGGGGGAGCTGCTGTCCCTGGCTGTGACCTCACCGCCACCACCAGCTGGCCCATGAGGTCCACGATTTGGCCCATACGGGCGTCCATGGACCTCAGCACCCCCAGCACCTCACGCGTGTCTGTAGCTGACCTGGCCCATTGTCCTTGGGCCTCTTCATAGGCCCCAAGGACTCTGGCCATTTGAGGCAGGGTATGGCTCCCAGGGGAGGCTGGCGTTTCCTGACCCTGCTCCTCCTACCAGTCCTGCTGCCACCGGCCTGCCCACTAGCCACATTGCTCACCACGGTCCTCACCCTGGCTCCCAGGGTGGATCCAGTCGTCCGGGCCACCACCTGCACTGGGGCTGGGGCCAGCGAAGACGTGGTGGCGGTTGCGGCAGTGGTAGTGGCCGCAATGACCGTGGGTGTGGCCGCAATGACCGTGGGTGTGGCCGCAATGCCCGTGGGTGTGGCCGCAATGACCGTGGGTGTGGCCGCAATGACAGTGGCAGCAGGGGGCTGGGAATGTTCAGCAGCCCTGGATGATGGGTTGGTGGGTAGGAGGGGTCCTGGGGAGCGGCTGGGCCCTGCCACACTAGATGGGCCTGCTTGGTGGTCCGTGTCCGAAGAGGAGGACAGATCCTCCACATCCGTGTGTCCTCGTTGGGGGCTTGTAGGCTGGCTGTGCTGGCTGCTGTCTCCATCCCCAGCATCCAGCAGTTCGTCACCTGTGGAGAGAATGAGATTTGTTATTGTGTTGCACCTGGCAAAGTCTGTATTGGTTGTCTGACATTTTCCATTCGTGCACTCTCGTGCACGTGTGTCCCGGAGGCGGGTGTGTGGCTGTACAATCTGTTGTTGTGTGTGCTTGGCAATGGGACTGTGTGCTGTGCACATGTGGCATGGGACGGATTGGCCATGCCGATGGGTGTGTTGCTGTGCCCCTACTTATTGTGACTCTGGTGTATGCGGGCTCCTGGCCCATCCTGGGTCTGGTTTGTACTTTGCTTTTGGGGCTCAAATGGGATGCTTAGGAACGCATATGGCAACATGGGGGTCATGCCCCAGGAACGCATTTGGGATGGAATATGCTTTTGGGCTACATGCTGTGAGCCATGGGTGCCGAACGTGACATGTGTTGTGGCAGCATGACAGTGCATGGTCTGAGGTGTGTGCATGCCTGACATACCCTGCATATTTGCTGTCTGTTGTGATTACTGGACATGGCATTGGACGCATCGTTATGAGTGTGTGATGGTTGTGTGCCACCCGACGTATTGCAGTTGTCCCATCTCCTTGGTGTGCGTGCTGCCCTGTGCCATGTGCATCACTGCAGTGCTCGGGGGGTGTGGCCCATGTTGTGTGTTGTTGCTCACAGTGTGGCGTTCGCTTCATTGACTTCTGGCACATGGTTGGTCATGGGCATGTATCTTAGCGTGACTGCTGTATGTGTGGCAGCTGTTCGGATGACATGCCTTTCATGAGACTGGGGCTGACGGATGGGATGGATGGTATGTTGTATGTGCATGGTGTGTCTGTGTGTTTGATGGGTTCAGTGGTGTTCGTGTGCATTTATGTTGTTCCGCTCTGTTGCGTCTAGTGTTGTTTGTCTTACATAGGCGTAGTTGTGGGGTGTGTAGTTGACAGGCAGTAGGGGCTACATGGACAGGACTTCAATGGTGTTTCGGTTGTGTGTGATGGGTTGCACAGTGGCTGCTGTGTGGTACTATATTCAGTGTGGCTTGTGCATGCAGACGTGGCTCCTTGGGTGTTGCTGTGTCTGTGATGGGTCATGTGGGGTGTGAGTCTGTGGTTCATGTCCGTGTGCACATTGTTCACTTGTTCGTGACGGTGGGCGGTGCTGCGTGTTCGTCTGCTACGTGACATGTCCCATGTGTTGGTCGTGTTACGGTCCTCATGCCTCCAGTAATCCAGCCCTGTCCAGTTTCCCACCTGCAGGTTGTTCGTGCATGCACTGCCCTGGATGCCACATGGTTCTAAGCGGGGGTGCTCCATGTTGCAGGTCTGTGGGGGTGGGGGCGGTGTTGTGGGTCGTGGTGATGGCTGGACACCCACTGACACCGATTGTTGTGGACCGTGATGTCTACCTTTTGGCTGTCGGTGTGCACTGCGGTGGCTGACACGTGGGTGTGGGGGATGCTCCTCCTTGCTGTGCTGTGGGACTAGGGGCCTGGTGTGTGTTGTACTTGAGCTGTCCACCCTCCCACCCACTGCACTTTGTGTTCCTGCCACTTACCTGTTACTTGTCGGTTAGTGCAGCTATGGCGGACACATGGGTGTGGTGGGTGCTCGTTGTGGCGCTTCTGGCATACTTGGGGACCTGTTGGTGGTTACGTGGCTGGCTGAGTGTACACATGCCCCCACGTATCTTACAGTTGTTAGGTTTGGGCTGTGTGTGGTGGTGTCTGTTGCATGTGTGTGTGATGTGTTGTGTATTGTGTGCTGGACATGGGGGTGTTTGTCCCTGGGAGCTGTGGCATGGTGGTAGTGCATGTGAGTACATAGCGGTGTGCTGGTATACATTAGTTTGTACTTACCAGCCTCCACTCCTCTGCTAATCCGGCGAGGATCTCCGGATGTATAATGACTCGCACCTTCTCCTCCCACGCTTTGAAGGTCTTGAAGAGCGCGGGATTCCCTCCGCCAGTGACGGCAGCCAGCTCTCTGTTCTTGCTCTCCTTCTGCTTGACCAGGCTCTTGACGTCATTCCACCGTTTGTTTATTTCAACTCTGTTCCTGGGCAGGGTCCCGACTGCATTGACCTGGTCTACGATCCGGTTCCACATTCTGTTTCTGGTGGCTAGTGGTGTGTGCTGGACCAGGTTCCCATAGATTTGTGGGTGCACCTTGATGATCTCGTCGACCATGACCGTCAGCTCAATGGGCGTGAACTTGGGCATTCTTTGTGGTGCCATGGTGTTTGTGGTGCTGGTGCGGTGTGTGTTGTGTAATGTGCAGGGGGTTTGTGGTGCCGGTGTTTGGTGGTGGTGGTGGTGGTGGTTGTGATGTGTGCGTTTCTGTGGTGTGCTGCTGTCCTTGCTGTGTCACTGTGTCCTCTCCTCTCCTCTCTAGTTTGCAATGTTGCAAGGGGTTGTGGTCTGTGGGAGTGCTGCTTTTGTACTTACCTATGTGGGTGTGTCCTCATGGTCTGTTGTTTTCAGGTGTGTTGTGTCTGGTGTTCTGGCCTTTGTAGTTTTTGTTTGTCCAGGGGGGTGTTTTCGGGATGTGTACTGTGCTTGTGTATTTGTGCGTGCCTTGCTGTGTGGACTTGTTGGCCATGTTGTGTGCGATTGTTTTTGTCAGCGGATGGTTTCTGTGCAGGGACGTGGGCGCCATGGCTTCTGCCGTGTCAATTCTCATCGGCGTTGTTTGCGCTGGCGGGCGGTATATTTGTGGTTTACCCGCGCTCATGGCGGTGCGATCGTAATTTCACGTGCGGTGTGTCGGCCGTGAGGGCGGGCGGTGTTGTGTTGTCGTGCGTGTTTCCGTCCGTGGCGGGCGGTTTGACTCCGACTCGGACGAGGGCGGGCGGTATCTTGTGTGGTTTTTCCGCCGATGGCGGTTTTCGGTTTGTGTATTCGTAATGGCGTGGTCGGTGTTCAGACGGTGTGTGCGGGCGGATTTTTGCCGCTTTCATGCCTGGCGGATTTTTCCACGCCCGGTATCGTAATGGGCCTTATAGTCCTTTATCTTTTACTCATTTGGAAGTGCTTAGGCACAACAAAATACATTGCTTGGATCTCAGTTTTTTAGAGATTATAGGAGGATGCTATGTTTTACAGCAGCAGACGTTCTCCATCCCAGAAAGTGTATGTGTAGTATAGAAGTCCTTGAACTGAATCCTTTGAGACAGAGTAGTGATTTCCAGGCCAGTGTAATATTGCCATTCTTTTTCAGATTCAAACAACACCTGATTCTGAATTATTTGTAGTTTTTGGATCTTTTTCTTAGGAACGCCACTAGAAATTGTGCTTCTCTTTCTGAAGGTTGGCACAAAACAGCAGGAGCTCTCTTCCCAACATCAAAAGTAGGAAGTTTTTACTTTTCACCATAATCAAATTAGATAGCCAGTCATTTAATTTTTTATGAGGTTGGGGTTGCTCATTTGTCTTTGATTGAATATTGCCTTTAATGTGCAAAAGGGTGAAGCAGGATCAACAAAAAACGTTGTCGCCGTCCATATTGATTTTGGGTAACACCAAAATTGTATTCGTCTCTGTCCAAATAAGATCAATTTACTTCACCGCTATTATTACTGGTGTTGGAAATGGCCCTTTTTGCAGGGGTATCCCCAAACTTTTTGCTTCTTCCTCCTATTTTTTCCTGACCTGCTGTTGTTGGTTTTAGAACTCTGGGCACTTTACCACTGCTATTCAGTGCTAAAGTGCATATTCTCTCTGTGTAAATTGTGTTATGGATTGTTGTTTCCATGATTGGCATATTTGATTTACTAGTCAGCCCCTAGTCAAGTGCACTGAGTGTGCCAGGGACTGTAAATAAAATGCTACTAGTGGGCCTGCAGCACTGATTGTGCCACCCACATGAGTCGCCATGAAAAGGTAACTCAGACCTGCCACTGCAGAGTCTGCGCACAGTTTGTAACTGCCATGTCGACTTGGCAATTATGCCCACTTGCCAGGCCCTAACCTTCCCTTTTCTTACATGTCAGTCACCCCTAAGGTAGGCCCAAGGTACCCCTGTGGGCAGGGTGCAGTGTATATTAAAGGTAGGACATGTACTGGTGTGTGTGACATGTCCTGGTAGTGAATTACAGTGCACTCCGTTTTTCACTATGGAAAGGCTCTCTGTCGCATAGGAAAGCAAGGGAGTTAATTTATAACATCTTATAAATATATCTTCCCATTGGGACCAGATAGGAAAATAAAGTTTAGTATGCCTGAACTCAGAATCTAAAGAGGCATCTTTTAGTAAAGGTGATTTTTACATTCTGTGTTTGAAAATACCACTTTTAGAAAGTAGGTATTTTCTTGCTTAGCCATCCTGTGTGCCTCTGCTAGGATGTGTATTGACTTTCTGGCTTTGGAGTGACAGGGACTGGGGAGGAGCAGTGGCTCCAGAGAGTCTAGATGGGTCAGGGATGGGCTGAATAGACCTGGGCTGCATTCAGAGTAATGGGAGGAGTTGTCACTAGCACCTGAATAGGCCCGGTCTGCATTTAGAGTGGTGGGAGGAGATTTCCCTTGCACCTGAATAGGCCCTGTCTGCCTTGGACAATGCTGTCTCTGCCTCCTGCTGGGAAGCTGGGCCAGAGAGGACCAAACTGGTTTGGACTAAGCACAGACATTCTCTGCCTGAGAGGAAAAATGATTTTGAGCTATAAAAAGTGGGGCCCAAACCTCTAAACTTTAGAACTCTTTTGGACCAAGAAGACTGCCAAGAAGAAGAGCTGGAGAAGCTGTGAGGAGGAAGTACCACTTTGCTGAGTGATTTGCTGTGTTGGCCTGCAGTTGTTGCTTCTGTCTTGGGCAGTGAAAGGACTGGACTGAACTTTCTACAACTTCTTTCTTTAAGTATCTCCAAGGGCTTGAGGAAGAGCTTGCCCCCTGTTCTAGAAGTCTCAGGAACAGCAAAGACTTCAAGTTCTTCTGCCCTCAGCACTGGGGACTGTGTGTTTTGTGCTGCAACAGAAGAATAAGCAACCCGATGCCGTCTACGATGCCGCTGCCAACTCTGTGTCCTGAAGGCACCGCAGAGGGCACCGCCGCAATGCCGCAATGCTGCACCGCGACCCTTGTCTCACCGACGACGCCATCTGACGCTGCCACCAAGCCACTGCTCGCACCACGACTTGTGGGCACCGCACTCCGCACCGCCTCACTTCATGACACCGCCTTGGTATCCCCGACGACGCCGCTTCACGCCGACATCGATGCTGCTGCTTGCACCGTGGTTCGAGGGCACCGCTCGTAAAGTTACATGACGCACCGGCCTAATCCCGCACCGCAGCCTTGGCCTACCGACGGCGCGCCATCAACTCCAGTTCTCACCGATGACGCCATCTGATGCCGCATCGAGCCGCTGCTCGCACCGTGACCTGAGGGCATCGCACGTCGCACTGCTGCACTTCGCACTGCAGCACCCGACGCCCGCCGACGCCAGCGCTCCTGACTTCAACCGCGAGGAGTTCGATCTGCAACGCGTGTGACTTCGAGGGCCCGACGACTCCTGCACCAAACTCCGGAACTGACGCCTGCGGACTACGTGCTTTCAGAAGCTCAACGAGAGGTCGCCGACGCCCTGCATTTCTAAAGGTCCTGTTTTGCGGGTCTCCCCGACACCGTAGCAGGCCCGCGACGCCGCGGTCAGCCAGAACTGTTTGGATTTGTTTGTTCACGACGCCGTGATAGCCCCGGACGGAGCTATCAACTTCAAGGAACTTTATTTCAAGGTTATTTTGATAACTGAAGATTTCTAAGTACTGTATTGTGGATTTTTATCGTTTTTGGTCTTGTCTTAAGTATATAAAAATATTGGATATTTTTCTAACCTGTGTGGTGTCCTTTTGTAGTGCTTACACTGTATTACTGTTGGTTATGTGCAAATGCTTTACACACTGCCTCTAAGATTAGCCTGACTGCTCGTGCCAAGCTACCAAGGGGGTGAGCAGGGGTTATTTTAGGAGTGTAACTCTCTTATCCTGACTAGAAGGAAGGGTCCCTACTTGGACAAGGTGCAAACCATTGCCAACTAGAGACCCCCATTTCTAACAACTGGAAATTTAACACACTATTTCTGCCTCCCTGTTTTACCTATTTGCAATTCGTTTGGTGCATGCTAAAGGTGTTGCTGTTCAAATTCTTGCGATCCAACTACGGAATGTAGAGATTACAGCTAGCATACTGTTGTCAATGATTGTCAATACAGCTCAGCGAATATGCCTTTTGGTCTCCACCACCACAGGATTGGAGCATGACATAATGCATAGAAATATTTTACCTCTGGTTTTTCGGATGAAACTGTAAAAATGTGATATCAGAATATGCACATAGTTAACATTTAGTAGATCAAAATAGGCTGTAAGTATTTAGAGCTGTAAGTATTTAGAGTTTAGAATGGCTTTTTCTATACACATAAAAAATAGGCTACAATGTGAGTGCTCTGCATTCTTATGCTGCTCTGAGTTTGCTCAGCTTGAAATTTTTACGTGTTAGGGTAGATAAGACTGTGGCTGTTGGAAAGAATATGCCAACTTTGTGTTGCTATTAGGCCTGAGAGCAGGTACATTTAACCACTGAACAATACTCTTGGATCTGGAGGCTGTGACCCGCAGTTTACACCAGAGGTCACAATTTGTCCCTAGTACGAGTAGCTCACCCAGTTCTGTTTTTAGGTCTGATTTGACTGTACTGCTGTCAGCAAAATATATTCTTACCAAATCTTTAAAATATACACAAAGTGGGCCTTGGTTCCACCCAGAAGAGTATTACTTTCTTTCCTCGTGGTAGTACTGACAATATGTTGAATTATTCCTTCCAGGAAGTGCTTACCTTGGAACACATGGGGGATTATTTTATATCGGAAACATACACTCTATCATTATGCTTTTTATCACATTCAATTTTTGGATTCTTCAGGAAATTTCTCTTTTTGCATTATTACTTCACTTGTTTCTGGACTGATGCTGCTGGTGTTTTTGACTTAATGCTATCTAGGCTCCGTTGCATGTGTTCTGACCCCTAAAACAGGTTGAAATTGGCTATACTCCTTAATGGCATATTTATCTTACCTATAGGTTTCTAGGATATGTTATGAAGTGTGCCCCAGACCTGTTATTTAAATGTCACTAGTTTACTGCAGCACATATTGTGTCATCACTAACGCGACAATGCAAACATGACTGCAGGTCTGCAGGCTTGCCACCAGTAACTTGTCCAGGTTTAAACTGCAAATTTGACTGTTAAATAACCCCTTTTGAAAGGCTTAAAACCACCTTTTAAATATTAATAAGTCACCCTGTGTAGGCCTTAAATGCCCATAAGGGAGGATGCATAATATATAAAGAGAGGACATGTAATGTTTTAATGTTAAACATGTCCTTATAGTGGCATGGCCCTAAAACTATTTTCACTGTAGAAGGGTTAGCTGCTCCATAGGAAAGCATTGGGATATTTTAATAAAGTTATCTAAACCAAGAAACCAGATAAAAAGTTCCTTCCTGGACTTTTATACAATATTTATTACATATCCAATTCATTGGTAAAGTCTGGTTTGTAACAAATATTTCACAAAAGGTACTTTTAGAAAGTTATCTTCAACATGCCTAAAGCTTCTTGACACCCATTTGCCTGAACTTCCAACTGTCACTCAGGAGCTGAATAGTTCCTTGATTAGATATGAATTGGCTCCCCAGAGGTGAAACAAAGGCCTTGGGTGTAGGGAGAAGTTGACCTTCCCCTGACAGGATAGCTTGAAGGCTGTGCCCAGCCTTCTTCATATCTTCAGGAGATTATTACTCTGTCAATGGTAGATGCAGCTTACACCTGGGCCTGCTAACCTTTTGTCTAACTAGCCAGACAGGCACCAATGTCAGTGGGAGAGAACCTGTCCCAGAACAGGTTTTGAGTGACCACAGGGGAGGGTTTGCTCATTTCCCTGGCCAAACCACAAGGGTGGGCATGGGTGTTCTGCACTAGGGAGAAAAGGTTTTGACATTTTGGATTTAGGTAAAGAGAGAAGCTCTGTGATTGTTTGCAGTAGGGCACACTGGAACATCTGCAAAAATGAGTAGGTTTACCCCAGCAAACTTTTTCCTTCTTGGTTAGGGAGGAGCCAGAAGTCACCACACCCACATGCTAGTGCCAGGCATAAATGTGGCATCCCTGTGCACCCTCTTCAGAACACTACTGGACCTGTGGAAGACAGAAGAACTGCACCTGCAGTTGTGACCTGCAAGGAAGACTGAAAAGCTGGACCTACTCTCACTTGTACCCAGGAAAAAGATGTAGACTTTGGGCCCGATTCTGATGCGGGTTGGAAAAGCTTCCCGACCGAGGGCCTGATTCTGATGCGGTTAGGAAGGCCTCCTAACGGCATTTGCTCCTTCCAAATCGGATCGGGAACGTGTCTTCCCGACCGAGGGCCCAATTCTGATGCGGTTAGGAACAAATGTTCCCATTGAAGTCAATGGGAGTTCAACCAAATCGTATCTGGAAGCATCCGGATGCATCCTACTCCGCCGGTCGGACTTTCCCGATCCGAGTGGGTCGGACACCATTTCCCAACCGATTCGGTCGGGAAGCTTTTCCAACCCGCATCAGAATCGCCCCCTTAGTGTTAAGCTACAGGGACACGTTGCTAGAAAATCCCTTTCCTGAAAGAGCTCAACTGACCAGTTTCAACCTCTCTTGGCCCTGCTGATGGCTTCTGTTGGAGTAAGTCCTGACCCCCAAGTGCTATTCTTGAGGTCCTGAAACCATTGGCTGCTACTAGAGTATACTCATCCTTGCTAAACTGCAAAAGCTGGGAACTTTTTGACAACTTTCTGCGTGGTGAACTGACAGAGATCGGGGTCACTGTCGCAGCCACAGCCATGGATGTAAAACCTCCGGTCAGCCTAAAGTTTCTGGTTTGCCCCACCAGATAAAAACCCACTTCCCGAAAAGTTTTTAACTCCAAACATAGAAAGCTTTGTCATAACCGATGCTGAGCAACATCTGATCAGTATTGAGGCATTCTTGGGCATGGACTACAGACTTCGCCCGCTCAGAGCTTTCCCACCTTTGTTGACAACCCCACCGGGGCTCTGTGCCTCAGCAGCCCACGTAGCCAAGCCTCGCTTCAGATCAAGCTTGAAGCTTGCCCCACTGCTGACTCATCAACAACAACTTTCTCTTTATAAAAGTTATAAGTCCAAAGGCTACTGTTTGACCGGACCAACCTAGACCTCGTAGGCTGCCAGTGATCCATCGAAGTCGGCTTAAACATACCCTTGTCCCGGGCTAGGGTTACTAGTTGCCCATGGTTGGTGGTCCACGATTTTTGACTCTGATTTAATTGAAACTTTAAAAATTCATATCTCTGGTGCCCCTTGTTGGATTTTTGTTGTTTTGGAGTCATTTTGTTCAGTCATTTTGTTCAGTAACATATTGTCTAATGTTATAAATTGGAATAGAATTCTTTTTGTATTATGTTTTCTACATTTGACCTGTTTTGGTACTTCTAAATGCTTTACACATTTTCTTAAGTTAAGCCTGTCGCTCTGTGCCTTGTCTACCAGGAGGTGAGATCAGTTTTAAATTACTGAAACTTTTATGGAACCTAACAAGAACAGTGACAATATTACATGTGGTGGACTGCCATCCACTGCAACTAATAATCCACTTTCCCACATCTCCTACATATATGCTCAAGGTATTGTGAATGCAGCACATGTGAATAGACTTTGTGAATGCCTGTTCTTAGGTATGTTGTACAGAAAGGCCAGAACGTTTGTTTTCCAAATGCTTGTTTTTTCTTACATTCTGATACTGAAATAACCAGAGACTGATGAATGATTCTAGTGTTTATCAGACACAAGCTTTAAGACAGTGAAATGCATCATGTGCAACCACGTATCCTTGAAAAGTGAATCTAACTGATGGAAAGTTTTCAGTTTAAATGTCTAAACACAGCTGTAATGTTGAAGAAAAATATAACGATTATTTAAGATCTCAGGTTCTGGCATTGTGCATTCTAGACTATAAAGCGGATAGATATATACTAGATTTCAACCTTTCTTGTATGTGTTGCATAACCATACTACAATTCACTTTTGTCATTAAGTTGCTTTCTCAATTGCTGAATGGCTTTTCTATAATACCACGGCCAATAGTATGTGGGCACCACCATCAGCTTGTGCCAGAGAGGTTTACTCTTTGTTTTCTCTATACCATAACCCCTTGAAGATATGCTACAGCAAGCTTTTCTATCACTCACCGACCGAGTCTGAACTTGACCCACAGTCCACAGATCCCCTGAATCTCCTAAAGAGTTTGAGAATGTATTTTGGCCACCTTTGGAAAAGTTCACCATGGGTTACTCATCAAGAGACTATATTCACAAATGAAGAGTGAGAATGTAAATGATTTTCAACTTTGGTAAGATATTAAAAGGTGCATTTAGAGAAGAAAGTCACTGCTTCGTAAACCTTAGAGTTAAAACTGTTCCACAAGGCCCTTTACGCTTTGCAATGTCTAATATGATTTTAATTGCCAACATTGTAAACTTCTCAGGGATGGCTGTATGCTCCCCAGATGGTCGCTTCTGGCATTCTGGCATGGCTGTGTCTGTTAGCTCCCTTTAAGGCTACTATACACTCTGCTCCTATTCTGGCATTGAGACTCAATTTCCTCTCTCCTCTATAGAGAGCCTGAGCTAAGGAGAGGTGCACAGTGATCAATGAGCAGTTCTAGTGAGAACATTGAAGCAGAGATTAGAAGCTGTGATTTGTAGGCGATCCTCTGCTCATGCATTGTCCAGAGCCTGGGATATGATGTTCCCTGCTAACCTATGGTCTGCTTTTGCTGCTTTGCAGAGTAAGACATGCAAAATGTCCAGCTTATACATACTAATGAACCATGACATGTGGCCACACTGCAGCCAGCCATGTGTGCTGAACCCTGGATGCGTCTGCAAGTGAGCACAGCCAAGTGTGGTCACAAAGCAATTCTGCCCACAGACACCCCGATGATCAGGCCAGATCAAACAGGTACTACTCTCTCTCTATGAAATAAATGGGCTTGTAAGATCCCAGGCTGTTTGCTTTTAACGTTTATTTAACTCTGACTTTCGCTGCACCTTGCATTGGTATAATTCTGGGTTGTTCGGGACGAGTACGGCAAGGGGACATCGAGTGATGTCAAAAGATAAATAGCTTGAATCTTTCATTACACCATGGATCAAAGTATTGCTTCTACATTTTCATCAAATCTATTGCAGTACTGAGGAGAGAATTCGACCAGCAATTTTCATGGTTCCCAAAGCGCACAGAATAACGTTTTTTTTTCTCGCTTTTTTCTCTCTAGAATGGTAAAATGTCAGATGGTACATATATTATTCTTTGAAACATGAAACAGATTACCTGTGAGCAGGAATTTTGTGCTCTCCAGCAATAAGTAGGACATCACAGAGCTGCTTTTGCTGGAGGTAATTTTCCATCTTCCGAAATGTCTGTTCTGCATGATTTGTGGACTGGAAGTACTCATCCGAGCCATTTGAGTTCATTCTACTAGGCGAACAGCTTGTCACTGGTAATCTGCGAAAAGAAAGAGAAAGCTGACATCAGCTTCGAGTATTAAATCATTTATGGGTTTGCGATAAATGTATAAACACATCCGCGTCACTCATCCACAAGGGCATTTACCATGCCTTGCGTTTTGTCTCTTCTCAACGACGAATTAGACAAAATATCACAAGAAGTGGCACCTCAGAGACCAGTAGGAAAATACGTTCTTAATTTCGTTGTTACTGTGATATCAGGTTTTTAGATTTAACCCAAAAAGTAGCCAGCAAGGAGTAAGGCAAGTCAACCGCATGCTCAGTTATTTATCAATCACAAGTATGACATCAGCAATGCCTGACCATTCCATAAATAGACCATAAGCAGGACAGGCCTTTTCTTGATAGTACCCTAGCAGAACCTATCTGTGTTCACAGGTCAGTCCATGCTGCTGGCTGTGTCACACAGGGACTGACTTCTAAACATACGCATCCTCCGCTCCTCCCCCACCTCACTGCATAACCCACAGCTCAGCTACTTACTACTGCTGCCAAGTTGTTGTTAAGGGGCGGGGAGGAGATTTTAAGTGGTGTGGAGCAGGGGCTGAGAAGGAGGTGGGAGCAGGGCTTTAAGTGGGATGAAGGAACTGGGGGATCTCTCAAAGGGACGTGGCCAATGTAATTAAGGGCATGGCTTAAAACACCTAGGGGCATATTTACAAGCCCCTTGCGCCACTTTTGCGCCGCCGTTGCGTCACGCATGTGACGCAGCGGCGACGCAAACCATGTGCCGCGTTGCGCTATATTTACAACGTGACGCATCTAGGGAGATGCGTCATGTAGTAAACCCCTGCGCCACATGAAACCTGCGTCAAGTTTCATGTGGGCGTACCGGCGCAGGGGGGGGCGTTCCGGCGCAGGAACGCCTCGGCAAAGTGACGTAGTGACATCTACAAGATTTCACGCAGTCACTTTTCTGACGCTGGT
This sequence comes from Calotriton arnoldi, assembly GCA_963921515.1. NCBI lineage: Eukaryota > Metazoa > Chordata > Amphibia > Caudata > Salamandridae > Calotriton > Calotriton arnoldi. The sequence goes on from CAWUFW010001167.1 coordinate 1,107,357, forward strand.
GCGTTAAATCCTTACGCCTGCTTCAAGCAGGCGTAAGGATTGACGCACCATGTTAGGGATAAGGAAGGTTGGAACAGTGCTGGAGTTGCGTCGCGCTTGCGACACAACTTCAGCACTGCGCCAACCTTCCGCCGGCAGATGCGTCACGCATCTGCTTATCTCTGTACGCCACGATGCGCCGCATTGTAAATGCGGCGCATCGGACGTGGCGCAAGGGTAAACTTGCGTGACGCATTTTCCCTGGCGCATCCCTGCTGATATGCAGGGATGCGCCAGGGAACGTAAATATGCCCCCTAGTCTTAAAATGTGTGCTTAGCATAGTGTGCCGCCCGACTGGTATTTTTCTGCTTTTGTCATTCCATTCACATATATAATACAAGTAACATTACAACTACAACAAGCTCGGAACAATATGGCTTTGTCAATGGTTGTTAGTTGCATAAGATAAATAAGCAACAACTACGGCTTTGTTGTTATAACATTGAAAATACTTCAGTTCTGACATGATGAGACTGCAAGAAGTATAACGAGTCTCTTTGAAGTTACATCAAAGGCAGGGAAGGGTGGTACTGCTGCAGAGTTAAGATTTGTTTTCACCCTGATGGTGAGGGCAAAACGGAGAGCCCGATAGGGACCCTTCTCAGCACCTGCTTTATACAACTGCCGGTGGTGAGCACTGGAGGACCCGGCCCACTTAAAGCCCTGGATGGGAGAGAAGGAGAAGGGAGTGAGTAGAGGGAGTATCAAACTGCCTTCTACTGCCCTAAAACCTACTCGGACTTGCCCAGCCCCACTCATCTCACCATGTCTTCCTGCTTCCTTCCATCTACACTGTCTTCCATCCCTGCAGCAGCTACACTGCTGCGCACTGCCTTAACCGCGCATATGCATGGTTACGGCAAGCGCGGTAGAGCTTGCGAAGTCGGAACACGCGTGGTTCAGACCGCGGTGTTCCGACTGTTTCCCATGCTGCAGGGAGGAAAGATGTCTCACAACAGAGTGAAAGGATATGTGTTCTGCTCTGTGGCGCTATAATGATAGTGGTAATCACTGGGAGGTGTGATGAAGTATCACAGATTATCAAGCCATATTTGCAAAAATGTCTGGTTGTGGAAATGATCATCATTAACAATGAAGGTCAAACAGCAGCTACCAGTGGGAGCATACATGATATCACACACCCTCTGAAACTCAAACACACCACTGCCAAATTTTTAAGAAAAAAAACTAAAACGCTTGATGTAAACCCTGACTTCCAAACTGGCAGATTAACTCAGCATTTAATGTGATCTCCTGGAACTGTGGAATTCTCCTAAACCCGGTTGCCTTGTTGCTGTCTTGTACCAGTGATTCAGGACTCTAATCTGCTATATTTTCGATGCTTGTGTATCTAAAGCAGAATAAATTGGGCTTATACAGAACTCAAATATTTTTTTAGCTATCTCAAGAAGTGTAAGGACCGAATATCACAGAAATAAACGGATATCTGGGAGCTCTGTTTAGCTTTTGTCCTTGTTACTTCTTCCTGTGCCCCTGATACCAGGAATAACAAGTCCATTATTAGGACTACAAAGAGGCAAGTTACTGGTAGGAGCTGCTACCCTTGGCTACCCCTACTTGACCTCCATGGGGGTAAGATTTTATTGCTGGATATTCTCCAGATATCCAGCGCATATAGCACAATGGTTTCTGGGAACAGCAGAAGAACTGGTGGCATTTCCACCATTTTCATTTCATTATAGGTCTTGCTCTCCATCTGTACTAGCTATAAACAATTCTATATTTATTTATAGGAGCAGGTATCAACATTGCATTTCACGTCAGTGTAGCATCAAAGGCAAAACATCAATAGAGTATTACACATTGCACGTTCACCGATCCATGAAAGGAGAGAATAGAGAGCAACAAAGACGAGGAAGGCATAGATGGTAATGGTGGCATAGAGTTAGTATACACCTGATGCATTTGAATGGAGATGGCTTGGAAGCTCCAAATAACACTCCACATTATGTCATCTAGTAACACAAGCAGTGTGGAGTTGCCAGGGTGGTGGGGGTGTAGGACTGCCTCACCCAACATATTCCAATATTTTCTACTACTCTTGCCAGGGGTTACTTGCAATACTTTGCAGAAAGAGCGCAATAAAATGCAAAATCAGAATGGAAACAATTATAAATAATATTGTGGAAAAGGGAGTACAATCTTGAAGCATTTTTAGCTAATTCTGTAGGATTCCAAGATTTCTTTTTATTATTGCCACACAGGTTCAAATTATATTTTATTTTTTGTATTGGGACAAATTCATGATTGCAATATATTATGTGTGGCAATAATCTGCTTGATTGGTATATATGAAATCAAATATGCATTCACCTTCTAAAATTGTTTAGAAAGTGGCTATATATCCAACCACATAGGATGGTTAATAGCGGATTTAAATTTTACATTACAATATATTGTATAATACACAACAATATAGGGTTTTAACTACGTGTGTTCGAAATTTACGTAATTTGATTTTGCATTATTACGGGAAATTTTGGGAAAATTATGTAAAATGTAAATCTGTCATTTAGCACTATATTTTCACACAAAATCCGTCCTCGTGTTAATTTTTGACACAAATATGCTTTTTGCACTATATTTGGGAGCAAGAAACACAATTGCTGTGAACAACAGCCACTAATGTTCTGATTGTTCACGTTGTTCCCATGCTTACGCACTATAATTTTGCCAGGAACGGTGATGTAACTAAGCAATGTGGCATGATGGCAAATTATGCGGGCGTAATTTAAATTTCACCAGGCCTAATCTTAACAAAACTTAATAAAAATGTTTGCTTTATGAGAACATTACATCTCAATATGTTTCAGTGTGTGCACCATCAGATAAAGATAGGTACATCTTTATATTATGCTTTACAAGTGCACGCTCATTCAGTGTTTGCTGGACACTTGTCACTAACTGGGGCTCCAGCTGTTTTCCATGTCAGCAGCAGGAGCACTGAAGTGCAAACAGACATTTTAAACTGATTATAGCATGCAAAGAAAACCTGTTATTTGTGAAAGTGGACAGCCTATGATTGACACATGCTTCTGTCTTAAGTTTGTCCCTGTCAGTTACAGTCACGATCAATGCCGTTTTATTAGTATTTTTTCATGGTCTGTGGATCACATGGTTAAATCTAATTGAGGTTTTTGTCAGCGCATTCTACCTGTGTTTATTAATCTAAGTTCTGCATTTAAATGTCCTAATAATTACATTAAATCGGATGCATACATTTACAACCTAGCACTCCTTTACTTTGATTTTCGGACTGTTTAGAGTTAGTAGTTTGTAACTTCATGTGTATGCACAGTTTTAATTTAGAGGAGCGCACATTACTAGTAAGATGGCTAGTTTTCCTTTTTCACTATCTTTTACCCCAGCCTCTCCCTCTACACTTTCCTATGAACATCTTTTCATATTTTTTCTCCCTTTGCCTCGGTAGTGTTTCTTGGCGAATCTTGGCTATAATGGTTCACTATGTGGAGTATCAAGCAGATGAACCAAATACATTTCTGCAAAGTGTGCTTATAATACATAATTAATGAAGCAAATCACTGAAAACTGTCCAGATCAAGGGGTGTGTCAGTTAATGTGAACTTAGAAAAGTCATGAAATATAGAAATTATAGTATCTCAAATCTTACCACTCTTGAAATTATTTGTTGAACTTATCATAAGTGGCACCATAGATGTTATCTGCAGCAAATTAAATATTGTATCACCAATGCCAAGATTTGATTTGACTTGATTTTTAATTTTTATAGTGCTCAAATGCCCTGCGGCGTCTTGGCACTGCTGCTGTCATGGAAAGAAAGTGGTGGAGAAAAACAAAGAGAGTTACACTAGTGACTAAAGAGCCAGGTCTTAAGATATTTCTTAATGGACAATTGGTCCGGACAGTTCTTTCGATTCATGGAAAGAGAGTTCCATAATTTTGCCATCCCCAAAAAGAAACTCCTACCTCCTTATGATGCTTGTTTGGCCCAGGGCAGCACTAGGAGCTTAGCTTCAGAGGACCTGAGCTTCCAGGGTGGGGTGTACCAGATTAATCTGTCCTTAAAACAGTCTGGGCCGATGTTATGCAGTGCCTTAACAGCTATACAGAAAGCCTTAAATTCTATTATCTTAGCAACTGGGAGCCAATGTAGCTTAATCAAGGCCTGGGACACCTACCGCTTTTTTGGTATTCCCAACAGGAGCTGGGCCGATGCATTCAGGTGCGTCTGAAGATTATGGAGAAGTATTTTCTGGATGCCCATAAATAGGGCATTGCCATAGTCAAACTTGGCTAGGCAAGCGTAGTAACCACACTTTTATGGAGGTCTGAGGGAATGAAGGGACACATTTTCCGAAGAATTCCTAAGGTAAAAAATACTGATGAAACCAGGGTATTAACCTGACTTTCATAATTGAGTTTATTGTCAAAGACAATCCCTAGGTTCTTCACTTTCGGCACTGGTGAGGGAAGTGACCCCATTTCCTGAGGCCACCAGCTTGGCAACCAAAATGAGTTGTCTTTGCCTAGGAGAAGGACCTCTGATTTCCTAGAGTTAAGATTTAAACAGTTTAGCCTCATCCAGCTACTTATCTGAGACATACAGGATCTAAATCTTGAGGTTGTGCCTTCTCGATTACCAGATACTGATGTCACTATTTGGATATTGTCGGCATATCTCTTTCTTGAAAACTGCCTGAGTAGGTGTAGTGACATCATTAACCTCTTTGGAATTTAGGTTCATTTGGAGGATATCTAAGAAAATATGTGTATGCTTTGAAATACTTCAGGTAAAGGTGAATAAAAAAAGAAAATTTGTTGCTGCCTAGAGAGCATTTGGTGAAACTGATCTGCTGTCTCTCTTCCCCAGCTGCTTAATCTAGCCTTTAGTCTCTTGCTCTATGGAGAGTGAGGGAAGTGGTAAATACCATAGAAAAGTTATGCCATTCAAGAGGAATGAGAAGGTGAGATTCAACCACCATGATATCTATGGTAGCCTGTTATTTTAGCGGAGTACATTTTAGAGATAAACGTTTTGGTGAAAGCATGAAACTGAAACAATACCTAATTGGAAAATAACATCTCAGAAATGCAAATCAAAGTAAAATATTGTAATCAGAATTAGGATAATGTGGTGAGGTGTATTTTTAAGACATGGTTTTTACCATATTTGTCAGGTTCTTGAGGGGATTAAGGTCAGGATCAAACATGAGTTTAGGGTAATGGTGAGCGTTAGGACCAGACTGGGGTCAACACAAAGGTCAGACATGACATTGTAGACTATACAAAAAAGTTAAGCTCAAGGTGACGACTAGGGTCAAGTTTTGGGTTAGTTTAGCATCAGGATAAAGATCATAATCCAGGCTATTCTTGGCTTGCAGTTGGAGCAAAGGTCCAGGTCCTGGCTAGACTAGTGTTATGACAAAACAATGGGTCATTGTTAGGGAGGTATTAGGCATAAAAACAATTTTGTGGTTAGCAACCAGAATTCTGGTTGATAATGCAGGCATGATCAACATAATTTCACTTCTGCTTTTGCAGTTTTAAGTTTTGATAATTATTAATTGTAATGAACTTTTGCTCCCACTCTTTCACCTCCATTTAATATCCTGATTTCTAATAGTATGTGTGGTAAGTGGAATCGTCGGACCGTAAGAAGGCACGGAGACCTTTTCTTCAGTAAAGGTTTCTTTATTCTCATATACTTCAGCCACGGCAGGGAGCGGCGCGACCCTCAGGATCCCGATCAGAACTGATAACAGTTGATCGAATCCTCAAGGACGCACACTCCACGCACGCAGCCATTAGAACATTACAATGGAAACATTCGACTTAACTACAAACCCACTACATCACCTCCCCCTAATAACAGAAAACAATGACAATCAGTAGGTGATAAAATCTTTAAACCTTGAAGGAAGTCTTCTTTCACGGTATCCCCGAACAGTTTTATTCACCTCACCATTCGACACCCCACACCTGGGATCCCTATTGGGCGAACTCGCATTCACACTCCTGGAAACACTCAAATCCTGATCCTGTAACCAATAAGTCCACTCCAACCCATGTGAACCCCTACTTGTCTTCCTATCTTTAATTAATTCTGCTTGATCTTTCCTCAACTTAACTACCTGTCTTTTATTCCACCAACCCTTACCTTCCAGAAATACAGCTCCTTTGCTGACTTTGCAAACCAGCACCGGGTCAGAAAAAGGGACTCACCCTTTTAACCATAAAAGGTTTTTTAAATAAGACCCAGTCTCCTTCATAAATCTCCAAATCACTAGGGGAACCTTTCTTGTCAAACCTCTTCTTCATCTCCAACTGTTTACCTTTGACTACTTTAGCCAAACCGTCCGACTCAGAATTAGCGGACAACTTATTGTCCAGCCATGACGGTAATAACACAGAATTTACTTTTCTACCCCTAAGCAAATCAAAAGGAGTAACTCCAGTAGTACAGTGTGGAGAGGTATTGTAACTCCACACTTTTTCTTCCAAAAATCTACCGACATCAAGACCAGCTGCAACAGCCGTTTGAATACCTTCCTTAAGAACTTTATTCCCTCGCTCCACCAGTCCATTCGAAGCAGGGGAATACCTTGCCACTTTCAAATGCTTGACATCCTGAGATTCTAAAAACTTACACATTTTGTCCAAAACAAAGTGAGTACCATTATCTGTGACTAAGGATTTAGGTGCTCCTTCCAACAAAAACAGTTTTCTTAAAAAAACAATAGTATTATCAGTATTGGGTGCATCCACAAACTTATAATACATCCACTTCGAGTGGTAATCAACCGCCAAAATCAAATATCTAAGTTCCTGTGCTAAAATACTATAAGGCCCCGAAAAGTCAAGGCCAACTTTATCCCAAGGCTTCTCTGGAAACTCGGTGGGATGCAAAGGTAACTTAGAGAGTTTCCAGTGTTTATCCAACAGTAAACACTCCTCGCAACCATCCACTAGACTTCTAACCTGGGCTTCCAACGCGGGCCACCAGTAATGTTGCTTTATTTTCATACAAGTTTTTGTCACCCCCAAATGACCCTCATGTCCAATTTTGATAATAGTCCTCCTCAGACTAACAGGGGGTACGAATTTATCTCCTCTTAGAACAAAACCATCCTTAAGCGAGAGTTCGTCTGCAACTAACGCAAAATTCCTTAACTCTCCAGTTAAATTTCTTATTTCAGGCCAATTACCACTAGAAAATTCCATCACCTTGGAAAGAACCGTATCTTCCAAACAAGCTTTCCTCCACTCTGTTTCAGAAATAATTAAACCACAATTTTCAACCGCATCTAGAACAGCTACACATTCTACTTCCTCCTCCTCAAAATTTTCATCATCATCCTCTTCCATTAACATTCTCGATAGACAGTCGGCGCGAAAGTTCTTTCCCCTTGAATGTGTTTTATGTCAAAGTTGTATTCCTGCAACCTTGACACCAAACGAGTTAATCTAGCTGACATGGTATTATTACTGGACACCTTGCTGAATATGAATGAAAGTGGCTTGTGGTCCGTGAACAATTCAAATTTCCGACCCCAAATGTACATTTTGAATTTTTGGGCCGCCCATACACAGGCTAAAGTCTCCCGTTCTATGGTACTATAATTTTTTTCAAAAGGCTTGAGAGCCCTTGAAGCAAACGCTACCGTTTGTTCTTTGCCATTCACTCTCTGACTGAACACCGCCCCTAGCCCATTCATACTTGCATCCACAGTGATTATAGAAGGACAATCGTCTCGAAAAGCGTGCAACGCTTGTGCTGATATAATCAATTCCTTAACCTTCACAAACACCTCATCCAGATCCTGAGACCATACAAATTTCTGCCCCTTCTTTAGTAAGATACGTAGAGGCTCCACAACTCGTGCATAATTACCTACAAATCTAGCGTAATATTCCGCCAGGCCTAAAAAGGAGCGCAAAGCATCTTTATCGCCAGGTGGTTTAGCTTCCTTTAGAGCCCTTATGACAGAAAATTTAGGTTTGATACCTTTATCAGATATCGTATGGCCCGGATAATCCAACTCTTTTGCTCCAAATTTGCACTTATCCGCTCTCACCGTCATACCATGGACCCCAAGAGTAGATAAAACCTTCCTCAACAAATCATAATGTTCATTTTCATTTTCAGAAAAAACGAGGATATCATCTAGATAAGCTTGAACACCCACCATGCCCTTAAACATTGTGTCCATTATTCTCTGAAAAATGCTAGCCGCTGATGCTAGCCCGAAGGGAAGTCTCAGGAACTTATATGCGCCAAAAGGTGTAACAAACGTCGTTAATTCCTGAGACCCCTTATCAAGGGGGATTTGATGGTAGGCAGACTTTAAGTCGATAAGGGAAAACCACTTAGCCCCCCCCAAATTTGCCAGAAGTTCGTGGATTTTGGGAAGGGGATGGCAATCGATCAAAATGTTTTTATTTAGGCCCCTCAAGTCCGCACATAGCCTAATTTCCCCAGTCTTTTTGCGGGCCACGACTATCGGAGCCACCCATTGTGAAGACTCCGTGGGTTGAATGATCTTTTGGGTACATAAATCATCTAGCATAGATCTTAACTCTTCCCTTGCACTTAAAGGAACAGGTCTGACTTTGTGCATCACTGGCTGAGCATTAGGAATTAATCTGATTTTATGTTCAAAATTTTTTATACAGCCCACTTCATCTTTGAACACGTTCTTAAATTCATCCTGTAAGGTTTTAAAATTCACTTCAGATCCCACTACGCTGTGAACCAGAATTTCTTTCACCTTAATGGGGTTATCATCCCCAGGTACCAGATACAGACCCATTTTTGCTAGATCTTTCCAACCCACTATGTTCTTCCACTTTTTAGCCACATATACTTTAGTAACAATATTGCGACCCAACACCTCTACATTAGACATGAAAAAACCTAACATATCAATGTCCTTTTCTCCGAATGCTTTCGGGTTCACATCTGACTGTGATAAAGAAATCTCCTTGCCCCATTTCTCCAAAAAATAAGAATCACGTAGGATAGTTATCGGTGACCCAGAGTCAGCCATTACCTTTGTTTGAACTCCATCTATTAAAGCCTCACAAAAAGGCCCTTTAATTTCCAAGGGGTCATTTTCGTAATCTAGAGACAAAAGTAAATTGTCAAACGACTCTGAGCATGAATCCACCTCTGTGTTTACATAGTTCACCTGCACCGGTCTCCTTTGACCTTTACAAAACTTCTGAAAATGGCCGATCCTTTTGCAATTAGAACATCGCTTACCCAAAGCCGGACAGCCAGGAAAATTGCCAATGTGGTACTTCGACCCACACCTATAACAGTAATTTTGCCCTTTTCTTTGGCCAGGAAGTGGTTTCTTAAATTTATCTTTCCCCCCCACAGAAAATACGCTATCCTCCATAGCATCTTCTTGGTCGTAAATTAAATTAATTTTGCTTGAAGAACTTGCTTGTAACGCTTTAGTAGAAATTGCTGATCTCTCAATACTTAAAGCTAAATCGATCACCTCCGAGAGAGGGGGATTTTTGCAACTTAAAATTCTTTCCTGTATTTTGTGTGACACACAATTGAATACGAATTGATCCCTTATGATGTCATCAGACAAAGGTCCAAATCCGCATGTTGTGGCCAAAACTCTTAGAGCAGAAATATACTCTTCTACTTTTTCCTCCTCACCCTGCTTGCGTTTATAGAATTTATGTCTTTCCAGCATAATGTTAGGAGACTCCGCAAATTGTTTTTTAAGTCTCTCAATAGCCTCCAAATATACATTCCACTGCCTGTCACCTGATTGCCCAGTAGGCGGAGGAATCGGAGGTAAACTTTGGAAAATGCGCTGTGCAGCTAAACCCAAACTACCAAAAAGGAGTGCATATTTTCTTTGTGGTGAATATTCTGTAGCATCTATAGCGACAATGTGGTTTTCAAATAGACCAAACCACTCTAACCAGGGTAAACCAGGTTTACCCGGTTTTGCTAAAAATGGTGGAGGTTGAGTCAGCCAGCTGTAATTCAGAAAATAATGTACTGAACTACGCCAGACCGATTAAAGAGGAAATATACTGCTTGTTAAATCGCAAACCACATGCAAGGTGTGCGTATCACCATGATACGCCAGGAATAAAACAATCAGCTGCTTTTCCAAAGTATTTGTCCAAATACTCAATTATGTGGTGTGCGCATCACCGCGACACGCAAACAATTGTAGAAAACCATATATCGGCCACAAATGCCTTGACTTAACCTACTAATCCATTGTAAGGTGTGCGCATCACCGTGACACGCAGCCAGCTGTGGTTATTGCCGATTCACGGTGCCGTCTCCGTAATGAATCACCAGCTGATTCACGCTGTCATCACCTTTAAGGCCTTTCGCTGTCGTCACCTCTAAGGCCCATCCCAAGCCAAGATGGCCACCTCACGTTTGGTCGTAGCGTCAGGACGTTATTCTAAACGTCTGATGGAGAAATCAGGCAACCAACAAGAGAGTTCCAATCACGCACTGGCCTCAGCGCGAGCAAGCGAGCGAACGAGTCGATCACACGCTAGCCGTGAGCGTTGGCTTCAGCGCGAGTGAGCGCTCGAGCCTGCGGTTGGGGAATAAACAGCGCTGCCAGCGAATAACTAAATCTGGATCCTACCAGACTTCCTCCGCAACATGGAGTACTGCGTCGCATCCACGGACAGAAGTCCCTTTCCGTCCGTGTCCCTGAAGCACCATCAAACAGTGACGAGATGATCTTGTTTGCTGCGTGGGCTTCTTCCTGTGGCTGAAGAATCTCCCGATCGTCGCCAAATGTGGTAAGTGGAATCGTCGGACCGTAAGAAGGCACGGAGACCTTTTCTTCAGTAAAGGTTTCTTTATTCTCATATACTTCAGCCACGGCAGGGAGCGGCGCGACCCTCAGGATCCCGATCAGAACTGATAACAGTTGATCGAATCCTCAAGGACGCACACTCCACGCACGCAGCCATTAGAACATTACAATGGAAACATTCGACTTAACTACAAACCCACTACAGTATGACTCTCTATACTGATGTACAGAAATTCCTTCATATGACAGGAACTATACACCTAGCAGTTCCAGAAAGTTCACCTGAAGGTAGTGTTATAAATCTTATTGAGAGGTATGGCAATAGCATACAATAAGAGTTGATATACTTTCCATTGATAATGATGTCCAGCATCTTTAGTTATAGTAGTTATGGTCAATTGGGTGTAGTCTTCACCCCACTTCCTCCCCATGTCCCTCTTGTGTCTTCCTTTCTTTAGAATCCTCTTCTGAGCAGCCACCTGGTTCCATTGTCCTGCCAATATAGCTGCTGGATTCATGATCTTGGAAAGATACAACACTATGCCATTCAGAAAATGATATGGCAAAACAGAGGTATGCAGTTCCTAAGGGGGGGGGAAGGGGGAAAGGGGAGGGGAAAAGGGGGATTGAGGATTGTGGATGCCAGGTGTTCCAGGTATAAGGAAGGAAACTAAAAATGGAATACCTCCAATTAGGAGCAAGGGTCCTCACACACCCTAAAGGGTGTCATGCTTCATCATTGGGCAGCTCCTCATTGGGCCGGTGCTGCAATGCCCAACAGGCCCCACAGGGGGGCTCTTTGCCAGAGGTCTTCTCTGGCTGCCAACGTAAAGCTAGAAAGTATTGTGGGCAGTGGCGTAACTGGGGGGGTGCGGGGGGTGGGGCCGCACCGGGTGACACCATCACATGGGGTGACACCTTTCCCAAATGAGACTATTTACTAAATAGTCTCATTTGGGAAAGGTGTCACCCCATGTGATGGTGTCATGGGGTAAGTTACCGCACTGGGTGACACCAACCCTAGTGACGCCGCTGATTGTGGGGGCCTATGTGCAGTGAGTAGAGATGGGAAACAAAAGGTGTGAATTAAAAATAGCTAGAGGACTCCCACAAAAACAATTTTAATCGCTGGGTTACTATGCTATGGATAAAAACAACCGACAGAAGTCGTAGCTGAGGAGAGAAAAGTATACCTGCTTCAGCTGCAAGTGATATGTGTGGGGTGGAGATGGTCGACATGTTTCATGCCCTAAATCGTCCATGATGTATCCACTCAGAGACAGACAGGTTCTAGTAGCGAGTTTATTGTGGAGAAGACAGCTTATACTACCCACAACTGACGGAGACCTTACAAACACTGGTCAACCGTCAGTGTAGAATCAATAGAGCCTAGAACACACCCAACACTCTAAAGTAGCATTCAACATCTGAATGCCACAGTCCAGTTGGATCTTGGCATTTCATCAGGACCGGGGGATCCTCATCTACTCTACGGGGACGGTAAGGGTATGTTTAGTAAAAATCACGTCCCCTATAGTCTGGACTCGTGTCATAGTCCTGTGTGAAGGTGAAAATGTGGCAAGAAGGAAAAAAGTGCAGTATACCTAACGGAGAAAACCTAGAAGGGGAGGTATTTTAGGCCTCAACCGTGACGTCCAGGATACTCTCAAATTGGCGAGGGAAGAGGAACTCAGTTGGAGGTCCTTCGAAGCGCGGGGCCTACCCGCGTCTGGACATTACCGGGGAGGCCTCCAGCTAATTTTTATTCACACCTTTTGTTACCCATGTGGAGCCCATTGGGCATTGCAGTGCCGGCACAACGAGGAGCTGCCCAATGATGAAGCTTGACACTCTTCGAGGTGTGTGAGGGCCCTTGCTCCTAATTGGAGCTTTTCCATTTTTAGTTTCCTTCCTTTACCTGGAACACCTGGCATCCACTATCCTCAATCCCCCTTTTCCCCTCCCCCTTCCGCCTTCCTTTCCTCGCCCCCCTTAGGAACTGCATACCTCTGTTTTTGCCATATCTACTTGGGACCTGTATGATGGACCTACCAAGCCCCTTGTCCCTCTTTTTGTGACAAATTCAGAAAATGATGACATCAAAGAAGGTCATTTTTGTGTCTTTTTGATCACACATTGTTGTAACACACCACATCTGTGATCCACTACCAGATGAACTACCAGATTAAAGTTGCAGTAATTCTACACACGTGTCATTTTGCCACAGATCGTTGTGTTGCAAACTGCCCCAATGTTAGTCCTCGTGTGGTTTCAAACTCGTTTAGGTGCTATCTTGGATGCTGTATGTAGTTATGACTTTATCTTAGAATATTAGAATGATTTAAGCTTTCTGTATACCGATCTAAGCGAAAATGAAATGCCGTTTCACAGTGCTTATTTTGTGCATTCCAAATGCTCCTAACCTTTTAAGATAAAAATAGAAAAAACTTGACGTAAAATCTGAGATCAGATTGGCAGATTATCCCTGTATTTCATGTGATCTCCGGGATCTGTCTCTCAGAAGTGGAATTCTCTTACCGCAGATTGCCTCATTCATGTCCTATACCAGTGATTCACATGTCTAATCTGGGATGTTTTCTATTCCTGTGGTTTTCACGCAGAAACACGTGGACTCAAACAGATCTCAAATATTTTTCAGTGTCTGGTATTTTTAGCTGTTCTATTTCACACAGACCAAAGAGATCATATCCTCAGCCAGTTTCTCTAAACGTAACACCGATCCTGCCTTGAGAAGGAAGAACAACTGAATGACAATTTGAGGCGTGTGAAAACCCATTTGTCATAAAACAGGAAAGGAAGATCCGTACATTTAAAAAGAAATATTTGTTGCATTTATTCGAATGCTATTTTATAGTGTGTCAAGGAGAAATGCGGGCCTGGTAGAACAAGGAAAGAAACAACAGTTATTTCTGTGTTGTAGTTAGCTAATGCAGATTAATTACCTGAAAGCTCAGGAGGACGATGTGCAAATTCACCTACTGTGAACCTTGCATGATAATTGCCAGGCTCCTTTTGGCAACGAATGGAAGTCGCAGCTGTGTGGAATTCACCAGCCTGAACGACAGGCTTTAGGGGGCTGGGGGTTCATGTATGCCTAGCTTAACTTTTGTCACAGACAAAGCTGCTGAACAGATTTATACAAAACTTGCCATAGTAGCAGAATATTACTCAGAAAGTGTCTTTTCGTTGGTGTAAATCTGGTCATTACTTTTTGAGATATGTGTTTTAAAAAGTTGTAGAGCAGGATTTAAGGGGTTAACAGCATATATATGCATTAAAAATTATGATTCAGAAAAACATAAATCATGTCAACATTTTCTCAAATGTGATTGGCTGAAGAAGAAGATTTGTTCTTTTTCTGCCATCTAGAAAGAAATTATTTTTTAAAACAATCACAATTTCTTTGCAAAAAAAGCCCCACTGCATTAGGGAAGCTACAAGAGAGGTGTGCAACCCCAGGGAAGTGCTGGTGGGGCATTGAGAGGTAGTGCTGGTGGGGCATTGAGAGGTGTAGAAAATTGCAAGAAAAAAACATGAAAACATTAGAGTTTGCTATAACATAACAGGTATTTGTAAAGCACACGTTCAGCCAAGGGCATCTTGGCACTGAATAACAGATGTTTATGTCTACCAAACTCAATTATACTAATTTTATCGACCTCAAAAAGATGAAAGGCTGAGTGGACCCGCTGGGATATGAACCTGTGATTTTGAGATTGAAAACTGGCCCCTATAGTGGACGCATTGGACGACTGAGCCACCAGACCCTGAACAGATAGTAAACTCTTCTTAAAGTTTTTCCTAAAAATCGTGATTCCGCTGACATCATTCTGTACTTCTGAAGAAAGGCACAATTTTATGTAATACATTTCGATGTTCATGATGATAACACTTTTTAATCACACATCACAAAAGAAGCCCCGGGTCCGGGTTCGTAGGGAGGTCTAGCGTGTGAATCAGGATATCTAAGTGTGTAAACTGGGGATTCCCTTTTTAAGGACAGTTCCCCTCACACACCAGTGGTGTCATGCTTCATCATGGGGGTACCTTCTCACGTGAGAACCTAATACTCACGTGGGCTACAACCCCCTCGCTGCGAGGGAGGAGCTCAGGGATGTTTTTCAAATGGAAGGTGGGTATACTAAAACCCCATGATGGCTCAGTGTGTACTGAAAAGAGTGCAGTGCTATATTGTGAGTGAGTAAAAAATGATTAAAACTGGCTACGGGGTCAGCTATGACGTTACTTTTTAATTCAGCTGCCCAGTGTCAGGATTAAAACCAAAATCTCGCTCATAGTACAGGTGCCAGGATTCAAGGCCCCTGTGCTCTTACAAGACCCACCAGTGGTGTCATGCTTCATCATGGGGGTACCTCCTCACGTGAGAACCTAGTCCTCATGTGAGCTACAACCCCCTCGCTGCGAGGGAGGAGCTCAGGGATGTTTTTCAAATGGAAGGTGAGTATACTAAAACCCCATGATGGCTCAGTGTGTACTGAAAAGAGTGCAGTGCTATATTGTGAGTGAGTAAAAAATGATTAAAACTGGCTACGGGGTCAGCTATGACGTTACTTTTTAATTCAGCTGCCCAGTGTCAGGATTAAAACCAAAATCTCGCTCATAGTACAGGTGCCAGGATTCAAGGCCCCTGTGCTCTTACAAGACCCACCAGTGGTGTCATGCTTCATCATGGGGTACCTCCTCACGTGAGAACCTAGTCCTCATGTGAGCTACAACCCTCGCTGCGAGGGAGGAGCTCAGGGATGTTTTTCAAATGGAAGGTGAGTATACTAAAACCCCATGATGGCTCAGTGTGTACTGAAAAGAGTGCAGTGCTATATTGTGAGTGAGTAAAAAATGATTAAAACTGGCTACGGGGTCAGCTATGACGTTACTTTTTAATTCAGCTGCCCAGTGTCATGATTAAAACCAAAATCTCGCTCATAGTACAGGTGTCAGGATTCAAGGCCCCTGTGCTCTTACAAGACCCACCAGTGGTGTCATGCTTCATCATGGGGGTACCTCCTCACGTGAGAACCTAGTCCTCATGTGGGCTACAACCCCCTCGCTGCGAGGGAGGAGCTCAGGGATGTTTTTCAAATGGAAGGTGAGTATACTAAAACCCCATGATGGCTCAGTGTGTACTGAAAAGAGTGCAGTGCTATATTGTGAGTGAGTAAAAAATGATTAAAACTGGCTACGGGGTCAGCTATGATGCTACTTTTTAATTCAGCTACCCAGTGTCAGGATTAAAACCAAAATATCGCTCGTAGTACAAGTGCCAGGACTCAAGGAGGCCCCTGTGCTCTTACAAGACCAACATGTTTCAGCCTGATAGACCTTGGTTAGTGTCACGGATTTCTTCAGGGTCGGTGATGTAGCTACTGCATAAAAAAGTGGAAAGTGCGTGTAATAACATGGATAGAGAAATAAGTGAAACAATAAGTAAAACAATACTGAACCAGGATAGTTTTTCACTGTTCAGTAAGTTCGACGTATACCTTAAAATGGAGACAAATGGAGACATGTCACAAATGTATGCACATATTCATATCATGAGAACACAATTAGATCCTCCATGCATTAGAACAATATCATCACATTTCTATATTAGAACAATGTGTCGCACACTTGAATGCGTGACTCACCCTATGAGGTATATGGAGTTCACCACATCTGTCACGGCCACTTGGCCTAATGGTACGAGTGCTACAACCTGTAGAGAGAGGTTCGCAGAGTTTTAAAAAGCAGAAAGGCCCAGGGGAGCAAGATAAGGGCAAGACAAATTAAAAAAGTGCGACAGTCGCAAAAAGGCAGAGGAAATTCACAGTAGAGCTAGTTGTGACACAAATGACTTAAGGTAACACACTTAAAGCCAAAAGACAACACAAAACCAGGATTGAGCGAGCCGGGCGCGCTAGACAAAGACGATAAGCAAACCACTCATTGACTCACCCCCTAACGCTGGCAGCATATTAGTAGGGTGACAGCCGGGGGGCCATACCTGTTGAAAAAGGTGCTCACAGGAGGTGGAGCAACTGAGGGAAAGTGAAGGGCAAGAGAGGGTACCGTGACCATACCGGAGGTGGGTATGTAAAACACGTCTGCCACAAAAACAGGACCGGCCCGTGGGGGAGGTTGTGGAAGAGAGGCACGGCGGCATGTGGTTAACAATGAAGCAAACACCTCCCGGATGGTGAGGTGGCGATAGGCCGGCATGCCCAAGTGGGAGAAGTAAGCTGACCTCTCTAGGGGGCAGTGGTGTCAGAAGGCCTGAACAAGAACGGCTATGGTAAGGGCGTCCGTTGAAGCATGGCGCTCAGCTGGCTCGGGAAGGCACGCGCTGCGGGCAAGGGTGTAGCAGCTGGCCGGCATTGAGAATTACAACAAGCATGCTGGTAAACTACGGAACAACCTCCTCGACAGACATTATCCAGCACATCTCATTAAAAGAAGCTCCAAACGAGCCTTGAATAACAATAGGGAAGCGCTACTAGAACATCCCACTGACAAAGAGAGCTCATCCAAACTAGTATGCGTTAACACCTACAGTACCCTTTCGCACACAGTCAAAAAATCCATATTACATAACTGGAACATTCTGAATAAGGGACAACTAACCCTCGACAAACCCCTCTTTGCGTACAAAAGAGGGCGCAATCTGAAGGATACCTTGATCCATACTAGACCTGCGCCCACTAAAACACCAAGACCCATGACTCTATGCAACCTACCCAGTGTCCAAGGCCATTACCCATGTGGGTCATGCGCCGCATGCCCCCAAACCAAAATGACTAAAAGCATAGACATAGGCACGTCCAGACCGTGGGTATTACAACATCACACCAATTGTAACAGTGAACAGGTCATATATCTGATCACTTGTCCTTGTGGGTTGAGGTACGTGGGGATGACCACCAGAAAAGTCAGAACGAGGATCCTTGAACACAAGAGCACAATTAGATGTGCCAAACAGATAACAAAACTTACCAAACATTTCTTTGAATTACAACATGGAGCAGATACGCTGAGCTGGACTGTTCTAGACAAACCTGACCTGCACACAACCACACCTGGGTTGTCAACCAAACTCCTCAGGTTGGAGCAGAGGTGGGTGTACAGACTGGGCAGCGCGAGCGCCGGACTCAATGATGACATCCCCTGGCTGGCACTCACATAAGCCCCGCCCCACTGCACAGCACATGCATCACCCCAGGATGCTGCCTCTCCTTTTTCTAGCCACAGGACATCTGAGTGCACCCATTAGCCCCCAGGGCGCCTTTTGCGCCCCCCCATCCCTCCTGTGCGGCCCACCCGGCTCTGTGGGCACCATTACAGTACATAACGGCCATTTCTGGGCTGCAGCATTCCCCAAACACTATCTTTTGTGCTCACAGCACTTTTCTCTGCCCCCTTCCAATTTCCCTGCTGAACTCATCACTTTTTGAGTCCAGCTACAGAATCTGCTTACAGATTCACTCACGTTGCGCAACCTGCGCTCTCAACATCACTGCCTTTTGATGTCATCATGCAGATCACCAGCCCAGTGTATTCCCTGTATACCGTGTACAGTGATGTTTTCCTTACATTGAGCAGTGCGTCGACGCTGCTGCTGGTCATTCATGTTTTGCTTACAACCGGTAACACTGCGACACGCGCCCCGGTTGCCTTGACAACTGCACATGGCAACTACATTTCCCAGCCACCCACCGGCGGACTTCCGGAAACACTTTCTCGCCAGCTGTTCCTCATTAACCAATCACTGGGCCCTTTAAATACGCCCCATTGATCGACTAACGCTCGTCTCCTACCTGCCACCGGACGAGCGATGCCCACCTGAGGAACCGCACCATTGGCGGTAAGTGCCTAGCGTGCACCCACACAGGTGTACGCGCACTTAATCTGTCCCTCCGGCCAGCCGATACACCCTTGCCCGCGGCGCGTGCCTTTTTTGAGCCGGATGTTAGCTGAGCGCCGTGCTCCAACTGATGCCCTTACCATAGCCGGTCTTGTCCCGCTCCACACAACCTCCGGCCAGCTGCTACACCCTTGCCCGCAGCGCGTGCCTTCCCAAGCCAGCTGAGCGCCGTGCTTCAACGGACGCCCTTACCATAGCTGTTCTTGTTCAGGCCTTCTGACACCACTGCCCCCTAGAGAGGTCTGCTTACTTCTCCCACTTGGGCGTGCCGGCCTATCGCCACCTCACCATCCGGGAGGTGTTTGCTTCATTGTTAATCACATGCCGCCGTGCCTCTCTTCCACAACCTCCCCCACGGGCCGGTCCTGTTTTTGTGGCAGATGCGTTTTACATACCCACTACCGGTATGGTCACGGTACCCTCTCTTGCCCTTCACTTTCCCTCAGTTGCTCCACCTCCTGTGAGCACCTTTATCAACAGGTATGGCCCCCCGGCTGTCACCCTACTAATATGCTGCCAGCGTTAGGGGGTGTCTAGCGCGCCCGGCTCGCTCAATCCTGGTTTTGTGTTGTCTTTTGGCTTTAAGTGTGTTGCCTTAAGTCATTTGTGTCACAACTAGCTCTACTGTGAATTTGCTCTGCCTTTTTGCGACTGTCGCACTTTTTTAATTTGTCTTGCCCTTATCTTGCCCCCCTGGGCCATTCTGCTTTTTAAAACGCTGCAAACCTCTCTCTACAGGTTGTAGCACTCGTACCATTAGGCCAAGTGGCCGTGACAGATGTGGTGAACTCCATATACCTCATAGGGTGAGTCACGCATTCAAGTGTGCGACACATTGTTCTAATATAGAAATGTGATGATATTGTTCTAATGCATGGAGGATCTAATTGTGTACTCATGATATGAATATGTGCATACCTTTGTGACATGTCTCCATTTGTCTCCATTTTAAGGTATACGTCGAACTTACTGAACAGTGAAAAACTATCCTGGTTCAGTATTGTTTTACTTATTGTTTCACTTATTTCTCTATCCACATTATTACACGCACTTTCCACTTTTTTATGCAGTAGCTACATCACCGACCCTGAAGAAAGCCGTGACACTAACCAAGGTCTATCAGGCTGAAACATGTTGGTCTTGAAAGAGCACAGGGGCCTTGAATCCTGGCACCTGTACTACGAGCGATATTTTGGTTTTAATCCTGACACTGGGCAGCTGAATTAAAAATTAACGTCATAGCTGACCCCATAGCCAGTTTTAATCATTTTTTACTCACGCACAATATAGCACTGCACTCTTTTCAGTACACACTGAGCCATCATGGGGTTTTAGTATACCCACCTTCCATTTGAAAAACATCCCTGAGCTCCTCCCTCGCAGCGAGGGGGTTGTAGCCCACGTGAGTACTAGGGGGCATATTAGCAAGGGCTTTATCGCCACTTTAGCGGCACTTTTTACCGCTAAAGCGGCCATTTTTTTATTGCCCTATCAGCAAGCTGTCGCTAACAGGCGTTAGCGACAGCTTTCTGGCGATAGCGTCCGGTTTTCCCATCGCCTTGCATGCCAGCGATAATTATCGCTAATGACATGCAAGGTAGGCGTTCCCAACTAAAAGCGACTGAAAACAGTCGCTAACACAACTTCCCCCTATTAGCAACGCAGGCGAAGCGATAAAAAAAGTCGCGCTAAGCGCGAATATCGCTAGAATTTAACACCTGCTAAAAACATGACTTACCTGTTTGTTGAATGGGAGGTGGATTGTCAGGCTAAGTCTACCATGGCGTTAATGCGTGAATATCGCTGGATTTCCAGCGATATTCACGCATTTCGCCGCTATTGCTGGATATTTTATCGCATTGGAGATAAACGTTGCTAATAGCGTGTTATCTCTGCGATAATATCCAGCGATAGGCGGCGATGAAAAAGAACGCGCTAAGCGCGGTTTGCGATAATTTTCGCAAGTTGTTACTAATATCCCCCTAGGTTCTCACGTGAGCAGGTACCCCCATGATGAAGCATGACACCACTGGTGGGTCTTGTAAGAGCACAGGGGCCTTGAATCCTGGCACCTGTACTGCGAGCGATATTTTGGTTTTAATCCTGACACTGGGCAGCTGCATTAAAAAGTAACATCATAGCTGACCCCGTAGCCAGTTTTAATCATTTTTTATTCACTCACAATATAGAACTGCACTCTTTTCAGTACACAGT
This sequence comes from Calotriton arnoldi, assembly GCA_963921515.1. Classification (NCBI taxonomy): domain Eukaryota; kingdom Metazoa; phylum Chordata; class Amphibia; order Caudata; family Salamandridae; genus Calotriton; species Calotriton arnoldi. The sequence continues at coordinate 1,128,370 of CAWUFW010001167.1, forward strand.
GAACCATCATGGGGTTTTAGTATACCCACCATCCATCTGAAAAACATCCCTGAGCTCCTCCCTCGCAGCGTGGGGGTTGTAGACCACGTGAGGACTAGGTTCTCACGTGAGGAGGTACCCCCATGATGAAGCATGACACCACTGGTGTGTGAGGGGAACTGTCCTTAAAAAGGGAATCCCCAGTTTACACACTTAGATATCCTGATTCACACGCTAGACCTCCCTACGAACCCGGACCTGGGGCTTCTTTTGTGATGTGTTAATACGAATGGGGAGTTGGTTCCTGCTGGTCCATAAACCTCCTCTAGCCCCCCTTGTGTGATTAACACTTTTTAATCACCCAAAACTAAATACTTTCAAAATTGCGGAGGGTTGAGCACAGTTTTCCAGGCAAACACAGCTGCACCTTGCCCTTGAGACAACCTCCACTTGTAGTTTCTTTTTCTCTCCTCCCCACCCCTCTACTTTATTTTTCCCAAATCTCTCTTGATTTTCTATTCAGGTGTGATCACTCTAATATTCTTCCTTCTCTTCTCCTAGGCACCCTTGCAAATTCTCTGTTATCTCCCTGTTCAATGTCTTCTTTAATTTATAATAAAAAAACCCTGTCCCTCATTCCAGCTGTCCACCCCCTTCTCAAGTATCATTACATATCATGATGCTTTGCTTCTCCTACTTAACATCTGCCCTTTCACTTACTTCCCTTGTCTCTTCTTCCCTCTCCTCATTTACTCTCTGGCTTTGCCTATGATCCATAATTTCTGCCTCTCTCTGACCCTCCGTATTCTCTTTCATAGGTCTCTCATTCGTCACGTTTTGCCATTTCCAGTCATTTTTGTTTCTTTAATCTTTCCAGCATCTGACTAATCCCTTTTGATTTTCTCCCATTTATTGTCCACCGTTTATCTTTGATCTAGTTCCATCGCTTCTTTCTCACTTTTGACTTTCAAAATGTTTCCTCCTCATCTACCACTTTGCCTCTCTCCTCTTCTAACCTCTCAACTTATTGTTTTCCTCTGCTCCTTTACCCCCATACACTTTTCTCCATTTCCCTTAAACATCCACATCGGTTTCCTTCCTTTTGCCAAAATCTTTTATAAAGACGTGACGTTGAATATTAGATTACTACAAATTTAAATTTGCATTAAATGTGTGTTTACTTCATGCTACATTTTACCAACCAGTTGGTTTTGAGTCAGCAGATAATTTAGAATAAGAGTATATGTTTACAAAAGGAACAGTAGCCGGGCATATGTTTTTTTTCTTCTAAACATATGTAACAAATGGAATACATCACTGACTCGGCAATTGCAGTCTTTGAACTCATTTTGTCTCACTATCTACTGTCCCTGAATACCTTCCAGGGTGCTATGCACAGGTTCAAGCCAAGAGCAGAACACAATAAGAGTGGGACAAGGAGAGGTCCTCAGAACATTCACGTGATTTCTGTTGCTAGGAAACACCGTGTGTGTCCAAAACTACTGCATTTTTCAGCATATATTTTCACACTCTATGCTCCGCGAAAGAACATAAATAAAGAAAAAGTGTGATCATCTGTTGTGAGTCGTAGAAATCAGGCACCTGGCATCCGAAAGATATCACATTAACATGTTAGTTGTTATCATGATTTCTTTTTTCATATACCACTTGCGAGTCCGTGGTGCAGGACAACACAAAGTCACATACTAGATGCATGCACTTGTTCCATCCATGCAGTGAGAAGCAGGTGTATATTTCATGTTTCGTTGCATTCATACTGAGTCGGTGGCGTCCGATCCATCATGCAGGCGAATACTGTGTGCAATTAAAAATGAAGCTACCATGGGTAGGGGAAAGTTCACAACCCCAAAGGATTTAGATACCAGTACACAAAAGGCAGCAACGTGTTTGACAAGCATAATGTTATGATCATGTATAGATTAGCTCATTAGCATTTTTGCTAAAGTGTCTATTCAGCAAAGTATTTGCGATTCTGGGAACTAGTACTGCAGGAGCACTTTTTCATGTACTCTTACATCCATTTGTGAATTAGTCCCAAAACGCCAAATTCCCTATTAGTAAAAATGCAAAGATGGCACAGTCCTTCTATTTGTACTAATTGCATATACATATTCCCTAAATATTCCAATTTTAAATGTTTTGGGACCAATTCACAGAGGCATGTAATGGTACATAAAAGAGTGTTACTGGAGTACATCATCCAAAATGCTTTTGTGAATATTTCCCATTGGTCTAGGCCAAAACTTGTTCTCTGTATGACTTTTTCAACTCACACCTATCTGCACCGTTTTTAATATTTTTAAACCCATAAAAACAACTTCACTACATATTACAGCTTTTTTGTACACACTTTGTGTTACAGCTGTTTTTGTCCCCCTACCGCCGACCTCTCTGCTGATCATAGGCTCCTCTACCCACCCCCCTTTCCCTAGAGAGCCATACAAACTAAGATAGTCTGGCACAGGGGTCTTGTTCCCTTATTTAGATTAAAGTCACTTACGTGTCATATACTAGTTTTGGGGGCACAAAGTAGACATGAGCTATTGTTCCAAAACTGTGTTGACTGATTTCATTTTCCGTTGGGGTCCTTGAGTCCTAATCCAGCTGTGCAAACTGGGCCACGTACACTTCATCTGCACTTGACTCTCAGAGTAGCAGGTGCAAGCAGTTAGAGACTGCTCAGGGAGTTAGTGTGGGGAGAAAGAACGCAGCAGTCAAACAACAGGTACAATAAGGTATTGTCAAGCCAAGGGCTTATCTTTAGTTAAAAAGAAAGTTTTTGGCAATGGCATCCTCTGGTTCGATGCAGACAGGTGCTGATCCTCAGCATCTGTCAGGTCCTTCTACTTGGCAGTTGCTCCCTAGGCTACTTATATTCAGCACTTACAGCCTAGAGGCCGATGAAGACAGATGCACATATTCAGCAATTGCCGCCTTCAGGCCAATACAGGCGGGTGCTACTCTTACACATTTGTGGCCAACAGGCAAATGGGTGCTCATGGATCCACACTACATAAAGGCATCATGAACACTGTTTTTTTGGGCCTGCAGCAAGACTGCTGACAGTGCAATGATGTTCTGATGCTTAGCTTTTTAACACAGCTCATGACAGATATTGCACTGGGAGAACATGGAACCCCTCGGGACTCAGGTTAACAAAGGCTTCACTCCCTGAAGGCAGGCATCTACTTCTGGGTGTTTCACGTACCAAGATCATGCTGGGCATCTCCACCTGAACAGGCAGTCCTCTTGCATGGTAAGGACCTCTCCTTCTCTCTTGGAGCAGGGAGGCAGACAGGCCCCTATTTGCTAGACAGACTCTGAGCTTCTCCAGCAACTTGCAGACTTCAGGTGATGTCCACTCACCTCGGGGAGACTTGCTGTCATGCAGACACTAGCCCCCATCACATGGCAGTCCTTCGAGGACTCTGTGGAGCACTCCCTTACCTGGTATTGAAGAACTCAGTACGTGAAGCAAAGTAAAATAGTTTTGGTCCCACTTTTATGCACATTTCCCAGATGGGGATTGTAGATTTAGTGTCTCGGTTTCAGTAACATTGTGGGTGGTTTGCTTTCAAATGTCTCTCAGGCATAGCCTTTGGGCAAGTAGGTGCTATCAAAGCAGGCAGCAATAATGCTGGCTATAAGCAGGAGTATTGAAAACAAGACCACAATGAGGTGTGATTCCACTGCAGTGGGCTGTCATAAGCCTTCCTGAAGCAGTAATCAGGGACAGACAAAAGGATATGCCCAGACGTGGGTCCCTAGCTGACTGTGCCACTGGAACCAAGATTCAGCCAATCGATGAGCCCCAATCAGGGTGAAACTGGTCTTGGTCTTTGTGTTCCAGTTCAGCGAGGACCTAGTCTGGCAGCTCAGGTTTAATTGTTTCTATTGGAGTAGGGCCACGACTAATTTGCGTATGGCTGGGTCCAAACTGAGGTGAAATGGTGGGCAAAAGAACAATGGATTGGAATGCTACCCCAAATGATTGCAAGCAGTTAGATTTGATGCAAGCATTCTTCCCATCACCTAATGTAACTTTTATATATATATTTTTTTGTAGAGTTTTATATAGCGCGAACTTGACCCGAATCGGGTATCAGAGCACTTTACATAGAACCAGTTACGTCACATTAGGACACACATTCATTTTTGTTAGGCACGGGGAGATTAAGTGATTTGCCAAGAATCACAGGATGTTCAGCGTCTTTGCCGAGACTCGAACCCAGTTCCCCAGATTCGAGGTCGGACGACCTAACCGTTAGGCCAACTCCTCGCCCCATATTATTACTCCCCCATATTATTCTGGTGATGTCACTGCCTTTATCATCGTGGAGTAAGAAGTGGTCAACCCCGACACAAAGGTTATGGATGATGTAGCAGAAGAGGTGGGCTTCATTGCTTCATTATTTGTGCCTCATTTACACCTACTGCTTTAGGGAAGTTGATACAGCCTTCTTTACAGGCAGCAGTGCCGTCCTTTCAATTACAGGTTTGTTTTTTAAATGTGCCATTAGACAATTGATTCCCCAATGGAATACGCATTTTACCTGGAAGGAGTGGGGACCCCAGCACATTCAGCAGTAGGTTATCTCCAAAATAGACTCACTTAACTTTGACTGAGACCTGCAATGCAAAGACATTCTCCTTAGAAGGAAAAGGATGGCAGCAGCATTTGTTGCTGCCTCTTCTTATTCCTACGATGGCCTGTGATGCTGAAGCAAATCACCCCTTGTCCTGAGGGAAGAAGTGGCAATGACTAACAGGTGCACTATAAGGATCCAAGTCAGTTATCTGCACCACCTCGTTGCCATTTGTAATAAGTGCTGAGACAACATGCTTGTCTTACTGTAGATTGGGAATATCGAATCCCGAATACTGACGCAAGAGAATATCATTACAACAATCTCAAGGGACATACAGTCAATTTTTATGATTGGGCCATAACCCTAAACTAATATGAACTGTTTGATTGTATTTTGATCCCAGCTGAGGATATCTTATACATTTTTGCTGATTGTCATTTGTCAGTGGTTTAGCGTTTTTAATGGCTTGCTATTTTTCAAATACCCTTTGACTTGGCTCTTTGGGCCCCACTCATAAAAATATAGAAACACATTGGCAAAGGGGAAAATCCCTGCCAAAAATGTGCAGCCACAATTTTGTTGCCACAGGTCCCAATTTCCAAGTGGGAAAAGAGTCTTTTGGGAACACTGAGCAATTCGAAACCAGCCCTCTGTGCTGTGCACCCCCGGCACAGTTATACATTGGCTCCCGTGATCCAGCGAGAAAGGTGATGGAGAGCTTTTGATGTCAGATGTGCCTTGCCCCGTGAGCCACATCCCCCTTACTATCTGTATTCGCAGGTACAGCCTTTAAAAAGCCGATCCCTAGCATGAATGACCATCCTTTAGGGGAAGGGATGTAAATCTGCACCCTAGTTACAATCAGTAGTTCAATACGGGTCTGCAATACAGGCAGGGATATTTTTGCCCCTTATCTGCATTGTGTTTTCTGATGCAGCAGCCCTAAAGCTGGCTAGGTGCACATTCCAATGCATCTGTTCCTGAGTGAGGGGTAAGAAGGAATTTCACCTGTCATGGCACTGGCATATCATATTTTAACTAGTATTTTAATTCAAATTAATGAAACTCATAATATGTACAAAGTTAAAATGGCACCTATCCATGCTTCTAAATTGCTGACTCAGCTTTGATATAGTACAGCAGACCGATTCTTCATAGGAAGGAAGTACCTGAGCCATTTTGAAAATGGAAGGAATGCCAAAGGAGAGCGTCATGTCAGCTTAGCTAGAAATGTCTGAATTTTTCTAGCCTTTCTCCTTTCTTACCTTGCCAGGACAGTAGTTTAGTAGTATTTCCAAAAGATTCGGCATTCCATATGGCATTCATGTAAAGCAGGACCAGCAACAATGGAAAGAAACATTTTCAGCCAGAAAAGTATATGAGACACAAGGAAAAGACTTATATGACCTTGAAGGGATGTGGTGTTTTCCAACAAAATGAAAGTTTATCTGACCAAGATCAAAACAGTAGTTAAGTGCTGGGAAACCACAAATCTCGATATGGTGAACTAGAAACATGGGGACCGATGATATTCTAAGCCACACTAAGTACCCCACAGGTAATGAGATAACGAAAAATAAATGAACCCAGGTTGAGAATGGGAAGATGGTTACTGAAGAATCCTAGTTATTACCCACCTGGTTGTGGGAAAGGAAAGAATTCCTTCTGTTTTAATTACCCTCATACACCCTAGTGGTGTCATACTTCATCATCGGGTCACCCTGACTCCTAAAGGTCAAGGTGGGCTTGACCATATTTCAGGGAGCTCTTAGAAGATGTGGCCAGGGGTCTTAAAGATTAAAAATCCTCAGGCAGTTCCCGGTATCCCTTTATTCTTGGAACCATCTGGGATATTAAAAGTTACAAGCACATAAAGGGTCAATAGGATATTTATGGTTCTATGACCCTAGTGCCGACATGTTTCAGCCCGACTATTGGCCCAATGTGGGTCCAGGGCTTTCTTCAGGGCAATAAGTATAGAAGTTCCCTCCCTGGTTGAAGCAGAGGATAACTATCACACTACTCCTACTTTGTGAAAAAGGGCAGTTAGCTGCTCTTTTGTGAAACAAAAGACAAACTTATCTTTAGTTTTGAGGACTTCAATCCTTCTTCTCCATCTGTAGGGAAAAAGGAGAGCAAAAAGAAGAGAAAACCATAACATAACAACATTGTTGTAATGACTGTTACTTCCCATGGGTGATGTGCTTCTGAAAAAACACCCCTACACATAACGGGTGATTGTAAGCCAACATTCTTTGTAAAGTGTCTTGTGCACACTTCGCTATCTCTTTTCACTGAATTGTAGTGTGTCAAATCGTGTTGTATATCGTGCAGTGGCGATGTACATCGCATTCTGAATTTATTCTGTATCGGTGTATTTGTGATTGTTCAAGAGACATCAACGTGACACTCACATCAAACCACCCAAAAGTAAAATCACACGCTCAAAGTGCATTCGTCATTTAACATACATACTTCTCTCCCTTACCCCGTTTTGGGAGAGGTAACACTTCACGGGGAATTGCAGTGGGAGGGGTAGCCCTCTAGTCATACACTGAGTATCGAGATGAATTGCCCGTGGCGAGTTGCGGCATGAGAAATGAGGGAGAAAGGGAGAAAGAAGGCAAACATGAGCCCTTACGAAACTCCATAATGGAAAAACTTGTCCCCCCCTCTCTGTAAGCGATGTGTCCCTCACTGGGCAGCATAAGGTACTTACATCGTCAAGGGTCCTGCCCCACGTCCCAACCTACTGCGTCCTGCGTCCCCGGGCTTCCGCATTGGTCTATATTTGCCGCCGGTATTTAAAGGAATCAGGAAGACGCTGTGAACCTCGTACCGGGGGAAGTGCCCACGGTCGAGTGGCGCGTCACGGGAAGTGAACCGGTACGGGTGCTGCGTAATGGGAACGTAGGGACTTGTAGTCCTATTCTGTGGTCCTTCGTGATAAAAAGTACCCTTTGAATGTTAAACATAAAAAAACATGTCGGCACTAGGGTCATAGGACCATAAATATCCCATTGACCCTTTATGTGCTTGTAACTTTTAATATCCCAGACGGTTCCAAGAATAAAGGGATACCGGGAACTGCCTGAGGATTTTTAATCTTTAAGACCCCCTGGCCACATCTTGTAAGAGCTCCCTGAAATAAGGTCGAGCCCACCCTGACCTTTAGGAGTCAGTGTGACCCGATGATGAAGAATGACACCACTAGGGTGTGTGAGGGTAATTAAAACAGAAGGAATTCTTTCCTTTACCACACCCGGTGGGTAATAACTAGGATGCTTCAGTAACCATCTTCCCATTCTCAACCAGGGTTCATTTATTTTTCGTTATCTCATTACCTGTGGGGTACTTAGTGTGACTTAGAGTTTACTCCGGGAGGACGTACTCCCACCAGAGATTTCCTCTCTGCCCTTGTGGCACATGAGGAGCATCCTTCTCTTAGTGTCTCAGGTTTTGCGTAGACCGATGATATTCACCATTTCTGAGTGGAAATATATTTTTACTATTCACCATTTCGTATTGTAGATTTAAAAAAAGTCGAGAGTTGAATCTTTGTGTAGATGTACATCTCCACCCTCACAAATCAGCCCGCTGAGCCTCCTAAAACATGATCTCCATCACTGTGGTGATGATCTCCCTATGGAGAAGTATAGGGAACATTTATAAAGATTATTAGTCTTCAAAAAGTATTATAAAAATGTTTGAAAAAACTTGGAAAATTAAATGTGCATTCAATATTTAATGAACGTAAATACATTGATGGTTTAATTAAAAAGTTGCATTTATTTTAAAATAATCGTACCGTCACTAACACTTTTATGTTTATTTAATGTTTAAATACGTAGTAATGTTTTAAAGGTTGTATGTTGGATAAAATTAAAATTTTTAATTAAAGTTGAATTTAATATTGCATTTATTACATATTAAAGTTGTACATACATATATATGTATATAGTTGTACATATATATATATGTACAACTTTATTATGTAATAAATGCAATAATAAATTAAACTGTCATTAAATTTTTTTATTGTATTCAATTATAAATATATGTTTATAATTTAAATGTTGAAATAATGTAATTAATCGTGTTTTTTGATTATTTAATTTCTCTGCCTCCATTGTTTTCTATCAGAGTGTGTTGTGTTGTAGCCATGTGTAGGTGGTGCTTGACTTACACCAAGGACGGGCTGGAGTACACTTGCCCCTGATTTTTTAAACTTTAGGGCTGCAATAACTTTAGAAGTTTGAGAATAGCATTGGCCTTACTCTTCTGTGAATGTGCATTTGTATCAGCATACCCTCCCCAAGTCCCTCTTTAAATTTCCCTAAACCCCATCCAATTAGTAATATGCATTCCCTTTTTCAAGCCTTTCCCACTTGTTCCTCCCATATTTATTTAAAAAATATGTACCCACGTTTGCAAACCTCTGCACCGATAAGATAGGATTGGCGGAGATGTCTGCACAAAGATTAGTGATTAGAGTTTTCTGTACCTGAACAGCACTGCTGTGGGACTGCTTTACTTACTACAAAAGGCAGTTTGTGAATTAGGCCCATGGTATATAAACGACATAATAGAGTGTTACCTCATCATGCCATCCTATTATTTGATAATATGATGGCTTTTAATACAATTATGAGAGCAAGTCAACCTGGTTACTTAAACGTAGTTCAAAATGATTTAATATGAATGCGAACTTGCCTTGTGCTTCATCATGCGTGAGACTGAAAATGCTGCTTGTGCAGTGGGCCAACATTTAGAGGAGGGTGGTAATGCAATAACATCATAAAACAGGTGGATAGCCCATTGCCCCCCCCCGCTGACCATGCCTCATTTAGGGTGTGCAGTGATATACTTTTTCTCTAGTGGAGAAACTGCTGTCACTGCCATCAGACAGTGTTGCAAACCCAGAACTTATGGGAGATATTAGTTATATTATTTATGAGGGTGCACCTCCGCTTTAAGTTTTGTTTTTGTGCTTGAAAACGTTAAGTGGCAAGAGATCCCCCACAACACCATGGACTGGTGCTGGTGGACTTAGTAATGCTATCTTTTATCGCCAAAATGGCTTTTGGCATTGATGGGTACTTTGTTTATCTTATTGTGAGCACATGAATTATTAACTGGGGTGGATGCTAGTCCACCACAGGTAATTAAGTCACTATCTTGTTAGGTCCAGATAAAAGTTTGGGTAATATTAACTTGAGCCCAACCCCTGGTAGCTATGGCACAAAACAGACAGGCTTAACTTAGAAAAATGCGTAAAACATTTACAAAACAGTTACAAAGTTAAATACACAACACAGTAAAACTTCCACTCCAATTTAGAACACTAGAGGAACATTTAATGAACAAAATGACACCAAAACAACAAAAATCCATCAAGTACAACTAAACTTATGAATTTCTAAAGTTTTAAGAAAATGTAGCACCAAAAAGGTCAAAGTGCCAATGGTAGTAAACGGTCACAGACGACCAGTATCTTGGCATGATTTCATGCTGACCTCGATGGAGTGGAAGTTGGATACACTAATCAGGTTCGACTCATCAGAGGTCTTATTTCTGGAAGTCAAAATTATTTATTGGCTGCAGCGACCAAGAAGGTTCCATAGTGATGGATAGGTGTTGGATGAGTTCTTGGTGAAGCTGTTAGTTTTGGTGGGAAAAGCTCTGCGCTGGAAAATTTGAATGTCTCACCCAGGGAACTCCTCTTGTCACTTGGATACTTTTGGTGCTTTTGCCTGGTCAAGGTTTTTACCTTCGGACTTAAGGCCTAATTTAGAGTTTGGTGGACGGGTGACTCAGTCACAAATGTAACGGATATTCATTCTGCATTATTACAAGTGCCCTTATATCCCAAGGCACATGTAATAGGGGGGCCGGAGAACCTGTCTGCCAACTCTAAGTCGGATCCCTAGTCTGTTTTTCAGAGCTCAGAATCCCCCAACAGGCAAGACTGCAGTTTGTATCCAAAGAGGGCTCCATGAGGCCAGATATTTTCTCGGCCAAGTCCGGCTGATTCAGATTTGTTGTGGAGAAGTTCAGAGTGGTGCAATCCTGTTTCTTTATCCCAGCGGCAACACTTCTTGGGCGGATCGGCTTGCAGGTTTGTCCCAGTCCTCCAGAGGTCTTCAAGCCCACAACGTTTATAAGTTTCAGGGAGGTTAGAAGTAGTCCAGTTAAATGCAGCCAAAGGTCCAGGACCTCAAGAGGAGAATTTGAGTGTCAGGACTCACTCCAGGTCAGGTTCAGTCAGTATTTGTCATCTAGACTCTTCAGAAAAAGGCCTCTTGTAGCTCACTGTGGCCATGTAACTCACACAGGAGATCAGCCAACTAACTCTTGGAGGCCACCTCTTTGTCTTGCATACAAATGGGAACAGTTTCAGCTCTTTAGGTCTCCTCACAGGTCTCCAACAGCAGGTGTATTACTTCTTCTATTCTTCAAGAGGTACAATAGTGTTCTGCGAAGATGCCCAGGCATGCCACATTTATGCTTATCAGTGGCCTGTGGGTGGGGGCTGATTCCTGACCACTTTCTAGCCAATAAGGTAAAAAGTCCAAGGGGTAACCCTACCCACTTTTGCAGCAGTTCCTGTGTGCTCTACTGAAAACAATCCCACAGTGCCCCTCTCCCGCTAAAGCCAAAATAGAGAGACCTTTCTCTCCATGTGCAGAGACTATGGGCATCATTATGATGTCGATGGGACCACCACTGACACACAGTCCTTAGGGCTGGCCATTGCATTACGATGCAGGAGGTCTGACCCTTGACTGTCGGGGGATGATCCCGTTGGGCTGGCGGTCTGAGAGTGATCCCTACAATAGATGTGGTGCCTCTTCAGGCACCTCCGTAGGGATTACGATGTCCCTTTCTGACAGCCTTTTCATGGTGGTCCAACCGCCACCCAAAGACTGTTGGAAAGGGATTTTGGGGGCCCCAATCAGGGCCCCCATGCCCTGTGGGCCACTGGAATGTGGGCCTGGGGGCAAATGTAGTGCCCCCAGGCACATTCATGCACTGTGTCTCAGGCATCACATGGTGCCTGGGAAACGGTGCATGAATGTGCACAAAGTGCTCAATAACACTGCGGCTTGTGCTGCCGCCCTTTTCCAGTGTTACTGAGCACTTTTCCAACCTCTGTGCTGGAGGTCCCATTGAAATTCGGTAGGTGGGACCTCTGACTTCTTGTTAGGAGGTTTCCATTCCCGCTGCGATGGCGGTTGGTTGTCTGACCGACCGCCATTGTAATAGGCCTCTACGTGTCCACCCTGAGGTGTGACCATGTTAATGAGCAGTCCCCTCTTCCTATTCGACCTATTGGAGTGTAGATTTATAAAATAAGAGTTGAGCTAAATCTTTGTGTAGCTGTACATGTCTCCCCCCTCACAAATCAGTGCTTGGAGCATCCTTAAACATGATCTCCATCACTATAGCGAAGATCTCCCTATGGGAATGTATTGGGAACACATTTAAAGATTATTATTCTTACAAAGTATTATAAAGATATGGTTAGTGTAATATACATATTAATTAATTTAACATGTATATTAATAACCTAGACCTCATAAAATAAAAAGTTACAGCATACTAACTATGTAATATATTGATAATTTAATTTAAAAATGTTGAATTTATTTTAAAACAATCACATCTTCACTAAATTTGTTATTCTTTTTTAATGTTTAAATATGTAGTTATGTTTTACAGTTAGTATACTGAATACAATTTAATAATTTAAATTTTATTTAAAAATATATATATACATATATATATATATTATCTACTGGCGGTCGCCAGTAGATAGTTATAGTTAGGACCTATTTTCCATAGGAAATCCCCGACATTCTATTTGAAATAACTCTTGCGTCGGTTGACGAATCTTCGCGAAATTTTCAAACTTTATGGCCCGCTCCGGTCCGCTCCTACCCTGAAAGTCTCAGGGTGATTCGTCAAGCGGGGGCCGAGAAAAAGGGGGTCCCAAAACGTGTTTTCCCCATTCATTTTCCCATAGGAAACTTTAGACACGGCTACAGCCCGAACAAAGAGGTAGCTCTTGGTTCAGAAAGAACCCTTTTGTTAAATGGTGTAAATCCGTTCAGTAGTTCCTGAGAAAATCAAAAGTTAAGTCACATATATATCTATGGCCGAGTAGGGTCCGCGTACCACTCCCGACCACGAGCTGCATGCTAATTGGCTGTCAAGTGGCTGTCAACACTCCAAATCAGGAAGTGTTGGCAGCCATTTTGTCCCTCGGTAGAACTGAGGGACAGAAACAAGTGCGCAAAGCGCAAAAGGGGGCAGGGTAGAAACACCCTGACCCCCTAGGTCTGCTCAGGGGATCCCACAAGGACCCCTGGGCAGAAAAAGCATTTTTTTTTTTTAAATCGGCAGGATGCGCTCAGGGTGCGCGGATCCTGCCTATTAGAAAAAAAAATGAGAAGAAAAAAGTGTGCAAAACGCACAAAGGGGGCAGGGTAGAAACACCCTGACCCCCTAGGTCTGCTCAGGGGGTCCCACAAGGACCCCCTGGGCAGAAAAAAGCATTTAAAAAAAAAAAATCGGCGGGATGCACTCAGGGTGCGCGAATCCCGCCGAGAAAAAAAAAAATCGAAGCGCGGTCTCCTGCGCTTCAATGCAAATTTGCCCCCGGGTGGCCCAAGTCCCGGGGGCATGCGGGGGATGGGTTTATTGTTTATATGGGGGCCTCTAAGGCCCCCAAGCCCCGGGGACCGCCACCCCCGGGGCTTAATAAAAATGGTGCGGGAGGGCTCTCCTGCCCTCCCGCAGCCCCGGGGACCGCCACCCCCGGGGCTTCTTTTTAAATTTTAAATAATGTGTGGGGGCTCCAGCCCCCACATGCCCCGGGGACCACCACCTCCCCGGGGCACATAGAAAATAAATGTGGGGGTCCGTTACGGACCCCCAGAGCCCCGGGACCACCACCTCCCGGAGCTGTGCAATTCAAGGGAGGGGGCCGCGCGGCCCCTCCTGGAGCCCTTGATGGCCCTGGGGACCGCCACCCCCAGGGCCGGCTCCTGCAGTGTCCCGGGTGCCTACCCCCGGGACACTGTAGTTTGCTATGACAGGACGGGAGCCTTGCGGCTCCCGTCCTGTCATAGCAAACTTGGTTTGCATTTTGAAAGAGAGAGCAGGAAACCTGCTCTCTCTTTCAAAATGCAACTCAATAGCTTTTCCACATGGGGAGCAGCATGTTAGCTGCTCCCCATGTGGAAAGCAATGCCGGCTCGCGCAGGAGGCGGGGAGCCGGCTGGGACTGTGGGGGATTGGGGACCCCCCACAGTCCCCAACCAGAGGCCAGGCCCCGGGGATGGGGTCCCGGGGCCATAAGTGGCCAGGAGGGGGGCCACGCAGCCCCCTCCTCAAATAAAAAAAATGTTTAAAAAAAAGGGCAAGGCTGGCCCCGGGGGATGGGTCCCCGGGGCCTTAAATGGCCTGAGGAGGGGGGCCACGCAGCCCCCCTCCAAAATAATAAATCGAGGGCATGCCCTGGGGGATGGGGTCCCGGGGCCAATACAGGCCCAGGGAAGGGAGCCACGCGGCCCCCTTCCCGTTTTTTTTTTTTTTTTAAATGCACAGGCCCCGGGGATGGGGTCCCCGGGGCCAAAGTGGCCAAGGAAGGGGGCCACGCAGCCCCCTCCCATTAAATTTTTTTTAAAAACGACCGGCATCGTGCCGGAGGCCCCGCCCCCCTCACTGCAGTACTCTGCAAACGCGCCCCCTGGCGCGTTTTAAGAAGGGGAAGTAATTCCCCTTGAATACTGGGGGTCATTTGAGATGTCATCAGTGATGTCATCAGTGATGTCACTGACCATGTCATGAGTGATGTAATATGTGACGTCATCAGCAGTGCATTGCGGGGGCGCGAGTTATAGTTAGCTGAACTAACTATAACGGGGAATTTCATGGGTTTTGTACGAGTGCAATGTCCAACTAACTATAACTGTCCCTAAAACCTATGGTTTTTTCAGTGAATTTCAAAGGTTTTTTAAATGCAAATTTCTAACTATAACGTGTCTGAAACCTATGGTTTTTTCAGTGAATATATATATATATATATATATATATAAATATATATATATATATATATATATATCCTTTTTTTCAGCTCTGGGGGCAGCTCTCCTCACACTGGGTTTGGTGGTGTCTACCTGACAGAGTGGACTTCAGGTAGGGAAAGGTAACTTTGTAAAATTATTTTTCCTTAATATTTATTACAAACCTGAATTCACCATTAAGTCGGGCTTTTAATAACTATTAAAAATAGCCTTTGAAATATTTTTTTAGGCGACCCCTAACAAGCCATACACAAATGAATATTTAATATTACATCCCAGTCTTTACTACAGTACAAATAGCTATTGGGACTAGTCACTGGAAGTACCCGTTAACTTTACATCTCTACAAGTCCTGCTTTTAACTATTGTGTATCCTGCCTTATGGATTACAAAGCCTATATAGGGTTGAATTTTTAATATTTAGAAGGTAGTGTTCTTCCTGTGAAAAGGGTTTATTTTGACAGGCTGGCTTGTAGTTGTAAATGCAACAGCTGGACTACAATGGTAGGCCTGGAGTCAGATGGCACAGTAGTGCTGTAGTCCATAGGTGACATTTAACTTTCCATGCCACATACATGCACCATGTACAATGGCATTATACTAAAGTATGCCAATTAGGGTTTTAGCAACATGTTTTTGGGGCCAGAGAACCTGTACTGGGGCCTGGTTAGCAGTGTCCTGATGCACGGAGTAAAAAAAAGCAGCGGCATCAGTCCACAAAAAATTAAGACGACCAGTCTTTTGTTACAAATTCCTCCGTAACTTAAAATATCCTTCTTAAAATATGCTTAATACATACAGTCAGGATGCTTATGCAATTCATTAAATAGAACATTATAATAGGTTTGTCTTTTCAAAACAGAAATAGAAACAAAACGCAGTATTTTAGCTTCAAAATGTATGTTACATGAGTTTATAACTGCACACCTCTACAGCAGTAGCTTCCTAATCCGAGATGCAGAGCAATGTTAGTTTAGAAGACCCATTTATAGTGTTTTCAGAGGTGTTGTCACATCTAACATCTGTTCTCTAACCGTGTAATTCTTGTTCAGTGGATATTCTCAGAATTGACAGTGTTATTGTATCTTCCGTATTTAACTTCTATTAGTTGCAAGTTGGGAAAAACAGCTCTGTTCAATGTGCCAGCATCAATTTATTTTGTGTTGATTTTATTAAGGCTGCCAAAAAGGCCACGGAAAGAGTATTTGTCGTCGATGCATCATAGATGAGTGAGATAATAATTGAATGACTGTGAAAAACGGCTTCTCATGCATTCCTGTCAGTCACGTCAAGGTGAACATCTGAGTGGCATGGAGGTGCCAATCAAAACAAAAATGAGCCAATGCAAGAACTGTAACAAGCCCTTGGCCATAGCACACATCCATATATGCGTAAAAACCCTTCATACTCGACAATATCACTGCCAATCCGCTGAGCGCCTCAGGGGTGCACGGCAGAGCATGTACATGCCTGTGCCAGGCTGACACCCAGCAGAGCGCATCCTGTGAAAAATCTGCCCTTTTAGCAGATTAAAAAACATATCCCCGTCCAAATGAAACACTTCCAAAGTTTTAAATTTGTTCACGGCTGAATTAGTCCCAATGCAAATCAATATTTCACTGCGCATATCATTAAATGTAATTGCCTATGCACACAACTTAGTGAAAATGCCATTCAAATTCAACAAATTGTCAGATTTCAATGTTGTATGAATGATCTCGTTTGACTGTGAAGTTGATGCCAGCGCTGGAAATGCAAAAAAAGCCCTGCAAGAACTTATTTTTTTTTACCAGCAGTAATACCAACTGTACCCGTGCTCTGCAATAACACACTTCTGCCGTTTCTAAGCATTCTACGTAATCGATGATACTACAGCCAAATGTAATAGTTATCAATTTACTGAGGGCTGAAAAATGGACGCCTTTGTTAATCTTTTCTGTATTTCATACAGTGGGGCAATTGAAAGCCTAAACCCCTAATCTGGCAAAGATTCCGAGACAGTGCGAGGTGGAGCTGTGAATTCACCCATCAGATCTCTTCACCCGTATGTCTCACCTTCAGGCTACAGGGAAACACAGAGCCTCATTTATGAGGAATTGGCATATTGCAGTGCCACAAGTTTTCTTGCAGGGCTGTCCTACGCCAATGTGAAAGGGCAGGAATTTCCATTCCTATCCTTTCCCCCTGCGCTAGCGCACAATATGCTGCCTTGCGCCAATGTAGGCACCCTTGCACCAAGCCTCTGTTGCAGGCAGGATTCTTGTTTTGCGGGCAGGGAGGGGTACATTCTTGGGCAAAAACAATCTAGAGAGGTGTTTTCTGCTTTCTCTGTGTGCTGCAGCACACATGGAAAGAGGAAAAAACAAGGAGAAATAAAAATAATTCTCAATACATCTGCTCTGGGGAGGCGTACGTTTTTGGCGCTGTCTCAGGTTTACATGATTAAGTAAATCTAGGGCATCGACAAAATCCATTGGTGTTGCATGGGGAAACCCACCGCAACACCCATGGAACGCTTCCTTGGCGCAGACTAAGGTAGCGCAGCGTCTTGCACTGCTTTTCCTTACTCCATATCTATGAGGCAATGCAAAGTCATGCAGAGTGGCTTTGGGTGGCCTCCTAGATATGAATGAGAGGCTTGCACCTCTGGAAAGTCAAAAAAGTCACGCTCTGGATGCGCAAGCCTCTTATAAATAAGCCCCACAGTAGCTGCTGCTGGGCCGCTGCACCATTTCCTTCCCTGATGCAGGAAATCTTGGTATAGGAGAAAAAGATGTGTGTTGCGCCCACATAATGTAGAAGGCAAGCTCATTCCAAGAGGTGCTTCACAGCTGGACGGGGGACCAAGAACATCCCTGCTATAATTAGAACCTTTTTTTTTGCCTACCGTTTTATAGTTTAAGATGCACCTACCTCACGCTGCCTAAAACGTGATTTTTTTTCAGTGTGTGTGAAGTTGGGAGGCCCTGGACTTTGGAAACTCGTGCACTGCTAAATATATTTGTTTTGCAACTAAGGCATGAGGAGTTCCTTTAATTATAAAGAAAAAGGAAATGGAAAAAGATAGTTCATGAGCTGTTACTATGAATTTGAAGCATGGCATAATGTGTAGCTCTCCTCACTCTCAAAGCGTGAACGATAAATCCAAGATTTGGTCAAAATACAATTACCGCAGTTGCTGTTGTTGCTGCTGCTGCTGCTTAAAAGGTCTAACCCTATTTATTTTTTTACAAACGTCATTCAAGGATCTTATGTTTTGTTAAAAACTTTATTACAGATGTAAAATGATTCTTAAGCTAAATAACGTCTATACATCCTCCTGTTAGATAGTACAATTTCTCCTTATTAGCACTGATTCAAAAATGGTCATGGAAAATGAACAGAAGAAAAAAATGTAGGCTGAAAGCTGGCAAACTCTCACAAAAATAGCATTGGCTACATTTTTGCAATAGTGTAAATTTTATGTAATGTGGCCCTACATTCATCACCGTGTAGAGTTTTAAGTCCTGTGCTGGGCACGGATAGAACATGTAAAATACCACCTTAACGCTCACGGTTCGACAAAAAATAGCCCGGAAAGGCAAAAAAGGTGCCCCCAGTAGCAAAGCAGATATTTAAAAAAAATGGCCTAAATTTGCAAATCAGACCTTGAACTTGTAGAGACACGCTCTATACGAAATTTTACAAGGTATGGGAAACTGCATGCATTTGTGTTTGCTGAATTGAATGCTTTTGGTAATGTCGGGGAGATCTACAGTAAAAACCGGCCCATCTGGCCATAAAACAGGCCCACATACTCCTAACAAATCGGCGCACAGACTAGTCTTTCATACCAGCCCGTCGTGCACTGCCTGATTGCCCTATAGGCCAGTCCGACCCTATTAACATCCTCAGAAGTTGGCAAAATGGCTCAGTGAATGAATAATTAATGTAATATGTAACAGACTAACATAGAAGGAAGGTGAGGGCGCAAAAGTATCTGTCAAGATAGAAGTGATGTAGGTAAGTGGTGCATGGGAGAGGCATGCTTTCATTTTTGTGATTTCAAGCCGAAATTGCTTAGTACCACCACAATTTAAAATCGGTTGTATTTTACTCTATTGTGTACCACTGCATTGAGGAAACAAACAATGGTGTCATAGACATCAAGCAGTTGTTGGTTGGGCCCATGAAGTAATATATAGCATCTACCAATGGAAATGAATGTTCACCATACATGTTTTTGGTTAGTTCAATTATCAGCTTGTGTGTAAAATTCTGATTTAGCTCAATACTGCTATTCAGATCGAGAGAGAGAGAGAGAGAGAGAGAGAGAGAGAGAGCATGTGCCAAATTTCTTCATTATAAGAGCAATATAGACATTCCCAACCTTGAATAATAGGATACTATCATGCCTTTCTTCCTTTAATAACTTTATTCGGACTCATAAGAGACATCCATAAAAGCATTTGCGCAAAAAATACATAAGTATTCAGTTCATACCGTTAGAAGAAGATATAAGCATAAGCAGAGATACATTATCCACACAGGCTAAAATTATTAAACAAATAATTACCAATTTTCAGTCAAAGTTAAAAATGTATAAAAAAAGTATTACAGTTATTAAAGTGTACTAGTGCAATGATGCCCTTCTTAAAGGTCTGGTTCTGATTAACAGTGAAAAATAGTTTGTGAGGATTAAAGTTCTGAAGACTAACTTGAGAATGTGAAAGCGTCTAAAAAGGTATTATTACAGCTTAGCGCTATTACAATAACAGAATTTACTTCGCCACTGTATTGAATTCTCTTTGATTTTAGATAGAAAAGACAATAAGTTCCTCTAACTATACTTCTGACCCAAGTAAAGATTGAATAGTTCACACACAGGAGAACCAGAGGGTTTTCGAAAGTTATCAACCTGATCTGTTTGAGGGAGTTGCTCTTGCATGTTTCTAAGAGAAACAACTGTCCATTCGATATGTAGTCTTGCATTGTCGGGGTAGCAAGAAGCTAATGGCTGTCCCAATACCTCATGCATCATCATACATGTCTCTGTCTAAGGACTGCTGTAAACTTCAGTCTCAGGAGGGCAGCTCCACGTAGATGAACAGGCTTCTTTGGTAGGATCTAGACCCATGTCACATCCAGGGCCATCAGGAGAATGGTGACTCTGGTCCCGAAGCAGCATGTTGGAAGGTAAACATTTTGACAGAACTGACTACAGCTCACTCCAAAACGTAAGCACGTATTCAGTAATACTTTAGTTCAGCAGGTAGGGACGACATGTCCCTTCTTCGGATACAGAAAGATATAGGTCTTTTAGAGGGTAAACCGGTTAGTCCGTATTGGTAGTAGCTAGTCAATCCCCAGGTTTTTCACTCTCAGTTTTGCTCTAAAGGGATCCACCCTCAATCTAAATTGGGGGATCCCTGACTCAGCTGCACACAGCTCAGTCCTTGCTCTCAACTCAAACCCTGGCCCCTCAGTTCAGATCAATGCATTATGAAGGGAATATCCTCAAAGGAACAAACATTTAGGCCCGGATTCTCAAAGGTAAACCTAGAGGAAAGTCGAACTTTACGACTTTTGGTATTCGCAAAGGCAGTCGCGGTCGGTGTAGGTGTGCCGGCCGGGCGGTGACGTGGAGCGGGGAGGGCGCGGTGGGGGTAGCAAAGTATGGATTACGGACCGATACAGGTAAGTAAACATTTAAATCAATAAAACGAATTTCGTTGGGCGCACTGCATCGCCAAATGCGATGCAGTGCGCGCAACGAAATTCGTTTTATTGATTTAAATGTTTACTTACCTGTATCGGTCCGTAATCCATACTTTGCTACCCCCCACCGCGCCCCTCCCCCGCTCCACGTCACCGCCCGGCCGGCACACCTACACCGACCGCGACTGCGCAAAGGGCATTTACTACTCGTCATAAATGCCTTTTGTGAATACCAAAAGTCGTAAAGTTCGCCTTTCGATATTCACAAAGGACATTTACGAGTAGTAAGCGCCCTTTGTGAATACTGAAAGTCGTAAAGTTCGACTTTTTTTTCAGATTACCTTTGTGAATCGGGGCTTTAGTCGGGACCTCCTGCTGAGGGTGGATTCATTGGCTCTGTTGAAACATCTTATCCTAACAGGGAAGGTGGTATCTCTACTTGAAAATCCCAAGTGACGTCCACCCTTACGTCATGGACATGGTGTGGCAGCTGGCATGCAGAAAAAACAAGTGTGTGAAAGGGGTGTGATGACAGATAGAAACGTGTATACCTTTGTTGAATTCCCTTCGGAAGACCTCAAGCTAGAATATGTGTTATTTAAAAATTTGTATAACAGTAATAGATCATTTACATTTAACTTCACCTCTGGCCATTACAGCCCAGTTTTTCTATATGCTATGATGTTACTGTTAGTAGTAATGTCTTATCACATGTTACTTATTTAAAAATACCTTGTATTTTTAAATAGCTGGAATACATCTGAAAAAAGGACTGACAGAAGAAACATAAGTCTCAAATCATTGCTAGGTTTTACAAATAAGTGAGAAAAAACGCGCGGGGGTTTGCATCTAGAGTCACCACAGTGCCAGTTATGGCAAATTGGAAATAGAAATGTCTGCCTTTTTAAACTGAGCGCACCACATTTTCGAGTTTGTTGTGAAGAACACAGCCACAACATCGTTCACAATACCAGATATTCTGAGCTAAAAAAGGTGGTCAGAAAATAGAAAAAAAGACGGATTTCATTATAAAGAAATAATATTTTTAGCAAGGAGTCTGATAGAAGACGAAATATGGAGGATATACAAAAAGAGGAATGTATAGTGGGAGGGTTGTTATTAAAAAAACTACTGAACAAAAAGAGAAGAGGATTTATACCGAGATGATACACAGGGTGGAGCAGTGTGGATACATGAACTGAATGAATTTGAGAAAGAGACTATGAACGACATATAAAGCCAGCTCAGGAACAACAAGAAGGAAGGAGAAAAACCATGAACATATTTAAATACACAATAAAAAATGCAAATACGAAGATGAAATAAATAACCTGAAATATGTGAGAATAGTAAAGGTTACACAAAAATCCCAATGAAATTATAGACACAAGTATAAAGGGGAAAAGCATTAGAACCAAGAAGTTGGCAAATAAAGTAATCAGGACGGAGTAGAATCAAAGGTGAAATTAAAATATTACTATCAATAAAGGTGGCAAAACTGGTGACTAGCAAGCATATTTTATGCACATTGGGGAGCTGAAAATGGCAGATACATGACCTCGGTTAAAATGGGGTTAGAGAAGAAAATGAAAGAGTCAAAAATGACTCCATTTGTTTTTAGAAGACGATGAAATATGAGGATGATAGAGAGGGAAATAAATTCACAAGGTAGGTAAATCAGAGTTTGGATGAGAGGAGGGGCCGTGGCTTCAGTGCCAACGAAAATGGCCGCCTTTGCGCGGAGCTCCGTGGCAGTGTGAGGGGACAGGTCTCAACCGGGTGGTGTTTCCCGTTATCTGGACCCTACAACCGCATGCAAGCAATAATGAATCCCAGCGGTGAACTTTGAGTTGCCTGCCAGAGTCCGGGGTGAGAGCTACCGGCACTTTATGTTTTCTGTTCGGCCGCGCTCCGTTACTTGTGGCCACCATTTTGTTTTTATAACTTGTGCCGCCCGGACTTTCTCCTCATTTTCGCTTCAATTCTCCTCATGGCGCTTGATTATCTCAAGCGTTTCTTTCATTATTCACTGCTCCACATGCCTTCTGGTGACTGCTAACTTTGAAAATAATTTTTTCCACAATGTAATTTTCATCTATTTTACTCCTCATACGTTCCATAAAGCGTACATCATTTTTTGAAAGAAGTTTGTTACAGAAGTACCTTCTTTTGTCTCCTGACGTCTCAAGGCAGTGTGGACTATTTCATCTCATTTATGTCGCAAAGGAACTTCTGTTGGCTTATATTATGTGGCAAAAGCGCGCTCTACTCATGGTAGTTGTTAGACCCGGGATCCTTGGTTGGCTGAGGTAGGTACCTTAGGCCAAGTAGGGACCCACGTTCCAACATCAGGGAAAGGAAGGTCACCTTCTTAGATAGCCCCGCTCACCCCCTCGGTAGCTTGGCACGAGCAGCCAGGCTTATCTTCAAGGCAAATGTGTAAAGTATTTGCAACCACGCTCACAATAACCCCATGATGACACCACAAATAGACTCCACACGAGTTTTATAAAAAACGAGTATAAACTTTATGTAAAAAGATATACGATAAGACCACACAATATAAAACCAACATATGAGGTTGTGTAATATTTCTCCTGGCCGGTAGTTAGGCCAGCCAGCCCTTGTAAGTTCTGGCGATATCAATGTGCACTTCTAAACATTCTCCTGTACTCCTAATATCATGTCATACAGTCGTAATGCTAGAATCAAGCACTTTTGCAATGTAAAAATACTGTAATGCGTAACGTAGCAATCAGACACTTTTCAATGAAAAGAATGCAATGCGTAACGCAACAATCAGGCACTTGGCAAGGTAAAGTAATGCAATGCGTAATACAACCACCAGATATGTTGTTATGCAAAAATAAGGCAATGCGTAATACACTAATCAGGTAATTCAGTATGCAGGAATAATGCAATGCGCAATACGCTAATCAGGTAGTTCGTTATGCAGAAACAAGGCAATGCGTCATACGACAATTAAATAGTTCATCATGCAGATAAAATGCCATGCGTCATACACTAATCAGGTAGTTTGTTATGCAGGAATAATGCAATGCGTGATACTCTAATCAGGTACTCCGTTATTCAGAAATGTTGCAATGTGTAAAACGACAGTCAGGTACTCCGTTCTTCAGAAATTGAATAATGCGTAATACACTCAGGCCCGATCACCGGGCCTTAGGCGGTCTCTCCGCCTCTCCTTCTGACTTGCAGTCAGCCTCTCACAGTTGCCCCCAACACGGTACTGTGTAATCCAAAAAGTGCAGCTTTGCACTCCGGCCCCGGTACCGCCACTCCCTTGGCAATACGGGCCGCGATACGAGCCGAAGCAGAGGCTCGCGCTGCCAACACGAGAGAGAGGCCGAGAGCGTCTCCCTCCGAGCCCGCGCCCCGCCCCAGGAGTCGACACACGTTACCTGGGGGTGCGAACCCACTCTCCTCTCCTCGTCCAGCGGCTGGGCCTCTAATGCAGCTTTGTGAAGGTGCACAGACATAATATCGAGTTTTTAACATCAACATACATTAATATCGAGTTTTAAATATCGTGGGGACAGAATATTGACATAAAGAATATCGACGACCAGAATATCGACCTGAAGGTAAGAAATATCGTTTTTGTTAATATCGAAGTTAGTAATATCGATAGCAAAAATATTGATGTTAATAATATCGATGTTTATATTAGTGTTATGTATTTTAGTATGTATTTTATATGTATGTGTGCTATTTTTTTGTTAAGTATTGTACTGTTTTTATTAATATATGTATAAATTTTGTAGAAGTTAGTAATTTTTTTTAAAGTAAATTATGCGTTTTAGTACCGTAGCGGGTTGTGGGTTTATAGGGGAATAGGGTGGGAAGTAATTTAATTATAGTAAATTAAATAATAATTTTTAGGAATTATTAATTATTTTTAATTAAATTTTGTGTTTTAGTTCTGTAGTGGGTTGTGGGTTTATAGGGGAATAGGGTGGGAAGTAATTTTAAGTCATTATACATTTTTATTTATTGGTATTGATAATTAATTTATTGGTAATTAATTATTAATTGGTAATTAATTGTTATCAATTGATTAATTGATAATTATATTAATTGTATTAATTTATTATTGGAGCGGGTTGTGGGTTTATAGGGGAATAGGGTGGGAAGTAATTTAATTGTAATTAAGTAATTATTATTTTTATTTTTGGGTATTGATAATTAATGTATTGTTAATTAATTATTAATTGGTAATTAATTTTTATTAATTATTATTAATTGGCAGTGATAAATAATTTATTGATAATTAATTATTAATTGGTAAATAATTGTTAATAATTATTATTTATTGGTTTTGATAAATAATTTATTGATACTTAATCATTAATTGGTAATTCATTTTTATTAATTTATTAATTGATAATTAAATTAATTGTGTGAAATTTTATGCGGAGTGGGTTGTGTGTTTATTGGGGAATAGGGTGCAAAGTAATTTAATGTTATTAAAGTAATTATAATTTTGATTTAGTGGTATTTTTAATTAATTTATTGTTAATTTATTAATAAATCATTATTTAATTACAAAAATTATTTAATTTATAAGTATGTTATTTTTAACCCCTACGCTATCCAACGCTTTCCCTACTGTTGCACTCTTTGGAGTGGGAATAGTAATTTTTACCCCTACGCTATCCAACACTTTCCCTACTGTTGCACTCTCTGGAGGGGGAATAGCAATTTTTACCCCTACGCTATGCAACACTTTCCCTACTGTTGCACTCTCTGTAGTTGGAATAGTAATTTTTACCCCTACGCTATACTTAACATGATGTAGATAGGATGTCGATATTCTTGACTTCGATATTTTTGCGTCGATATTTTGCTACCTCGATATTCGGTCCGTCAATATTTTGTCAGTGATCCCTTTGTGAAATGGCAACGGCGGCTCGGGCCAGCAACTCAGCTCCTCCGGGACTGCCGGTCCGGGCCGCTTCAGTTACGAAGATCTCAGGCTGCCGCAAAGCACATGCACACAGCGTCGCTGAGTCTTCCTTACGCTTCGGGTGCACGATCACTGGGCACTCCACACACAGGTCTCAGGCTGCATGAAGATCACGCGCACAGCATCGCTGAGACTCACTTTACTCCGGTGCACGCGATAACAAGGTAAATCCTCACGAAGGTCTCACGGTGCACAACGCACCTGCACACAACGGCGTTGAGACTCACTTGGATTCCGGTGCACACGATAACAAGGTAAATCATCACGAAGGTCTCACGGTGCACAACGCACCCGCACACAACAGCGTTGAGACTCACTTGGATTCCATGCACACGATCACTGGACAATCCTCACAAAGGGGTTCAGGCTGCACCAAGCACACGCACACCACGTCGCTGATCCTTGCTTGGACTCCAGGTACCCCCGATCACAGGCCGATCCTCATGAAGGTCTCAGGTTGCACAAAGCACACGCACACAGCGTCGTTGAGACTCACTTGGACACCAGGCGCCCACGATCACAGGGCAGTTCTTACGAGGGTCTCAGACTGCAACAGGCACGCTCACATGGTGCCGCTGAGACTCTCCTGGAAACTTTTGTGTTCCTGTGTTTCCGAACAGGGAGCCAGCTCACCTCAGGCCCTTGGGGATAAGTTACTTCAGGACACAGCACACAGCAAAGTCCTTTAAGCAGGGGGACACAGCACACCGCAAAGTCCCTTTAGCCTTTCCTTGGTTAAAACAGCAAACTGCAGGCCAGCCCCAGAACACACAGCAAGGGTCAGTCCTATCCTTCATTCTATTCAGTTGTTTCTTCCTTGGCAAAGGTCCTCTTGACCACGAAGTAGCTCCAGTCTTGTTCACACTTGATCAAGCCATTCTCCAAAGTTCAGGGGCTTCAGCTCTCATAGTTATACCCCTCAATGGCTTTGAAGTCTTTGTGTTCAGGGGCACTGACCCCTGTTCAAACCAGTTCTGGGTGCCTCCTGCCAGTGACACCTTTATCCTTTGATTAGTGGGGGTCTGGATTCTCAATCACTCAGCAGGAGATGGGACAATTGTTTTATAGCAGCAACCCAGGCCTCTTCGCCTCTAGGGGCTTCTCCTCCTCCTACACCCCAGATGCAGGTCAGCCTGTGGCTGTCTCACCTCCTCCCCTGGGTTAAGACATTCCCCAGATCCTATCTCTTTCAAATCCAGACAGTCAATCCACAGCCAGGCAGAGACACACAGAAATGTTAGAGCACAAAAACCCAGCCACTTCTAAAAGAGTGGCTTCTAAACACACAATGCAAAAACCACCTTCATAAAAAGATGTGTATTACATTGTGAGTTCAGGCATACTAAACTTCACCTCTCCATCTTAAGCCGTTGGGAAGATAGGCTGGAAAACCTATTACACAGCCTCCCCTTTCAACAGTGAAAAACAAAATGGAGATTATTTCACTGTCAGGACATGACACACACCTTAGTTCATGTCCTACCTTTCACATGCACTACACCCTGTCCAGGGGGTACCCTAGACCTACCATAGGGGTGTCTGATGTGCATAGAAAGGGAAGGGTAAGGTCTGGCAAGTGAGTGCACTTGACAGAACAACATGGCAGTTTAACAAACTGCGCGCAGGCCCTGCAATGGCAGGCCTGAGTTCCCTTTTTAAAGCTACTGGTGTGGGTGGCACAAATAGTGCTGCAGGCCTACTAGTAGCATTTGCATTACCAGCCCTGGCACACATAGTGCACTTTACTAGGGACTTTACTAGTAAGGCAAACATACAAATCATGGACAACCAATTTCCATTACACTTTATACAGGGAGCACTTGCACTTTGACACTGTTTGGCAGTGGCAAAGTGTCCAAAGCATCTAAGTTGGCAACACAATGTCAGAAAAAAGGTCTAGGGGGAAAGCAAAAAGTTTGGGGAATTAGCTAAAAAAGGCCAAGTCCTACAGTAGTGTTATTCATTTTGACTGTATTCCATTGGAAGATTATAATCCTTTTAGCATTTTACAGGAGAATATGGAAGACTTAGATTCTAGTCATTCTGCCACTGGTGGTGTGACACCTACTATGCCTCGCAACACTTCTAAACGGTCATCTAAAATACCCTCTGCCTCATCATCTGTATCAGGTAAACGTGTCAAGAAAGACCCACCTTCACCTTCTAACTCTTCAACGTCAATATCTATGGAATTGCTTCTTGAAGAAATACATGCTCTCAAACCCTACATGGAGGAAACGAATATTCATCTCCAAAGTCTTGAGGATAAATGGTCACACATGGAACAAAACGTTACTCACTTGGAACAACGAGTTGACTCTGTTCAAGTTGTTACCAGCCAAGTTCCTTCCTTGCATCTGGAGATTTCACACCTTAAGCAGCAAGTGGAAAATTTGGAAAACCGCAACAGGCGTAATAATTTGCGCATTTATGGCCTTGTGGAAGGTCTTGAAGGACCAGATCCTCTTTCCTTTTTTCAATCCTTCCTCCCGACTCTTCTTGATTTTCCAGAGACTCCAAAATTGAATATTCAAAGAGCTCATCGCTTGGGGCAAAACCCAAGCTCAGCATCTTCTTTAACCAAATCAAGAGGCGTTATTTTATATTTTTTGGAATACACCGATTTGCTTAATGTTTTACAAGCTGCCAGACGTAAAGGAAAAATATCATGGCAAGGATGCAATCTCTTCTTCGCTCAGGACTATGCCAAAGCGACAGCAGACCGACGGAAAATGTTTTTGGACATGAGACCTGCTCTTCGCAGTTTGAATGCTAGATATGGTGTGTTCCATCCTTGCCTTATGAAGGTGACTTATAACAATAAAACCACTGCTTATGAAGATCCGGCTCGCTTACAACATTTCTTGGATACCTGCAAAGAAGAAAACATGGAGATTCCACGTTCATCGTTGATTTGATTGTTTTCTCGTTGTTTGTTATGATTCTGTATTCTACCTATATGATATTTTTTATTGTCGTTTGTTGTATTTCTTATAACCAATTTCTGTTCTAGTGTCAGGTGCGGTTTATTGTGGTCTTCTGCTATGTGATCCCATTTCCCGCCTGGATGAAGTCTTCCTTTCACGTCTTTCGTCCTGGAGTTTCCCGCTTGACCGTGCTGTTTTCCTTATGTGGCTCCACCACCCCCATGTTCATTGTATGTTTGCGGTATGTCTTTTTATTATTCTTTCATTTTTTCTTTGTACTGTCCTTTTTCAACGCATCTCTCCTATCTTATTTTTCTTACTTGTTTTATTTTTCTCTCTCTTCCCACATATTCTAATTTTTTCTTCATATTCCTACTTCCTTCTTTTTTCCACTTGCTGGCCTCCCTTTTTCCTCTCCATTATTGCTCATTTTTTGATTTTCTGTAGGTTATCTTTCCTACTTTATAGTTTTCTTTCCTATGTATATTGTTTTTCTACTGATTTCTTCTTATTGGGAAAACTTACTCATGATGCATTATTGTATTTTGCTATTTGTAGTTGTTCATATCAAGTTTTCTTAACTGTTTTGTATATTTAGATGTCGTTAAAAGTTATATCCTGGAATGTTAAGGGTCTGGGTTCCCCCATAAAACGTCAACGGGTTTTATCGCATATTGCTGGGTTAAAAGGTGATATAGTTTTATTGCAAAAGATTCATGTGACAAGTAAAGAGATAGCCAAACTTCAACGCCAATGGGTGGGTCACATTTTTGCATCTCCAGGTTCGGGGAAACGAAATGGTGTAGCTATTCTTTGCCATAAGCGTTTAGATATCCAAATTATACATCAAGATGCAGATTCTGAAGGTAGATGGGTTTCAGTGTCTTTATTAGTTAACAAAATTCCTTTGACCATTTTTATTTTATATGTACCCACTAACCCTGATAAGCTCTTTTGGCCCCAGATTTTATCTAAATTGATGACATATACTGATGATTATCTAATACTTGGTGGTGATCGTATTATGGTTGTTGATCCTTTTATAGATAGACGTTCTAATTCCAAATTTACTCCTTCCTGCATACACAATGAATTCACCTCTACTATAACACAAAGATCCCTTGTTGATGCTTGGAGATTATGTCACCCCACTCTCCAAGAATATACTTATTTCTCACCGGTCCATTCTTTTCAATCTCGTATAGACTATCTATTTATCTCTAAAGCCCTTACCCAACATATTTCCCATTCTGACATAGGATCTATATTAATTTCTGATCATGCCCCTGTCTCCTTAGATCTAGACTTACTCCCTCCCATTGAAGAAACAAGGAGATGGAGATTTAATAGCTCCCTTCTATTGGACCCTAAATTTACACCCGCTTTTCAGAAATTTGCTGACACTTTCTTTATAGAGAATGAATCCCCTCATGCCTCTCCTCAACTTATTTGGGACACCTTTAAAGCTGCTTCTAGGGACTTCATTATTTCGTTTGTAGCCCAGAAATGGAGGGCATCCTCTCAAACCATACAATTGCTTGTTTCACGAATTAAGCAATGGAACATTCCTATTATTCTACAAAGGCCCAATCTTATTTGAATAAAGTTATCAAAGCCAAATTTGCTTTTAATAAACTTTCAACTGAATCTGCTAATCTATATTTACTTAGATCTAGTGCTAAATATTATAGTGCACAAAATAAAGATAGTAATCTTCTTGCCAATTATCTCAAGATTAAAAAAGAACGCAGTAAAATTGAATTCATTTTAACTTCAGCTAATACTACAGTTCATAAGAATGAGGATATTCTTTTGGAATTTACAAACTTTTATCAAAACCTTTATACCCCTGAATCTCCTTCTCAACAGACTGATATTACCCAATATTTATCCTCTGTTCCTCCACCCTTTTCTCAAATTAATGACATTCTTACTGATATTCAATCTATTAAAAAAGGGAAAGCTCCTGGACCTGATGGTTTTACCATTGAATTCTACGCACATTTTTCCCAGCTCCTTCTTCCCAAATTACATCAGTTATTTTTATATTTTATTTCAACTCAGAAATCGGAAGGATCTTTTCAGGAAGCTCTGATTTGTCTTCTTCCTAAAGAGAACAAAGACCACACTCTGTGTAAAAACTACAGACCCATTTCTTTAATTAATTTAGATTACAACATATTTGTGAAAATTCTTGCCCTTCGTTTGGATTGTTTATTGCCCCACTTGATTGGAAAAGAACAATGTGGTTTCATTAAGGGACGGCACTTACCTGACAGTACTCGATTGTTTTTTCAATGTCCTAAGCAAATCTAAATCATATAAAAAATCATTAGCAGCAATTTCATTAGACGCCAAAAAAGCGTTCGATAGAGTCAGTTGGCCGTTTATTTTCTCAACACTTGCTTGGTTTGGTTTCGGCCCAAAATTGATCAATTATGTCTCTTTAATCTATTCCTCTCCCAGATCTTTTATTCTAGCTAATGGTCTCGTATCTCCTTCTTTTTCTCTTCATAGAGGAGTACGGCAAGGTTGCCCACTATCTCCACTTTTATTTATCCTTGCCCTGGAACCTTTTTTAATAAAAATTAGTTTGAATGCAGACATCACAGGTTTCTCATACGGTGTCAATCATTTAAAACTTTCAGTATATGCGGATGACATCTTATTATTTAGTTCAAATCCACAAAATTCCCTGCCAGCATTTTTATCAGAGGTGACGGACTTTGCTTTCCTTTCAGGTTATAAACTCAACGCCGACAAATGTGAAATTCTTCCACTAAACAAGCTCTGTTTTCATGCCGATTTTTATCTTCTTCTTTTCATTGGAATCCAGTTAAAATCAAATATCTTGGACTATGGTTCACTCCTTCTATTAAAGATACGGTTGCTTTAAATCTAAAAGAATTACAAACAATACTAGTTACTTTCACGTCACGTTGGCACCCCTTATTTTTATCCTGGTGGGGTAGATTAAATTCTATAAAAATGATGCTAGTTCCGGTAATATTGTTTTATTTATCCAACATTCCGATTAATATCCCTAAATCTTTTTATAAAAATATATACAGTATTTTTTCGAAATTTTTATGGCACAACAAAAAAGCTAGGATGTCTCTTTGTAAACTTGAAAAGCCTAAATACATGGGTGGTGTTCATTTTCTGGATTTGTATTCCTATCACATTTCATTTTTTCTTAAACAATCCTCTTTTTTATTGTCTGATAATGGAAAAGATTCTAACCTTTACCCTTTGTGGGTGGATATTGAAAAATTCTTTTTTCACCCTTTTACCTTTGAAGAATATATATCTCTCTCCCATGTTTCCTCATCGCTATCTTTTCCTATTCTCAAAAATGCTCGTAAAATTTTCCAACCACTCTTCTCATCTGATCTAGATGAACGTAAACAATTTTTAAATTCATCAATTTGGTATAATAAACATATCAAACTTAAAATCAGGTTTACTTTCTGGAAAGACTGGTTAACTTATGGACTTATATGGACTCATCAACTTTTTCAAGATGGTATTTGTATTCCCTTTTCCGTAATATAGTCCCATTTTTCTCTTCCCTCTTCATATCTCTCCAAATATATGTCTTTGATTGCAGCTGGTCAAGTCTCCTATAATGCTTTAGTATCCTCTCATACACCTGCCTCTTCACCTTCTATTACAAGGTCGTTTTTATGCAATTCCCCTTCCTCATCTCAAATATATAAAAATGTAATGGATATCATCATTACTCGTGATAAATCTGGTGTGGAATGTAATTGGGAATCTGATTTGGGAGAATCCTTTCCTATTCCAATATGGAATAAAATCTGGAATAAAATAAGGAAGTCTTCTAGAGCAGCAAATACTACTCAAACTTTGTTTTTTATTTATAATAGGCTTCTGATCACTCCAGCTAAACTACACAATATTGACCCTGGCATCCCTTCTACTTGTTGGTCTTGCACTGCCCCATCAGCAGATCTCAAACATATGCTTTTTGATTGCCCAACCATTCATACTTTTTGGACCCGAGAATGGCAACAAACTAATACTATTTGCCACACCCATATTCCTTTCTCTCTTTCACATATTTTTCTAGGTAACATCTCCGAAGTTTGGTCCTCTTATGATGCAAATTTTTGTATTATTGATTTACTCATAGCTGTTGCATTTCAACAATTCACCAAGTCATGGAAGAATACCTCTGCTGTCTCTTTTCAAGCATGGTGGTATGGAGTTTGCTACAACCATAGATTGGATATAGCCTATGTTCACCCAATCACGATTGCTATCAAACTAGACATACTTTGGTTGCCAGTCACTGATTTCTTAAATGTGTCAGCTAAAATGTTACCTTCACATAACCCCTACACTGAGGAAGTGTCCAAACCTCCTTGATTTTACAGTTACTGTTGTTTTCAAATACATTTTATCCTATGGTTATAGACTAATTTGATATAGTAGGAATTGTTGTTACATAACTGTTGTCTTTTTTTTTGCATATAAGGACTAGTATGGAATCTACATTCCCTACCTCCTTTTTCTATCTTTCTATCCCCCTTCTCTTTCTTTCTTTCGTTTCCTTTTCCTTCCCCCATATGAATTAGCTATATTATTCTATACTTATCTAATATTCTTTTGATTACTGTACTCTGTTTTTATCTTTTCAACAAAAAAAATCTCTTTTAAACTGTAAAAGAGTTTGGATGAGAGGTTGTAAAAAACAAACATTCATTGTTAAATTAATTAAGGTGAAAGTAATGAGAGGATATACAATGTTTATTAAAGGAGAGAAACAAGATATTTCTGTGGTGGACAAGGTTGAAAGAAAACAACGGGAAGATATATGAGGAGGAGTTTCCTGGGCCTTTATTTAGGTAGAGACCAGGAATTAAGTTTTATGCTAAAGGAACCTGCACCTATATGAAATGTTTATTAAAGGAGAGACAACTTAAGATATTTCTGTGATGGGTCTTTATTTAGTAGTGCCAGGAAAAAGGTTCTATGCTAAAGGAAGCTGCACCTATGAAAAACGAGTGTCTCTGTTAATGCTGAGACTACACATATATAAGTATATGTTTGTAAGAGAGATACTCTGGTCACCATTATGTAGCTTGTCTGTTGTTGTTTATGTAGACATCCATCCATTTATTTAATACCTGCATGGCTCAGCCTGTAATTCTGTGATTTTAAGAAATTGGGTTACAGGTTGAGGGGGGTGAAACCATTTTCAAGCAGCAACCACAATTTTTCTCAGAATGAAACACAAGCAACCCTAAATTAACCTGGGCTCATCCCTCAGGTAGCATGGCACAGAGCAGTCAGGCTTCACACAGAGGCCATGTGTAAAGTATTTGTGCAACACTCAAACAGTAACAAAATGAAAACACGACAAAAAGGGCCCTAAGCAGAGTTAGAAAAATATGGTAATTTTTAATAAATAAAAGAAGACCAGAATAACAAAAATCCAATTAGTAGAACTGGAGATATACAATTTTAAAGGTTGTAATGAAAAATAGCACCAAAAGGTGTAAAGCACCAGCTGTGGATATCTGGTCGCACCGGACCGGGACAAAGTCACAAGTTCAGGCTGACTACAATGGAGCATGGTCGGGGCTACAGGGACCGTGTTAGGCCCACTGAACAAAGTACCTTAAATCCTGGGCTTCTGAGCATTACGAGGATCCATGTTGAAGGTGTGTCACACATCAGAAGTGATGCTTTGGTTCTGAGGTGCAGTTGAGACTGCGATATGAGGGCCTGTGTCATCGTTGAGGATCCAGTTGACGGTGCTTGCGATACAGAGTCCGGCATCCAGTATGCATTGCATAGTCAGGGCGATGTGTCGGTTCCAAGGAACTGCAAGGCTGCGATGCAAATTCCTGTGTCTTTGTTGAGGCTACAGTCAACGAGGGGTGCAAGGGCCTGCACCAAGGATGCGTCACTCAGTGGCGGTTCTAGTTCAGCGTCGAGCTTAGTTGCGATGCAGATCTTTTCGGCTGTTCTGATCCACGCAGTAGCAGTGATGTGTCAGTTCTGCTCGGGGTTGTGCTGTGCAGCAGAGAAGATGCATCAGTTCCGCTGGATCCACAGACGCTGGCAGACCTCCTTAGGCCCACTTCCAAGGGTCCAGGACTGGGATGGTACCACATGGCAGGGTAGATCCACAGATGGCAGAGTCCAGGTTGTTGAAAGCCTGAGGCTTCATATCAGGAGGCCAGCCAACTAGCCCCAGGGTTCTGGGTTCAAGAGAAGCAGACCCAGTACTTTCACCCAGGCAAGAGGGCAGCATGCAGCAGACCAGCAAGGCAGCAGCACAGCAATGCAGTAGTCCAGCAGGGCAGCAGTCTGGCAGAGTGGCAGTCCTTCAGCAGCTCACTAGTCTTTCTTCCTGGCAGAGTATCCACAAGTCCAGAAGTGTACTGAAGTGGTGGTGTCTGAGGTCCAGTATTTATACCCAGTGGGCCTGATTCACAGAACTAACTTACGTCAAAACGTAAAGTTAGTACTTTTTGGTATTCACAGAATACACTTACTCATTTTGGTATTCACAGTATGAACTTACTCATTTCGGTATTCACAGAAGTTAGTAGTCCTAACTTTAGGACTCCTAAATGCCTTCTGTGAATACCGAAAGTCTTAAAGTTAGGATTTTCTCAGTTTAGGAGTAGTAAAGTTACTCCTAACTTTACTACTCCTAAACTGAGAAAAATCCTAACTTTAAGACTTTCGGTATTCACAGAAGGCATTTAGGAGTCCTAAAGTTAGGACTACTAACTTCTGTGAATACCGAAATGAGTAAGTTCATTCTGTGAATACCAAAATGAGTAAGTGTATTCTGTGAATACCAAAAAGTACTAACTTTACGTTTTTGACGTAAGTTAGTTCTGTGAATCAGGCCCAGTGTGCCTTTGACATAGGGGAGAAGCTTCTAGAGGTTTCCCTTAGAAGTCCACAGGCATCCTGCCTTCACTGTGCTGCCTCCAAACTAACTACAGAGGCTAAGCAGCCTTTTGTGTGGAGGCACGACACAGCCTATTTAGGTGTATGTGGGGTTGGGCTCACCTGTTTCTTCCCATCCAGCCAGTGATGGCCCATCCAGGAACATCTAAGCTCCCTATTGTGTGTGGCTGCCTAGGAGGAATTCACAAAGCCCAAATGTCAACTGCACCCAGTCATGTGACCAGAGACAGACTATGGGCACTAAATGGCTAAGGCAGGAAAATGACAACTTTCTAAAAGTGGCATTTTCAAAACAGTAATTTAAAATCCAACTTCATCATAAGTTAGGATTTTAAATTACGATTCCAGAGACAACAAACATGAACTTTTTACCTAATCCCGTTTGGAAATGAAACATATAAAAGGTAATAAGGCAACTCCAATGATACCCTATGAGAGTTTTTCTCTACCAGGAAATGTAAAATGTAAAAGTACGTCACACTTTTTAAATACATTGCACACTGCCCTCTGGACTGTCCAGGCCCTATCCTATGGGTGACTTAAAAAGGAAGGCTTCTGTCTGGAAAAAGATTTACTTTGCCAGGTCGAAATGGCAGTTTAAAACTGCACACACAGGGGATGCAATGGCAGGCCTGAAAATGTTTTTAAGTGGTTGCATGATACAACCGCACAGGCCTAAACCATGCATGGCTAAACAACGAGATCTGAACTCTGACTGCGTCTTTACCATGCATGCCTTTACCATGCGTGCCTTTACAAAGAATTTCATTGTAAAGGCATGATTGCTACAGGGATATGCATGGTAAATTGCACATCCCAGCCCCCCGCGCCCTTACACCTGATAACTCAGCCCTGCAATCCGCCCTGTTCCAGCTCTTCAAACTACCCTGACACCTCACCCCAAACCTGAGCCCTCAAACCGACCCCAGCCTGCACTTAAAACTACCCCGAATCTCCCCTCCCTGAGCAATAACACCGACCCCATCCTGTCCTTAAAACTACCCCTTACTACCCCTTTAAGTAAAAATAGTGCCAAAAAGCCTAATGCACCAACAGGGGATATCTGGTCTCGATAAAGCGCAGGTGGGTTACAATCACTAGGTTAGTTCTGCTGACATTTACCTTCTCTAATACTGTGCCAAGAATCCTGTTCGTATTGGAGGGGGGCATGAGGAGCAAGCTGAGTGTCACTGAGAATACAGGAGCAGCGCAAAGAGCAGGCCAGGTGTTGTGGGCAGGCATCGCTGGAGCTATACACGTTGGTGGTCCTCATGGTGGTCGATGCTGTAGCATGAAGAGTCGGGCTGACAAAGCTTCACGCTGAAACACATTGCAAGCAGCTCTCTCGCGAAGAGCCCAAAAGCTTGATTTCAGCTCACTGAGCCACATGTGGGGGCATATTAACAAGGCGGAGATAAACAATTATCGCCGCTCTTGCGGCCGTTTTCGGCCGAAAAGCGGCGATAATTATATCGCCTTATCAGCAAAGACACGCTATCGCGTGTTTTGCTGATTTTGCTCCCGTTTCCAGCACGCCTGACTTCGCATCGATAATGAGATGCAAAGTAGGCGTGTCTGTGGAAACAACATGGGTAAATATTGTGAAGGCAGCTTCGCGATATTTACAATGCGGGAAGCGATTATTTTAATCGCGTTAAGTATGCTTTAACGCAGGAATTTAACGTCTGTTAAATTCCTGACTAAGGCATACTTAACATGGGGGTGGATTCTGTGGCTAAGACCACAGGCCCTATCATCTAGGATATCGCCGTTTTCCCATGGAAAACGGCGATATCCACGCTATCTCTGACATTTTTATCGCCTCGGCGATGCGCGTTGTTAATAACGCGCTAACCGGGCGATAAATTCCAGAGATAGCCGGCGATAAATATGCAAGCGCTAAGCGCGCTTTGCGATATTTATCGCCGGCCCTTGATAATATGCCCCCAAGTGTCCAGGACCTGAGGGGCACTACTTGGTGGTCAGGGACTCATTTCAGCTAGGTTCAGGGGCTGGTGTAGGATGATTGGGACTCTTTTATGTCCTAGAGGCTCATATAAGACAGCAAGCAGCCTAGCATCTTGGAGTCACTCGGGTGTCCTTGGTTCAAGATGAGGTTACAGGTCTATTTCTTCTTCCCTAGGTAAGAGGGCAGCAGGCAGCAGGTCAGCAAAGCAGAGCAGCAGTTCCTTCAGAGTATGGGCCATATGTACGAACACATTTTCCCATAGACACAGAATGGGTAAAACCCTTTGATACATCTAGCCCTTAAGTGCGCACGAGTGACTGAGCGAAAAGTATTACACTGTTTCCACAGTCCTGAGGGATCAGGGTTTTCATATTCGAATAGTTGCCAAGAACTATTACCTCCTTGGTATGAGGAGTTTCTAGTGGCACTGTGAGCTAGCTGGTATACAGGCCAACATACCCTGTGGGGGTGTCTAGAATCAGTCTGACACCAATTCTACAGTGTATGTTGTCTAAACGCGCAGATCCTATATAGGTTTTATAGGAACTACTCGACACACCCAGAAATTAAACCCCGTGACCCCCCCAGAAAATGAAGCCTGTGATAGCAAAGCATATTTCAGACGAAACAATTAGGAAACTCGTTTACCTACATCCAAATACACTCTCAAACTTGCCGATCGCCCATGTAAATGTGCTCGTTAAACCAACATAAACATCTCAAGTGTATTTAAACCATACCACGTGATAAGACCAAAACACGTGACCCAAAATGATAAAGAACTAAACAAAATACTGTGAATATTACGTGCCCCCATAAACAACTGAAAAAACAAATTACAAATGCAAAACATATCTGAACACAAAATTCATAAAAATGTAATCTTCAAAATATTAATCATTTACACAAAAATATCCACACATAGAACTCAAACAATAACGTGATGATAAAACAATTATACAAATGCTATAGTTGAATCGATGACTATGTGGGTCAGAAGCCTGCTGATGTTCTCCGTGTGTCGAACTGTGTCAGAAAGGTGAACCTCCGGTGTACTCTTCCCCATTTACTATTTCCTTGACCCATGTTCCTTTTCATGCTTAATCTGTGGGTGCAAGCTGACCGGTGGATGGAAAATAATATGTATATGTTCATCAAAAGTGGCAGAATGCACACCAAGGTTCGCACTTATAAAGATTTGAAATGCTCAACGGCTCCTAGTGTTGCAGCGTGCAACCCTGGAGCGTGCTCCGTCCATGCGCGCAGACTTAATCAAATATAGAGTGGAGCCTCGTCAGGTCAGGTTTTAATCTTGACACATTATATGATTTAAATACTCTCGGGGGCAGATTTACAAGCCCCTTGCGACATCTTTACGACACCGTTGCGTCACTTATGTGACGCAGCGGCGTCGTAAATAATGCGCCACTATGCGACAGATTTACAACGTGACGCATCTAGTGAGATGCGTCACGTTGTAAAGCCCTGCGCTACATTATACCTGCGTCAGGTACAATGTATGCAGGGTGGGCGTTCCGTCGCAAGGAAGCCCCGTAAAAGTGACGCAGTGAAATATACAAGATTTCACTGAGTCACTTTTACAACCCCGCTGCGTCAAAACCTTACGCCTGCTTGTAGCAGGCATAAGGAGTGACGCAGCATTGCAAGTATAGGATGCCCCTGAGCAGTGCTGGAGTTGCGTCGCACTTGCGACACGACTCCAGCACTGCGTCACCTATACGTGACAGATGCGTCACGCATCTGTCTCTCCTTGCGCCACGGTGCGCCACATTGTAAATGCGGCGCATCCTTGGTGGCGCAAGGGGTTCCTAACGTCACGCAAAATAACTGTCGCATCCCTGCTGATCTGCAGGGATGCGCCAGTTATTGTAAATCTTCCCCTAGACGTTTATGTTGGTTTAACAAGCACATTTACTTGGGCGTTCGGCAAGCTTGGGAGTGTATTTGGATGTAGGTAAATGAGTTTCCTAATTGTTTCGTCTGAAATATGTTTTGCCACCACAGGCTTCTTTTTCTGGGGGGGGTCACGGGGGTTTAGTTTCTGGGTGATGGTTTTACTGACACAGAGCATGTTGACTGGGTATGTAAACCAAGTCACTTTGTAGGTTTATTTTATTTTCAAAATCAATTTAATGGGCGCACACATGGTGGTTCAGTTTTTTAGTTATTGGCTGCATGACAGTGAAGGTTACATTACGCTTGTGGAGGGGTGCATTAAGTAACAATAATGCAGATGAGTCTGGGATGGGGAATGGTTATTGATATGTTATTTGTTTAATTCGCAGTTAGCCCTGAAGAAGGGCAGTCATTGCCTGAAATGCATTGGGTTATATAAACTATGTCGCGCTAAGAAGAATGGTGAATCCCCATGTGTTTAAAAGAAAAGCCTGGATCAGCATTTCTTGAACTTGTTGATGAAACATTCAGAATGAAGATAATGGACTAATATGGATTACTGAAAACGAGAGGAAATAAAAGGAAATAATAATGAAACAATTGTTGGAACTCAGTTGCTCATGCACTCACTTTACGCTGTGCACCTGGGTTGGGACCTGACGAGGCTCCATTCTATATTTAATTAACTCCGCGCGCATGGACGGAGCACGCTTCAGGGTTGCACGCTGCAACACTAATTGCCTTTGAGCATTTCAAATCTTTATAAGTGCGAAACTTGGTGAGCATTCTACCACTTTTGATGAACAAAAGGTTTACTATGCCATATCAAAATGACAGTTTAAAGCATTACACACAGGCTCTGCAATGGCAGGTCTGAGACATGGTTAAGGTGCTGCTGAAGTGGGTCACAAAAAAGGTGCTACAGGCCCTGGGCATACGGAGTGCCACCTTACTAGGGACTTACAAGCAAACAAATATGCCAATTGAGTATAAGTCAATCTGACATGTTTTAAGGAGTAAGCACAAGCACTTTAGCGCTGTTTCACAGTGTTAAAGTGCACCTAGTCCTATGGCCAACAAATACAAATTCTTGAAAAACAGTAGGAATTGAGGCAAACAAATGGGGATGACCCTGCAGAAAGGGCCAAGTGCAGCACCTGCAATTTACTAACCAACCCAGTCGATTCAAATACCTGGTGTGTCTCACTAACATCGTAGGGCACAACATCGTCCACGTCATTGAAAAATCACCACAGAATTTGCAAGCTGATCCAAACTCCAACTAAACTTATGGGCAAGGTGCAGATCATACAAATTAATGTGATGCCAAAATATTATCACATTTTTGGCATGCTCCCTCTAAGAGTCCCCACAATCTCTGCTGCATGAGATTGACCACCTCACAGTGATGTTTTGAGGCTTAGACAAAGTGGGCAATTTCCCAGGGCCCTAACCTTCCAAGCCCCCGGAAAGTGAGCCTTCTCCCTACTAGACATCTGTCTAGTCTACATCTCTATCTAATCTTTTCTCCCTCTCTTCCTGCATCCGTCTTTGACTGTCTGCCTACCTAGTGTCATCTAAAGGAAGTTTGGGGTCCAGGCAATACACATTTCAACTTATATTTGTAACCCTGTTTAAGTTTAAGATACAATTTAGTATTATTTGGCATCATGGGGGTTTGAATTAGCAGTAAATGGGTAAAAAAACACATTTGTGCCATACAGGGGCCCCCAAAATATATCTTGCCCATGCCCTCCAACATCCATAAGATGACACTACCATATTATTAGGAACTTCACATGGAGTGGACACCGGCTGATTGTGAAAGCTTACAAGCTACATGTCAAAACCACTGCAGGGGGACTATGTCTCCCGCAAACTGAATCATATTGGTTGCCTTCCCAGCTGGTGCATACAGTGTTCTTGTAGAAGACCCACAGAGAAACACCAACATTGGCCCACTTGAAAAAAACATATGCTGCAAAGAAAGGTGACCAGACGGTCAATTTCAATAGCCATGCTCATTCCATCCTTAATGGTACTCCAATACCACATGCCTCACACTTTGCATTGAAACAGGCCTGAAAATTGCTTCAGTCTTTGGACACTGGTCACTTACATGCTCTCGTATTGTGGAATGGGAACATCACAATATGGGGGGGGGTAGAAATGTAATGGTTCATGTGGAGGGACAGGGGAATAACCTAC
Organism: Calotriton arnoldi; assembly: GCA_963921515.1. Classification (NCBI taxonomy): domain Eukaryota; kingdom Metazoa; phylum Chordata; class Amphibia; order Caudata; family Salamandridae; genus Calotriton; species Calotriton arnoldi. The sequence continues at coordinate 1,169,712 of CAWUFW010001167.1, forward strand.
ATAGAGGACTTGCTGTATGGTGGTGACTTCATCTCATTTGACTTCCTTGCACATATTTCAACAATAGAAATATCTCCAACTCACACAGATTTTACGGAAAATATGGCTACCCTGCCTTATGCCCTGGAGATTGACCCACTTTTCCAATATATCATAATGTGGAAACATTTTAGAAGGACTGTGTCAGGACTTTATACCACACTGATGGATATTCTTTTTTCACGGACAGCCGCACACAACTTACACCTATGGTGGGAAACCAGATTAGGCCTTTCCATTCTTGAGGGCAAGTGGCTTACAATTCTTAAGGGTCATGACAAAATGCTGCGAGAAGCCAGACAAAAATGTAGTTACTTCATTGTCCTCTACCAATGGTACTGGTTACCAGCTAAAATCAATGGAGCACACATGTAAAGTACTTGAGGTGTTCTATTTCAGATTGCTACATAGTGCACATATTATGGGAATGCACAACCTTTTTGCACTACTGGTGATTGGTCTGGGACCTGCTCAAGAGCGATCTCCGGATGTCGACTCCACTGACAAGCCGATTGGCTTCACTATATTACACCTCAATCCTGCCATCAATGCCCCACCTTGCTGTCTGATGGCTCTCAATGGCGTTGGTAGAGGCAAAAGGAGAGATTTTATGCCACTGTAAAATGGCTACGCTACCCTCAGACCGAACATGGCTTCCAGATGTGCACATAATGGCCTCGTATGAAAAGAATAAATATTAAATCAATGACTAACTACAGGAATTTGAGGAGGTATCTGGTACATTCCTTCACCTATAAACATTTCTGAATGATTAAGGGTTGCTGTACGCTACGATCATATGATAAGGTGATCTGACTCTGATGTTATCCCGGCCACTGAGACCACTCGCGGCGGCTATACGGATCCAAAATGGCAGGAACCTGCTTACATACATGGAGCGATACTGATACTATTATGGTAACCCTCAGACACTGAACCAGGTAGCATAGGATCCAAGGCATACACATAACATCATTCCAGGGGGATTGACCTGGGGAGTCCAAAAATCGCCTAAGATGTTAATCATGTTTATTACATTCTGTTGACTGATATCGCTGTTATCGCCACAATAAGGGAAAGGGGGGGGTTATACATTTTGATTTCACGTGTTATTCCTTTTTTCTTTCCCTGCTGGGAGATTAATTATATTTTTTTCTTTGGAACTTTGTTAGAGGACTGTGTCCATTGTCCTTCTTGTGCATGTTACGTAACACATACTCTGTATTGTGTGAAAACCAATAAATAATTGCGATATAAAAAATCAGCTTAGATGTATAATTTCAAATTTGTTCCGTAAAAATATGCTTTTTGGAATGTGTATATGATCATTAATCTAAATATTCAGAACCTACTACTAGCCAACCACTTAAAACAGCAGAAGTCCTGTAGAACACATTGTAATGTAAATTATTGTCACTATTTTAAATTGCATGTTTTAAACATCTAATTTGTTTGTCTTGGGCCTTTGTTGAAGGATATACCACTTCGATATTTCAAGAAGGTTACATAATTATACACTTGTGGATGAATGTAGGAATTGTGCTGCAAATTAATATATTTTCTGAATTATAGAATCTCTTCTGCAGAGAAAATTATTTTGAGCAGGGCAGGAGAAAGAACGAGAGCATGCTGATGAAGAAAAGAGACAATTCTTAAACAAAGAAGATGTGAAAGCAAATAAAATCAATTGCTCTTCTTTCTGCATCTCCTGGGACATCTCCAGTGCATAAATTTCAGTCTCCTCCTTGAACTGTTAACATCAGCATTCAGGAAGTGGAGGGAAGACCTTCACTGAACCAGAGTATTGCTATTTGAGACAAAGGTCTATTGTATTGCAGAATTTTCGAATACTTAAATGCAGGCAGTCAGGATGGTTTGTGCTAGCCGACACATGCTTCCCGTCACCCATATGCATTCCATACATCAAGTGTGTGTTTTATACCTTGCTAATCTAATTGCTCTTGTCCTATACTGCATACTATGTAATATGATATTATAATTAGTTGAAGATTGTAATCTCTTTATCTCACGGTGTGGATAATTTTCTTATTACAGGTGTGTTATCACACCAGAAAGCACCAGCAAGAAGAAAATAAATCTTAAGTAATTTGTATTAGTTTACTACAAGCAAATATGGCATATCGGCTTGTGTGATATAGTTGTTACTGCAGACGGCCCCTTCTTTTGCTGTTCCGCAAACTCAATTACAGGAGGAAGTACACAGAACATTCTTAGGAAATCAGCAGGCTACTCCAGAACACCAACAGGGGGAGAGGCAGAGACTGCAGATGCACATGTCAGAATCCAAGGTTTTCAAGAGGCTGAATATGACCAGCAGCAAGCTCTCACAAGTGGTCTTGCATGCTGTCTCTACTGCCTCACGCACTCTGGCATGGGAAGTGGGTGTGAACAGTGGGCCAGCAACCTTCTGCAAGCTGGCGATGGAAGAAGATCTGAATGGTGGCCCGCAGTGGCAGCTGGTGAGTGCAAAAAGTGGTGAGGCAGAAGTCCATACACAGCATTGCACCACACAATTGAACATAGCGAGCAAACCTGATGCCCGATTTTCTCGGAGAGTTGGGCTGGGAAGAGAGGGTGAACACAGATGTTCATTTTTACACAACTCAATAGTTTTCTTTTTAATCAACCTTGATAGGATGAATGGCTGAGTTAAGTGCCGGACGTCAAACCGTGGGGTCAAATACAGATCATCCATCAGCTTTGTCGCAAGGCTTAGTGGATGCATTAGTCCAATGAGCCTTTGGACACAGCTAAGAGGCCTGAGACTAACCAGATTCTCATCAAACCTTCACCAATATTTTCAGCGTATGTTCAGCACAATTTCACATCAACTCACATATTTCCATCCATCCATACACACTCATTTCCCCACTAAACTATATACTCCCATCCACACCCTCACCCATTCTGCTGTTTACCCACTAACTCATACTCATTCATGCACTCAATCATACATTCTCATCAAACTATCCTCCCACTCATTCACATTGCCTTACCTGCTCACTGTTGTATTTCCAGTTATTAAAATATGTTCTTGGAGGCAGCAGGTTGCATTCATTCAATTCATTGTGTTTTAACAAGCTTTCGTCTACCCACTTTATCCTTCCCACAGTCATACACCCAGTTACTCATTCAACTACTCACTGAAGATCATTCCCCTACTTACCACATTCAACAATTATTTCACTTTCTCCCACTTTACATCATTCACCTACCCACTCATATTCTCCCATCAAGCTACTGTCATTCATCCAAATCACATAACCATTACATCTACCTATTTACATAGTCAACCCCCACATTCAATGCCTCACCCATTCACACAAACACACCAAACATCACTCATTGAGTAACCAGCAAATTAATTAAGAAAAAGTTGCACCTTGTTACCACTTGTTTTATTCTCCTTGCAGATTACATCTAGTGTCACGATAAACACATATAATCTGCAATGGAGAAAAAACAACCACATGCAGTTGTGTCAGTAAAATGTTTGCACTGACCCGATTAGTAGTGCAGAGGAGACAGCAATTAGAAAGAAAAATAAAAAGACAAAAGATGGTACAGATTTTTACATTTTTCTCCAAACTTACTTGTGCAGTTCTTTTTTTGAGGCAGCTGCTGATGTGTTCATCTTGATTGAAAAGGTTACGTTAGGTCACAGTTATCAGTATTTTTTTTTATTTTTTACAGTTTAATATAGCGTGAACACAACCTGTTCAGGCTTCTCATACATGCTGTGCTGAGCAGGAATGTGCTCGTAAAGTCACCAAATCTAGCGTGACCTGACACCACGGACCGAAGAAAATAAGTTCATCTGCAGTTTCTGTTGGAAACTTCCTAAACACACCCTTTCGCATCTTGTCACAGGGTGGGGTTTTGTCAGTCAAGTTTGCTGGCCCCACCTCACCCTGTGACGAGATATTAAAGGGTGGGGTAAGTGCTACTGAGTGACATGCAAGCTTGTGGAGCACCGGCTTGACAACTAAACGCCTGAGGCTGTTTTTAATCGGCGCACTGGAAGAAGGTGGCAAAATCAGAGAAACGTCACTGCGCTCTGAGGAAAAGGCCAGGGCTGTGCGTGGATAAGCCCTGATTGTACTGAATCAGACACGTCCCCACGAAGGGGCACCCATTGGAAAAATGCCTAGTACAGTAACCTTCATTCAATTACGTTTACTTAAGCTTTTGTTCTAGAAGCCATGATGAAAGTAAAGGGGGTGCAGCCCCATGCCCATATACAGGAGCCGCTTATGGTGGCCTGGCACCTACTTCATGCCATCGTAAATTATATCAAAGAGAACACACAAAATGCCAGTGCTGATATAAAAATCACACTTTTTTTATCCAAGCGCATTGACATCAAACAATGTCGCCAAACACCTCTTTTTCCGTGTAATTTAATCAGGATTTAATCAAAAAAATTCACATATAAAAATTCGAAACACAAAAGTTTTTTATATTTTTAACAATAAACACAACTACTTCCTCACACACCATACCAAATACAAAATGTCCAAAATTTCTCTTGTCTCACACACCTCACTTCACCTTCAAACTCTCTATCATTCTCATCATGCAAACAAACTGACATTCAACTCACAATAGCAATCTACCAAACAACATAACATACAGCCATTCCAATGAATCAAAACAATTGAATAATACATTAATTAGAAAGATGGGGCCAAACATAAACACATCTCCACATTATACATCAAATTTTCAATCTCTGAAGGTGTAATTTGTACACTTGGTTTGGCCACCACAAGTCTGCATTGGAGCCTGATCCATGTTTACATATATAAGACCAAGATTTTGAACCTTGTCAATTTGTAATGCATGCTCATGTATTAAGATACTGGCTTTTTTACTAGGATCTCCATTGTGCATAGATAATGACTAATACTCTGATTTTGTCTCAGGGCCAGAAACAATTATTTTTAGCATGCATTCAAAAAAAGAATTCCTACAACTTATTCGAAGTGCTATAGTGTACACTAGAATCAGAAACTATTATTGACCTACGAGAAATAAAAATGATAGCAAATAAGCAAGAATTTGTGTAAACTCTCAGAGAGTCAGGGTATAAACATTTTTAATTATCTTGTATTTCTCATAGGGTCGACCTGTTATTCAAAACTTTAAATTATTGGTGTAAGGTGTCAATTGATGGTAAATAAGTGAGATGGCCAAATCAAGATAATTTAAACAATATAGAAGTATTAACGTCAGCAGGTACTGTGGTAAACATACAGCATTGAGGAACAAATACATCTGTGTCATGCGAGTGAAAATACACGTGTCCCAGTAAAGCCTATTACTTGGAGCAAGTGTGCTAAAAACCTTCCATTCACACATGCATTAATTCAGGTCAAAGGGCAAAGGCAATTTTCACCATATTACCATAGTACATGCTAGCTAGACATAGTAATACGCCTTCATCTTATGCTCTGATTTAGGTTAAATGCCTCTGGATGGTCAAATATATGCACAAGTCCCTAGCGGATAGGGTATTACAATTTTTGCGGGAGTGGAGAGGCACTATCATCTACTCCCCTCAGTCAACATTAGTAATGAATAGCACATTACACTCTGAAAAAATATTATCACTTGTAAATGACTGGATGACTACAAAACGCTGCCCAGTCTTGCAGAGTCTATGCCAATGCATCAATTATCAGCAGTCACATAGTCCAAACTCAAGCTGATAATGGTTGTCAAATGTATAACACATTCTGCAACCTACTTGACTTTACTGTCTCCTTTGTGAGACTACCAGCTGGAATTGATATTCTCAAATTCTCAAAGAACTAGAGTATATGGCTCTCTATATATATTACTTATCATGTGGACATTTCTCTCCTCTGACGTACCTAACTACTCAACCACTACACTATTCACTTCTTGGTAAAAATAAATCTGTAAATACTTCTACTTAAATTAGCTACTGGTGAAAGTATGCAAGTTGACACTTTTGCAAACCAATAAATCCAGGAAGTGGGAAAACACTGGCAAAATTCTAGCCGATTTGCATTGTACGGATGCTGTCATATTATAAATCACTTCTATGAAAAAACATTGATGTGGCCAAATTTGAATGGTAATGTTAATATTGTATTTGGATGTGTTCATTGAAGAACTGTTGTGATGTTACATATGCCCCAGGCGCAAACACTTCCATTTTACATGCTCACGTTTAAAATTGACATCTTTTTAGACAACGACTTTGAACACTTATTTGTTTGCATGGCCTCATGTGATAATGAACTCAGAAATGAATTGCTTACTGTTACACTTCTTTGTAGGCATATTTTCTGCCCTTAGAACATTCTGTTCAATGACTTAGTACTCTGCACAAAATGTCATTTTTGTTGTTGTCCGTTTGGCAACAGCTCTGGGTGGATAGATTTAATGTGACTTTGAAAGTAACCTGTGTACAAGATAGACTTGTCAATAACAAGGAAAACAGCAACTGAAAAAAAGCCTCGGCAAGGCGATAAAAATGCAAATGCGGGCAGAAAAATCTAGCGCATAAGTAATATAATAACTTCTACATAGAAAAACATATACAATGATACATAAACTGATATTATCAAATTACTTATTCAACATACTTTTTTTGTATGAAAGGTTTGTTTTTGGTTATTATAAAAAGAGATACATATATGCAGAAATGATTCTGTTTAGATATGTTAAAAAGATTTTAACCGTTGTCGCAAGTTTATAGTGAATACATAAATGATACATCAATCTAGTCAAAATATTATTTTGTTCTCTTTTTTTGACATTGGAGTCACATCATTTGATAGAACATCATTGTTCTGTATTCAATGCACACTGAAAGTGACTAGATGTTATCAAACAACTGGCGGTAGGTTGACACACTACGCGCATTTAGGCTGAGCCTTCGTCAGGGGTCCGTCACAGTATACACAATCTACTGATGATTCCGTTGGGACAGCAAGAAATGATGGTGATGACAAAAGAAATTTCTTTGATACACCCCATATACAGGGAAGGATAGAGATTTCAAATCTTCAGAAAATCAGATACTTTAACCCGCCACATTCTTACCCTATTTGGCTCATCTGGCATGGTGTTTAACCACACTGGTTAGATCCATAAAAAATATTGGCACCTAATGACTACAACATTATGACAACTATAGCTAGTACACATCAGAACCAGCATGTAATAAACAAGGAATAGGTTCCACTCTTGGAAATTTCTTTTGTCATCACCCTCATTTCTTGCTGTCCCAACGGAATCATCAGTAGATTGTGTATACTGTGACGGACCCCTGACTAAGGCTCAGCCGAAACGTGTGTAATGTGTCAACCTACCACCAGTTGTTTGATAACATCTAGTCACTTTCAGTGTGCATTGTATACAGAACAATAATGTTCTATCAAATGATGTGACTCCAATGTCAAAAAAGAGAACAAAATAATATTTTGACTAGATTGATGTATCATTTGTGTATTCAATGTAAACTTGCGACAATGCATATAAGTATCGCTTTTTATAAAAACCTAAAAAAACTTTCCATACAAAAGAAATATGTTGAATAAATAATTTGATAATATCAGTTTATGTATCATTGTATATGTTTTTCTATTTAGAAGTTATTATATTACTTATGCGCTAGATTTTTCTGCCCACGTTTGCATTTTTATCGCCTTGCCGAGGCTTTTTTTCAGTTGCTAGATTCAACGTGACAACATGACCAGAACTCAGGCACAGAAGGAATGGGTCTGATTTATTATATATGGCACTATGCCTCTGTTTAGGAAGAGGAGAATCTTGATGGTTTATCAAAGGTCGCTCCAAGCCTGAATTCTAGCCCAGCTGATTTCCAACACCATCCTAAAGAGGACGGCTGACTACCAGATGACACAAGCCTGCAGGTAAATTGTGAGTTAGATCACTTTAAGGTGTTCTGGCACACCCTATGCTTTAAAGCATTGGTAACACAAGGTAGAAGTGCAATTATATGCATTCATTCAATCTAATGCAAAGGCACGATTGTTGAATTATTCATTCTGTTCATCATTCTTGTAAAGCTGGTAACATTGTTTTGCTCCATTCTGTTAATCATTGCATCACACATATTTTACACATGAGTAAAATTGCTTCAATAAATGTTTGAAATGTCAATTAGCCTACTTCTTGTGTCTCACTTTGGGCATGCCTGAGTTACTAACGAAAGGGTAAGATCTGTTTCCCCAATTTCCTTGGGGGAATTACGATTGTCAATATTCTAAGGTTGCAGACACCATCTGGTGCCATGTCAGTTTAGGATACCAGATGGCGCACTGTGACCTAGCCAGGAATTATATCATCATATTCTGATGGTATGAGAAAGTAGGAACTGTATGAGAGAACCCAACATCAGATAGACCCCACCCCATTTAATGAAGTCTTTAAGGGCGATGACGAAACTGCACATCACCACTATGCTGAATGAATTCATGCAATTATTGTGTCTGCAGTAGTGTCTACTTTTTATTATGGTCATGTGGCCATAACTGTTTGTGCTTTTATTTTGCTGAAACATTATTTGGCAAATAGACTAGTGACTGTTGCCTTCATTTATCTGCATATTTCCTCATACGCACTGCTTGGGAAAACCCTTTGATGGATCAAGCTTTGAATTTGCTCTGTATCTTCACCTACACATTGCCAGGAGAATGTCCTAGGACCTCAAACTAGCACCATGACAAAGCAGTGCCACAGACAAACACTGGTACCTCACTCACGTGACATTACTTTCACCACATTATCTTTGCAGTCATTAAGGAATAACGCATCGACTTAGCCCCAACAAACAGAAAGTGCAGCTGCTGTATACTGCTGTATCCATAGTCTTATGGTACTAGAATACTGTACTGAAAATAGATGATAATCATGTGTGTACTAAAGGTTACAAAAATCTCACCCCCAAAGAAGATGATAATAGAAAATCTGTACCCAATGGGACAAAGGTTTTGTAATGGATAATGAGGACAATTTATATGTACACATCCACTTGCAGCAAATACAAATTTGCACTTTTCACACATTAAACGTTTAATTTTTTTAAACATTTTTAAAAATGTAAATACCAAGCTTTATTCGATTTAAAAATAAATCATAAAAGCACATGATGCAAATTTTCTTCATAAGAACATACTTAAAAACATTTAAAAAATAAAATGGCAAAATTCATCACTGTGAAAAGGTAAAAAAAAATAGCAGCGCCCCCTTTAAAGCAATACCACAGCCCGAGCAGTCTAATGGCACCCACGATTTCTGCCTTTGTAAGCCTTTAGTTGGATGGAACAAACATTGGGGGGGCCATAAAGGGGGAAATTCACAAGAATGTGTGCTAAACATCTCCAAAAAATGTTAACGCAACTTTACACATCGCAGCCTATCGCGGGAAAATAACCCTGTGTCAACGTGGAATTCACAACATGGCGGTACCATGCAATAGTCCCCCGAAAATGCGGCCAATGTCCGCGATACAACAACCGCGACCGTGATAAAAACACAAACCTCAACGCGAAAAAACATGCGATGGGCCAAAGCGCGATGAGGAAATCAGTGATAAGCAGCGCCAGGCCTGCAATACACACATGGCAGGTGGGAAAAACCACTATAAAAGTAGAAAAAACACACAAACACAAAATGACCAACACCCAAGCACCATGGAGGCAGCCGGAGCAGGCGCAGAGGACGAGCGCAACCCCACAGCCTGGGACCTCTGGGACAGGGAAGGGCAAGGACAAGAAGAAGAGGAAGACGAAGTTCATTCCGCAGGAAAACAGGATCCTGGTCACGGAGGTGATGGAACACCATCAACAACTGTTCATCACCTCCAACGTGTCATTGGGCACCAAAAATGGAATATGGCGGGACATCGTGGACAAGGTGAATGCCGTCGGAGAGCACAAGAGGTCAATGGACGAGGTCAAGAGGCGATGGATTGACATCAAGTGCAAGACCAAGGAGAAACTCGCAGGCAACCAGAAGGCAGCAATGCAGACTGGAGGTGGGAGCCCAGCGCCACAGCTGGAGCTGGATGACATGGAGGAGCTGGTGTCGACAGTCATCAGTGTGGAGACTGTGGCCGGAGTCGGGGGACCGGACACTGCTCGACAGGACACAACACAACCGCAACAGGGTGAGTGACCACCAGGTACTGGGGTGATGGGTGGAGATGGCCACAATGGCACACATGCACAATTCCACAATTAAGCAGAGCACAGTGCACACCCACAATGACTCTGGATCATGGCCCTGATCCACAGACTGTCACAATGTACAATGCCATGCTGTCTGAATGGGAACCTGTACCATGTGACTACATACATGCGGACACATTGTAATTCACCATCTCCCCTTCACATTGCAGGGGCACCGTCAACACCTCCTGCAGAGCAGCCCCAGCCACTCTTCACTGATGACGAGGAGGACACCCCCAGCATCGACACCCAAGCCCTCCAAGACATCATTGACATCATCCGCAACTCACCTCCAGGATCAGGGCAGCCCAGCTGCATCGAGGAGACCCCACCCACTACCTAAACCACCCAGCAGGAGGCACCCACAGCCCCGGCAGTCTCCCAAGACCCCCAGGAACAACACATGGCCTTCCAAGGCCGTGTGCTGGAGGGCCAGAGGGAGACGGCTGAGCAGGTGCGGGTGGGGTTCGACCTCATGGCTACCAAACTGGACGCCATCCATGGGTGTCTAGGTCCCATCAGGGACCAGCTCCAGTCCCTAACGGACACCCACAGCCCGCTCCATGGTCTCCAACGAGCCCTGACTGACATCGCTGGAGTCATGACTCGGAGACAAGAACACCTGTCCGCTCAGAGTGGCTCCAGCGGTCCCAGCCGTGAGCTGGCACACATGCGGAGGCTCATGGAGGACATGGTGTGGATGGGTGTGGAAAGGATGGCAGCCACCGCTGCACATCAGCGAAATGTAGCTGGGATCTACCATGCCCTGCAGATCCTCATCATGGCATTGCTGCCACAAGGCGTGGCGATGATGAGTGCTGCTGCCCCCACACCATTCACATCTCCGCCCCCTGGTGTGTCAGTGCCTCCCAGTGTGGGAGGCGTATCCACTCCGGCACCTGATTTTTCTCTGCCACACAGTGCGGCCGACAATCCTCCTCCGGCCCCTGATGTGTCAGTGGCACACAGTGCCGCAGCCGGTACTGCAACACCCACAGGTGGGGCAGAGCACACATCCGAGGATGAGGACGTGGATGGGATTGAGATCAGAAGGAGGCACTAGCATTCATTTCTGCCACCTTGCCTGTTTCTGCTTGGTGCCGCACATGGCCCCATGACCTTCCACTGACCCCTGATACACTCGGCTGCACTCACCTTGGACCGCGACATGGACTGCCATATCCTGTTTGATGACCAATGACACGGCGACCAGACTGCGGACTGTACCCTTCCTCTTCCGCAGTAATTGTCATCCCCGGATGGACTCTGGCTGGCCCTCCACGGGCCCATATTGTGTAGTGTGCTTGGCATGGCCCTGTACCGCTCCAGCTGCAAAACTCCACTGGATGTGCAATAAACATCCAGAAACGCACTGCTGTGTCATGGCTTTCATCATTCATGTATGAATGTGTGGATGAATGTAGGGACAGTGATTTCCCTTACGTCAATGATGCTCATCTAGTGGGATGCCAGTCACAGTGTGCTACATTGCCTATTGTGTTCCGGTTGCCGTGGACACTACAACAGGGACACACGCATTAGTCACTTCCTTGTCCGGACATGGACTGAACCACGCCCAGAGCCCCCGAGTCATTGTTGCAAGCCCTGCGCTGGTCCGGCATACGCCAGGCCAGACCACTCCGCTTACGCTCCAAGAAGGGGCCCACATAGCTACATGTCGCAGGCGTACATGCTGGTGGTATGCAGGTCACTGGTCTAGTTGTCAGCATGTCACGGCCACTCCCTGAGGGCAGGTCTGCACACACACCACACCCATCCGGCACAGGCGTCACAGGCCATGTGACCCCGCCAATATAAGGGGCCGACAACGTCACATTCCCCACTGCCGGTGGTGACTGGATGACGGACGCTCCACGGTTCTCAATCATAAAGGGCCCATGAGTTGTGGCGCACAGGGTTGGTCGCACTCGAGGCCTTGCGCCCGTCACGGGCCTACCACCACGTGGCACTGACTGGGGTTGCACAGGGTTAGTGGCACCCGAAGCCTTGCGCCCATCACGGGCCTACCACCACGTGGCGCTGACTGGGGTTGCACAGGGTTAGTGGCACCCGAGGCCTTGTGCTCATCACAGGCCTACCACCATGTGGCGCTGACTGGGGTTGCACAGGGTTAGTGGCACCGAAGTAGCTGAGCGGGTGTGCAGCCTGCGATGATGACGTGTGCACTGATGTGGTCTCTGCCATTGATGCCTCAAGACTCAGTGTCATGTGTGGGACCTGCTGGGCGTGTCCGCATGATGTGGACCATGCCATGGTGGCGGGACCGGGGCCTGGAGCTTGCACGGGCACGTGGTGTGCCCACTGGTGGACACACCATTGGCGGCAGGTGAGCAGTGGGCACGGGGTGCGCAAGTGCGGACAGCCAGCGCTGGCCGGCGGGAGGGGGTAGGGTGCGGCTGCATGCGTGCGCAGGGACGGACAGGGGTTGTTGCCGTGTGCTGTGTGATGGACTCTGCCATGATTGACTCTGGCCTCGATTACAGATTGCAGACCTGGTAGCTTGCAGTGTATCCCGGCACATGGTTGGAGACACACCGGTGGCAGCAGGTGAACAGTGGGGCCTGGGTGCGCAGGGGCGGCGGTGTCTCTCTCTCTCTTCCTTCCTTCCCTCTCTCTCTCACTCTCTCTCCTTTCCTTCTCTCTCTCTCTCTCTCACTCTCTCTCCTTTCCTTCTCTCTCTCTCACTCTCTCTCCTTTCCTTCCCTCTCTCTCACTCTCTCTCTCCCTTCCCTTCCTTTCCTTTCCTTCTCTCTCTTTCTCTCTCTGCCTTTCTTTCATTCTCTGTTTCTCTGTGTCTCGCTCCTTTGATGTGCGCATGGCACAAGTTCTGATTTTGTGCTTTATTTTCCAGGCTGTGACATCGAGATTGTCCCGGACGGACCCGACAGGAGTCTTCCGCATTGGTGTTTTGTGTTGTATTTCAATAAAGTTTTTGGTTGTTACTTCAGTGCTGTGTGACTGTTTCTCGTTCTTCTGGCCACACGTGTGTTATTTTTTGACAATGTGCGTCATCATGCGCTTTTTGTGGCTCTTGTGTCGTGCACGGTATGTGTATGTCCGGGGGGGGGGATGGGGGTGGTGGCGGTGGGTGTTGTGGCCCTCATGGGTATCCGAGCTGCATGATCATTGTCTCCATGGCATCTGTGGGTCTTCAGGTGTGGCTCTTGGCTGGGCTCCCTTTCATGCTGCAGGTAGCCGTCCTGCTTAACACCAGCAAAAGGCAGGTGTTAAATCACTGGTGCTACCGCGGCTTATCGCCTGTTTTTGGTTCGCATCGCAGATCTGGCAGTTTGTTGTGAAAGTGGTGTTGTGGTTTTTTCGTGTGCTTTTGCACGGGAACTCCTACTCTGCATCTCATTAGGGTTGGTTGGTGGTGTCCACCGTGGAGATAAATTTTGGGGCAGTTATCGCAGGAATACTGGCGATGTCTGCAGTTTGCACCCGCTTGTGAATGGGGTGTTAAATCTATCTCCACTTTGGATGCGTTAAGGTGGAGACAAATCGGCGGTAGGTCCTTGTGAATATTCCCCTCAATGTTTAATTTGGCATATGCTGAAATCGAAGTGCTATTTGTGACCCACTAGTCATCTCAGTGCACATTGAGCTTCAGTAACATTCCACATGCTGTTGAAAGTACCACATTCTCCATTTCATCTTCATTCTATGGTCTTCACGGGAGGGATGTGATGATGCAGTCAGAAGATTGCTGGGAGGTGCGCTGCTGTTGTTAACGCTTAATGGAGAGATTTGGTGGTGCTACATAGATGCTGCGACAAGGCAGTTAAGTGGCTTGAGATTGTCTAGGGTGGGCTTTTGCTGTGGTAGCAGAGAGACACGATGGGCGTGGCTGAGAAAATGAGAGATTATTAGGTCGTAAATGTTACAGTAATGCATTTGCTATGCTGCTCTGCTTCTGGTGTGAAACGAGAGTGTTGAATTGTTGGTGACCCATTACATAGCAGTGATGATTGCTTGTCTTTCTGCCCTTGACTGTTTCATTCGAAAGCAAAATCCAACTTAAAAACACACACATCTTTTTTATGCTCCTTAGAATTTCCTTTAAGTTGGAAATCATGTAAAATTTGGCAGGAGTTCTTTTGGATGGGAGAATTCTACCTAAATAGGAACAAATAATAAACAAATAGAAGTCTCCCAGATCGATCATGAAACATCACGAACACAGGAGATCAAACACACATTTACTATCTTATCAACCTGGCTTTTACGAATTAGCACAACTGTAAGATGTGCCATTTTGCACACAAGCAAATTAGGAGAAATGTTGGTGAATGTAGCCGTTTTCAATCATACACCTAGAATTGCGTCAAACATATGCCCACATATACCTGACACTCTAAATTTGAACTTCTATTTTACATCTACAAGTGTAAAATAGCTAAGCAGGAATGAAGGTACAGCTTAATATGTGTATGATCAATACACTAGTCAATAGGTGTAAGGTGCAAGGCACAGTAGCAACTTCATCCGGTTCCCTCATCAATTACAGTTCATTCCCAAATTCGAATAGATTAACAGGTGGGACTGGACAGCCTATTAATCATTTTGATAGCAGAGGCTCCCACTTGGGGTAATATAGATTTTTACAGTTCATTTTGATTCCTCTCTGGTGATAGAACGTAATTGCCCATTGCCTGCGTGGCATCAGCGTGGTGAAAAGATATCAACTAAATAAAAGAGCATGCTCATAAAGGGAAGGTTTACTGGTAATTATTCGGCAAAGGTAATCCACTCAAAATAAGTAGAAAAGAAGCAAACAGTGTCAATTCTGCTACTTGAACTGTGTTTTGAAATATTTTCTTGCACTCGTTTCTTTTACTAAACGCATTATCAGATATGTTTCTTCTTTTTTTTATATCTGTATATATCCGCATTTAACATAAAATGTACAGCCCCCAGCCCTCTAACAGATTTGTTGTGCATGGCTACAAATTGTACATAACAAGTTGTAAAGGGGATTGTTTCATGGAAGTGGGTTTGTGCTACATGGTGATTTGAGTAGAGACACAGAGGGAAATATTCACAAGAACGTGTGCTAAACATCTCCAAAAAATGTGAACGCAACTTTACACATCGCAGCCTATCGCGGGAAAATAACCCCGTGTGAACGTGGAATTCACAACACGGCGGTACCATGCGATAGTCCGCCGAAAACAAGGCCAATGTCCGCGATACAACCACCTCGACGGAGATAAAAACACAAACAACAACACAAAAAAACGTGCAATGAGCCCATTCGCGATGAGGAAAGCAGCGATAAGCACCGCCAGGCCCGCAACACACACACGGCAGGCGGGAATAAGCCTGAAAAAGAAAGACAAACCAAACAGAAAACAACAGCCAAGCACAATGGAGGCAACCGGAGCCAGTGTACAACCCCACAAGCCCCATTGGCAACAAAACATTGTACATGGCAGGCCATCGTGGACAAAGTGAATGCAGCCGGAGAGCAGAGGAGGACAATGGAAGAAAACCAGAACAGCCGGAATGATGCGAAACGCACAAACAAGCAGAAACACGCCAACAACAAGAAGGGAGCAATGCACACCGGAGGTGGGAGTCCAGCGCCACACCAGGAGCTGGATGACATGGAGGAAATGGTGTCCACCACATCAGTCTGGAGATGGTGGCAGGACTCGGGGACCGGAAACTGCCCAAAACAACAGACACAACAGCAACAGGGAGAGGAACGACCAGGGACTGGGGGACGGGGGAGATGGGCACAATGGCACACATGCACAATTAAGCACAGCACAACTGCAGACAAACCATGCCCAAGAGTAACAACACCAACCAAGAGCACAAGTCACACAACCCGGCAATATCACACCACTGAACAAGCACAGAAGTGAAAACCACACTGCCTGAAAGGGAGAAGGGTGAGCCAGATCAGAACTGAAGGGACATCTCACACACAATGCAGCACACACACATAGGAAGCAGAGCACCCCAACATCGAACACAATGTGGTACAAACACCAACATTTGCACAACCGAACACAGGACACAAGTACACCCGCTTGTGGCCGGTAAACGGCCATACGCACCTGGCAAAGCACGAAACAGGGATATGATAATACACAAGTACAAACCCACAGCCCTGATGGGGTAGCAATACACGTATGGCAGGGAGCCAGAGAGTCCGTGACACACACATTGGCATACAAATCAAGACACAACACAGTTGGAGACAAGTGAAAGTGCGGAAACTTTATCAACAAGTGCGTGTCAGTACGGCCAAGAGAAGTGCCACGATATGCAGACCAATGCAGCAGCATGTCTGAATGAGGAACGTAGGAAAGCGCCCATGTCCACCCCGGGGGAGTCCATCACCAACACAAGTCAGTGCCAACCCGCGTTGGTTGTCCGCGCATGGATCAGGAGTCCAGGCCAATGCAGCCATGTCCACCGTTGTCTTGGGACATGTGACCAGATTCCCAACATGCAACCAGGCGTCGGGACACGTGCAATGGGTCACATCCAGTTGTGGCTGCAGACACCTTGTCACTCATCCATGAACGCGAGTGCAGCAGCGTAGGCCAACATCTCCAATGAGAGATCGCTGTCCACCACATCTGACATGTCGTCGATGTAATCCATCAGCTGACCCGGACAGATGTGCTGACTCCAACCCCTGGCCCCAATGTGCATCAAAGCCCAATCGGTTAGTGGCTCAATGTGCTCACTGCACACGACGACTCGTGCAATCTCCCAGGTCCAGTTGCCAGCATGCATGCCAAACATCCATGCATGCCATAAACGGGCATCACGGTGACACTCCTGGTCGTGAGCCAACAGGGGGTGCACACACACATAGAAATCCAGGTCAGCTACCGTTACGTTGGAGAGGCAGACATCCATGGTCCACTCGAATATGCACAAGCGACAATGCAACACAGGCTGAACGCAGGTAACATTCGCAAGGCGGAAGCTCAGCCGGTAACTGATCCGCAGCACTGCCAACGGCAGTGCCCCCAGTACATGCAGCATACGTGCATGGTACAGGTCCACGTGACTGGAGTCGAGCATGTGTCCGGGATGGTCTGCCATTGCGTCAGTGGCTCTGCTTGAAGCGGCACTGGCTTGCCCTGCGCCAGTCCTGTGGATGAAATGGCACAGCTCGGAGCAATGAGCAGTGTCTGTGTGCAACGGGTGCAGGCCTGGGGTGGGGTGGGAGTACGTGTGAAGGCCATCTCATGCACGCTAACTACGACCAAGGACTTCTGCGTGTGGGATGTGTACACGTTGGTCTCACGTCGGGCAGTGCGTAGTGTGGGAGTCGCAAGTAAATGCTATCATATCTGTCAGGGGGTGCTGGCCACATGCAAGTCCCAGCTCGGAGCTGCAGATGTGCCACCGCCTGATAGTACAGACAAAAGACCCTTCATCCCTACAGTAACTTCACCATCTGCATGCATTCAGGAGATGTACAGAGGCCTGTCGTGGGTGTGGTGGGATGTCTGCGACCCTGGGAATCATGGATGATATGCCCAGCACGTGGCACATGAGCGGCCTCAATGTGTGTTACGTTGCCTCACAGCTGCTCCTCCCTCCCACGAGCCCCCACACTTGTGTGCGCTGCGCGGTTGTATCACGTGCACTCCTACGGCACACCATTGTAATGCCTGTCTGCGCATGTCCAGCGGCATGCCAACAACACCGTGTCGCTGGTCTTTGAAGGTGTGCAGCCACGTGAGTGTAGGCCAATGGTCCGGTCAGGCGGACACAGGTGTACAGTCCATGGCTGGCTGTGATCGCGCTGCGCATGAGGCTAGGCAACTGACTCATGCAGCCGCAGGACTGATACACATAACACTTGGCATGCATGTGCCAAGACCCCGAGCGGTCTTGCGCTCCTACATTTCCCCGTCCGTGCGAGCCCACCCTCCTGGTGCATGCTACATTGCAACATTGACTACTGTGGCCCTGGTGGCGACAACACCCCAACACAGAGACACACTTACCGCACATCCTGCCCAAGGCCAGGTCCGAGCCACGCCCTGCTCCCCCTGCCGAATCAGCACACCCCTGCGCTGACCTGACGTACGCCGGACCAGCACACGCCGCTTGTTCATGCAGGGGGGAGGCGGGCAAAGCTACATGTCCAAGGTCACTGCCAATGCTGAGGTGACATGGTATCGTCCGCTGAAGACAGCACACTGTGATGTTGCAGGGCCCGTGCCCATCATGCTGACACAATGACCACATGGACACACTTGCTCAGATGGTGTGAATGGCTACAGGCACGTGCGCCCGGCCACATTTATTAGCAGGCACACATATCGAGTGACACCTGTGTTGGATGTGTGTGGGGTGTGTGCACACCAGCCGGCAAGGGCTGCCTGGTGCAGTCAGAAATCGACAACAGTGTACATCGTAAAGGACACAACCATTCAACCATAAAGGCCCCATGACTTGTGCTGCACAGAGTTAGTGGCCCCGGATGCACAGCGTCCTGCACGGGTCTACCGCCACGGGCAGCTGACTTGCGGGGCACTGGGGCAGGGTCACGAGTGCAGAGCAGGTTTCCGTAGATGACAAAGGGGCTTGTCGCGGAGTGTCTCAGTGGACAATAGAAGGTGTACCCCAGGGCATGATGCAGAGGGCAGAACCACGCTGAAACAGTCACTATGGTGGAGATGAATGGAACAGACACATGTCGGACACCAAGTCCGGTCCAGCCAGATGAAGATGCAGAAAACCCCCAGGCCATGGACTCAGATGCCACCAAGGTCCAACCAGATAGTGCCCATGACTCATTGCGCACAGAGTTAGTGGCACCAGTGCTGTTAGGGGATGCGGCCTGCGATGAGGCATGTCCAATGGTGTGGGCTCCTCCACATCTTACCCAAGACACATTTCCACATGTGTGACCTACTGGACCGCAGTGTAGGCCTGAGGCAGCGGTCAGCACGGGCCATTCACCGAGTGTCGCCGGCTTAGGTTGGATGGTCCCACCGGCCTGCGTAGTTCAGGTTCAGTGGCACCACGGGACGCGGACTTGCGGTGAACAGGGTTGATGGCACCAGGTCAGTTGTTGACAGTGTTCAATCACCTCCGTGACTCTGATCCGGCTTTCGTCCGGACTGAGCCGCATCTTCCCCTTACTCCTCTCCGTGCGTTCACTGGTGTGGACTCTGCCATTCATGATTCGCGACTAAGTGCTGGATGTGGGACCTACTGGTCCGCAGGGTAGGCCTGAGCCCTCATCCACGTGTCACCGGCTTGCGTTGAACAGGGTTAGTGGCACCACGTGTCGCCGGCTTGCGTTGAACAGTGTTAGTGGCACCACGTGTCGCCGGCTTGCGTTGAACAGGGTTAGTGGCACCACGTGTCGCCGGCTTGCGTTGAACAGGGTTAGTGGCACCACGTGTCGCCGGCTTGCGTTGAACAGGGTTAGTGGCACCACGTGTCGCAGGCCTGCGATACGGAATTATGCTTCACTGATCGAAGGGAGTCTGGTGCTGTGGCCACTGCCACGGACTTGGGGTCACTGCCATTCAAGACTAAGGACACAGTTCCACATGTGGGACCTACTGGGCCGAAGTGGACGCCGGTGGAGTATGTCAATGAGAAAGGAGTAATGTGGGCAGCGTCGGGGGGGCCAGCGATGGTCTGCGGAGGCTGCAGAGGTCGCAGGACTGGGGCTTGGAGCTTGCACCGGCACATGGTGGGCCCTCTGACACATGCCGGTGTCGGCAGGTGAGCGGAGCGTCCTTGGTGCGCTGGGGCAGGCATGACAGGTCTGGGGACCAGCGGCCCGGGGTGCAGCAGGCGCACAGGGACGCAGGCCCCGTTGCGCTCGGCGCAGTACTCGTGGCGGGCTGAGAGGCGCCGCCCTGGCAGACGCGTTGTCCATTCCGAATGAGAACCACGCCCAGTGCGACGGGCTTTTTGTTCACACCCCTATGCAGGCCTGGCGTACGCAGGTCCAACCCACTCTGCCCGCGCATGCAAGGGGGGGCGTAACGTGCAACATTTCCACGTTCTGCCCCACAGCCTGTGGGGACATGGTAGCGTCCACTGGCCACTGCACTCCATGCACCAGCAGTTGATCTCCACATGGCCATTTCCGTGGTTTGCACACTGCGGTCTGTCCGGCACCTCCACGCCACACCTGGCATTGGGTAGGTTCACATTCCTTAGTCACTTGCAGCTCTCGCACATGCCTGCTCCATGCCTCTCCTCACATCCTGCTATTGTGTATCTGTGGTGCCATGCCGTGGCTGGGTTGTGGGCATGGCAAGGCCAAGTTCCCAATGGAGTCGTGTTGTCGTGTCTGGTCGGTTGGCATGTTGTGTGGCAAGTTGAATGTAGTTGTGCTGCGTGCCCATTGCCAGTGTCGTGAGTTGCATGACTGTGGGCTGGAGGTGTGTGGTGTGTTCATTTTGGACTTACCAACGAGCACTGCATTTCCATGGGTGCATCCTGGGAGCGCTGGGTGATGATGGACTGTCGGGAGATGTGAGAATCATGCACTCTGCCTGGGGAGTTGGCCACAACATTGTTGAGGAGTCCCTGGGCGGTCCACTATTGCTAGCACATTCATGGGATGCCTGTGCTTTCTGTTGTGGTAGTTGTGTGCAGTGTCGGCAGGGGCACAAGGGGTACATGTGTGCAGTTGATTGGCCCTGACACGTGAGGGAATCCAGCTATGGCGTAGGGGCCTTGCTTGGTCTCCAGCTGCTCCTGCGCAGTGTGGGTGAAGTGGTGGTGCTGGGGTACCAGGCTGATGTTGGCATCCAGGACAGGTGTGATGACCTTGGAGGGGGCTGGCTGTGTGACTCCTCCGACTCTGGCAGTTGTGGGTTGGATGGTACCACAGGCCGACATGTGCTGCGCAGCCGGCAGCTTTGTCTGCGGAGGGATGTTGGTTGTCCGCTGGGTTGGTACCGTCAGCAGGTGGGGGATGTGGGTCAGGATGCCGGGGATGGTTGTCCTTTTGGGCCTGTAGTGGGCAATGTCCTCCTCTGGCGTTTTGTCTGAGCGGCAGGTGCGTTTCAGGTGGGTCCGCTGTCTTTGTGTACGCTGCCTCTGTGGTGTTCCGGGGGGGGGGCAGGATGGGTCCTGGGGGTGGTGGCGGGCCTTGGGGTGGGTGGCGGTGGGTGTTGTGGCCCTCATGGGTCTCGGAGCTGCATGATCATTGTCTCCATGACCTCTGTGGGTCTTCAGATGTGGCTCTTGGCTGGGCTCCCTTTCATGCTGCAGGTAGTCGTTCTGCTTAACACCAGCAAATGGCAGATGTTAAATCCCTGCTGCTACCGCGGCTTATCGCCTGTTTTTGGTTCGCATCGCAGATCTGGCAGTTCGTTGTGAAAGTGGTGTTGTGGTTTTTTCATGTGTTTTTGCACGGGAACGCCTACTCTGCATCTCATTAGGGTTAGTTGGTGGTGTCCACCGTGCAGATAAATTTTGGGGCAGTTATCGCGGGAATACTGGCGATGTCTGCAGTTTGCACCCGCTTGTGAATGGGGTGTTAAATGGATCTCCACTTTTGATGGGTTAAGGTGGAGATAAATCGGTGGTAGGTCCTTGTGAATATGCCCCAGAGTGGGACAACATTTAACACAGGCATTAGCAAGGTGAATAGAACTGGCTTCAGTGTGATAATGCATGCGGACACTTCATATGCTATTTGTATTGTGTCTCCGTGCAACTTGCTTCTTTTTGTGCTTCCTACAACTTTGCATTGTTTTTATCAACCAACCTGGGGGGGGGGGGGCTACTCAGCAGCCCGTTGTAAGCAAGGTCGCCATTGGAAAAACCTATATGTTTTTACACACAGCACTATGAACGCTGGGACTTACAATATTCTACCTTACAGAGGACATGTCGGCCAATGTTATAAGAAGAAGAACAAAAGCCTCCTTCTCACAATTTCTCTTATTGACTAAAACGGCAAAATAATTTAAAATGAAGCCATTTGGTGATATGCATTTAATAAATCTACCATTCACAACTTTAATCATGACTTGAGTGAGGCAAAGGGCTTAACATCCCAGAGTGCAAAGAAACATCTCACTACTAAAACTATTCGAATTTTTAAACTGAAAGACATAGCACAAAACTCAACTCTAATTTGTACATGGATACCACAGACCATGAAAAAAGGCTTGTCTGAATTCTGAAGACGAATGCATATTCTATGTATTTCAAATACTTTTTCTATATAATGAGGAAGAAACCTAATGCCATGTATGACACCTTCAGACAGTCCTGGGTTTTAAGCCCACATCTCTTTGCATGTTAGGAATTTAGGTCCAAATCTGTAATGGGGAAGGAGAAACTTCAGGATCCAGTGCCTTACATATAATGAGAGCACTGAAAGTGTTAATTTAAGAAACAGGGCCTGATTTAGTGTCTGACAAACAGTATCCATCTGTCAGGGTGATGCGGGACATTACCTCTGCCATCCTGAGATGATCGCTAGCCCAGTGTTCACCTATGTACATTGAAAGCAACTGCCATCACGGTGGTTCCTTTCAATGTACAAAAAGTTTGGTGGACGGCCATCTTAGATTTTGATGGCCATTCACCAAAATTTAAACCTTTTCTTTTTTTAGAAACAAACTCCTGTGGTGGGAGTTTGTTTCAGAAAAACTAAACAAAACAAATGATCTCTCATCCTGGGAATTTTTTTCTTTTGATATTGCGATCATGTTTCCTTTTTTTTTCTCTCATTTTTATTTTTCTGTCTGTTTTTTCCTGGCAGTGACCGACAGGAAAAACTAGATATTACAGCATCCACCCTAAATAGGGGGGTGGAGTATCGTCATTCCTCTGACGTCCCCTCTTACATCAGGCTTTCATTGGATGGTTTCCACCGACAGAGTCAATGGGGTCTCTGTTAACAGAAAACGTAAGTTCTGCCCATCAATAATGAGGTAGGCGGATGCAGGGTTTGGCACCAAACTCGAAATTGGGCCCAGAGTTTCTTTCACAAAATTGTTGAAAAGAAAGAGCAGCTCTAATTCACCACTATAGACAGTTAGACAGTGGTAAATGGTTTCTTGACATTAGAAGTTTAAAGGCATCTGCTGCATTTTGCTGTAAATGTGTGATCAATTTGACCCAGATTACTTCTGCTTGCCAGTTTTTGTGCATGTAAATTCCCTAATCACCTCATCCATCCAGTTTGCCTTGAAAGATCTATCACATCCCTTAAAGAACAGAAGTCACAGTACAGACAGAACACTTATACCCACCAGGGCTATCATTCACACACTTTGGACAGCACTTTTGCACGCCACAGAGAGTAGCAGTTACACACCTATGATCACACCCTCACATTCTCACAGAGTGGCAATCTCACTACTAACAGACCTCCCTCCCTCACAGACGAGCAATCTCACACTACAAGCAGTGTGTTGACACCAACAAAAATATAGTAGTTTCACATTACCAGCAGCACTCTTACACTCTCAAAAATAGTAGTCTCACACTATCAACAGAACTCTCACACCCCTCTAAGACTAGCAATGCCAGACTACCAAGAGCATTTTCACCCCCTCGCCCAGAGATTAGCAGTCACCTTTTTCCAAGATGGTTCTTACACCTCTAACAGAATAGCAGCATCTCAATACTCGTAACACAGTTAGTGCATAAGAGAAGCAGTCACACACTACAGACAGCACTCTCACACCCTTGGAGACATTCAGGCACACAAAACATAGCACTCTCATACCTCTCACAGAGTAACAGCCTCTGACTGCCAACAGCTCTCACACCCCTCACAGACTATTTGTGTCTTGCTATAGAGAGCACTTTCATACCCCTCACAGAGTAGCAGTCTCACACTACAGACAGCACTCCCACCCCTGAAAGACTAGTAGTCTCACAATACCAGAAGTACTCCCACGCCGCTCACAGACCAGCAGCAAAGCAATTGATCTCAACTTTTACTGAAAGTGCCACTTCGCTGATTGGTGAATTTGTGTATGTGTTATTGTGGATGAACAAGTGAGTGAATGAAAAAACTAGTTAATGAGTTGATGAAAAGATGCATAAGAATGAATGGATGGCTGAGTGGATGGATGATGAGGGCCTTCTCATATAGCAGCATATGCTATTTTCAGTTTCATGTCAGAACAATGCTTATTCTTTGTTGGGTGGTCGCATTGTGAAAGACTGATTATCTATGAAACAATGTAATTGTTTATGAACCAGATCTTTGGTTCTGACCATAGATGCCATCTCCAGAGAACCAGGAAAAGTATTTTTGAATTGTTTTTCTGATTAGCCTTGTACTTAAATTGCCTGGTTATCTTATGTCATTGTTGACATTTGCTGTATTTTGTACAAGCTACAGATGCCATGCTAAGGCAATTTGTATTACTTCAATTTCCTGTTCAATGTTTTAAATGCCTTTGGCAATGCAGAAAGACATGTGCTTATTGTACCGCCAGATTTCTGATTTGGTGCCACTACAGTTGCTGCTTCTGCCTTAAAATGGATTATTTATGACACTCTGAGGTTAATAGTTCATTTTCTTGATGGCTTAACAAAAAGAGGCAGTATTGTTTTGCACAGTATTCTCGTCATTTAAAGATGCATGCCATTGTTATAGTAGACCCTTGATTTTAAAGCACATGTTGACACTGGGAACATTCTGGTACTTTTTTAAAGTGTGCACCTTATTCTTATTGTTTTTCCACTGACAGGTATGAATACTTTTCCTTGCAGTGTAAGTTTGTGAGGGACATTCACTCACCCTCATCGTCCTCTTCCTTCTACCTGACAGCCAACATACCAGGGCTTCACCTAAAAGATTTTTTTCTTCTATAGTATGATCTCTTAGAAGATAGTCTGACAACTTTAGTCCATGCAAGTTAAATTAAGTACAAAATTACCATAAGCTGCAGTACCCACAAGATAATGTTCTAAATTAAGTGCATGTGTAGCAAATGGGTTCCACCCAGTTAACACCATCAATGTTTCGCTAACTGGCAGAATGTCTGTCTAAGCCAGTTCAGAATTGGACTTTTGATAGAAAACTGTTCTTTAACCCAGTATATTTTGAACATATGAGAGTATGGATTGGATATGTTTTGGTAATAAAGAGGGGCACTGCCACAGGTAACACAGTGTGGATTCATTAAAGGCAGGAATTAGAGGTAAAACACTGAGCAATAGCTTATATAAACAGAAACAGAAGGGAAGTGAAGTCCGGGGGCTAGGTAAAGAGCTTTCAAGTTTAGAACTACAGCATTCTAAGTTGATAGTTGTGGGGGAGGATGATAAGGAGGTACAACAAATGATTGCAGTCACTAAGACCTGGATAAATTGCAACTATCGTAAGGAAATAGATGAGAAATCTCAAGGCCACAGAGCATACAGTTATGAGTATGGTGAAAACACTGGAGGACACTTGGCTCTGTGTATAAGACTACCTGGTTTTTAGACCCTTATTGTGTGTAAGTATCCCCACCTAAATCTTGGTCATGGTAAATTCTATGGTAACAGAATGAGAATGCTAACCACCAGTGTCTTTTACGATAAGGCTGCTGCTGTGCAGTTATGGTAAGAGGCTCTGGGCTGATTGCAAATAAACACATGAACACATCTGTGTGTGCAATTGTGTGGGCTGTGCGTGTGAGACTACTATCTTGTACAGGCGCTGGGAGGCCTCCAGGTAGCCTTACACTTATAAAACCACGAGAACAGAATAGAATAGATCAGAATCTGCCCACTGGTGGCTTGTAGCAGAAGGGACCCTTCAAGGATTGGTGCTGATTGGAGGTAGGCCTTATAATGGGAGTGGGTATTCATTGTGTAGGTTTTTAGTGCTTACTGAAAGTCTGTGATGCTTAACTCGAGTTCACTTTAAATCTGTACAGTTTCTCCCCACTTAGGCCTTCACGGTCCATTGAGATATCACTCTTAAGGTTCAAATTTCCCTAACTCATCCACTATCAAATTCTCGGCCTTTGCCCTCCTCTACTGAACCAAGTTATTTAATCTGCTGGCCAGCAGGAGGATCAAAGACCTCCCACAAATAGTATGATTTACAGTGCTTGACCTAGTTCTTGGCAAAGGAATTGATAAGGAGGAAATCTGCATGTGTTAATTACCTGCTCACACTGCACCCGAGCCGTGAAAGCCTAACCTCACTGAAACAAAGGGGGTAGCCCAGACTTCTGGAGCCAAACACAGGAGTGGCCACCCCTTTGACGTTTTGGAGAAAAGCTATCAGGCTGCTGCGTCAGATGGAGGCAGAGCGGAGGGTCCTCGTTAAGAACCTTTCTATTGACCACCTGAAGTCACCATCTTTAAATGCCTCAGAATCCTGTGCAGGGGGTTAGGGCAAGGTTGGAAGGATGATGTGGCACCGTAGTGTTGGTCAGTGGTGCCTGGCTCCTAGAACTTTCCACCCCCACTTTAAAGCCCCTGCTCAAGGAAAAGACACTTGATAAGACACTGAACCTGGGGCTCTGACAACGGAATAATGCCTAGCTGGAAGGAAGAAGACCTCTGAACCTCTGCAAGGATGGATTTTAGGACATTTACACTAGTTGCTCTTAATAGGGCATTTAAATAAATGCGATATTTTATATTTTAATAAGCGTGTAGTAATTAACGTGACCATTAATAGAAGAGAAAAATGATTAGGAGACAAGAGTCTTGTCTCCTAATCTAGGAACACAGGCTTATATAAACAACACATTTTGTCAGTATCAGCAACTGTTGCATCTTCCATCTTCTTCCATCCACTGATCATCAAAGGTTTTTCTGGGAATCAGATTATTCCTCTCCGTATCTTCAAGAAACAATGAACTATCAACATTGTTAGCCAATATTATTGCAACAAATATCGAACAAGGTTCAGCTGTGCTTATGGCTAAGCTTTCCCACAAATACTAGACTATCCTTCAAACTAAAGTAAGGTATTTAGACGTTGAAACATCTTCTAGGAAAAAATATATGAGCATTTTACAATGACAGAACCTAAAAGGATAAACAATTTAGTTCAAGGGGTCAGCTTTCAGGATTTTGCAAATTCTTCACATAAGGTTGCACAGTTTTCCGTTTCCAAACTATATCATAGTCAATACTACCAGTGAGCTTTTAACAAAACAGCAGCATTCCTACAAAATATGGGAATCGTGTTATAAAACATTAATCCTTTTAATGAAAAAGCATCTTTTAGCGACAGTCAAAGGTATGCATTTTTGTTATATCTTCATTGTACACAGCTCATTTCACAAAAGGAATTTGTCTCTTTAAAATTTTTAAATGAGCAACCTTTAACATTGCAATAGAACAGTTTGAGGCCTAACGTGTAAGTGTTACAACTGTGTACATTTTTCTCTTAGTAAGCATTTTTTCCTTCTATTAATGGTCACGTTAATTACTACACGCTTATTAAAATATAAAATATTGCATTTATTTAAATGCCCTATTAAGGTCAACTAGTGTTAAAGAATATTTTCTTTATTTACAAAAGAGGCAATGCTTTGCTTAAATATTTTTAATACTTTAAAAATCAAGTACAGTTATTTGCAGTTTTAAGAAGCTGGAATTGTTTAGAACCAAGGAACAAATAGAATGCTTAAATTAAGAAACTGCCATATCTTGCCTGCATATTAATATGTTTTAACCTAAAAATGTCCCAGGATGATATAAATAACTCTTTAATCTTGCAATAAAGTCACCATTGATTGCATATGTTTTTTTATGTATATAAACTTTATCATGAAAAAACAAACAAAGTCCACCCTTAACTACAGAAATCTTACTATCCTTCTTTCTTCAGTATTTGAGAAAGCTGGTCAGTTTTCCTAAGTCTGTATAGGAAAAACACACTGTTTTGCTAAAATAACCCTCACACACCAAAAGGTCCCTTGGTGGCATGCTTCATTAACGGGTACTTCCCGCCACGCTGCGGAACGGGGCATGCTACGACCGATGACGACGTGGGAGCACTTATTAGTGAAGTGATACTATGTGTAATGTGAGAGTGGAAGGGTCTGAGTGAATATAGTGGGATTAAAAAAACCTGGCTGTGTGGAAACTAAATTTTAATACTCCCTATAGCTGGTATTACTAAAAAATGGGGAGTAGACGTTTGTATGCTATAATGGGCTACTACCTCCTTAGTCTACATGTTTCGTAGCCATCCCCCTGGCTTCTCTTTAGGACCAAAAAGTGATCCCTGTACCACTCTATGTTAGAAAACAACCTTGTGGTTTGCCTGCTCAATTTTGCAGATTTTAGTGCATATAGAAAAACATGCACTGATACAATACCCAATTGGTATGATCATGCGAGTTTTAGTTCTGAAAGGATAGAAACACATGATTAATAACAGTAATATTACAATTATAAGACCACATCACCAAACTCGTGGGAGGTCTACTCAGTGATATATTTTTCTCATGTGCAGGACAACTTATGATTCAAGTGGGTGCCGTGCTGCCCTTGATTGTCACGTACAATACAATACAAGACATACCACATAAAACATAAAACACACACTCTTAATTAACCCTGGGCGTAGGACTACGCTACGCTCGCGTAGTTTGCGTAGTTTGCAGTACTACGCACTACGCGAATTGCATGTAGCACAGTGCAAAAACGCGTAGCGTAGCGGGCATTTTTTGCTTGCTCGCGGTCCTCAACGTCAAGTTGGCGACCGCGAGCGAGCAAAATGACATCCCGGCGAGACTTTTTCCTCGTTCGCGATCAGCAACATCAAGTTGCCGATCGCGAGCGTGGAAAATAAACCTCCCGGCGAGATTCTCAACGCGGGGAGGTCAGGTTCCTCATTGCGAGTGGTCGCGTATGCTCGCGACCACTCGCGATGAGAAACTACCAGTCCACGTTGAGAAATCTGCCGCTCGAGTACAAATCTACTCGAGCGGCAGAAAACGACCGCTTGCACTGTGCAAGATGCCGTTTGCAATGATTGCACAGTGCGGACAAGCATCCGGCACTGTGCAATCAGTGCGAACAGCATTTTCCCTACCGCACTACGCAGTTCGCGTAGCTACGCGTAGCTTGAGTAGTGCGAAGTGCACTTCGCGTAGCGTAGCGCCACTACGCAAACTACGCCCAGGGTTACTCTTAATGGTTGGTATCCATTGCATTTGAAACTATGTCTATAGCTCTTTGTTGCCTCTTTTTTTGCCTATATGCGGGAAAGATTCATCTTGCGATGTCTGGGGAAATGCTCAATAAAATAAAATACAGGTAAAACATGTAATACAGAAAAAACGTGTAGCAGAATTTACATACACTAATGTTACCAAACTACAACCCCATGAGCTTTTGCACGGGAGGGGAGGAGCGCTTGTAGTCACACACTGTAGGAGATAAAATGCAAAGGAGATAGACAACAAAGTTTTGTTGAAAAACGATACCTTTATTGTCTCTAGATGCTCGTTGTCTTAGGGGATCGGCTGTGCCGTACTTACGTTATCAAAGCTGCTCTCTCACCCTAGCAATGCCTCCCCGTGGCTCAGATGAACACTGAATGTGTGCCAAAAGCCAGTTTAAGTACCTGCATTCATCAGTGTTTCGCGCGCGTATGTAAAAAAGGCTACAATGTAAACCCTCACAAAATGGCCGCCCAATAATGGAACGTTACTTCAGCTATGTACGATGACTTCCGCATCTGAGTTTAACCGTCGGGGATCCTGCTATTCTCGGACAACGGCTGCAATATTAATTTATCAGGGTTTGCCGCTAGTAGTGGAACCTAGTGATAAACTATTAAAATTATAAATAATCCTGCTGAATACCGCTTTTGTGCTTGGTCGTCATCAGCTGGATTTTTCGACAAATGGTCGCCCTTTGGATGCCCTTTGTGGTCCCCATAGTAACCTGTATAGCGCGTGGCTGTGCTCCTTTCCCCTCTAGCTCACTGTAGATTCATGCTGCAGATTCGTCCCGCATGAGCATTCATTCAGTGATCATAAGCTCTTTTGCCCCCTATTGCCTGTCAAAACGTTCGTCTTTGTTGG